>OX346269.1:9441246-10657842 GCA_947049275.1 Epinotia bilunana | reverse complement strand
AAAACCCAGAGATTTATCCTCGTTTGTGAAGCGGAATAAACCAGCGGACAATGGTGGGTAATCAAATCAATGTCCGCCGTAGATACCTAAGTTATCGGCACGAAGCCTGCGCCGATCTCTATCGAACTTAATTGCATGATGATCTGAAACCTTAAACTCCTGAAAATAATTTATGATCGTTATTTTGATAGTATTGTTACACTAAATCAATATGCGTTATTTTCGCTACTGGTTTATTAATACTTAAAGGTCTGACAAAATGTTAGTTTGAGGATGTACAACTCCGATAGCAAAAGTCTTTCTGCAGAAACTTCTTGATATCGATTTGCGTAGTCAAATTTTTGCTTTGCCTTCGACGTCATGTATACCTAATTAGTTTTGAGAACTCTTGGAGGCTATGACCGTATGATTCAGTTTTCGACTGACTGCCGAATTACTTATCGGTTTAAAAAATGCTTACGTAACTCAAATACTTGGAATCGAAATAACCTTGCCAGTAAATCTAAAATCGGATACTTGCAGCGTTAAATCTAAATTGAAACTACTTAAAAAAATTTAACAAAACTTTTTTTTGTTGGTACATTACCAATGGTGACTGTACAATTGAGTAAAGTCAGCAGCAGAATAGTATACCTATTTTTCTCAAAATAGTTCGGCAAAGTTGACTTTATATTGGTTAAAAATCAAGACGTGAAGTGCATAGTTTATGGTTAGTCAAAAATATAAAAATTAAAAACCTTGTGTCGGCTCGATTTTGCTCGACAACAATGTTGCACACCTACAAACTCCATTATTTGTCGATGTCCCAACTTTAAAAAAAGTTAAAACGGTCATATAAAAAAATGCCATAGGTCCTAAACAACCAAAACGGAAGATCGGTAGCTGTGACTTATCGCGACTTTTTAGTTGTCACAAATAAGTTTTGGCATTATCAGAAGAAAAATACCAACTTATTATTTAAAAAAACTTAAAAGGGCGGCAATGCAATAAATATATAGTGGCTATTAGTTTTTCGGAAAATATTGAAAATTTACGTGAAAATGATTTCAGATTTAAAAGAAGCTGCAAACTCAATTATTGATAATTTGTTTCTTGCAAAGCCAAAAGACAAATATCTAAAGGCGTACGACAATTTCACGAAGTGGCGAGAAGAAAAGCATGCCTCATCATTTGCAGAAAGTATATTTTTGTTTTCTTGCACAATTTTTGAGAAAAGCACTATATTTGTCTCAGCCGGAAGGGCAATTGCTGGCTTCGTATTAAGAGTT
Organism: Epinotia bilunana; assembly: GCA_947049275.1. Taxonomy (NCBI): domain Eukaryota; kingdom Metazoa; phylum Arthropoda; class Insecta; order Lepidoptera; family Tortricidae; genus Epinotia; species Epinotia bilunana. Next base: position 10,656,574 of record OX346269.1, on the reverse strand, counting down.
CGCAGTAAGCTCGGCCGAATTTCACCTTCCCATACTTGTATGCTTGGCTTGCGGAGTTTCGTTCTCATTTTAAAACTACGTGTTGGATTGTGACGAAACATATACTATGACATGAGCTATATCTGTCTGTAATTAGTTTAAATATATGGTACCAGTTTATAAAACAAACGAAATAAAGCAAAGACAAGTTTTGTATGCAAAACTTAAATTCGCTATATTTTTTTTACTATGGTATCTGAAGCTACATAAACGAATTACAGACCTGAATATACCTCATGTCATTGTACATGCAAAGTTTCTTTACAATCCAACACGTAGTTTTAAAATGAGAGCGTAACTACGGTTGTATGGAGAATCGAGCTTTGCGGACTCTTAAAGTAAACGTCCAATAAAATTAATACGCAGCCAGCAATTGCCTACTCCCCTTGCTTCGACAATAATGTACTAATACCATGCAAGTTTCAAAGTAAAAAAAATGGTACTTGAGATTTTTATTTACTTAGGTCAGTTATCAATCGCATATCAAATCTTTTTTTATTACATTGTCTGCATATAACACAAATAACACAAAGTTGGCAATAAAGCCCTCCGTAACCCTCGTCCACGTATAAAAATATAAATTCCAGAGAAATGTTAATGAATTCAGCTGAGTAAAACGAATTATGATGCATTGTTCACAAATCTGTTGCTATAGGCGGCGACTTAAGTTACACCTTTCTCAAGTACAGGGAACATACGCCGATTGAATGCAGAATAACTGTATTCATTCGAGGTTGAGTCACCGCCACCCCAGTCTGCCCTGCAACGACCTTTAACTACTAATAAATACTAACAAACTGCCGTCGAAGCAAATACGACTAACTTCTACGAACCTTGTGGTAACGTCACTGTCATAATATAATCTTGCAAGTGAATTTTTCCTGCTGTCAGTTATCGCATTGATTGTAATTTGTTAAGAATCTTTGGCATAATATGCTAGAGTAAATTTGAATCAAGTGATAATGAAATTAAATGTTTTTATTTAATCTTTATTGCACCAATACCAAAATGCTTTAAGGCATTCTGTGCCAGCCAACCATTGGGCCAATCAAAAACAGTAACGGTGCAGGTTCATAAACGCAGAGACGCGAAAGGAGAAACTAATCAAATGATTACTTATTTATGACACGCGTGTGTGTGTGATTGTAATCAAATTCAAATCGGTGGGAACCCGGCTCTTAGTAATTTGATATACACGGTGTCCGCGTCAATGACCTCGTCTTAAAACGAATTTTCATCACATCATTTTTCCACAGCCCAGATATTCGTTCCATACAACTCCAACAATGCCTAGAGTTGACTACTATCTTGCATTCCTAGTGTTTCAGTTCATCAGATTTTAATGACTACCTTTTAAACCTTATAATATTGTCTGTGATAATGATGAATGTTTTTTACTAATAACGTTTCTTCTTTGTTCCAGGTGGTACTTCCGTAAAATAAAACGGATTGAAGCGGAAAAGAAGCTCCTGTTACCAGAAAACGAGCATGGCGCTTTCCTTATTCGAGATTCAGAGAGCCGACACAATGACTTCTCGCTATCAGGTAAACACTTTGACCTCTTCGATGCTGTAATAGATTGCATGCTAATGGTCAGTGAACTTTGAACAGAACCATCGATTTAGTGTCAATGCGACTCAAACAGAATATAAGTAATTCCAATATTCGACCATCTTTGAAGTTTAACCACGGGTTTCAATTTGGTCGGTTCGGGCCATAGTTGCTACTCCGGTGTATTCAATGTCCAGGCTATCTACGTATGATATCTACTATATATTTGGTTAAGAGTAAAGTCAGCCAAACCAGAAGAGAATTTATACCAAGATTAGCCACAATCATTTTTGTCGTTTAACCTCAGACTATATGCTTATTCCAGTGTTATTTAATCCGGCCTAAGCCAAGATAGCAAGTGATATAAAGTAGGCATCGTAATATAACTGATCCATGTTATCAATTACAACGGTCTACGTCACTAATGATCTTCTAGATCCATCTGTGAACTGATGAATGTTGCTTGTCTACCAAAAAAAACGACGCCTGCGCGGCGTCCAGCCCCAATCTATTTAAAGAGTTACCTTAAGAGTTCTAAGGCGACTTATACGAATGTGTTCGTAGGTTCTATTCCGACGCTAAACCGGTTAAAAGTTTTTATAAAATTACGGAACGGGCGTCGTGGGAACAAAGACGAAGAATTCCATGTCATCGATTATGTAATGTTTATGTCTTATTTATAAGTAGTGCATTAGTTGCTATATTTTCTTCTAAACTAACGCATCAGCCGCTAGAAAGCATAGCATAGACCGCGCATAGACTTTTTGGATTATTTGATATTGTATTTAATATTACATTTTAACCCTCGCTTCCTATCCCAATTTTCGCGCTAGCTCAGAACGAACGCGCGAAAGATTGAAATGCGATTGCCATATGAAAGAGGTCAACCAAACTGAGGCAGATCTTATTCATACAACCCGACTAAAGTCCCTCATAGCATGGTATTTATGTTAATGTTTTTATGTTACGTTGTAATTGTAATTCGACGCAGAGTGTGCGCCGGTTCATGTGATGCAAAACGACATTGACGGACAGCCGCCCGAGACGTGCGCGCGCGCATTGTCACTGCGTTTGTATGTATGCGGGGTTCGGGAATGGTGACGTCACGAAGGCTCAACTTGATTCGATTTACACCTTAGGTATATTTAACTTCGTTTGTGTTTAAATCTACTTTGTATTAACTTGGTTCAACTTTATCGTATGCCCGATCCGATTTCAAAATACTGAAATAAAAATTACACTAAACAGGGAAACATACCCAGGTCACCTCTAGGTACAGTTCAGCACGGTTAGCACAAGACGGCGCGCGAGCTGTCTCGCGGCCAGAGATGCTATCCGCCTCTTTCTAAGTGTCTTAATTGGTAAAAGACAGCTCGCGCGTCGTTTTGTGCTAACCGTGCACCCATAAACTGGAAACAAAAGTTGGTATAATTAGGTAAAGATAAATGTTCTCTATAAATACTGTTAGTATGTTATTTCTAGACCGTTTTTATAGTTCTGAACTCTGATAACTTATGATAGGTATGTGACACTTCTTAACTAAACAAATTATCTTATTGAATAAATTGGTTTCGTTTTAATTTAACGTGGAAGTTACCACGATATACTTTTAAACTATATGATACAGGGAGAACGAATATAATGGAAAAAGAAACCATCATCTGTAGCCGGTCCTATCCAGGGCTACAGACGATGATGGTTTATTTTTTCATTATATTCGTTCTCTCTGTATCATGTCGTTAATGATAAGTGTTTATATAAACAGTGATCCAAAATAAGCTTCACACATTTTCCGATATTCTTCGTAGGGTGCCATATCTTAACGCATGTCGGCGATCATCAAGCGAAAGTCTTCCCTATTCTTCGCCGTCCTGGCGAGAGTGGCGGCTTCAATAGTACCGGTCCAGTCCCTGATATTTTTAAACCACATTGTTCTAGGTCTTCCTCTGCTTCTTCTATTTTCCCCTCTATTATGTTTCTTATTATTGCACATTTCTTGTTTCTGTAAATATGGCCAAAATATGCTGTTTTCTTTCGTTTTATGTTGACTACGAGCTCCAATTTCTTCTTCATTTTGTTCAAAACTCTTTCATTATCTAATTTTGTCCGTCCACGATATTTTCAACATTCTCCTATATATAGCCACATTTCGAATGCATTCAGTTTCTTAACTGTCGATTTATTTAAAGTCCAAGCTTCTGCACCATACACAAGGATTGACAACACATAGCATTTAACTAGTCTCCATCTCAGTCCAAGATATATGTCCTTATTCGTGTATAGTTTTTTCATTTTTATAAAAGCACTATGAGCCATTTCTATCCTTATACGTATCTCCATTTCTGGGTCCCATCTCTCATTGAGCCAATATTCGAGGTATTTGTAGCGGCTAACTCTCTCCACTGGTTTTCCGTGTATACTCAGATCTTCACTGTCTTCGTGCTTTTTGCTAATTATCATGTATTTGGTTTTTGATGTATTAATTTTAAGACAATAGTGTTTTAATTTTGAATCTAGTAGATTCAATAAGGTATTCAATTCATTCATATTATTTGCTATTATTGCAGTGTCGTCTGCATAACTCAAGTTATTTAGTACCGTACCGTTAATTTTAATTCCTATATCTATGTCATCCAATGCTTCTTAAAATATGAATTCCGAATAAAGATTAAACAGCGCTGGAGATAGTATGCATCCCTGCCTCCTGCTCTTTTTAGTATATTAAGGTCCTTGTAATTTTCCTGACCCACTTTTATATTGGCCGTTTGGTTCCAGTATAAGTTCTTCAGTATTCTTTTGTCCTTCTCGTCTATATCTGTTTATCGTGCTTCACATTGTAAAACGTCTTTTAAAAATCAATGAAGCAGACGTAGACATTTTTCTGATGTTCTAGGCATTTCTGTATAAGGACTTGTATTGATACTAACGCTTCTCTAGTGCCGAGACCGCTACGGTATATAGGTCAATTCTGGTGTATATTCTTTGATGTATAATCTTTAACCTTACCTTAAGTGCATGGCTCATCAAGCTGATGAGTCGGTAGTCACTACAGTACTTAGCGTTTAGCTATTTTGGAATAGGCAGGAATGTGGATTTAAACCAGTCTTTAGGGATTTTTCCAGTATCGTATATTAAGTTCAGTAAATTAACCAACACCTTAACGCTATTTTCATCGACTAACCTAAGTAATTCCGCATACACTCCATCGGGTCCCACTGCCTTGCCATTTTTGAGCCCTTGTAAGGATTTTAGTACCTCCGATTTCATTATAGCTGGACCTTTCAAATACTCACTGTTATTGTCGTGATGAATATCAGTTCTATTGTCATTAAAAGCCCTTTCTATATATTGTTCCCACGCTCTTTCCTGTTCGTTTTTATCTAGAATTAGTTCATTGTGTTCATTGTACAATTTACTTGTAATATGTTTTCTATTCATGTTTGTGAAGTCTTTTATTTTCTTATGTAAGTTAAGACTGTCATGTTTTGCGTCTAATTTTTCAATTTCCACACACTTACTTTCCAAATATAAGTCCCGTTCTTTCCTGATTTCGGATCGTATTCTATTGTCTAGTTCTTTGTATTTTATTTTGTTTGTGTTTTTGTATTCCCTTCTTTCCTCCATTAACTGTCCCTCCATCATCGGTGACAAACTCGTTTTTACTTTTGGTATATCCTAGCTGTGTTTTGGCAGTTTTGGTAACGATTTCCTTAATCTTTTCCCAGTTAGTTTCTATTTCCTGGTTTGTATTGAAACTTGGCTACTGAGCCAAGTTAGTTAGTTTATACGCACTGGCGTATTACTTTATTTATTTCATTGTTCATATAACATGTGACTTTAATTCTAGTGTTCTCATCCTTTAGTTTGGCGACATCGACGTTTACTTTATTTTGCATGGGTTTTTTAATTTGATTTAGTTTTAGTTTCATTTTTGCTACTACGGGATTGTGATCTGATCCTATATCAGCTCCACGATATGTTTTTGCATTAATAACAGAATTTCTGAATCTGGAGTATTCTGGAGGTAACCATTAAGTAATCTATCTGATTCCTAACAATGTTTTCCTGGTTATCTTGTGGGGAGGTCCAGGTATACAGTCGTCGTGGTGGGTGTTGATACTACGTATTTATTAAAACTGTATTAAACTGTCACCTCTTTCGTTTCTGTTGCCCAGGCCATATTCGTCTAAATACTACTTTCCCTTTTGAACCTTTTCCGACTTTTGCGTTAAAGTCGCCCATGACTATAAGTATTTCTTGAGATTTTAAGCATTTGATTACCTCTTCTAGCTGACTGTAAAAATCTTCGATATCGTCTTCACTTTTGTCAGCGGTCGGTGCATACGCGCATTGATGTTAAAGGGATGGGCACCTATTTGAAGTAACATACATCATTCCGAAAAGGTCACGAAGCTGGTAACAAACTTAGTTAGCTCTGTTCTGACAAGTATGCCAACCCCATGAACCCATGATGGTGGTTTTTATCGGTAGCCGGGTTGCCCGAGTAGTATAGAGTGGGGTGGGCTTCGTCTGTCTTAAGGATACCATTATCAGATAATTTTATTTCACTAAGGCCCATAATGTCGAGTCTTGGTCTCGTCATTTCTTTTATGGTATTTTCTAATTTACCTGGTTTCTTGATGATCCGTGCATTCCAAGTAGCTAGTTTAAGGCATTTTGCATTTCTTCCTGTTATTTTTAGACTTTTGTTCACAGTTTTATCTTCTTCGTCGGTATTGGATTTCACATCACTAGGCCCGGAACCTAAGTGACGCCGCCGGATGCTGTCCGGATCGTATTGCTCACTCGTTATGTTTCTATATGGACTTTGCATGATGGTTTTTCTTGGGACATAATCTGCCGGTGCAGTGGGGTCCCACGTCCTTCTGCACAGTCTTTTGGTGCTTATTGTAGGTTTGATGGCGATGGTTGCTATTTTGGTTTAGTGCTGATACAGTTAGTGTAGGTGTACTTTGTAATTGTATGTCCTTTCTAGATGTTCTATTACTCTATTGCACAGGTAGGGATGGAATTAGTGGTCCTACCTGCCCCCCATCCGCGTCTGTCGCCGCCCAACTATGTGGCTTGGATTAACAGGGTTCACCTGGTGTTACCACCTTCGGGAAGGTGCGGATTTGGAGTTAAGTTGCAGAGGGTAGAATGGCCTCTTCTGGCCATTTATGAGGCCCATGCAACTCCTTCGAACGCCATCCAATCCCCATTTCCGATATTGTTGATCGTTATTTGTTGTTTGTATAATGCGACCGTCTAATCTTATTAAAAGCAAATACATGTTATTTTAATCGGATTTCTAGGGTAAAACAAAGATCAATTAAGCGATAAGGAACAAAATCCTATCACAAACTCGTTTAGCCGCACAAGAAATAAATGGTAAGTGTGATGGTAAATAGATAATTGTATTATTTTGACGTTGAATTTAAGTGATATTGCTTATTTCTTTATATGCATATTCTTGCGATATTTGCCGATATACTTTTCATAACTCAAAGCAATGAATGTAACAAACTTGTATTTAAATTAAACTCATATAGATACATACATTTTTAATGTTATACATAAGTAAGATTGAGCGCTCTATGCGGGAGACCTTTTTTGAACTTATGTGACATCACAAATAGCCCCTTCTCATTCATACATAAGCACTATTCCTCAGATACAATGGAGCCCGCATACATTTACCAATGGCTTTCTCAATAAATGAAAGTAAGTTCGTTTCTTTCACCTGAGTAAATTAAGATGTCACGTGTTGTACTTGGAATATGCACAGATCTGTGTCGAATATAACACCTGATAATACTACTGGGAAACATAACCGTTAAGTGCGATGCCCTTGCACACCTAAGGTTCTTTACAATTTATTCGGACTTATTTCGAAGTAGGTCATATTATTAAGTAAAATGGACTTGATATTATCAATTGCATGTCTTCCGGGAGTTAACGCGAATGTATTACATATGCAAGTTCAAACCAATAACGATTAAATTACATACAGGCATAAGGTTACCTTTAACATTGTTGTCACGCGTCGCTTCATATTACCGACAAGATTTTGCAGTGGTTTACTGTGGTATTAACCGTATGAAAACTTATCTATAAAGTAAACAGTTTGACGACATTTTACAATTAATGGGAATCAAATAATCGATCCATTGAAACGGGTATTAGAAAGGACATTGGGTACTTGGGTCATGAACTCATGAATTTGGTGTTAGATAATCGGCTTCGCATGTTATTGATGAGTCAAATTGCAAAGTAATTCTATGAATTTAATGTGTGCTAAATCTAGTTGGAATTCGTAAATGCATTCGTTTTATTATTATCTGTTAGATCTTATGTCGGTAAGTTATGTCAAAAAAATACTGCGTAAGATGATACAATTTTCTGAATGTTATAACATTAGATTGAGTTCAAGGAAACGGTTGTGAGAGACCATCGTTAACAACTGACTTGACTGGCTTAGTGCTCCTGACATAAATTATAATGTAACATCTTTCTTTTCCCTTCAGTAATATACACATTTTATGTCTACTTTTAAACCATTGACTGGTGATAATGACGAACCAACTGAACCAGTTATAGGTAAACATTGTTGCGACGATGATTCATTCCCGGCCTGCATGGCTTTTATAAAGGTTTCATAATAGACGCATTCTTGACATAGTTCAACTATGTCGTGCGTATTATAGATTGCACAAATAAAGTATTCTAGTATGATGTTAGTTATGCAATTGGTGTAAAAACCCTGTGCGATGAATATTGAATATTTATATGCACCTATCGTAAATACTGATTTGCAACATTTTTATTTATGTATGGTGTAGGCGTATCTAGATATGTTGCGAGATGAACAAGCATTTTATCAATTAATTCCTATAAGTAGACTAGGGTATCTATTTTATAATTAAAATCTTTTATAGGTATGCAAGACTTTGCTAGAAACAATGTAAAAGTAGAACTGTTAGGCTAAAAATAGTTCCGTTGTTACAGTCCGAGACGGCGATACGGTGAAGCACTACCGCATCAGGCAGCTCGACGAAGGCGGGTTCTTCATCGCGCGCCGCACCACCTTCCGCACCCTTCAGGAGCTGGTGGAGCACTACAGCAAGGATGCTGACGGCCTCTGCGTCTCGTTGAGCAAGCCTTGTGTGCAGGTCTGTATATTTTCCTCATTGGCGTCGCGTTCGAGAGATTTGGAGCATAGAGGACCATTATTTATCTTATCTATCGTAGCATGGACAAATCAATGCAGAGGATCGATTTTATTCGGCGCTCAAAAAACGGCCAATTCAAAATGTTGTCAATAATTCAAGTCAGTACATTTTCATAATGTCCAAACGACCTTAAAACCAGCCCTAAGTGTAATATTAGGTAGGGCTCGTATTCGCTTCATTTATATTTCATTCATTTATTTCATTTGTTGTTTGTACACTATTTATTTTCTCCGCCATGGTACCTATTTCAAAACGTTTTAATTTCATCATGCAATAGGTTTTGAAAGTCACTCGCCACACATCGCCACTTGATTACTTGTAAGAAATTCCTTGACTTGTAAATATCCTAGTATACCTACACATAACACCTTGTCCTTTATGTTATCTATCTGCGAATCACGCATCTACCTAGTTCAATACCACATCTTAGATGGCTCTGACCTTTGTCAAAATGATTTTCTTTACCTACTAAATACCATTATAATTAAAATCGTAATTGTGTTGACACTCGAGGTCTCTTCGTGTTCATCGATAAAACCACATCTTCGTTAGTTTTGTTATTTACGAGTACGTATCGCATAAATTACGAAATTCAATATCGGGACGACCATAAAATATGTGGTATTCGATGGGCACCTTTGTATGGCTGTCCAAGAAGCGCAGGATTCTTTAAATTTATCGAAGGACTCTGTTTGATATTGAACTCCAACGTTAACATAAGCTTTCGTTCGACCTTGCATTATTCCAGGCATAGGTTACAAATTGCATTCCGAGAATGTCATACATGTTATAGAGCTCTAGTTGCTATCATCACATCGATTAGCCAATGCTTAGGCACCTTGAACTTTTTCCCTACGCGCTGTTCTCTCGCGTAACATTATGAATACCACGTGCGAATTCCTATACAATGCAACATTACTGCGTCGTACCGATTAATCTTTACAAATTCCTTCCTAATTATCCTGTGTCAACAGATGTTGTGCAATCAAATGTCCGTCTCCGACAGTTTTACACTTAAATGCGTAATTCGTCTTGGCCACTAATGACAATCCGTTAATTACTGTTTTCCGAAAGACGAATAAAGGGTTTCCTTCATTTTTGCCAACGATGTCGATTATATTCAAGTTTTTCTGGATGCGGTTTATCGTACTTTAATTATAATATGATACTACAATCCATTATCTGTTTACTTTTCTTAATAATCTGTAACCGAAACCGAAATTCTACGTCCACATGGAACAACAAATATAAATATAAACACTGCCTTGGTTGGAATTTGTCCAATGATTTATTTAATATTGTACAATTATTAGTCTAAACCCATTAGTTATTTTGGTATGCGAGTTGTGACGATAATGACAGTAGAATCAACTTCTAATTTAGGTATTTGGTCATTATTTAAATGCTATGGCTCATCTTAAACACATACGGAGTTATTACGTGATGTGTCAACAATCGCCAATTTAGTTGACCCCTTGTTCTTATTAGTTTATTGTCATTTACATCACTGGGCGCTTCTTTTAGTAATAAGGCATTGCGCCTACGACATCGGGAATTGCCGATATTACTACATAAATTTGCAACATGCATGCCAAACATTTTCTCAATTGAATTACGTTATCGAATCATTTGATACATCTTAGCCTAGTAAACGTGCAGTAAAGAAGCTTTTAAAAGACCTGGAATACAAATCCTACCAAAAATTTCTTAAAATATCGGTAGCGTTATGATGTTACTTTATTGTAAGAAGGGAGCATATATCATGCGTTTCGTTTATTTTTCATAAAAAAGATTTGGTTCCGTCTTCGACTGCAAGTACTGCAACGTCAGATTAACTCTGATTTTTCGCAAATCCGCGGTAAAAGCGCAAGTGTTCTAATATTCGGCGTTACCGCTCCAGTTTCTGCCGGCGCCCGCGCAAGGCCGAGATGGCCCCGCTTTCGTCACGCACGCTGCATCTACGCAATCGAACGCTCGCCTTGTGGCCACTGCTCTTTTGCAAAAACTATTGTTCCTAGGTACTATTCTTTCTTTGTCAATATGAAAATACTTCGCAATTTGACACCATCGCATTAGAAATAAACTTGAAACTTATTTATAATTTTGTTTGTGGTAAAGTAAATGATTTGGTTTAGATTGTGATTTTTCCAAGGAAGTTATTTACTAATATCGCTAATAATATTCTATGTCATTGATTAAAAATAAATCACACTACAAGTTGCCACTGTAAAAAAATACAATATAGCCAAATAAAGTCATTCCTGATAGTATATCCGTCATATATTCTCTGTATTATCCTTCTACTATAATAAAGAAAACAAGCCCAAAACATAACTAAATGCATTAAATACTATCAAACAAATCCAGGCAAATGTAACTTATATTTTAGGAATATTACTTGCATGGGTAGCCAACAGTTTTTTTTGTCACAGGCTGGTACTTCCTCTCAATCGAAACTAAGAACATTGAGCATGAGTCAGTTACAAACACCATTTTTAACCCCCGACCCAAAGAGAGGGGTGTCATAAGTTTAACGTGTCTGTGTATCTGTGTATCGTAGCTCGGCTAGCGGATGGACCGATTTGAATGCGGTTTTTTTGTGTCATTGATAATTTTAACCCAAGTGTTCATGAAACGTTTCATGAAAATCTGTTCAGCTGTTTGAAGATCATCAGCTCTTTTCAAATTGATGAGGGGATCTGACTAACTTCCTTATGTCCGATCGATTCGAAATTTGGTACCGTGTTACTTCAATGAGATTGAAATTATATGGTAAGGAAAGCATGACCTGATCAGCCGTTTGAAGATCATCAGCTCTTTAATAGTTGATGAGGGGATCTGACTACCTTCCGTATATCCGATCGATTCGAAATTTGGTACCGTGTTACTTCAATGACATTGAAATTGTATAGTAATGTAACCATGACCTGATCAACCGTTTGAAGATCATCAGCTCTTTTCTAGTTGATGAGGGGATCTGACTACCTTCCATATGTCCTACCGATTCGAAATTTGGTACCGTGTTACTTCAATGATATTGAAAGTATATATGGTAATTTAACCATAACCTGACCAGCCGTTTGAAGTTCATCACTTTATAAAGGAAAGAATAACCCAAAAAATTAACTAAAAACTATCAAATAATATTTTAAACCTATTATAATAACATTTTAAACCTATTATAATAGTTAATTATTATTATAATAGGTTTAAAATATTATTTGTTAGTTTTTAGAGTTTATTTTTTGTCGGGGGTTTTTAATTTTTTAAAATTGTATGCGGCTCTTATTAATCGTCGCCTGTTGCTCGAACGGATAAGTTTCTCGGTTAAATAGCATCTTTATGGCCATGTTATACGATCCGCAATTAATTATTCCATCCAATCCCATTTTCATTGCCATTCACTCCGACTTTCAATTGAATCCAAGGTTTCCCGATATCGTGTTTTTATTTGCTGAATTATCCAGCTTATTTGTTGGCTGAAGAATGTATCGATTCAAATAATTGATAATTTGAATATGTACGTTATGTACAAGAACTCACTTACTTAACTGATTTTTGATAATTTTGTAAATCCATTTACAGACGGACCAAATGTCACATAACGGCCATTTAAAAAATATATTCTAATTGCGGACTAAAAGCTATGGATGGACCTTGCCTGAATCATACGCAGACGTATGTTTGGTTGCGGGTAAGATTCCTAATTATTGTTAAATGACGTATGTCCGCTCGTCTACTTCTTAAGACCAAACCACATACCACAAATAATATCGAATATACTGTGGGTGAAAACCAGAGTGATCCGAAAATTCCGTATTATTGTTATAATCAAGAAACTGTTCCTACGCCGCATTTTAGATGCTATGTGGTAATTAACCAATTAGTAAACCGTCGATTAATCGATTCGATCACCGCAAATGTTAGAAGCTATTTTTCAACGTAAAAACCTATCCACTTAATTATTTTCAGATGAGTAAAGCTCTTCGGAATTCTATTTCGTTTGAGACACGAATATTTGTGACAGAAAATAATATAATTATGTGATTGACCGCACCGGTCAAATGTGTGGTTCCCGGGCAAAGAGTACCGCTTACGTTTTGCCCGAAAAGAGCACACTATTGTTCCATTCAAATAACAAAAAATATTCGTATATTAGAAACTTGTGTTATGATACTTATGATGTTGAATTTTAATCATCTGACAACGCGCATAGTTTTGTAAATAGTGAATCCAAACAGCCATTGGTCCCGAGTTCAATCTCGGCAAGGGCAAATACTCGTATTTGTGTGATGAGCTCGATTGAATCGTTCTTTCTGGAGTAAGTATAATAGGATATTTTGTATTGCTTGGCACCCATTTTACGACTATTACAGTGCTTATTATGTCAATAGATCAATTTATGACATTTATTATGATTTAATGACTCATTTATTAGTTACAATAAAACGCTAATTTATATTCGTATCTCACCTATTTAAATATCTCATTATGTCGTTGTATGACGCAAAATGACTAGCATAACGATCACTATTGTTCGCTTAATTCTAAAAATCCAACAATAGCAAGTAATTATATGTAGCGAGGGTTTTGTCTAAGATTATATCGAAATCCGTGAGGTTTCGTCAAAAGTTCGAATTAAAACCTGAGATAACTGCAAAAATATAAAAAGTTCAAAGTTCAATATTCTTTATTATTTTAAATTCTTTTTAATTTAAAAACTATAAACGTAATTAAAAAAATATCTGAAGAATAACGGCTGAGGTGTTAATATTATACAACAATGATGTAATATAAAAATAAAAATAGGTAGATATGTTGTCTATACGAAATACTGTGTTTAAAAATGGCCAGGTTTACGCACACATGAAGGAGCTGCGAATATTGCAGTTACACACTAATAATGGGTATCAAATGAGAGCAGGACGGTATGCTTATTTCCGAAAAAGAGACAAGTAAATGCGTTATATAACGTACGATGCAGAGAAACATATACTTGTCTCTGTTTCTCACACAGAAATAGCATACCTTACCATAGCATACCGTCTCACTTGACATTGGCTGAGATGCACAAAGAGTATTAATATATAAGACTAGACTTTGCCTCTTAATCATATTCTAGTTTCGTACTATTGTATATTTATATGTCTCGATTTAAATTGCTCGGCTCTTCACACAAACATAGTTTTTTTCTCATTGATTCCCTTGAGAGTGTCGAAATATACGTTTTTTGTTGGTATAACCGGCCGTCAAGGGAATGTAAACCTGAGTATATTATGCTTTTAATTTCAACTCGATACCTCCATGCGTGATCCTATAAGGGTTCCGTTTTATCCTTTTGAGGTACGGAACCCTAAACTCAGAGCGTGTAGAACGTTGTTCATACGAATTGTCTAAAATCTCTTTTCATACGAAGTGTCTAAAAACGTTTTTCATACCAAGTGTCTAAAAACTAACTGCTTGGGAAATGGGAATGTATCACAACCTGTTCCTCCGAATGAGTAATTTGCCTTAATTTGCTCTATAGGTACATGTGCAGTAGTGAATATAAATGGGAAACATTTGTAAGTAAGTTATCACAACCATAAACTTTATCAAAAATCACGAATCTTATGCCTACGAACTTATCACGACCCCTCTGTTTATATACTATTCTTTGATCGGCAAAGATATTGCTTCTTTATCGCACTCATGCTTCGGGTATATTTGTGTTGCACTCAACATGTTCTGGAAAAATCTTTTATGCATGTAATTATTGAATACGTAAAATGTATTAATATTATTTTATAAAAGTATATTTCTTACGAATGTTACGTTATTGCCTGGCTTTTGTTGGCTTATTAATATAGGTAGGCGCTGCAAATCTGACAGCTGAGACACGTTTACACATTGCCATTGACGGCGCGAAACTGAGGCAAGGTGTTACAATTGACTAAGTTTTAGTGTGCCACTTTTGGAGCGCTTGTAACATTTTGGTTAGGTAGAGCACAGCGAAATGTCATCCCGCTCGAATGTGGAGCAGTCCAACTGGGGAAGCACCTCCGCCTTGCAGAAGACCACAGCCATAAAAACACTACTACTTGCTCTGTAGTAGTGTTGGGTTCCTGGAGGTGAGCAAGGTCGCCAGAGCTCCCGAGGATGCGTTGTGTTGAGAGCGAGGGAATTTGTTCCTTCAGCTGTCAACACGCGTAAATACCGAAAATACCAAAGGTTAATATTTTCTGTATTAGCTCTGAACAAACGAAACTAATTATATTACGTATCACGAAGAACTTACACTCGTTCCTGGCAGTACCAGTTAGGCGATTCTCCCACTGCACCGCGTCCTGCCGCGGTGCGCGGAGCGGCAGATTTTTTACACGCGCATTCACGCGCATTGCCGCGTCGGCAGTGTGTTGTACTAGGCGTGTTTTCTATATAAATTGAGATTCTTGCATACAATGGTAAAATCGGGACGCGGTGCAACGGGAGAATCGTCTAACATAACCCATATTTAACTGCATAACAAACACATAAAATAATATAGAAATACTATAAAAATTACCAATACTGCTCAATGTTTCACTTATATGATTCAAATCATTTTTATTGTAGAAGCAAATATACTTTGTTTTTATTTCAGTAAAGTGCATTAACCTCGAAAATGGGGTTAAGTCGAAAATCACAAATATCTAATAAACTAAAAGCAAATTAAACTCTGGCAGCACTTGCCAAGACGCCATGTTTATCTGTCCCCCCACTTCTGTTCGCTCCGCTCCGATCAGTATGTGTGGAAATACGTGTGCTTCGAACAAATTTCCGAGTTTACTTTACTTTGGTGTAGCTGAGGACTTTTGAAATTACACCGGGAACCTGATAAGTTAAATAATAGTCGGATGTTAGTATGGGACAAATCTTGCGAGTTAAATTTGACCCACTTCCCGGTGACCGATTGAGCTTAAATTTTGGGTATAAGTATAGTTTGGATGACAATTCAATATTATGGTACTATCGAGCTGATCTGATGATCGAGCTGGAAGGTGGCCATAGGAATTCCGTAATAAAACCACATAACCCCATCGAGTTTGGGCTCGTTAGAATCGTCTCAATGAGTAGTTATTGACGGTATACAGAAAAGTACGGTAATAAGTCGGCAATAAAAGCTTGTACCAAAAATGCAATTTTAGTCAGAAAGTTATTAATCTACATCGACATATCAAACAAGACCAACGAAGGAGTTTTAATAGCCAGATCTTTCGAACGCGGCTGTTAATTTATTTATTTAAGGACCACCAACGGATAACACATCTGAACAATACATAATAACATTAAGTAATCATAACATTTTTTGGGACATTACTACGTTCACCAAATGCTTAGCCAGCTCTGCGGTTCAAGTCAGTTGCAGCGCATTAGCGATGCGGCAGGCTAGACACCTAGACAGTCAACTCCGTCATTTTCTCGTAGCCTGCAGACTAGGTTCAAATCAATATGATGTATTGTATAACAATTCGTACTTTATGCAACGAACTCGACGCCGATTACGTCAACACTGGCCACATGTATAACATTTAGGTCTCGTTACTTAGCGTATCTAAAGGCTAAAGAGATATTAATAGCAGTCAGATTGAAGTCTAAACGGTACCGCCAGTGCATGGTGCATTTTGATAATACAACACTAGTTGCCCGCATTACAGAGAACCCAGGAGCCGTGGGATAAAATATTATGATAGGTTATCCATCCTGAAGGCTCATTCTAAATACCGGTGGAAAAAAAATCGGATTAGTAACTTTCGAGAATGCATCCTGCATACAAACTAGCATAGCTACAATCACACAGACTTCTTCTGTATAACATTAGTGTAGATCATATGAATTAACCTGTAAAAAGACAACGATGTAGGTATCCTTAAAAAAATATTTGCCTAAACATGAATCGTATTTTCGATTGACTGGATAACGCACCAACATTCTAGTTAAAATATTATACTTAATAGCTTTATTGGAACTTTACTGGTTAGAGAAACACACTATCGCGGAAATCGAACTAACACTTAAGGTCTTCAAGTTATTAGGGCAATGACTTTACAAGCTACTGGGTTGATTGAATATTATAATAAGACATGATAAAAATTTGCCTGCTGGCTCTCGATGTATTGAGTTGTGCGTGACACGCAAACAGACATAGCGTCGCGGTCGCTGCCCACTGGTTTCACGTTACAACGTGGCGTGAATTAAAAAGTACCTACTTCTCGAGTTACAGGGGACCAAATTCTAGAACTGCAGACCCATCTCACTTCTGAGGTCTGTCTAAGCTGTTTTCGGGGGTCATTACAAATCGTCTCGTACGCAGGCTAGATGACTTCCAGCCTCCCGAACAAGCCGGTTTCCGAAGAAGCGTCCGTAGACCGAGGAGTATAACCTGCCCCTCGGCCTAGCGTTCGTGGACTACGAGAAAGCCTTCGATTCGATTGAAACCTGGACCGTACTACAGTCTCTCCAGCGGTGTCAAGTTGACTATCGCTATAACGAACCAGAACTCGAAACCTATTCCGCTGCAGCGGGGAGTCAGGCAAGGAGATGTTATTTCTCCATAACTGTTCACCGCTGCACTGGAGGATTTATTATTATTATTTATTATTTATAGCCTTCCGAATCGCTAAACTTAAGTGGCAGTGGGCGGGGCACATAGCACGGAGAACCGATGGCCGTTGGGGCGGAAAGTTTCTCAAGTGGCGACCACGTACCGGAAGGCGCGGCGTGGGTAGGCCCCCCACAAGCTGGACTGATGACCTGGTAAAGGTTGCTGGAGTCCGCTGGATGCGGGTGGCGCAGGACGGGTCCCTTGAGCACTCTTTGGGGGAGGCTATGTCCAGCAGTGGACGTCTTTCGTCTGATATGATGATGATAATGATCAAATTCTAGATCGAACTTCGAAACGACGATTATATCGATCATTACTGTCGATTTTCTTGTCGATGCATTTCAAGTCGCTTTTACGATAAGTTCTTATGTGCAATCAATGTTAAATAAATAAATACAGAACAGATTAAATGTGCCAAGAATTTGATAATTGAGAAATTAACTATTGCTCTGTTTCTTTAATCCATTAGTGACTAATTATTGACACATGATATTAGTTTTGGTCGCAAACTCCGTAGACAAATATGCCATAACATCAATAATACTTATATATAAAATACTCATGCCATCACGATTCAAAAGATACCTCTGTAAAACTTGGACTGACAATCTTTTGGTTTGACTTAGCTTTTAAGTGCTCGATCGAATCGATCGACGTTTGCCCGCCAGCCAGTCTCTTTCACTGCTTCGAAGACAAAGTACAGAAAAGGACACGTGCTTTATCACAATGTAACTGTAAATTACAATAACTTACACTGCATGCGTCACACTCTAGTTTGCAGTGCATAATGTTTAATGCCTGCAGGTGACATCAGCCTGCTTCATTTTGTTTTAAGTAGGTAATTATTTTTGAAAAAGCGCGCAAAGTACCAAAATTGACGTACGTAAGGCCGAACTCCGGTAACATTTCAGTATTTAATCGCTGCTAGTTTTATATAAAATGGAATCAGCGAATACTTTATTACGAATACCACGAAAGTGTTCAATTGGTTCAACTAATTCCAAGTACCGCTTATGAGCTATCTGGAAAAATGTGCAACGACTAATTCTCAAATCTCGATGTGTTTTTAGATAAATATTTCATTGTAGTGTTCCGGGTTTTGTTGGGGAAACTGCTTTAATACAACTAAAAACAAACATCTATAATGTATCCCTTATTTTCCGCATTATGTAAACGTTTCTATAAAACGTTTACATACTGCGGAAAAAAAGGGAAAAGCAACTTGGGACATTATTAAAACAAACACCGGGCAGAGCAGAAATGCATTAGTAATTGATACCATCGAACATAATACTGTGTTGTTACAGGATTCACAACAAATTTTCAACGCATTTAACGATGTTTTCATTGGCATAACCCAAAAAAATATTAAAAATCAACAAGAGGTCTGCCATTTTGATAGTCTGGACAAAACAATTTTTCTTGAACCCACAGACCTTTATGAAACAGGAAAAATAATGATGTGCCTGAAAAATACGAGATCAGCTGGGATCGATAAAATAAACACAAAAGTTCTCAAAGTCATTGTCAAAAATATAGCCGAGCCTTTATTTAGCTCATGTTATCAATATATCGATGGAAGAGGGTCATTTTCTAAATATCTTGAAACATACAATTATTAAACCCTTATTCAAGAAAGGCAGAAAGACAGACATGAACAACTACAGACCTGTGCCGCTTTTGCCTGTTATATCCAAGGTGTTTGAAAAGGCTTCTGTATGCGTGAATTTTAAAGTTTCTTAATAAAAATAGTGTCCTTTGCTCGGAACAAAACGGATTCCGTAAAGGAAGGTCTACTACAAATGCTGCTTTCGATTTGATTCGTATTGTACTTGAGGACTTAGGCTTTGGCCTATTTTTGAACTTGAGCAAGGCATTTGATTTTGTTAATCACACAATTCTTTTAAATAGAGTTGAAAAATATGGTATAAGGGGACCGGCATATAGATGGCTAAGCAGCTATTTATCGGCCCGTAAGCAAGTAACACGAATTTCCTATACATCCACAAGAAATAGTGCCACGCAGTGTTGACTCTACTCCTAGAATAAATTTAAGTGGGGTACCCCAAGGTAGTATATTAGAGAACCACTTTTGTTTTTGTTTTATGTTAACGATCTTCCTGCCTGCATAAAGAATCGCTGCCTTCTTTTTGCAGACATATGGAACGGAACGGATACAACCGTTATTGTTAGAGGGAAAAGCATTACTGAATTAAAAGCGAATATACATACCACTTTGACGGAAATATCAGCTTGGCTCAATAATAATGGTTTATGTATGAATACGTCAAAGACAAAACTAATTCTATTTGCGACTTATAATAGCAAAATACTGACATTGGATGTTACCATTGATAAAGTACAAATTGGACAAGTATCACACACGAAGTTTTTGGGCATTGTGATTGACGAATATGTTAATTGGAAACAATATGGAAACACGATTTCAGCAAATATTAACATTTTTATTTACGCTCTCAAAAAACTAAGGTCCATTACTTCTGAAAAAATTGCGCTTCTTGTTTACCATAGCTACGTTTGTTCTAAACTACGCTATGGATTGGTATTGTGGGGTAACTCGGCTGATATTCAGTGTTCGTGGCACAAAAAAAGTGCGTCAGAACCATAGGCGGTAAAAAATGGTCAGTCATGCAATCCGTTGTTTAAGAAGTATATTGGATCCTGGCAGTTCCGAGTATATATTTTAGAAATTTGCAAATTTTTTGATGATGGAAAGCGTATTACGCATAAGGCTTTAGTAGCGCCAAAAAGCCGATTACAAATTAATAAAAAATAACTGTTATCACATGGCTATTAAAGTTCATAACTCGCTGCCTATTTCATGGACTAAACTCCCCAAGAACAAATTTATCTTTAAGCTTAGAACTTTATATTTTTACACACTGAATGGATTTTTCTGTAAAATGAAACTGATTGAAAGTTAAACGTGAGTAGAAATAAGAATATGTTGATAAATGATAAATATATTGGAATTTGAATTGAAGTAATCTAATATTGGGATTTTATGTTTTAAATGTATTTTAGTTTTAATTGGTGGATTAACTTTAGTACTTTTAGTGCTTGACACGTTATATTATTGATTTTCTTAGCTAAAATTATTGTATACCGTAAAGCGGTTGATTGTGACACACGCAACACTTTTTTGTAACCGTTTCTGTACTCGCACAATTTGACAATAAATGATAAATTAATTCTGGTAGATTAACGAATATAGGGCATGAATTACAGGGAAATCTTTCTGTTTGTCAATAGAGCTTTAGCTACTAAGTTATGAGTCACTTGTATAGAAACATAGCTTAGATCTGGTGAGAAATGAGCCTTTCCTGTCCCACCCGAGTACCGAATAAGTAAATAATAAATATAACTCTAGATGTCATCCGGCACCTCAACTCGATGCATTGTTGTCGTACCAATTACATAACAATGAATACTTTAGTAGATTTATGAATCTCCATTGTTTACAGGTTGAAAAACCCGTAACAGAGGGACTTTCTCACCGAACACGCGACCAATGGGAGATCGACCGATCCTCGCTCAAGTTCGTCCGGAAACTCGGCCATGGCCAGTTCGGCGAGGTGTGGGAGGGTCTCTGGAACAACACGACTCCCGTCGCCATCAAAACTCTCAAGTCCGGCACCATGGACCCTAAAGACTTCCTTGCCGAGGCACAGATCATGAAGAAGCTGCGGCACAGCAAACTCATCCAACTCTACGCTGTGTGTACGCTTGAGGAACCCATTTATATCATCACTGAATTAATGAAGAACGGATCTCTGCTCGACTACCTACAAGGTAATGTAGCTTAAGGTTATATTTCAGTTATAGCTTTTGAGATTTTTCTCGTTGGTTGACCCACATGGCAAGAATGTCTAGTTTTCTTGAACCGAATTTTTTTTGTATCTAGATAAGCCTATATATTATTCGAAAAAAATCGAATCACAATCCTCGTGACTTTTTATCATATTAATAATCTTTATGAGTGCTTGATTCTGACATTCAAGATCTTAATGTATTTCCAAGCCTTTGAAATCAATTATCATCCGCTTCTTTGTCTATTGATTTTATTTTCCACGTACTATCGACAACACAGCTAACTGACCATCGGTGCACCTTAAGTGCATTGTAATAAGGTTCTATATAAACACAGGATGCTCAGTTAACAGTGTTGTCGTTTGTACAGTAATAACGTACCTAATAATAAGCATAATTTTTTTCTTAACCTGTGTGCTGAAATATCAATGTGCGATTACAGTTTTCCTTTTAACTAAATTCACGCGATTTGAGCGCTGTTTTCATTATTTCTTTAATGTTACCGCTGAGACAATGTTTCTTGTTTCACTTTTACGTTACACAGATTGCACGGCACAATTTACATAACATTTGGTATCTATTAGCATTGCCTAGATCGGCCGAGTGTCTGTGAGAAAGCAAAAGTGTTTTCTATGTCAAAACAGAAATTATGTTCACCTCACCAAAAAATCTATACAGATTACTTTGACTGTTATAGGGACACATTCAATCAGTTGACTTTATTTGAAAATTGTCATGAAGGAAAGTGTATTATTATGCAACATTATGTATGACCGTGTTGTGCCCAAATGTAACGAAGGATACGGGAAAAAATAAAAGCAATAAATGGGTGGTATTACCCTAGTGGTCGTTAGAATATTTAGAAGCAGTACCATGGTAGTTAAGAGTTCTGGGTGTGGTTGCACGCTCCTGCTGTGGCAAGCTGCTTACCCTATAGCCCATTTGTTTTATTTCGTTAGATTAAAAAAAAAGAAATTCAACTCTATTTACTATTTCAGTTGATTCAACTTTGATTGACAATATTACAAGCTTTTATTTGACTAGATTCGTTTGTTTGGTAGTTATTTTGTTATAATGAGGGACAAAACTTGCAAGTTAAATTTGACCCACTGCCCGGTCACCGATTGAGCTGAAATTTTGGGTAAAAGTATAGTTTGAATGACAATTCAATATGATGCAATATCGAGCTGATCTGATGATGGAGACCGAAGGTGGCCATGGGAATTCAGTACTTAACCGACGTAACCCCGTTGAGTTTGGGGTCGTTAGTAAATCAATGACAGTATACAGAAGAGTACGGATGGCAAAAAAAGCTTGTACCAAAAAAAAATTTTGAGAGAAACTTGTATATACTTTATGGAGATTATTATATAACTGTATGGAGGGCGGCTAGAGGTCTTATAATTTTATACTGAAGTATTTAGCAATTATTCTTTGTCGCAAATTATCTATTTGGTTTCTTGGATTGGTTGCACAGAAAAATAGAGAAATGGCTATTTGTGGGCTGATAATATATGTAAATATATCTGTGTATATATATATGTGGGTAGCTTGGTTCATTCCTCATGGATCCCATAATCATATTCGTAAGAAGGACGTGGTCCTTCAATCCCCCAGGACTAGACGTGCATTGCAACTTCAACATTGTCAAAGCCCGTTCAGAATGTTAATGATATGTGTATTCTTCCAGGCAAAGGGCGCGGTCTGAAGCTGCAACAGCTGATCGACATGGCGGCGCAGATAGCGGCGGGCATGGCGTACCTCGAGTCGCAGAACTACATACACAGGGATCTCGCCGCGAGGAACGTGCTCGTCGCCGACGCTAACATCGTCAAAATCGCCGACTTCGGGCTGGCTAGGCTAATTAAGGTAAACTCTTTCTCAATCTATTCGTAACATCCATACTAATATTATAAATGCGAAAGTGTGTCTGTCCGTCTGTCTGTCTGTCTGTCTGTTACCTCTTCACGCTTAAACCGCTGAACCGATTTGGATGAAATTTGGTATAGAGATAGTTTGAGTCCTGGGGAAGGACATAGGATAGTTTTTATCCCGGAAATCATCCCCCAAGGGGATGAAATGGGAGGTGAAAGTTTGTATGGAGCAACGATATAAACGAGTTCCACGCGGACGGAGTTGCGGGCAGAAGCTAGTTTGTTTATAAAGGATTTCAGGGACGTAAACACATCGGTTCATGGATCTGACGTGACCGTATTGCTATTTACCTATTTCGTAACTAACGCTCGATCGAGACGAAATTTCTATATTAAACCTTCGTTGTGCTACCTAACCAAGGTTCTGAATTTCTGATGTGCCATTCCATTTCAGAACAGAAAGCGCTGATTATAATCGAACGGATTATCGCATCTCGTTCTGACTGCTTCTTGCATTGTTCGTAGGAGTATAGTGTTGACGGTTCGTCAATTAATACAGCGCGATTTACCTTTTGGCCCATAGACCTGCCCTTCATTTGTACCTTGCATCTTTTGAAAAGTGAAGGCTACATGCCGACATGCCGCTATCAACTGTTGTCAGGATTGTCCAAACTCCGAGCTCAATCAAGTTCGTGTTTCTAACTTGTTTATACCTGAGTCCTAGACTCACTACATGACGTACCTATATAGTCATTCAGTCACCTGCAATTAACTAGGTATTCATTCTGACATGTACAAATTGCCTTCCAAGGAGGTATAACCGTGCTTGAACCTTGATGAACGTTGAACGGACATGAACTTCTTACTCACAAAGGACCTGTCAAATCGACCCAATTCTACATTTACCTGCTCATTTTGTAAACACAATCTTTAATCATTAATGTTAGATCATAATAAATTAGAGGGCGTTCGGTTCGTGAATAACCGAAGTAATATACATCACATGATCATGTAGATTTATATTTTATTCGGTTCTAGTATCTAGAAGACATTGCTTGTAAATATACTCGCTAATATTATTATCAGTATGTTCTACAAAATATGTCATTATACAAGACGGTTTGACAGCTAATTGTCGGCTGTCATCCTTGTCTTTGTGCAAGAAATAAAAGATAGCATGACCAATTAAAATTGAATTCTCCATTATCATGCGAGGAAATGCAAATGTACTTGTTACAACTATTTTCATGGACAGTATTTAATGTCATCCGTAATCTTGAGCGATGAGCACAATGTGCTGGGTAATCACAAAACAAAACAAACTAATTTAGTTCCACTTTGTGCCTTGTTGAATTTTGCATATTTACCTTTGAAGAAAGAACCTAGTCACGTGTCGGTAAACAGGAAATAGAAATATCCTTGGCTAACAATGTACTTCTTATGTGAAACATTTGACCACACAATTGCATTGGAAAAACTAACGTTCGAACCGAATCGCCTATCAGTGGTTATAGCGAAGAAGAACGTGACACAATGCCCATTCCCCTTTAAAGTTCAAGTCCGCTATGATGTCATACGCTCCAATACGAACTTCATTCATCTTCATGTTAATAGACTATGTGCCTGAGATAAAGCTAAGTTACTTTACGTGCCTTTTTATCGTCAGTCAGCACGCGTTTACCATTGCTCATTCATTTATATGAAATAGTAAAAAGAGAATAATTAACATCAATTATCCCTTTATAAGGCAGAGGGAAATATATTCCCACCATTAATTAACTTTATTTCTATGTGATATGGTTCAATTATATGAAAACCCGGATGCCTTTGTGCCCGTTAAAGGGTAATGTGCTAAACTTGGATGTACCGTTTCGGGAATTCAAAATTATAACTAAACCCGTTCATGAGTTTTTGCTGTTAAAGACAATTATTTATTTACTATCAGTCACCAATATCAGTCATCAATAGTTTAGGCATTTACCCAAAAAGTCGAGGAAGGTCATCATCCCACGAAATATTTAAACCGAAAAATATCGAAAATAACATCTCCGTATGAATACCGCGTAGGCATTGACCCTGCATCGTAGACATTAGGTTCAAACAGTCAATAAATCCATCCTACGAATTAAAGTTCGGATGTTTGTTACTCAATCACACATAAACGGCTGAACTGATTAAGATGAAAATTGGTATACCTAATTAATTTTGCAAATCTCAGAACGCATCTTGCCTCATGCGATCAGCAATCACAGTTTGTCAAATTTCGATTCTCAAGTAAAAAATATTGTTGTGAAAGATCTACAAATACCTTACAACAGCCTTTATTAAAACAAAATATACTTTTTAACCCGAAAATAATTCCTCAAAGGGATTCAATCAGGTTTGGAAGTTGATACGGAATTTGACGCGGACATAGTCTCGGCCAAAAACTTGTAAGAGATAAAATTATATTTAAGCTAATCCTACATATATTGTCGGCTACACTCCTATTATTGGCACTTTGAACTGGACTTCGAGAATAGTGGTGACAGTCGTGCAAGGACGGAGTGCAATCAACGATAATTCGACCCTACCTACTATTTAGTTTCGATAAACTCAGTGCATATACCTACATTAATCCTTTATGAGTACTATTCATCGGTAACTTTGCCAGGCTATTTACAAGAAGCTGAGCTGACCACAACACGTGTTCTCTCTTATGACGAACACGTGTACACCGCACCAACCGCCTTTAAAACCTTGCGCAGGTCATTTATACGAGTATACCTCAATATATACATTATATACATGACGGTGATGCTACAGTCTACGAGAAATGCGACTGGTCTTTCGACAGTTCCAATATAAAAAGATAACTCGCACAAGGCAGGGGTCCATGAATCAACTCCTCACACACACCACTCGACTGACCAAATCAACTAAGATCACTTCTCATGTGGGGCCAAAAGTATTCAACAAACTACCCGCGAACATAAAATGTGCGGATAGTATCTCATCTTTCTTAAGAAGATTAAAATCGTGGCTCCTCACCCACTCTTTTTATGACATCAAAGAATTTTACAATTTACCACAATAATAATAATTTAAGAATGATGACATGTAATATTTTGAATATTATTAATAAATGACTTATGACTTATGACTTATGGCGTAAAGAGTGATGTGGATAGAGCAAATCGATTGTCATAATATCCGATTACGATTGCTGATGGCTAATAAAAGGAATCGATTGATTACTGTGTCATTATTATTTTTAGGAAATCAAATAGAGAGAATATACTATAGAGTATATATAAGAGAGTTGTGACAGTAATTAAATAATACATTGTTATTTTCCCATATTCACAATTATTTGATTCATACCGATTTATTTCTAAATTGACCCACTCCAATCGATTGAAGCAGTGTAACACTAAATTAAAAAAAAAGTCGTTGGACGTAATTGTTCGCATACCGAGTTTTCAATGCGAAATGCACAAATAAGCCGTAAAAAAAATTACAATCATTTTATAAGTGCTAAAAGAGCTTGCATGGAGATTGAACTTTGTTTCGTAACTCGTAAGCTATTGAAACTTTTTATTATTATTTCGATGAGCAGTGCCAATTTACGTTATATGGGTGTCGCGATGTGTCAAAAGACCAGTCCCAAATCTCGTAGACAATAGCAATTTCACAATTATACTAGACGACAGTAATGACTACGGAAATTGTAATATGATTCACGATCATTTAAATACATTTTGAATGAAATAGGTCATGAATATGGGGTACATATTCATGACCTATTTCATTCAAAAGACAAAGAGAAAGATACGACGAGAAATTTGCGGTGCTCGAGGATAATACGTTTAGTATCACAGACTAAATTCCGTCTATCAAAGAGTTTATAGTCCAGGTATTCTCAACCACGAATATTGGCTTGGAGAAGTGGCTGTGGAGCGAATTATGGTCCAGAAAAAAGTTACGAGTATCAGGGCACGAGACGATAGCACAAATAAAACGTCAATGGAGTTTTTGACTGGGTCTCCTATCTTCGCCAGTTACGGATGTACAGGCGGGGAATGATTTTGTCACTTTTGGACCTTAACGGTATTGTAATAAGAGTGCAGTTTAACGTGTATAGTCATCGAACATAAGGGTTTTTGTTTAAAGTAAAATACAGTTTGCGTCGAGTTGGCCTCACAAGAATGCATATTCTCGATACAAAATCAGATGTTTCATCATTTAAAAAAGTGTTACTCGAGTCGCGTTCAAATCACTAACACCCTATAGATTAGATTAGATTATTTATTTCATGATAAAAAAATTACATTACAGATTTGCATACATCGTCAAATACAGAGAAAAATCAAGATATAATATTAGGACAATATCAACAAATATAAGAACACAATAACAAGGAAATAGAAAAAACAAACCAAAAGCAAAATAACACAAATATATCAACCTCTAGGTATCGTCATTCTTTACAATATTTAGTACATAAGAAGATACGTGACACAATATATTTAATGTCCAATCATATTCATACAAATTTAAATAGGTAATAATAAACATTTACCAAGTCAAGTCAAGACTCATACTCTTTAACTGAGTATAATGGATTTTCCAATAAATGGTTATATTTGGCTAAAGCCATTAGAGGTTCAAAAAAACCTGTATATATAGAGAACATTGTTTAATCAGCATTCTAAATTACTATTATGATGAACGCAATGGCGTTGTTTCCGCACACATTACGAAAAGGAAAATACCATGTTGTGGTCTGGTCAGATAGACAATTTCTGTCTGCATTGCCAGAACATGTATTATATACGTGACGTCTCGTCTCGGTACACAGACGGGGTAGACGAGTGTTTATTAAATATTTTAAGCTCGACACGTCAAACGGCTCGCAACAATATGAAATGTAAATTAGGAATTTTACACCGCCAGCTGTTTCGCAACAAACAACAACGGGCTGTCCGGCTGTATTATTCATTCAAGTGAAAAACTGTATGCTTATTTAATTCAATGATTATTTTTATTTAAATGGGGCCATTGAGACGGATTTTTAATGACTTGTGGTATTTAAATGTGCATTATTTCAAAATGCACTTAAGTTCATACGCCTCGGCAGCGGCACGGAAAAAGTTTTGTCATTGAAATATACACTTCGAAAATTTATTTATTGGGGGAATAAACAGCTATAAATATGCGTGCATACGGACACTAATCGATTTTGCGATAAAACAAAATTGACACTTTAATTAATTAAGAATTGAGACGGCAATATAAAAATGTAATGCTGCTTACATGTAATTCTCACATTATAATTTCTGAGTTATGATAGTGTTATTTTTTTTGCGATAATAAGTTGAAGAGTGATTGTTTCCGAGTATTTTCGTGAGTTTTATAAATTGGTAATATAATTTATTTTTACTGTTGTCAATTACCGTATTGTGCAAGTTATAACGATGGTTGAATGCACACCTAACATTCGTTTGTTTATTGTTGAACAGGAGGACGAATATGAGGCGCGAGTGGGCGCTCGGTTCCCGATCAAGTGGACCGCACCAGAAGCGGCCAACTACAGCAAATTCTCCATCAAGTCCGACGTGTGGTCCTTCGGCATCCTACTCACAGAGCTCGTCACCTACGGCCGAATACCCTACCCTGGTAAGAATGCCTTTAGTTTGTTTTTGTTACCATGTTCTGTACTGGGCACTGTAAGGATTAGCGCCCTTTCTGACCGACTTCAAAAAAGGAGGATGTTTTCAATTCGTCGGAATCTTTTTACGATTTAAACTATAATGGCATATTCATAAACGTCTACCAAATCTTGACCTATCATAAGTTGTATGAAAAAGCAGGGTAAGTGATATGAATTACCATGTAAAAAGATTCGTAATCCAGACATGTCTACGATCATACGAATAATGAATACATATTTAATATTACCGTCAGGACGTTGCTAACTTGACTCCGTTTAGAATGATACAATTCATGTCCTCTGTGCAGTAAGGTCGACACTCGTTTAAAACACCCGTTTCGGTTAATTAGCAATTTTTTTAATTGCATTCTGCATGTTTCACACAAATAACGAGTCCGTATCAACGTGGTCTTTGTTGACAGTGAGATCAGATAAATTAGTTACCATTATGCATGCTTACATAATATGTGATATTATACATTCTAAATTATTTTAATATTGTACCTACTCAATTGTATTACGATTTATTATATTATAACCGCGGGGGTTTTCTCATTTGTCCTGTAATGATTACCAAATCCTCTATTGTTCTCTTACACGTAACTACAGTAAATCTTTTAATGATTTCTTTTCAAAGGTAACTTTTCCAAAACGACAATAACAAACGCTTAATAATTTCACCTATTACATAAGTTTTAACTACCCATTGTTTCTCTACTTTGCCACTACTTTCGAAAGGATGAGACGGATTGACGAATTTATTCGATTAGATGTAGAACAGAATAGTTAGTTTCAGAATGCTTTCCATGAATTTCCTAGAACATATCGTGAATAATGATTGCATTAGGTACTATTGATTAGGTCACGAAATAATCTTTAGTGTAGGCTGTGTCGAATTGTTTTACGACTTGTGCACTAATGTACCTTCACTAGACGTGTCTTGAGATTAATATTTATTATTCGTTTCCCATAAATTAGATACACATGTATTACCCCAATGTGGAAAAGTGATTATGGTTGTGTTCTTCACCCATACTTCGATTATATTATATTCTTTGTTAGCTTGAAATATATTAATCTCAACCAGACGATTAAATACCGTCCCAATATTTTGAAGAGCAGTGACGCCTTTTTTTAACCTACGTCAAAAAAGGAGGAGGTTTTCGATTGGGTAGTATGTTTTTTTTTAAATCAATAACTGACATGAGATGGTACATAATAAACAATGACTGACATAACACATAATAAGGGTCTATTCACATCCAATTGATGCATCTTTTTTTTAACCCCCAAAGCAAACCAGGGTGTGTTATAAGTTTAACATGTGTAACCTTGTGACTGTGATACTATTGCTCCCAAACGGATGAACCAATTTGAGTGCAATTTTCTTCTAAATCGAAAGTATTATCTGCCATGCATGATGGTTTTTATATTTGTTTTGTCTGGGGTTTAATTTTTTTTTGTTTATGCAATTATTTTGAATACTTTCGTATAGATTATTCCAATCATCATATCAGCCGAACGATGTCCACTGCTGGACACGGGCCTCCCAATAGTATTACTCCAATGCAGCTAACAAATGTAACATTGTTTCCTCCACAGGCATGACCAACGCAGAGGTCCTCCACCAAGTAGAGCACGGCTACCGCATGCCGTGCCCGCAGAACTGCCCCGCCCCGCTCTACGAGATAATGCTCGAGTGCTGGCACAAGGACCCGCTGAAGCGGCCCACGTTCGAGACGCTCCAGTGGAAGCTGGAGGACTTCTTCACCATGGACAACTCCGAGTATAAGGAGGCGTCGGCCTACTGAGCCAGGCCTTCCCTGCCGCCCCACCGACACGCGCACCAGCATCATGTATGTAACATTGTACACAGCCTGCTTGCTTGCTTGGTTACTGTACAGGGGGAGTTATAGCTTGTACACTAAGAAGAAGTCGCCATATCAGGGACGCAACTTACGTGGCGCGTACTGTACCTTTCCCTGTCGGCAATTATACTATCTTGATCTGGGTATAAATCGTTTAACCCGCGAAGACGCCTCCTGCAGAGTATGAGATGGGCTAAATATAGACTGGTATGCAATGAGGAGTGTGGGGCGCCCGCGTGGATTTAATGGTCTATGTAATATAGTTTTCGTTTTACATTTAGTTAAGGTAACTGAATTTGGGCGAAAACTATATTGTGAGGTTTACAAAGACAGAGATCATAAATGTAGGTATTGTTAGACATTACATAGTCTGCATGCGAGATCCCAGCTCTAAATAGATATGGGAGCGTGGGACTCGCTAATTTGAATTTTATGTTTTATTTTATTTTATGTTTTATTAAATTGTGACATTTGAATGTACTAATAATAGCTTAAGTTCACAATGTATACTAACCCATATGGACTTACGTCTGAAATAAATTATTCATTCATATTACAATAAGTATAATTTATATTGCAACAACTTTACTGTTATGAATAATTATAACCAAGTCTCACAACATTATATGCAAAACTATGAGTTACATTAGTAAGAAGCTCCTGCTTTGTTGATAATATACATATAAAGCACGTGTCAGGCCTCGAGCATGCACAATTATATTCTATTTGGCACGTTGCTGAAACGTGAAGAAACTTGTAACGACTCAGGTAATACCTAGAGATTTATATATATATATATATATATATATATATATATATATATAATTTGATAATCTCTACTTAAAATCGTCTTTATACTTTTTTAAATTAACTTATAATAAAAATCGCATTATATTAAGATGATGCGTTTGAATGCACTTACGATACGCACAAGCATGCGTGAAACACTTATTTATGTGTTTAGTTGCTTCGTGTCAAACGTGCTACTTATCTGTTTTTTATGAGCTGTTGCCCTTGTAAGACATCCTTCAATCGTCCTATCCTCACAGATAAAGATAACACAGGGACGTAGTTAAACGAAACGACCCATCCCACTAAACATGACCGATAAGATGTACGCCTTTTGTTATATGCAGGTTCCAATCCCAAGTTTATTACTTATTTTTGGATCATTTTCGTATAACTTCGTCCAAACGACAGATGATAGCCTAACTGGATTTATTGTTATTTGGTCATTAAAACTTGTACATAATATCTTTCGCACGGTACGTTAATTCTGGTTAACGCACACCTTGCACCTAGTCATATCAGACACATACATTAGCATACTTACTGCCGGACAATGTTTATATTTTGTAGAGTGATTTTGACATCTGAGCTATGACCACTAAAATCATTTTTTTAAGTTCGGATATCTCCGTCTCTATTGCACTTATAATACTCGAGCAACGGAGATATACGAACTTCGGGATTCGATGTTCGTGGTAGCGCCACTACACTAGATATGGCGCTCTCCTCTATGCTTAAAGAGTACGCTTGAGCACAAAGTAACACTATACATATTGCACACAGACACCGGGCCTGTACCACATGCCACCCGAGGTGCAAATGCTCCACGGCAGCACCTCGATGCAGCACCTGCAGATGCACCAGCTGCAGGCCCACCAGGCAAGCCTCGGGCACCTGCAGGTCAACCACATGCCGGTCAACCACATGCAGGTCAACCACATGCCGGCGCAGGTCAGTCTCGTGCAGCTCCCGGCCAAACCGCAGCCCGTGCGCCCGCGCCCCGGCTGCCACCACCACGGCCCGAGGCACAACACGCTCGCCTACCATGGACCCTAGCTCGTTCCTAACTTTATGAAACTTGACTTGAAGCATCTCGCTTTATAGTCGACTTTCATTAGCGTAGGAATGTAGGGTGGACGCAGCCGCGCCACACCCACCGCCTTAGCGACCGACTCGAACCCCATCCATGTATTTTAAGATTTGTTTGTAAAAGGTCTAGCCCACTGCCGCGGCTGACCGGAAAACGTTTGCTCAAAACTATCCTTTTAAACGTTAATTCCGTAACGTATTCTTACGCTACAGCCGTCCTTTATTTTCTATCTATTTAGTCCAATATTCTTACCGTTTGTACTGCTGCGGTAGTAGGCTAGAAAATTAATTATCTGAACATACCCGAAATGTTAAACGTTGCTTTTAAAAACTGAGTTTTATTTTCAATTTTAAAAGCAACGTCCCTGTTGTGTTCGTAAATTCATGGCAATAAGGGGTAGACAGTACATATCTATACACCTGTCAATATAGATTTTAAGTAAATATCATAACGCCGGGTCCAAATTTTACGAGGACCTGCAACGTTTACACCTTGTTCTCGCCTTAGCGTATTTTGACAGATGTATAGAATAACATCACAGCGACTGTGGTCGCGCAGACCCGTTCCGAAAAAAGTTATTATAGGTTGTTATAGCACGATTAGTCTCGAATGATCGAGAAACTGAACGAAAATGTATTTGCAGCACGGACGAGGTTCGAATCAGACGAGTTTTTATTTATGCGAGATGAAGCAAGTTCGAGAATGGGTTTGCAATAAAATAAACAAACGACGATGTAGACACGTAATTTAATTACTCTTGGATCGGTAATAAGTTTAGTTAGACTTTTTACGATTTTTCCTAAATATATTTATATTTAACTTACATAGGTTAACTGAAACAGTTTCAGAGTGTCGAGTACACCTCATAAGTAGGACGTTGATATGGTTAGGCTGATAATGTTTCAAATTATTGACTTCACTTGGATTTTATTAATTCCTGTAATTTAGGGCTTATAGTATTTCTTTGAAAGTATCAACATAATCATTTTTCGTGGCGCCCCTACCATTGTATACGTAAGAGACTACAAGTATACCCCATTAACATATTTACTTCACTTGCAAGTGAATAAAATATTTATCTGCTTCACGTGAATACTCACTTTGAATCAGTGCATTCCCGGCTTTTTAAGACATTTAACGGTTGTTTATTTGTTTGAGTGGAGGTTAGAAAGAGGCTATTTCGTGTGTAAATAACTACAAATCGGTTTCGTCTTCGCATTATATTGGAGTGAGTGGCTAGCGTGCGGTGCGTGGTGTGCGTGCGTCAGTGTCAGAGCGAGTAACGTGTATCAACATCGCGTGAATGTGTGTGTTAGGAGGAAATTTAGGCTCGGCAGGGATAAAATAAATTATCATGCGTGAAGCATGTCTCTTGTAAGGATTTATGTTTTGATGAGGCGCATTAACCAATTAGGTATTTCACCTTCGTATACCATGTTTAAAGTAGTATCGATATTGGTGATAGATGCCAAATAATCCTATTAAAGAACTGAATTTTATATACATATTAATTGTTCTGAGGGTATTTAGATATTAGGACCTAATTTATGTAATTTAAATGCGATAAGCCTGTTGTCTAAATCACGATTGATTGAAATTTTAACTAGAGTCATTTTATGATTGTAATTATAATTTTGACGCAACATACAAAATATCATTGGAAACCGAAGTATGCTTCCCTGAAAGTAGAATAAATTGGTTCATCATGCTCAACGATATAGAACGTCTGATTTTATTTTATTATTGTATCATAATATTATAAATCCAAAACTGATATTTTATTTGTGCCAAGACTTAAAGTTAAGTTTTAAAGTTGCTACGTTGAGAGTCCAAGTATTAGTACCGGACAACTTTTGTTTGTGTTCAGCTTCTTACTTTTTTATAAGTAAGATGATTGGCCTAAGTAAATAAGTATTTTTGAATGTGTAGGTTTTGTATCCTAACGTATTAGATTTAACTTACAATATCTGTATACTATGTATAATGTCAACGAAGATCGATAACATCAGGCATAAATTCTCATTCGTTGGTACTGCACTGCACATTTTGCTAAATGTTACAGTAAATGCGTGCAATATTTATGTTGAATCCCGGTGCTTAGTATAATGTATTCGTGGCGATGCGCGACTCATGATTTGCAGACGAACCGCGACATCTTCAGAACATTTAACAGGCGAGTAGTTGTTTATGTAAGCTTCAATGTTATATTTGACGATAATTCCAATCCTAATATCAGTTAAACAGTGCGATGTTCTGTACCTACACTTTTATTATTTTTTATTTTTCTGTCATTGTTAAATATCCTCCAAATTTAGTTGTAGATAAGAATATCTCATATGGTTCAGTACTATTTATATGATATTAGTATGTTGGTATTAAACTCTGTACTGACTCGACCATTCCAATCGGATCGCAATTGTGAGTACGAACATTGTGACAAAATAGTGAGGTAGGGGAGATATTTATATCGCGGTAATATATAATGCAAACTGTCGCACAAGTAACATTTAATGTTTACCTAATAAGGTGCCTGAAAATGCATTTTTAAGTCACAAAATATTCTAATTCATCATAATGCACTGTGGATAAGGCACTTGTGAATAGGAACTAAGATGTTTTCAAATCGATCAGTGTTGGAGGCATCTGATTATCAAAGTAGTGGCTGAAATGTTTTATTCTTTAGCTTTTGTTAACATTATAATCCAACACGAGTGTTATACATTTTCCTGACTTATTTCCAATAATTTATTTTTATACTCTGTAATTCGTTTAATAGCTGTATAAATATGCTTTAGGCTTGAACGCTTTATCGCAACCAATTTTGCTCTGTCTTATAGGGCTATATAATTTATAAATTGTATTTGTATTGTATTATTAGTTAGACAATTTTTAAGTACTATTATTTTCTTATAAAATGGCGCCATCACAATAATTACAGAGGAGATCAATAAGATTCGTAGGCTAAGCTAAGTGAGGATATGCGTGTTAGATTTGTTTAATTAGACTATTGTAAGTAACTGTTGCCGTGTTTGACGTTTGTACGCGCCAGCTGCAGGCCTCTGCGGCTCGTATGGACGCGTTGGTGACTAAAGTTAAGTCATGAAATTCGTGCGACTGATGTTAGTTGATACTGTTTGACACGTGAACTAAGGTCTTATTACCTCCGAGTATCAATTAAAATATTTTAAGTTTCTCTTATGTATGGTTATGATTATTATATTATTTCACTTATTTGTATAGATTTTTTTAACACAACAATAAATATAAATGTGGAATATGCTTTGTTTTATTTTTTATTATAAATAAGTAATAACATTACAGTGATGACTTTAGCATAGGGTGGTATTCCACTTGTCCAAGATCTTTGTCCAATTTGTATTGCGTCTCACTCACTCTTTATGCAAAATGTGAGACGCAAATGCACATTGGACAAAGATCTTGGGAAAGTGGAATACCACCCATAGGTAAATTCACGAGAGCTTGCGAGAAATGAAAAAAACTAAGCAAATAAATATGTACTCTCTGTGACACTTACAGGCAAGTGCAAAAAATATGTATCGATTTCATCCTCATAAATATGTACAAAAAACTTAATCCGCTGACATAAGAGCTATGGGACATATTTATGAGTAAGTTTTATCACCTATATTTTACACTTGACGGACACTCATTCTCTTCATTGATGGAAGGGATAGCCTTTCGTGAATTCACTTATATTATAAGAGTATTTCGGTCCAAGCCGTGTAAAAGAAAATACACGCAAAGTAATCTCAATCAATTATATTTCGCAACCGATCACACACAATTCTTAACCTAGAAATGTCTTCAGTACTTAAAACATTCTCCTTGTCATTGCAGAGCAATAACGAATCCGTTTCTAGACGGGCGATTATTTCTTCATGTTTACCCTCATTTGTGTATTTAGGCTTCTTACTCGCCGGTTCTGAGTCACTCTCACCTCCAAACAAAGAGTCGATATCGGCGAATTCGAAATTATTACTGTTTTCTTTCAAATCTTTCGACGATCCTGAGCTAATCAACTCTACTGAGTTTTCAACACATTTATGAGTATAATACCCATATTCAGATACCAGAAGACTCCATTCTTGGGCATTGACATTATTAGTGCCCTGAAGAAACAAGCTGTAGATTTCTTGTAAAGAGTTATCTAAACTGAACACTTGTGCCACCACATATTCGAAGTTTTTGTGATCTGTATATTTTCTCAGATATGTTAGTAAACAATTATGTATCACATTGTCGCTTTTCTCTATAATTCTTTTGAAGGCTTCCGTTGTGAGAGATTCCAGAGTGTGTTTATCTTCATTGCAAATCTGTAGCGCTAGTTGACATAAGAGGTCAACTATCACTAAATTTAGTTCAGCGTTCCCGAGATTCGCTATATTTGCTATAGCATGAAGGATCTGTAAGCGAATGTTATCTTCCGTTAGAATAAAGAAATAAATCTATGGATAAATATGAAAAATTATAGAGTAAGTCCAATCTAGAAATGAACTCATCCTTTTCAACTTTAGCATTTTATTCCCGAAATTCCTAATTCCGAAAACCACGTTCTGCTGGAGGAAAGTCTGATCATTCAGGATATACTAATAAGAGTATAACCTACTGAGCATATGTATCCTATTACATACTTTGCGTCAAAATTTCAGACAAATGAGTTTCCGTGCTTTTTTTGTCTGGAAATAGGTACCTATTATAAAAAAACCGGAAGACAAAAACAACAGAAAATACATATATTTTTCTATTGTATGAAGGTACGTTTTTTACGCATGCTCGTATAAATACGCTAATTTGATGACTGTATAATAAAAACATGCTAAAACCGGAACGTTGATATTGTATAACGTCTTTGTTAAACCCTGATTTTTAGGGTTCCATAGTCAACAAGGAACCCTTATAGTTTCGTCATGTCCGTCCGTCTTGTCTACTACTAGAAAACTGTGATTGTGGATATATGAATCAATCACGCCGACAAAACAGTACAATCCAATACAATACAAATACTCTTTATTGCACACCTCACACAAACAAAGCAGTTAAAAAGAAAAACAACACCATTTGGCAAAAGATTTTTTCTTAGGGTACCTTCCCTACATCTAAAGCGGGGATGTAATTTTTTTTCTCGTCAAACCCATGGTGTGGGGTGTCGTTGGATAGCTCGTTCAAAAATATAATGGGTTTTCTAAAAAGCCCTAATTTTAGTTTGAGTCATCATGGTTTTTATATAAATAATTTGAACAGTGATAGGGTAAATAAAAAACCAAATACCTTGGCAAGAGAACTATCATCTTTTATCAATCGTTTCGTTGCTCTCGTCAACGCCACCAGGGCTTCAACATTGTCTAAATACCACATGTAACTTCTATCCAAATCGCCCCCATTCAGTAGCATCCTATTCTTAGGACAACTCTTTAGCCACACTTTCACAACATAATCATCGAAAGTTTCATCTCCGTCGACAAATCTGCACGTAGCTGCAGCTTTCATTAGTTTATTCTGAAAATGATGTATGCAAAATTGAATCGTAGCCGTGGGATATAAGTTCTAAATAGGGAACATTACTGCAATGTTCTGCCGCCAGACTAGCACAAACCAGTAGAGGAAGATAGGGACTCGCACACATGATTGTCAAATGAGTGACAAGGATGCACGCATAGACAATACCGCACAAGTGGGAACGAGATACAATGCCAACTCTGCTAGTGCCGCCCCCTAATAATGTTCCCTATTCACAGCTCTCAAGCAAACCATATCAATATCATAATTTGCTTGCTTTTGTCCCATTCTTTGGCGCAGTATGTCTTTATTAGAAAGTATATCCGCTGAAAAAGTAAATTGCTGGACATAGGCCTTCCCCAAAGAGTGCCACAATGACCGGTGTACTGATGACCTGGTCGCGAGAGGCCGCTAGACGCGCGTGACGCAGGAAAAACTATATGTTTGATAAATAGTATAACAGTGTGGAGTAAATAGTTTTTCAACACAATTGCTCGTAACGTACTTCTTATTGTGTCGCTTTTAGGCTCATAATCCTGGATATTAAACACGCGTGTTTTATAACATTACGACACTTGTGTGTTATGGTTATATCCCGATTAAGTCAAGTTGGCACCTTACAGCAAGATGTACGCATGCACACGGTGCATTCTTAAATTAACCGGGTTGTACAGAATGTACAGCTTTTTTTTAATTCTCGGCAAATGGATTCTTACTCGACTAAAAAAAAATCCTTTTTGTTAATTTATTGACTATTTCTTTTTGGATATGATATTGAAACGTTTAATTTAGTAAAACTATTACTATTCACTTTTGATAACATTTTACATGAGTTAGAGAAAATATTTATTTCATTTTGTATTGGCTGTTTAGAGATTTCATCTAATGCGCGCACTGCGCAAACTTCACGAAAAAAACTGTTGCGCGCCATTATAGGTTATTTCACAGATATTTGTAAACATTGTTAATGCGTGTTTGGTTATTAACAAAAATGTTGACTCGTGGTGACTAGAAAAGCGATAATAAGAATGAACGCCACTGGAAATTCTTGGCGATGTATACAACATGTGAGTCATCAATAAGTAAAGAAATAACTTGGCAGGCCTATAAAATTTTCATCTTATGAAAAGGATTTTTTCCTCGCAAAATGTGTTGAAAAATGTCGTATGAAACGCGTGAGCTTTGTTAATTACATCCTCGGCTCTCTTATCTCGCTCACCTGCGGCTCGCGTGATAATTCCGCCTATGGTGTAATTATCAACATACCTCACTTATATCACAATGTACTATTACCATTTGCATTATTTCATCTTCACTCTGAATATTTGCCGAGAGATACTTTTCAAATTTCGTAAATAGTTCATTGAAAACATCCTCAACAACTTTCTGTTGGACTTCAGGAGAGGTGTTTTTAATTTGTATAGGAGCCCATAGAGCTATATTATAATCATTGTACATTCTCATTTTGTCTCCAGTCTCCAAAATTTCCAATAATCTTGCTATAGTATAACTCAGATGCACTTTTTGCGGCGAATCGAGAAATAATGTATTGCTTTCCAATTTTTTATAAGTTTTGCAAAGGAAAACTGTTTGACCTATTAGTAATTCGCGATTGTTTCTGAAACAATAAAACATGATTTATTACTTCACTCATATCCATTAGGGGTCATGAAAGTAAGGTAGCCAAATATGAGCGGAAAATACCGACACCTTGATTAGAGTATTGGACAACTATACAAACAATTTCAATAGTAATCGTTGTTATCACTGCACATAAGGTGTGGTGTCGATTGCGCGCCCTGCGGTGTTTATTGTTTATTAGATTTAAGGTACTATAGCTATAGGTAATTAGTTAAGGGCCCCTTCGGGGCCCAACTTGGAAAGATAGGTAGGAAAAAAAATATCGTCGGCTGTACTGCACGAAATATTATGCTATAGGTACATCGACCGTTTCGGAAGAATGGAGCTTAATATGCTGTTTGTCAGTCTTTATTAATGAACCAATGTAGTCTGTTTTAATGTAGTAAGTAGAGATATTATATTAGCTTTTGCTTTTGCGACTTCGGCCGCGTGGAAGTTGTATCTCCCAACAAAGTTCCGCCCCTCATTATTTTACCACCTTACCGAGATGATTATCAGTATAAAAACTATCCAATGTCCTTCCCCGGGACTCGAACTATCTCTATACCAAATATGATCTAAATCCGTTCAGCGGTTTAATTAAGCGTGAAAGGGTAACAGGCAGAGTTACTTTCGCGATTATAATATGGATAACAACTATTTCTTACTTTGATAAAGCAACCCACAAATCCGAAGCAAACAAGGCACTCCAACACTCCGTAGCCAGCAGTGCCTCATACATAAGTTGCTCAAGAACTGGATACTGCTCACAACTCAGCGTCGAGGCTAAGGCAATGGTGTGAATCAGCAGGTGTTCGTACAAGCCGTAGGACAGTCCACTGGCATTCTTCGGATGTGTAAATTTGAGACCTTTGTTGAACCAGATATGACCTGAAAAAAAAACCAAATAATCTTAATTCCCCAAACCCATCCGATCAATCAGATGATATGGGGCTGTCCATATATTACGTCATTTCAAAATGGGGGGGGGGTCTGCCCATTGGATGACGGTAGTAATTTTATTAGGCGGGGAGAGTCCATTCAAGGAATAAACAGGATGATGATAGGGGGGGGGGGGGGGGCAAAAAACGATGACGACAAGCCCTATGTGTACCTAATCTTTTGTATCATTAGGCTGCGTTTCCACCAGAGCTGTGCGAGGATGCGTTGCGAGGTTTCTTCATACATTTGAACGTCGTAAGCTAGGCCTTGCGAAGTTCAAATGTATGAAGAAACCTCGCAACGCATCCTCGCACAGCTCTGGTGGAAACGCAGCCTTATCCTCGCGTTTTCCCAGTTGTACCCTAAAGAAGCCGGGGTCCGCTTAGGCACTTAATCCCGAAATTTGACGTATGCACTAGTTTTACGAAAGCGACTGCCATCTGACCTTCTAACCCAGAGGGAAAACTAGACCATGTTGGGATCAGACCGGTTTCCGCACGATGTTTTTCTTCACCGAAAAGTTACTGTTATTATTGAAAACCCAGTGGTACAAACGCCAACACAGTTAACTGACCATCCTGTATTTATATTGAACCTTGTTACAATGCACATAAAGTGCACGGATGGTCAGTTAACTGTGTTGGCGATGGTACAAGCCACAGTTCGGCCCCAACGACCTCCAGGTTGCGAGTCGCGTGACTTACCGCTCCGCTAGGCTAAGGTGCCTTGATCCTTACCGCTCGGCTCGGGATTATACGAGTATCTTATGTCAAATTTATCTTATCTTATGTTAAGAAACATCCACTTACATTTTGGTAGTATGTTAAACAGGCAACGAATGACCTCCTGGTTGAATGTGTTAGCTGATAGATTTCTATCAAGAGCTTTTGCCATAGCAGATGTTATTAACATTATGTAGCCGAAAATTCCGTCTTTGGTCCTTAGTGTTCCCGTATTTAAATATAGACAACACTGAAATAGAAGACTAAATATCAGAATAAATAGTATTGGTATTGTATTCCGACATTGACTAAAAAGAGTTTCTTATTTTTTATGATGTGACGGTGGCAAACAACCACATGGCCTGCATGGTAAGCAGACATAGTATCCTATGGACGGTTGAGAAACTAGAAGAATAACAAGCGCGCTGCCGACCCCTTACTGATTTGAGAATTGATTGTATTGACAGCTAGAGACAAATGCAGGTCCCACACTTGAGAGTGTGCACAGCGCATACATGGGAGCAACGCATACTTGTATGATTTCTATATCGGAAATCACCCCGCAGGCGTGGAACGGATACGGCACGTTCGAGGCGTGAATTATACAGAGACGGCGAAGGCATGATGCCACTTCAAACGATTGTAGACGTTAATACAATGGAATAAGGTCCAATGGCTCTTCGCGTCCGTGCCGTATCCGTTATACGCCTGCGCTGCGTCTGCTCCGCGCCGTATAGGCGACGTGCGACGAGAATTACACCGCGTCGCTTGAGTGAAATTCACCAATGGACCTTATTCCATTGTATTAAGGTCTACAATAGTTCGAAGCCGCCGCGCCTTCGCATTACGTCTGTATAATTCACGCTTTAAAGGGTTGATTGATGCCGCACCCATAGGAAGTCCAATAGCATATTTTTATTCGATTTTGTACAAACGTATTAGTATTTATTAGTAACGACCGTTTGTTTCTTAAATTAAATTAATTAATTAATCCCTTAAGAGTCCGCAGTAAGCTCGGCCGAATTTCACCTTCCCATACAAACGTAGTTGCGCTCTCATTTTAAAACTACGTGTTGGATTGTGACGAAACTTTGCATATACAATGACATGATGTATATCTATGTCTGAAATTAGTAATTTATATGGTTCCAGTTTATAAAACAAACGAAATACAGTAAAAACAAGTTTTGTATGAAAAACTTAAATGCGCTGTATTTTTTTTACTATAGTATCTGAAGCTACATAAACTAATTACTGACATAGATATACCTCATGTCATTGTATATGCAAAGTTTCGTTTCAATCCAACACGTAGTTTTAGAATGAGAGCGTAACTACGTTTCTATGGAGAATCGAGCTTACTGCGGACTCTTAAGAGGCCCCAGCAAGGTCGACTCAAGTCACCTCTCCACACTAACGTAGTTTGGTTCTGATTTTAAAACGGCAAACTGGAATAAGATGAATCCTTTTGCAAAGTAGTATACAAAGTTTCATGTTATTTAAAATAAGAACCGAACTACGTCTGTATGGAGAGTCTAGCATCCTGACGACCCCTAAGGCGATTAACGAGTATACGCGAACGAAGTCGCAGGCAAAAGCGAGTGTAAAATAATTATAAGCTTACTTGTGAAAACACGTCATCGAAAATGAGCTGCGCCAAGAGTAGATCGCACGGATTATGTATGAGTACTGACATGTGATTTATGAATTGGGCAGATTTCTTGTGGACTAGTTCCAGATATGGACCATTATTTCTGGAAATAAATAAAAATAAATAAATATTACGGGACAATCTTACACAAATCGACCTAGTCCCAAACTAAGCAAAGCCTGTACTATGGGTGCTAGACGACGATAAACATACTTAAATAGATAAATAAATACTTAAATACATAGAAAACATCCATGACTCAGGAACAAATATTCGTGCTCATCACACAAATAAATGCCCTTACCGGGATTCGAACCCGGGACCTCTTGCTTCGTAGGCAGGGTCACTACCAACTAGGCTAAAGCGGTCGTCAAATTTAAGACATATTGCCTACATGACTTTGACAATGGAATAAATGAAGATTATTTTATGTGCAAATCGTTTTTAATCTACTGGAGTATCTACCAACGACAGACAAATAATGTTCTTATTATAATACGGGTGTAGACTCGAAAATTCTTATTGCTCCAAAAGAAAGAAGGCAAAGAAATATGCCTAGTGACGAAAATCCCATTCAGATATCTCAAATAATTACGAAGCTACAACCGTTTTAATATTGATTGTTAGACGCAAACGGTTTGTGACGTTACAATCTGCGAGGCTGCCGCAGAGCGCGCCGCGCGCGCGGCAGGCCGCGTCGACGGCGGCGCCGCACACGCCGGGGCGCGGCACGTTGCCATCTATTAGTGACGTCACAATCTACAA
This sequence comes from Epinotia bilunana, assembly GCA_947049275.1. Taxonomy (NCBI): domain Eukaryota; kingdom Metazoa; phylum Arthropoda; class Insecta; order Lepidoptera; family Tortricidae; genus Epinotia; species Epinotia bilunana. The sequence goes on along the minus strand of OX346269.1, from coordinate 10,612,768 downwards.
GCGTCATCGTTTCATATGAAGTTGCGTTTTGCGAAAAAGGGACAGAACATACCCCTTCTTAAAACTTTGGACAGTTATAACTTCGTGATTATTTAACCTCTTGCCCTGATTTTTTCTCCATTGACTACATTTTTAATCCTTTTTCGAGAACATATGACATTGATTATTTAATTTAGTGTCTACACCCCTATTATAAAACTATAATGCTTGTATACTTGAGATTCTTGAGTTGGCCGAATTGTATCAAAGTAGTTCATTCAAAAAGCACCTCTACCGTCCAAGGTGGAATTTCAATTACAATGACAGACTTATAAAAAGTCGGCCACATTAATTAATCTCAACCATAACTAAGATTTTTGATTTGAATAGTGTGAAGGAAGAAAATCAAATGATTTTTTTTAATACCACGTCGGTGGCTAACAAGCTTACGGCCCACCTGGTGGTAAGTGGTAACCAAAGCCTATGGACGCTTGCAACTCCAGGGGTGTTACAAGCGCGTTGCCGACCTTTTAAGAATGTGTACACTCCTTTTTTGTATGTATAGAACCCCATAATGTAGTCCCTCGGGAAAACCTCGGCAGGGAGCTCATTCCACAACCGGAGCGTCCGAGGGAGGAAATTTCTCTGAAACCGGTTCGGTTTAGTGTACAGTCAGCATCATATAGTTAGTAACAGCCACAGCAGCCAAATATATCGCAAAACGTCTTTATTACTATGGGAGTAAGGATCTGTTACGATATGTTTGGCTACTTTGGCTGCTCGTAACTATATGATGCTGACTGTACCAAGCACCAACTAAAAGTGCTCTACATTCAACTACCTATATGATGCATAATTATACATGAGAAAACTAAAAACTTACTTGTATATAAAAATAAATAATTCCAATACATTGTTGAAATTTCTTCCTGAAGCAGATTTGAAAATGCCGCAAAGTTTCAGCGTAATCTTTATCATGAAACTAGCTATTTTGAGTGCTCTTTGGACAAATTTGTCTTCCAGATCTGCCTGTAAAAATATTTAAGTAGAAGGGTATTAATAAGGGTAATACACTGTGCTTTTGTTAAGCGGAAATGCAGCCCAATGGGCGAAGAACTTATATATTCATTTGTAAACTTGAAGACCTGGCTGATACAGAAACTTGCCTCCAACAAAAATTAGGGCTTTAAAGCCCAATATCACACAAACAAATCAGTAAATTAAAAAAATGTTTTCAGAATAATATTTTAAACAAGCTATCCAACTCTATGGATGCCAGAGCTGGGCATTGACAAAAGAGGTGATGCATAAACTCAGAGTCTTCCAGAGGTCGGTAGAGAGGAGCATGTTGGGCCTAAAACTCAAAGATAGAGTGCGGTGCAGCGACATCAGATCAAGAACAGATCTAAAGGACATTGCTGAGGTCGCTTGCAGAACAAAGTGGAGATGGGCTGGACATGTGGCACGTACACAGGACGGTCGCTGGAGCGAGAGAGTGCTCCACTGGTGGCCACGTGAAGACAGGCGCCCCCGTGGCCGCCCACGACGAAGATGGAGCGACGATATAGTTCAGGTCGCAGGACCAACCTGGTGCAGACTAGCCAGAGAAAGAGAAGAATGGCATAAATTGGAGGAGGCCTTCGCCCAAAAATGGGCTGCCCAGTAAATAAATATTTAAGAAATAAGAAAAATGTAATTTTGCAATTGTTATAAAACTGGCAATAAAAGGCTTTATTATTATTATTATTATTATTATCCAACGACACCCTACACCACGGGTCTACCGAAATAAAACCCTACCCTAAATAAGATTTTTTTCTCAAAATGTTACGCTACCAATTTGTCGGCGTATTCGATTTATATGCCAATGACGAATTACAGCTCTGTAGTCAATGATGTAATATAAAAAAATACGTTGTCTATACGAAAATAGGAATATAGAATTAAGTTACTTATAAGAACATTTGTGTGCCCTAACAGGGTGTCATGGAAGCCTTCTTGTATAATCTGAACACCTCATGTAGAGTCAGCATCAAAAGTAACTGCGCAATCGAAGACGTCAAAAGCTCTTATTCCCTTTTAATAAAGACTTGACGTCTTCGTTTGCGCAGTTACTTTTGATGCTGACTGTACATGACTTTACAAATAAACATTCTATTCTATTCTAAAATTCCGTCTTTAAAAAGGGCCACCAAATCTTACATACGTTTCCACGACGACGCGAAACTGAGGCAAGTTGGTGCAATTGACTCATTTTTAGTGTGTTGTTTTTTATATAACATCATTGTTTGTACGGACATGGGGAAACTATAAGGGTTCCTTGTTGACTACCAAACCCCAAAAAAAGGTAACACTTAGGCTTCGTTCACACGGCATTGTCCTGCACGTTTTTTTGCAGTATACATTTTAACGTATACATAGTGGCACATACAAAATGTTGATAATACGTTTCCACGAATACTCACCGGACTCGTCAAGTACTTAAACCGAATACGTGCAGAATACGAGCAGGGGACCGATTTTTGACTTTCGAGCGCTCGACCCTTTCACACGAAAACTGTCAAAAATTATGTAATGCTATTTTGAAATGACGATAGAAAAATTAAAAACGTGCGGTATTGACCACTCGTATTCAATTATATCGGTAGAAAGTAACTGCCTGTGATTATGACACTACAATAGCATTTACTTTTATTTAATTTTCGAGCGCTCGAAAGTCAAAAATCGGCCCCCAGGACAATGCCGTGTGAACCCAGCCTCATCAAGTACACAGTTGGAATAGAAAATATTGAAAACACACCTCTAATGCAGTGGTGATATTATTTACAGTTGTGGTACAGAGTATTTTGGTGCAATCTTGAAAGACAGTTATGTCACTCAAAAACTTTGAATGTTTTTCACATATCGCAGTGTAGGCCTTCCATTGTTCCGCCATTGTCTTCACATCAAGAGTTTGTACTATCTCTCCAATTGCCAGATTTATATCCAACACTGGAAAACATTACACAAAACACACATTAAATATTATGAGACACTAGCTTCTACCCGCGACTCCGTCCGCGTGGAACTCGCTTATATCGTAACTCCATAAAAATTGACATCCCTAATTTTACCCCTTTCGGGGATGGTTTCCGGGATAAAAACTATTCTATGTCCTTCCCCAGGATCCAAACTATCTTCATACCAAATTTCATCTCAATCGGTTCAGCGGTTTAAGCGTGAAGAGGTAACAGACAGACAGACATACTAGCAAATTATTTGTCTTACAATTTTACAATATTTCAACTTCAACCTATTTAAAGTGTTACAAGAAATTTGCAAGATTTCGTTATTACAATACCTTTTATAAGTATATCTTGTTCATCTTTATCAGTCAGATCAAAAATGAAGTGTTTCTCCAAAACCATTAAGTAGATGAGCTGCAGTTCATGGCAGGTTCGGAACAAGTTTTTCAACTGCTTCTCAACATGTTTCAAGTGTTTGCCATAGAGAGTCTCACTGTGAAAAGTGAGAATAATAATTTCTTACAAAAAGAAGTAGAAATGAATAATCTCATGTCTCATCCTTATGAATTTGAAATGTATAAAGGTGTTTGAGCATACTTGGGTTGGAGCACGCACGGCTCACCTAATTTGCTAAAGTTCGTACGCGCTCACGCGCTGTGCGAGAGCAGCGCGAGGTGAGCTGCCCAGAGGCGGTCTTTTGTGCTGCTCAAAGGCGCAGTGTGCGTGGTAAGTGTAATTCGGTCTTGTATCTGAGCGTGCCGCGGACAGAAGGACAAGCATAAAAGAATGTAATATACTGACGACAAGTATTAACTTGTTTGTGGGCGAGGCGCGTACGAATTTGAGTAAGTGGCTGAGCCGTGCGTGTATAATTTCGTATATTTTTAAATGTAATTTGGTGAAGAAACTTAAATGAATTACGATTTTTGTACAACTGCTTCAATTCTTCCACCACCCAGGCTTTTTTCTTCTTTTTGTTAATAATTTCGATGAATTACGATATATGCAGGCCACGGCTGTCATCGTGTCCAAAGCCATTTGGAACGACGCACAATGTCGGCTCGCCGCGAGCAGTCTGCCTCACCCGAGCATGTTTATGTGCAACAATTTGGCTCGCGAGCAGCTCGCCGCGCGGGGCGAGCATGCCTCAGGCTAGCCGCTCAAATTGGTATGCACCTTAAGAAAATGTATATTGTTCGTTAAATATCTAGTTATGAATTACACTCCAGTTTGAGATATATTGATTGTCAATCGCTATCCAACGTGGTAACGCGACAAGCGTGTTGGGCACCTTTGCACCAGGTACAACTTGTAGGGGCTTGTTTTACTAGAATTGGGCTTGGTATTTTATAAGTGCATGTTTTTGTTTGTGTGTTTTTTATTTTTTATGTTGTTTTTGTGATTTTTGTTATTTTGTGTTATCATATGCTGTATGTGTAGTTTTTGTTATTTCTGAATAAATTAATGTTTTAGATACTTGGCTTAAATGTGTCTGACATTTTGTTTCAATAATCAATCAATTATATTCCTATTATTATTTCTAGCAACAGAAGAAGTATATATGTACGATGGAACCTATTGTGTATAAAAAAAACATTGTATTTATTTCAATATTCCGTTTTAAAACTATGTTTGTCCAGGGAGTCAACTTGAGTTGATGGTGCTGGGGACTCTTTAACTTCCATCTGTAGTCACCCCTCCTCTCCCACCGACTCATAGGTGTGTCTGGGTATTTAACAACCAACGTTTCCATGATGTTGTTTAAATTAGAATTTTAATAAATAATATAATTGGGTTTAAAGTAAGTTGTGCATATGTGTCTCAGTGGGAGCTAATGGAGACAAAAGGTGCCGATATAGCGGCCATTTGGTAGAGAAAGGGTTAATGCATAATTATTAAACAAAGATTTAAGGGGATGATTCGAGCCGAACACGCCCCCTAGACAAAGACATGCTTATGCCTTCCGCGCATGAGAAAAAGAGATGGAACACTCTTCGGGAATGGCTTTTTTGGACAAATTTCGATAAATACCTAACTTCTCTGAAGTTTTATTTAAATTTCATAAAGTGAGATTTTAGATGAGATAAAATACTATAGTATTAACTTGGTTGTGTCGTAAAATAATGTATCATTTGAGTAGGCTGAGTAAAAAAAGGAAAATACAGACCCAACTTTGGTTTTTTTTTTCTATTGAGGAAATTTTAAGCAATCATGTATCGGTAAAATCAGACAAACAATCATATAGTCAAGAATCATATATCTGAAAATCAGACCTTATTGTTTCTTAATCTAGTTAGAACGGTGTTTCAAAGCACGCGATAATTTCCAATGCACCGCCTTAACACAATCAGTGTGCAATGTGCGTACATGTAATGCCAAAATCATTGCATGCTAAATATGTCTAACCAATAAAAAATAATACTGCTAATTGTCAACATATGTAAAAACAGCTCCAGCGCCACACATGTGATATGGAACAAGGAGCTGACATGCATTGACTTGTAGGTACTCATAATCTTGCCAAACATCTCACCTGTCTTTACAATGGGTGAAAACCACCATAACTATATTTCCCATGGTCACTGGAAAACTTCTCATTGTGTTGCAAGATAAAGACACAGACTCCATAATGGTCTTGATAAAGTTGGACAACATTTGGAGCAGGCACACCACATGTTCCATGTATTCCGTCAAAGACTGGTAGTGAACTTCTGTCTCCACTAGTAAACCAATGATTAGCTCCATACCCTGAATGTCAAAGGTAATATGTCAAAAAAGATTACACTACTAACCCGCCTCGTCAAAGTAATTCCGAAGGAAAGTCTTACCTGCGAAATACATGTATTGCAGTCCTCTAAAAGGGAATTAATATGCGTGGACAACGACGTTTTCGGTACTCCATTTCGAAGGTATTCACTAAGCGAATCCTTGGTTTTTTGTAGAAGAGTATCATACGGCATTAACTCTATCTGAGATCGTTTAGTCGTGGAAATTATACCATGTGTAGGTACTTCACTGAAAGGAACACATGAAATTGAAAAGGATACGTTTTGAGGACTGTGGTAAAACAAATCAGAGCTTTGAGAGTCGTCCATTGTGTGTTTACTCTTCTTCTACATGTGACACGTTAAAGTAAATGATTATTTTATTATATATGCACTTTCATTTCCATTATTCATACAAAAACAATCACACGGCCCGCCAAAACTACATTTAGTTAGGAGTCCACAGATCAACTGAGCGCAGGGCTGCCAGCAAATAAATCGCGGCTATACGGTTAAGTATCTGCAATTATACGAAATTGGATCGCATTATACATAAGCATAACCATTATATAAATCGATTTTTCTTTTATAATTTCATAAATCTAACATTCTGACCAGTACATTGATGCTATTTCGTTTTTTTGATTACAAGTATTCTTTTGTATCTTATTATACGGAATGATCATGGATACAAGACACTGTCCGATTATACATATTTTGTATCCAAATATACGATCTGGCAGCCCTGACTGAGCGAGAGCTGTTCGGAGTCTATAGATGAACTGAGCGAATTGAACGAAATGAACGAAAAGAGTGATACATATCTTTACGACATGAAGATATGAATCGCTCCTTTCACTTCAGTGACACGTTTTGCGCATCTCTATAATCAACTGAAATAAATGACATGACAGTCTGACAGACAGACAGAACTCACAGAAAACCAGGGGCTACCGCGAAACAAAAACGAACTTCGCTCAAACTGGCAAGTGCGACAGAGATGAAGATGCACGAACCAAGTTCGTTTTACTTTCGCGGTAGCCCAGTAGATAAAAATTGAAGACAGAATGTTCAACTTAGACAACTTAATTGACGATGTGGTTGAACCTTTTATTATAAATACTGAGGAGGATGATCTAAGCTGTTCAGAAATTGAAGAATAAATATTGTTATTAAAATAGTTGTCTTTTTATTTATTAATAATACAGATCCCGCCGTCGTTTGCCCGTCCGTTGTGGCCTAGTGGTTCGGACGTTGGATTTGCAATCCAGAGGTCTCTGGTTGAAATCCTGGCTCATACCAATGATTTTTTTTGGGCTTTATGTACGAAGTGTCATTTGATATTCTCAACTAGCTTTTCGGTGAAGGAAAACATCGTGAAGAAACCTGCGCATTAATATTATTTATTATTGCAGGTCCCCAGTCAGTTTAAAAAAAAATCTTACTAATATTATAAATGTGTAAGCTTGTATGTATAATACTCAATCACACAAAAACTTTTTAACTGGTTAGGTTAACTAATGCACCGGCTAAAGCTAGCATTTATCTTCGTCAACCTTACCAAACCAAGACCTGATGCACAGACAACATTGATTAAAATCAGGATGACCTTTATCATATTGTGGAAATAACTTTATTGTTTTATTTTAACATAATTATTGTACCAAAAGGTTGGTTTTCCCTGAAACGTCACAATGATGATGACATGTGTAACTGTGACATTCCGCCATCTTTGGTAGTTTTTTTGACGTATATTGGAATCTAATTAGGTTTTTTAGTTTTTATGTCCAAAATAAGCTATTGAAACTTTAAACTAATTAAATGTTTTAGACTTCGCTTATGGACTTATGAAATTCTTTCAGCGAATATTGTTTTGAACAAAGTCGGGTCAAAGGTTTTTGAGATATTTCTAAACTGCCTTCCTTAAAGTAAAGGACGTAAGTGGCATAAGATTTCAGTAACGATACGACCTTTTTAATAGGCACGGAACCCTTCGATGTGCGTGGTCCGACACGCACTTGACCGCTTTTTAATTAATAATTTACTTAGGGCCATTTGGTACAACCCGGTAGGGCTAAAATAAGAGCTTGGCAACAGCTACCTTATTCACTTGCGTATATCTATAGTTGGCGTGAGAGTGAATGAGACCACAATCCGTACTCGGTTTCACATTTTCGTAGGTTGTCACTAAAAAAATGAACTCAGAGGCCAGAGGAGAGGGAGGAGAGGGAAACAAAAACGAATTTATCATATAATTTATTTCCTTCTCCGTTGCACTTGCTAGTTCGAGCGACCGAGAGCGAGATACCCGAACGAAGTTCGTTTTCACTTCGCGGTAGCCCCCCAGGAAATGTCAAATGTATCTCTTTTGTATCTCTTTTAGTCCAGCAAAATTAATATATCTCATCATTGTTTGGTAGTAAGTGTTATTCTTATCCTTATTCCGAGATTTGGTATGCATAGGACAACCAGTTTCCTAGTATAGTTTATCTTATCTATGGTATGATACTGTCAGTGTCAGTGTCAAGTATAACAAAAACATGTGGTGGTCTGGCGCGGACGATCGCGCACGTTTTTGTTCAAAAAGTTTTGTGTTATAATGCTGTATATGAACTGTTGAAATGTATAAAAATATATCGGTGGCCCTAAAAGGCCTGGGATTAGAAACCACTAATCCGGAGCTAAGCAAAGCTATTGATCGTAATGTAGCGGTGAGTGATCCAAACTTCCAATTCAGGCAATATATTTAGAAGTAGTAGGTATACAAGTCACGATTTTGCAGCTAAATGTGCTATATACAAACCAGTAAACACTCTACAAGTGTATTATGCAGCTTGTTACATTATTTAAATTATTCAACAAACCGAAATAAATTTACAATTTCAGCCGTTGCTGGATAAACCCAATGGTCTTCAAGAGGCTATTAAAGTATTATCCGAGTACGTTCTGAAATTTGAGGACGCAAACTTATTCAGAAAATACTTGTCAAGCATCCTTCTGGCATTGGTGTCAACAAAGATTCCTCTCAAGGCAGTTTTCTCAAGCTCGAACTATGGGACCTGCACAGATGCTGAGAAAAGTAATCATCTGGAATATTCCATTGCGCTGGCGCTGTTGAGTGAACATCCTGATGTGTTACAGTAAGTACATGTGTACATATAAAGTTTCACAAAAGAAAACTGGTCAACTCTGGGATCGCTACTCCCAAAATTTTGATGTATATCAAAAAGGCATTCTATCACAAAAAAATAGAAAAAGTTCTCAAAGTTCTTTTAATTTGGTTGGTAATATCCATAATATAGGGATGACACAAATATTACATTTTGTATGGTGTTATAACTAGATTGTTAATTATATTTTTTTGTTTACCATCAGGTACACCCTCAAATATTTTGAAACCAATCCAGTGGCACCATTTGAAGTGTTCATTCACCATGAAGACTCTTACAATGTGGCACCCAAGAAGAGGAGACTGCTGGTCTTTAGACAAAAGATTACAGACTATCACATAGTTCAGTGTTGTTACACTTTGCTGCGTAAACTGCCGAATGAGTTTGCTTCCAAATGGGATTGGACAATGTTTGTGACAAACTTTAGCTGCCATGAAGAAGATAAGATTAGATGGTTAGTTTTAACAGTATATCCATCTATAGCGAACCCGTAAGCTCATCAGCACTCCCGAGAATGTATTGAGTTGAGAGTGAGGAACCTGCATTTGACTGTCAATGCAATCAATCAATCAATAAAGGGTTGGCAACACACTTGTTGTTCTTTTAGAGACACAGGTGTCCACAGCGTCTGCTACATAAAAAATAAAACTAACAGACAGTTATGTTTAGTATAAATTAGTATTTAATTTCAGAAAAAAACATTAAGAGTCCGCAGCAAGCTCGATTCTCAATACAAACGTAGTTACGCTCTCATTTTAAAACTATGTGTTGGATTATAACGAAACTTTGCATGTACAATGACATGAGGTATATCTATGTCTGTAATTAGTTTATGTAGCTTCAGATACAATGGTAAAAAAATACAGTGAATTTAAGTTTTTCATACAAAACTTGTTTTTGCTGTATTTTGGAACCATATAAACTAATTACAGACATAGATATACCTCATGTTATTGTACATGCAAAGTTTCGTTTCGTCACAATCCAACAAGTAGCTTTAAAATGAGAACGTAACTCCGTTTGTATGAGGAGGTGAAATTCGGCCGAACTTACTGTGGACTCTTAACAACAGTGGATACTGATGGTTTTGCAGGGATATTTCATTGAAAATAAGTATAGATTTTTTCTTATTAATATCTCTTCTTGCAGGATGGTGAAAGAGTGCATGGTCATTCTTACTAACATGACTGAGCACCAGTCGAAGTTACTATCTTCAAGTCTGAACACAATTTCCCAAGATGCCTTACACATAACTTGTAACCAAATTCAGGAGATACAAACAACAGAGGGTATTATTACTGATGATCTGAAGGAATGCAGTGTGGTTAATATTGACGGGATTATGCTTCCATTGTTTGATAAGAATAATGTTCTGGACAGTAACTTGGTACCTGTCAAATCAACAGTGAATAACTTGAGAAGCTTAGCTTTGGCTGTAGCTTCAGGTATGTTGTGTATTTAAATTAGTATTCATTGTAATCTTGACCATCCTGTTATCCAGTTTTGTACATACATATGCCTTCCTTTACCTCTTCCATTCCATCTACATAAAATATTATAGTCTATCCTACTAATATTATAAATGCGAAAGTTTAGATGTTTGGATGTTTCTTACTCAATCACGCTTAAACGGCTGAACCGATTTGAATGAAATTTTGCACGAAGATAGTTTATAGCCTGGATTAATATAGGATAGTTTTTATCCCTGGCCCACGCAGACGAAGTCGCGGGCGGAAGCTAGTAGTAATATATTCGTAAAATGCATAGTGCTCATATTCCAAGACTTAATATGTAGCTCAGTTATTTCAGTGAAAATAGTATCCAAATAGCACCATTTGTTTCATAATTTTTTCAGATAGAAAAGCTGAAGCTGCTGGTTACTTTTCTTAATAGAAATTAAGTTTATAAATTGGAAATTGTGAATTGTGTAGGAAAACAATGAATACTCTTGAATAAACTTCTTCTATAATTACAGAATATAATGATGTCTTCATTCTTTTTATACCTCATCATCATCATCACCTGTCAATTTCGATACGCCACATTTGATTGTCTCATTCATCATCTAACAGCCAGCACCACACACAAGCATCAAAAAGTACCAATCCCACATATATTATGTCTTATTACATATTCCACAGGGAAAGCTGTTTCACTACTAGGCCCAGTGGGTTCAGGAAAAACATCCCTAGTGGAGCATCTAGCAGCCATAACAGGTCGGAAGGAAGTTGCCTTCAAGAAAGTGCAACTAGGAGACCAGACAGACTCCAGAATGCTGCTGGGCTCACACCATTGCACTGATGTGCCGGGAGAATTCGTGTGGCGACCTGGTGTCCTGACTGAAGTAAGCAGGAATTCCTCATTAACTAAGAATATTATAACCACTCATTTGCTTCTGGCAACCCGAATTACCAACACACCGCACACCCTCAAATAGATTGTGGCAACTGTAGTTGGCAAGAGGAATACAGGCTTTGAATTTTTTATATGCAATTTAGCCTCCTGAGACCCAGGGTATGCTTTTGTGCTTTTGAACTAGGAACTTTTAGACATTGAAGTAAAATTTTGAAGTCTTATACACGGTGTCTTAGGAGGTTAGGTTACCTTTTTTTAGGGTTCCGTAGTCAACTAGGAACCCTTATAGTTTCGCCATGACCGTCTGTCCGTCCGTCCTCGGCTTAGCTCAGTAACCATTACTACTAGAAAACTGTAATTCGGCATGGGTATATAAATCAATCACGCCGACAAAACAGTACAATAAAATCTTGAAAAAAAAATTTTTTTTAGGGTACCTCCCCTACACCTAAAGCGGGGATGTACTTTTTTTCTCGTTAAACCCATGGTGTGGGGTATCGTTGGATAGCTCGCTCAAAAATATTATGTTTCCTAAAACCATTTTTCAAATCGGTGATTTAAAGCCCTAATTTTTGTTCGAGTCATGTGTCGATTAGTCGGCACTTTATGGATCACAGGAAAACGAGACATAAAATAAGTAAACCGTTTTTACCATTCGTTTTATATTTTACTCAAATACAGATTTAATGTATATAAACGAGAGAGCGCATCACTCGCCAACAAACTGTGAATACAGTTTGGCGAGGTAAAATCTGTACCTTACATTTTAAGTATTCTTTTTTTGAGGTCAATAAATAATAATAATAAAATAATATCACATTTGGTACTTTGAACGCATGCAGACAACGCGACGGCAAAGATTGCACCCGAACTTAGCCGAAGTCCACGATCGGCCTAGCCGAGTAGTCGGCCTTCTAGGCGGCCGACTAGTCGGCTAGTCGGCCCATCTCTAGTTCGTAGGATTCATATCTTGTATTTAATACTAGAAACGGAGCAATTTCGACTCTATTTCAGTAGACTAAGGGTTCAAAGTGGCAAACTCTTGCTTTCCGCGTCCACATACGTGCTATTAGAAAGTATAAACAATATTTTTACACTCTACATCTGAAAATTGTTTGACACTGATCTTTTGCTCTCATTGTTAGGTATTCTTTGTATTTACCACAGTACCTATTTTCAAATTATGTGAAAAACTAACATCTTAGTAACTAGGAGCCCATTCCATAACAATTTATAACTTATAGTTAATACAAGCAGAAGTCTATTTTAATGAAAGTCTGTTTAAACGATCTTCTCAAGGTTTCAAGGCGCACAGTAACGCCCGAATATATTTAATGTACCTACCTAAAAGCTATCCTATACCTTATGCATTATTTAAGTTTCATTATTCTGAACCTATTTTCTGTGTTTGTTCTTATATGTCGTCTACAAGTATTACTACCGTGCTATTGTTTTTGACATAAGTATTATACTTTTAGGCGGTACAAAACGGGCATTGGTTGCTCTTGGAAGACATCGACAGCGCTGCTCTGGACGTGGCGTCCACTTTGAGCTCCCTGCTAGAGAGAAATGCACTCTGTGTCCCTGGCTATAGAGACTCTTTGCCGGTAACGCCAGGGTTCCAGCTCTTTGTCACACAAAGGTTTGCCCTAAATATTAAATAAAGTTTGCAACTTAGGTTCGGTTATATGAATTATTAAGTTAGCTTAGGTTTTTACGTCATAACCATAAAAACTATTAAAAGAAATTTGTCCGTAGGACCGTCAACACAAATTATGGATTCCAAAAGAAAATATCAAATTCGAGCACCCTATTACAAAAGCACTTAACTCAAATAAACGTCGAGCCGCTGTCAAGATCAGAGCTGGCAGAAATCATACACAAACTCTACCCAAGCCTATCGACAATCTGCCCGCGAATGATCGAAGTGTTCATGATGTTCTCAGTAGGAAGCCATGATACCTCCTTACACACAACCGAAGCCGTCAACCCAGAGAGAGATACAAGTATTACTGTTATGAGAGGCTCAAGACTTATCTCTACAAGAGACTTAATAAAGTGGTGCTCTAGATCTGTAGTCGGTTTCGACGTTTCAAGCCCAGAGTCAGCTTTAAAGGTACTCCAAGATGCTATAGACATCTTCACATGTTCGATTGCTTCGCCAGAGCATAGATTAGAGCTAGCCAAAAAAGTCGGCACGTGTTTAGGTATAGTCGAGACTAAATCGGAATTTTATTGCAAACACCATAAGCCAAATGTGTCTTTACACCCCAATGTATTAGAAGCGGGAAGAGCGAAAGTCACTAGAAAGGAAAAGACTTTAGAATTAGTGGATTTTGATAATAAACAAGTTGTCTTCTCGTTTACTCGTCAATCAGCTTGTTTGCTTGAGAGGATCGCGTGTTGTGTTACATCAAACGAGCCAGTATTACTAGTCGGAGAAACAGGGACTGGGAAAACGTCTTCCGTCCAATACTTGGCCAGGCAAACCGGCCACAAGCTCGTAGTAATCAATATGAACCAGCAATCCGATTCCGCGGACTTACTCGGTGGCTACAAACCTGTAGATCTAAAATATGTAATACGACCAATCAGAACTGAATTTGAAGAGTTATTCCGAGGTTACTACAATGTTGAAAAGAATCAGAAGTTCCTGTCCCATATAGACACGTGTTATAAGAGCGAAAGTTGGACAGCGCTCCTGGCATTAATGAAACAAAGTCACAAGTCTGCGATAAGCAGGCTTTCGAGTGAAAAAAGTGAGAAGAAATTGAAGAAATGGCTCGCATTGGGTCATAAATTAGTGAAATTAGATCAACAAGTGAAAGCAGCTTCCAAATTGACCTTCGCTTTTATCGAAGGCTCACTTGTTAAAGCTATGCAGGATGGCCATTGGGTTTTGTTAGACGAAATAAATTTGGCCTCGGCTGAGATATTGGAGTGCTTAGCCGGCCTTCTAGAAGACAAAAATGAGACCATTGAATTAATAGAGAAAGGAGATAAAGTCCCTATCAAAAGACACCCAGATTTTACACTTTTCGCATGCATGAATCCAGCGACAGATGTGGGAAAGAAAGATCTGCCAGTAGGTTTGAGGAATCGATTTACAGAATTCTTCATAGACGAGTTGACTGAGAGAAATGATTTGATGCTGCTTATTGGGGATTACTTGTATCATTTGAATCTTAGTGGCCCACTGCTGGAAGGGATTTATAACTTCTACTCTAATGTCAGAAAGGAAGCGAAGTTGAATCTTGTGGATGGTGCAGGTGAGTAAACACACCTAGGAGATCCAAACTGTATACGATTGAACTATACTGAATGACTGTTTTCTTTCGTTTTACAGGTAATGCACCTCACTATTCATTGAGAACGCTCTGCAGAGCATTAACGGCAGCTGCAAGAGCCAAGTGTGGGACCGTGACCAGGTCTCTATACGAAGCCTTTTGCTTGTCTTTTCTTACACAGTTAGACAGTTCGTCACACCCTAAGGTTGAAGCTATGGTTGCCAAGTAAGTGTAAATGTCTGTAAGAGCCACTTAGTAACCTTGGCCATTTAAAAAAAGTCCTTGGTTAAAATTAACTTTTTTTTACAGGGCGGTGATCGGGAAGAAGAACATTAGCTCAGTTCTAAATCAGCTTATTCCAGAACCACAAATCCCAGGAAAAACCTACTTGCCTTTCGAAGGGCACTGGATTCCGCAGGGAAAACTCGAAATTTCCATTCCTGACGGTTACATTTTAACTCCCATGGTCAGAAAAAATCTCCGTGATATAGCTCGCATTGTGTCTTTAGGTAGATTACCAGTTCTACTCCAGGGTGATACGTCTGTGGGAAAAACATCCTTGATCACATACATCGCTAAAGCGTCGGGCAACTTTTGCGTCAGAATAAACAACCACGAACATACGGACCTACAGGAGTACATAGGCTCTTACGCTACGGACGCCAGCGGAAAATTGGTCTTCAAAGAAGGTGTCTTAGTAGAAGCCATGAGGAAAGGACATTGGATAATTCTTGACGAATTAAATCTAGCTCCAAGCGAAGTCTTAGAAGCCCTCAACCGTGTTCTTGATGACAACCGAGAGTTATTCATACCAGAAACCCAGCAAGTTGTTAAAGCTGACCCCAACTTTATGTTATTTGCTACTCAAAATCCTCCAGGTTTGTACGGAGGTCGAAAGATGTTGTCAAGGGCGTTTAGGAACAGATTCGTAGAGTTGCACTTTGACGAAATTCCAAGAAAGGAATTAGAGACAATCTTGCATCAAAGATGTCACATTCCTCCAACGTACAGTAAAAAGATGATAGCAGTGATGGCTGAATTACAAATAAGACGACGAGGATCGGCCGCCGTTCAAGGCAAAGACGGTTTTATAACCCTGAGAGATCTATTCCGATGGGGCCAGAGGTACAAGTTTGCCTCCAAAGAAATACTAACTGAAGACAAATTTTACGATTGGGATCAACACATAGCCGACGAAGGGTACCTGGTTCTGGCCGGTAAAGTGAGACAGGCAAATGAAAGGGGCATCATAGAAGAAGTTATAGTAAAACATATAAAACGGAAAGTCTGCCCAGATAATCTTTTCTCTCTGCACCAAGCAACGTCCCCTGTAACGAAAAACATATTAGAAATAATTCTAAATAATCAACTGCAAGAGTTCTCCCACGTAGTTTGGACGTACAATATGAGACGACTTGCAGTTTTGATCGCAAAGTCTTTCACTTTCGACGAGCCCGTATTATTGGTTGGAGAGACGGGTTGTGGTAAAACAACAATATGCCAAGTCCTAGCGACTCTGAGGAAAACCCAGCTTTTGTCTGTCAATTGTCACATGCACACAGAGAGTTCGGACTTCTTAGGAGGTCTACGCCCAGTGCGGCAATACAAAAATGACGGCAGATTGTTCGAATGGGTCGACGGTCCACTGATAAACGCAATGGAAAACGGCCAAATGTTTCTAGCCGATGAAATTTCGTTAGCAGACGACAGTGTCTTGGAAAGAATGAACTCCCTGCTTGAACCTGAAAGACAGCTAGTATTGGCTGAAAGAGGAATGGAAGATAACTCAGAAATAGTAGTCATTACAGCCCAAAAGAATTTCCATTTCGTAGGAACTATGAACCCTGGAGGTGATTTTGGTAAGAAAGAACTTTCACCTGCACTTCGCAATCGGTTCACTGAGATATGGTGCGACAGCGTGTCATCAAGAGAAGATTTACTAAGTGTCTTGGAAAAAAGCGTCAACAAAGGCATTTCGCTTGGTAATCAGGAAGACGGTAGTACTGGGATCGGTAACTCTATTCTGGACTTTACTAATTGGTTGAAAAACTCCGAGGTTACCAATAAATTCCCGTTCAGTTTGCGTGACTTGCTAGCTTGGGTTCAGTTTATTAATGTCACGGTAGCTAAAGGCCTACTGGACACCCCTGAAGCATACGTCCATGGAGCATGTATGACCTTCTTAGATTGTTTCGGCACAGCCCTGACCGGACATATCGAATCGGAAACTTTGTACCTACTCCGTAAAACGGCTATAGATTTCTTGCTCAATCAAATACAGGCAATTGGAAACGAATATATTGGGGCCTTAAAGGAAATGTTGAGTAATAAACGGACTAAATTCACGGCTGAATCAGATGAGAAGAATTTCGGTATACGGCCATTTTACATCGAACTAGGAGCGAATTTAAGCATAGCCGATGAGGAGCAAAAGTTCACATTTACCGCTCCGACTACAGGATCGAATACGCTAAGGTTATTGAGAGGCATGCAACTTAATAAAGCCATCCTTTTGGAAGGAAACCCAGGAGTAGGAAAAACTAGCCTGGTAACAGCTCTCGCCAAGTCTTCGGGACACAAAGTTGTACGAATTAATCTAAGTGATCAAACCGTAAGTATCACACCTTTGTTACTTTATTTTACCGATATTCCGTGTTACGTTCAGTATTCTAGCATGTTCTTTTTTTTCTTTTTCAGGATATAACAGACTTATTCGGTACCGATCTCCCATCAGAGGACGGTTCTTTTAGATTCAAAGAAGGTGCATTCCTTGCCGCTTTACAAAACGGTGATTGGATTCTACTAGACGAACTGAATTTAGCTCCCCAGCCAGTATTAGAAGGCTTAAATGCCTGTCTCGATCACCGAGGCGAGGTATTCATTCCGGAGTTAGGAAAGACATTTAAAGTGAAAGCAGAAACGAAGCTCTTTGCCTGCCAAAACCCCTTGAAGCAAGGCGGTGCACGCCGCGGTTTGCCAGTATCCTTCCTAAATAGATTCACTCAAGTATACATCGACACATTGACCAAAGAAGATCTTATATACATCGTCGAGTCTCAATACCCGAATTTGCCTACAGATGTCTTACATAGGATTGTCAAGTTTAATTGCAAAATTGCCCACGAAATAACTGACCTCCAGTCCTGGGCGCACAGAGGCGGCCCTTGGGAAATGAACTTGAGAGACATTCAGAGATGGTGCGAAGCGCTCATCGAAGAACAAAACAACGGCAATGATCCACTGCCAGGAAAATTTGTAGACATGCTTTATGTAAACCGTATGAGAACATCTGACGACAAAGACAAGATGATTCAAAGTTATGACGATTTTTTCTCCCCTGACTACCCAAGAAGCGACAGCGCTCCTCAATTTGACGCTACCGATAAGAAAGTTATAATAGGAGATGTCGCAATAGACCGAAACGTTGAGAAAAAATTCAAAAACAGACGCGCACTTGAAACCAATTTGCAAGTGCTTCGAAATCAGCTGCCTATAATGAAGGCTCTCGCCCAAAGTGTGAAGATGAATTGGCTGTCAATACTAGTGGGACCCACAGCTACAGGAAAAAGCAGTATCGTTCAGGTACTAGCCGATTTAACGGGAAATGACCTCCAAGTATTGCCAGTCACGTCAGCTATGGACGTTTCAGATTTACTTGGTGGATTTGAACAAGTGGACTATAATAGAAATCTCGAAACTTTGTACGATCAAATAGAGACAACCACTATAGAGACGGTACGCAACATGTGGCTAACTAAAGCGAATAAGGAATGGAGGTTGAATAAACTCTTGAGCCAGCTGAATCAATATAAGGCGTTACAAGCCGGCACCAACAATAGTTTTGAAGCAAATATGCAGAAATTCAACGAAAAAATCAAATTCTTATTAAATCACTGTCAGAAACTTTTGGAATGCAACAAAAAATACGATGCTACACGAAAAACAATTGAAGAAATCATAACTAAGCTGAATAATTTGAAGACCAAAGTTTCGAAGCTCACATCAGTGAATTCTGGCGGCAAATTCGAATGGATAGACTCGCTACTTGTGAGGTCCCTGATAAACGGTTCCTGGTTGCTTTTAGATAATGTAAATTTGACGTCAGCGGCTGTTCTAGACCGACTGAACGGATTATTAGAGCCCAATGGGGTATTGAGCATACCTGAAAGAGGGGAAATGAGCGATATAGTGCCTCATCCAAACTTCAGGGTATTTTTCACAGTAGATCCGAAATACGGAGAGATATCACGGGCGATGAGAAATCGTGGAGTCGAAATTTTCTTGCTAAAGTCTGAAGACTGGGATGCAAGTCTAACTCAAACAGTGTCTTATATGGACTTGACTGCTCTACTGTCGTCATGTGGGCTGCCGAAACACTTTCATGAAATTTGTATTAGCTGTCACGAGTTGATGACTTTATTCGTTCAAGGTACGTACAAAGGGCATTGGGTAACCTTGTATGAAAAAAATTGTCGTTTTTAGGGTTCCGTTGTCAACAAGGAACCCTTATAGTTTCGCCATGTCCGTCTGTCCGTCCGTTCGTCCGTCCTTGGCTTAGCTCAGTAACCATTACTACTAGAAAACTGTAATTCAGCATGGATATAAAAATCAATCACGCCGACATAACAGTACAATAAAACCTTGAAAAATATATATTTTTTAGGATACTCCCCCTACACCTAAAGCGGGGATGTATTTTTTTCTCGTTAAACCCATGGTGTGGGGTATCGTTGGATAGCTCGTTAAAATAAATAAATAAATATTATAGGTTTCCTGAAACCATTTTTCAAAACAGTGATTAGTTTGCGAGATATTGGGCTTTAAAGCCCTAATTTTTGTTAGAGTCATTTATTAAAAGCCAATGTTAGTTTACAGCACACAATAACACCAAAACACTTACACGATAAATTATTACATATAACAGAACACAATACATGTCAAAAAGAAAAGGTCTACAATTTGAGAACATTCGGAATTACGGAAGTGATTACATTAAATTTATAAAAATATGTTAAAATAATTGTTAATTAAAATTGTCAAGGAACTTGGCAATACGACATAATTTAGTAAAGCGATCAGCAAACATGTCAGCCTCCTAGTGCTGAGTGAGCATTTGGTATAATATAGTAGATTGTACAACAAGTGCATAAAACGCACCATTTTACGCGAGACGTTTATCCATCCGAGCGAGCTTGCGAGTATATATGGATTAAAAAATTCTTAATTTGTAATCCTTAATCTTAATGTGTAATCGTACTGAAAGCTATGGTGCATGTTGTGGTTACCTTTAATTAGATAAGCATCCAGTTAGAATACAAATATAACTTAGATATTGTAAGATGTGTTATCTGTTGGTAATCCTAAATAAATAAATAAAATAAATAAATATATAAAATCGAGTGTAAAATGGGTTTTATGGACGAATTGTATACTCTACTTTTCACTTCGATTGCGAGGAAATGATGAAAATTAAAAACTAAGTTTATTTCATGAAGTTTTATTGTGTACTTTGGCTGTTGGTATCCTTGCCTTGCTCTTAGAATACTAACGAAACATAAAAAAATAAAAATAAAGAGTTTATTCTATGAAGGTAAAGTTGCCCGTGTGGCTGGTGGACCGCGATTGCCTTGGTCTTCGACGACGATTTTACTTCAGGCTCTAGAGTACATATACTTAATGAATTTAAAAGGAAAACTATCACCGACAAATAGGCATAATTAGTTACCGAGTAATAGTCGACCAACTTAATGTGTACTTGGAAAAGCCAATATTCGTACAAATTCGGCCGACGCAACCATTTAGTTGGCGCGCATGTCTATGTAACTAAGAAAGACAGGCTAATACGGAACCCTACACTGCGCGTGGCCCGACACGCACTTGGTCGATTTTTATTTTTTGCTGCGACCAAGGATGTTTTTGTAATAATCTTTTAGAGGACCTCTTAAAACGCGTAGATATATAAAATTAAACGCGTTAAACAATATCGGAGCCGAGATATTTAAGTTTTAAGTTTTGTATATAACTGATGACCTGCGGAAATATATATATAGCAAATATCTTGGCTCCGATGCATTTTAGAGTATTAAATTTCAATATGTTTGTTTAAAATAGATCTATCATAATATACCACTTCAACGAGTGGCCGCTCATCTAAAAAAATGACAACACATTTACCCAAACCCCTTTTCATAGATTCATAGATTCACGCCTTTATTCCCAAAAGGGATAGGCAGAGTACATGAAACTTATGTTCCAGTACCATTTTTAGCATAAATGTCGTTATAAAAGATCGACAAAATGTGATATCGCAGTGATAGCACACAACCACGGGAAGAAATTCTAACCCACACGGGGAACCTACAAATTTAGATTCCTTTTTTTCATCAACAGGGTTTTGGTGTCCTGACCATGATGATCATGATATGTTTCACATTATCTAGTATTGATTATTAAGAATATGCAAGTAATTAAAATCTATTTTTTACAGGTTTAGAACGTCCGACGATCTCACACCTGCTCCAAGCTGCATATCTAACTTGGCAGCAAATAGTTAGAGGCATCTCCCGTGAGCTGGCTCTGATTAACAGCTTTTCGGACGTCTATATCAAGCCGAGATGCGGAGGTGATTTTACTTCAAATGTTAACACCTCGTTGGCTGAAATGAAAAACACAATGTTAAAGGCATTAGAAGAGAAAATAGCTGAAGAGGAATACAAAGCGTTTGAAACAAAAGATACCAGTCATACGTTGACTGTGAAAGGATTATGTTCGAACTCGACGAACGAAATCGCTAAACAGATATCGTATACCATGATTCAACAATCAGCTCACAAAGGTTCAGACTTGGCATTGCTAGCAAGTATTTTTACCACCTACCAAAAATGCACGGAGCAAAGTATTCGAGTATTACATACCGTAATAAAAGAAAGTTTACTAAACAAATACAATGGAAACGAAAACTTATCCCGGCAATTCAATGATACGGCGATCGCCGCCATAAAGGCTTCAAAAAGCCACTCCGAATCATCAAAAAGGTTTTATTCGGAATTACAACCGCTTGATGAAAACGAAATTACAGAAGGGAATATGCAATCAGTATACCTTTATGATGACTTATGGAAGACTTTAAATAAAATTACCGTACCTGAGAACAACTTCTCGGCCATCGATTATTCCAAAGCAGTGGCCAACGGGACATTGACGGACGACTTCGTAGAATATCCTATTCTGAAACACTGCAAAAAATATACAGAAATAATTAACGAGTATGTTAGAAAAGTAATCGCTCAAGCACATGACCGCTTAGATGATGAAACAGTGTGTCAAATAATGCATATTTTAAACTGGAGAAACCGTTTCCTGAAAGCATGCTCGTTGCCGATATTTGTGACGAAGAAAAACAAAAGAACACCGATATTAAAGGAAGAAATAGTGCCCTTGCTTTACATGCACAGTAAATGGGTTCAGAAACATTTGATGGGACATCTTTTCGGAATGCTGCCGCCGAAGCATATTTTACGTGAACGGTTTGAAAGGGAGACTAAATGTATGTTGTATAATGACCAAGACAACACAGACATTGCGAAGTTGAGTAAAAAACTGCGGAAGGTTAAAGGTCAGCCAAAACTATATGAAAATGAGAATGAGTATCAATTAGCTGTTGCTAGGACGGATGTTTATAAGCACGTGTCTTTAGATATGAATCAACCTATTGAGGCACAAGCTACGAAACTGTGTCTAGAAGCGAGCACTTCAACTGACATTAGTTTAGCGCTAGACATTCCTGATAGCACGACTTTGGCAACGATACAAGAAAACATCGCTAAGACTCTGGAAGCCTCCAAAAATGCCAAACTGGGCTTGGAGGCCAGACTTCTGCCTGTAAACGGATATATCATCCAAAGAGTATTACACACATTGAAGATACATTTCATAGATTTGATCTATAAGCTCTCTCAAGGAGAAAACGTAAAAGCAGACAAGATACAAGATTTTATTGTGATTTTGACTAACTTGACGCACTTGGCGAAGGTAACTAAAGGATTTCCACCAGCACTTCTAAATATTCTCCAAGTTATAGAAAAACTGTGCAGTGGAAATCAGGACATATTCACTTTCAGGTAATTTTATCTCACTCATTCTTTCATGTTGCGTATTTGTAATCTGACTGACTTTTGATTTTGAGTCAAACATGTTTTTGTTTTTAGAATTTCATCACTTCCCGCGAAATTCTGGGATGAATTCTACAAATCGCTGGTCAATTCGCCGGCGTTGTTCCCACTACCGTTCCTCAACGTGCTAAGTGTCAACCCCGAAGATGAACTCGAGCTGATCCCGACTAACACAAAAAGGCTGTCCACGAATCTGCCGTTGCTGCCTTATTATGTACAGAAGCTAACTACTGTTGACAAGTCAGGTAAACAGCCAATACCCACATACATAAAATATATGTTCATTCCTGAAATAGTTAATTAATAAATGCGTGATAAAAATGTCGTGGGACAAGCGATGTGGCGGTAGACTTAGGCTACTTTCCATCTTAGTTACGCTTCTTATTTTCATACAAATTGGCTACGGGCCACCATGGACGAGAACACCCTACACAACACCAACACTTCTATGATGAGTACAACCCAGCCCTGTGGCCGGAACCTCGGGGCTGTCCCCGAGGTTTCGGCGACCCCCGGTAAGGGTACCGGGGGTCGCCGGGGGTAACCAGGGGGTTATGGTAGCGGCCAGGGCACTAGCGGGGGCGCTAAGAATCTCCGGCGAAGGCACTTTTTGGCGGAGGCCTGTGTCCAGCTGTGGACGTCTTTCGGCTGATATGTTGATGGTGGCTACGTTATGTGTCACTCGTACAGAAACTTAGCTTGGCACTGGTGGAAAAATAGCGCAACGAATTATCTACTTAAATATGTGAATGCTTTGTTGTGCAGGTTCTCGACATGTACTTGCGTTTGAAACAGTGGCGTTGCAAGATAGAGAAGAATATTCTAAACTACTTGGCACGTTGCTTAATGTTCTGTGGAAAAATATTGCCATGTTGGATACTGCTGCAACCATGAAAATGTAAGTAAAATTGTGAAATGATCCAGTTGTTAATTTTGTTTCCCCAGAAATGGTACATTTAATTGTCATTTTATTGTTTTTAGCAAAACTGACGCAATATTCGAAATGAGGAAATACGAACAGCTTATGTTCTTCTTACAATCCATTATATTCTCGAAGCAATCAGATAAAACTTACGCGACACTGCAAGATTATTTGAAAGATCACGAATCATTGACAGAAATGATTGGAGAAACAAATAGAGTATTCATAACACTACAGCAAAATATGAACCAAAACATTATAAAAACTTCTATTGAAAAAACAAAGACCAAAGTGTTAACGGCTGAGCTCTCACTGCTAACGGGTCTTATAATGGTCAAAATAATGTCTGAAGTCAGTCATGTAGACCATGTAGAAAAGTACAAACTAAAAGCGAAATACATTGAAGAAGACATAGAAATATTTGAAGCGTTGCTGAGCGCTTACTATGTGCATGGTCTTGTATCAGGCAGTATCTCTGAAAACAAGCAAATTGAGAAGGCTTCGGATGTGTCAATCGAGAGTTATGCTAAAGACAGTGAAAAGAGAAGTGGCTTAGAAAAAGTACACCCCTATTGCTCTATCATACTAGAGTTGAGAGAAAAGATAGCGGCAAGGATACATAAATATGCCGAAGGAAATACCTTCAGGCCGAAGGAAGCGTCATACAATGTCTTTGCGAAGGTGAGTTTACAAATTGAATTGGATATAAGTTTGTAACGTTCATAATTTTTGAAGTATAATAGTGGACTATCCTGGGAAAAAAACACTTATTACGTTTAGATGCTTTACTTACATAGTCTGAATTCTAAAGTATTTTTTCTTTTTTTTCATAGGATTGCAGACATTTCGCAAAATCAGTGCTCTCCCCCAAATCGATCACAGACCTTTCATCGAACCTGCGAAAAACTTGCAACGGACTATTATCTATCTTACAAACCAATACAACCAACAAAACGACAATGCAACAAGCTCAAAATGTCGTGAAAGAGACTGCATCCTGGCTGTATTCTGTGAATGCGTTTTACAAGAAAATCGAAACTTATTCTGATGCATTCCCAGACTTGGCGAAACCACTCCAAAGCTCAGTATCAGAAATCGTCCACAGTGTCACCTCGTTGAGTGATTTAATCAGAGAATTGTTGGCTAAAATAGAGCAAGGGCCCATTCTGAATGAAGTTATAAATGACTTGATAGTCTATCCAAATGTCATTCCGAGTCAAAATGAAAAAGTGAAGTTTTTGAATCGCTTTGTGTCGTCAAGTGTTATGCAGTTGATGAACAGGAATATAGTTGCAGTTAGTGGTGACACATTGGATGTTGAGACTGAGTGTATGGAGTAAGTACTTTTACAAGGGTTACTGTTACTTCAATTTTATGAGTTAAGCATGATATCGTGATGATTCTTATTCCTTTTAAACTAAAATGACGCTTATAGTAGCTAGGACCTTGTGGCATTACATAGCACAACATAGCGCCAATTATAATAGCTGTCACGTGTAGCCACGGGTTTTCAAACAAGGTCCTGGCTCCATTGGTGACATCACAGTGAGCGCGACACAAATAAGATGTCTCATTTTCGAAACGTGGTTTTGTACATTCCTCGACATACATACATTCATGGAGTTGTTGCTTTTATTTACAGGATTTTGAAGATGAATCTATCAGAAATCAAAATGTATTGCACGGCCGCTGAGCGGGCAGACCAGATGACCGTCAGCAGTGTGATGACGACGTTGAACAGCATCGTCAAGACCTGGGAGAAGCAGCAGAGAGATATCGAGAAGAAAAAACAGGATGACGAAGCGTTATATGTTACCAAGTAAGTTATATTAAAACGTTGGTCTGATCTTTAATCCAATGTGCATAATCGTCGATTTAAGATAGACCTGTTGCAATGCGAACAGAGTATAGTTTAATAATGCATACGCACACACCGCTGGTCAATGAACGATGTCTATTGCATATGCATCCAACTGATAGCTCAGTTCCGGTATGAGTAAACAGATAAATAAACAAACATTTTCCGACAATCTTATACAAATCAACCTCCACCACTTCGAACCCGGGACCGCCAGCAGAGCTCGTAGGCAGGGTCACTACCAACTAGGCTAAAGAGGTTGTCGGGATAGATTCGCTTTTGTTGACTATTCGATTGGTGAGTACGCAAAATAAAACGTATTCCATTTCTATTACAGATCGAAATGCGAAGATGTAGATGAAGAGACAGAAACACATCAAGAAATCCTAGAAATGTTCCCCTCTTACTCTGATCATGACTTTGCCGAATTCAAGGCACCACCCTTGGAACAAAAGAAACTCAAACCGACCACAGAAAACAAAAAACCGAAACACCTGATCAGTTCAGAAGACGTGTCCCTAATTTATAAATGGCATTCGAACTTTGTTCGAAATTTGACTTCTGCTGAATGGTTGCCCAGTCCGAAGAGGACGGTAGGGAATAATGTCATCAATCCGTTGGTGCAAAGGTATCCAATATTTAGCCGGGTTATGTCTAACGCCTGGGAGGCATTGGATGCAGAATTTGAAGGTGCGGTGACACCGGGCCTGATGGTGCTTATTTCCCAGATCAAAGAGAAAATTGATGGAATTGGTAAGTATTGTTAACTAAAAATCACTTTTGCAAGGTAGTTGCATTAAAACAAATTTATAATATTTGATTAAGCTCACCTTATCATCATTCATATTTGGTTAGCGACCATCTGATTTCATGTCGGTGGTCGCTAACTGAAACTGGTCGCGTAACCGGCTTAATAATATAATATTTTTTTACAGATTCAACCAATCAGAAAATAGACTTTTACCATTCCCCATGGGTTTCGGAAACTAGACAGAGCCTAACGCTTCTGCAAAAAGTGAAAGAGAGCACGAATGCGTTGCTAGATCAGTGGCCGGACTTCCCTACGCTGAAAGATGTAAGTACTCATTTAAAAAGATTATTTAAAAAAAACATGCCGGCAACAGTATAATATGTGTTCCGAAGAATTGTTCGGATTAATCCCCGCCGCTTCCTTCCGCCATCGCCCTACGCGACAGCTTTTCCATTCTCTCCACGTAGATGGTTGGCAGTCCTCAACTGTGCGTTTCTCCCGAAACTTTCTGCCTCGCACATTTCCGGACCGTTACAACCTTCAAGCCTTCAAGAAAAGAGCGTACTCCCATCTTAAAGGCCGGCAACGCGCCTACGACTCTTCTGGTGTTGTAGGTGTCCATGGGCGTCGATTATCGCTTACCATCAGGTGATTCGACTGCTCGTTTGCCTCCTATATTATACAAAAAAAAAAAGTAGGTACGCACTTTACGTTGCGTAGTCTAGTCATCAACTGATTAAAAATGGTGCAGTGACACACATAGTTCCAGATAAATAAAAGATCTTAAAAATAGTGTTGTAGTAGCCAGTAGCCCTTTCTTATTTTTCAGAATTACCATTAAAAAAATACATATACGTAAAAACACCTAAATGTTTACTAAGCAGAAAAGTCCGCTAACGAAATTCAAAATTTCGATCAGTGGAAAATTTAAGAATTATTCTCCACGAACGGCATTTGAACCCGCGACCGCGGCCCGCGGTCGCGGGTTCAAATGCCGCTCGTGGCGAATAATTTTTCAATGTTCCACTTTAACCGAAATGCATAACCTCTCCTCCTCCTCTAGGCAGAGATCATGGATTTAATCGAGTTTCAACTTGTTACGATCCTGAAGTACTGGTATTTTTTTTCCAGATAATCGTAATAGTGGACAGAATACTACGTTTCCCAGTAACCAGTCCCGTGTCGCGTTTCCTGACTGGTCTGGAATTGCTCCGCGATAAGGTAGAAGAGTGGAACAAGAACGCCCACAAAGGGAACAATCTGATCGATATCTCGCTGGAAGTTGGGCAGCAGATCATCAATTGGAGGAAGCTGGAGATGGGGCATTGGAAGGAGGGCCTTAGCAATTTGTTTCACAGGTAAAAGCCCCACCGATTCTAGAGATAGGATTTATTCAGTTATCATTACCATAGGGATAAATCACAGGGATAACATATTATAACAAAAAAAATCAGAGTACAAAATAGATAGGCGGCCTGAGTCCTGAGTAGTTTTAATCGGCTTCCAGTTCCAATGAGATTTGGAAAAAACTTGCCAATATTAGGGTTTTTAAGATGCTTGTTACATGCAAGCGGAAATTACTGAAAAAATGGATCCGTTCGTGGGACACGTTAGGATGGTATGGCAAAAACATATGATGTACTAAATAGCCTGTGTATAACCATTTTAATTGTATCCTATTTCTAGAAAACAATCGGAAGCCCACAAATACTGGTTCTATGTATACTCGGTCATCAACTCGTACCTGGATGAAGAAGCGAGCGAGCCCGTTCCGGCCGGGCGCGTCATCAAGGTGTTGCAGGATTTCATGGAGACATCGAACATGGCCGAGTATGAAGTGAGGCTGGATATACTGTACGTGTACCATTGTCATCTCGTGCACTTTGAGCGGAGTCAAAGGCGGGGTATGTACTTTTGCACCTTGTTTTTTTTGTTTCGTGTCTTTTCCACTTACAAGACAACGTTGTCGTAGCGGACCGGGCGGGGCCAAGCACAAATTTTGATTTTCTTCCGTCAGATTAAACTTCATCTTGTATTTGCTTATCGTTTATCTGACGGTGACGTAACAGAGGCTGAAGGGGAGGTATCGGGTGGAAAGCGGGCCGCACCGTCTCAGTTAAGTCTCATATATCAGGAGTACTGACCGCCACCGCAGGTCGCGCCAGTCTGTGAGAGGTTTTAATCGGTCAACCGACAATATATTCCTTAGGTATTTAGTATCGTAAAGTAACAGTACTTTCACATAACAGAAGACACAGCGATACTACCTAGCTTTAACTCCCGCTGAATAAATGTATTCATATTTGTATTAGATTTTCCCTCAATACACTCGAAAACGAGATCTATGTCAGGCCCGTCAATTTTGAGATTTCGCCGGTTGAATTACTTTAATCACCTGCTTCTGTGAGACAAATATAACATATATAATTATATGTAGGGTTGTAGATAAATCAAGATGTTCTTGTACCGAAATATTGTTTACATATCATACATAATAATTATCTATTTCAGATGAACTTTTATCCATATTCTGGAACACACACAACTATTACTCCCAATTCGCCGCTCAAGTCGCCGCGCAAATAAAAGAAAAACGAGCTCCAATAGAAAAGAAGCTTCGAGACTTTGTGAAGATTTCTTCTTGGGACCGAGACTTGAGCTACTGGAGTGTGAAGGACACTGTGGATAAAGCACATAAGGCACTGCATAAACATACTAAAGAGTTTGAGGTGAGTAACACTGTAACATTTGTACTAAAGAGTTTGAGGTGAGTAACACTGTAACATTTGTACTAAAGAGTATGAGGTGAGTAACACTGTAACATTTGTACTAAAGAGTTTGAGGTGAGTAACACTGTAACATTTGTACTAAAGAGTTTGAGGTGAGTAACACTGTAACATTTGTACTAAAGAGTTTGAGGTGAGTAACAATGTAACATTTGTATTTTTTTTTCGTAGCGATATGACCTAGACTTTATGAACTATACTTTTTACTTTGATTCTATATTGCAGAATTTTCCAATTCATATAAATAGAACCTATGGATTTTATCTATACATGTCTTCAATTCTTGAGGAACGGAAAGGGACTGGAGTAAACTGCACCGATAATAGACAATCTCTTTATATACAACGTATAGTACGTAGTTCGTTCTACAGTGAACTGAAAAAATGGCTGGTTAAAAACGCCTTTTATGACATTTCTGAACTCTGCGACTACTAACATTCCTTTCTTAACCATTTCTAATTCTAAATATGACTTTGTTACCAATTTTATTTTAATTGATATGTGTATACATTTTTGAAATAATTTAACTCTGACAACATAAATAAATTAGAAATAATTAAATTAAATCTAATATTAACCTTTTGACGTTTAATGTATTTGTGCATTATAAATAAATAAGTATGAGTATAGCTACTTGGAAAATCAGTTTATTATTGTTTAGTTTAATTAGTTTATATTTGAGTAAAATAGCTCAGGTCGCTTGGACTGTTTAGATTCTTCCTGAGAAAACTTAAAAAATATCTTTGCTTTTCAGAACGTGCTGAAGGAAAGCGCGGCTCCATGCCTCGTAGATAAGTCGAGCGACTCGGGGGTCGACCACGTCGGCATCTGGGACCGGCCGAAGCGGACCACCGGCGTCACCGCGAACGGCGGCGCTTACATGATCGACACCCAGAACTTCATTATCATGGCTAGGAATATTAAGGTAAAACGGTTCTTATTATTTAGATCCAAATTATATAACATTTATTTAACTATCCAAATTGCAAAACTCTATTTTCTAGGGCCGCACAAGGAGTATCGAACTAAAAATAGCATCACCATTCTTAACACAACTTGGGTTACAGCTATAGCTGTGGCAATATTTATATAATATCTTTTATTTTTATAATATAATAACTTTATTTTATATAATAACTTCACACACCTAACTCTATCATCCATGCGTCACCTATGGGAATAATATCAATTGTTACTAACATCCGTTTTCTTTTTCACAGCTTATTCAGGTAACCTCAAACATATACGCACTGTAGTTAGAATTTGGTGGTTGGGTCATGTTAATTTAGTAGTTAGTTGATCCTCAGATGGTCAATTATTTGTTATTTGCATTTTTAGCAATTTCCACGTATGTTTTTTTCCATTAATATCGAAACCATCTCGCTACTTTATAGTCAGTAGCTATTAAATTATAACCTACTGTATTTGCTACTATAAACATGGACTGAACGTGCATGCACCTTAACGGCCCGGTCACGACATGGCGCGGTGGCGGGAGCGGCAGTGGTTTTCTAATTCATTGCGTGTGATCCCAACTCACCACAGTGCGTTGCGCGTCTCGACCGCGCAATGAACAGATAAACGCTTGCCGAGTTCTTTGACACATCTTGTGTAGCATCATCTAACATTTAGTGTTCGCGTCCGAGCCACAGGCGTTTAGTGGCAGCCACTAGTGGCTGTCCTGTGTAGGCGCTCAAGTTTAGCATTTGCATAAACCTACTTTTGTTTTTTAGAAATATTTGGACCAATCAGAACAGCCATGCGCAGCGATCGCAGAAGGCAGTCTTCTATCGAAAGTTCCGAGCCTGCTGAACAAAGCCAAGCTGTTATGTAAAGAGACGATGAGTAACGCCAGCTACCCGTCGCTGGTGCAGTCTCTGGACGATTTTGTCACCGTTGTCATCGAGACGAGCTCGCATCTCGGCTCGTTGGAGGTAAGTTCTAGAAACTGCTGGACCAATCATGATAATACTACTGTCGATTCTGATCCTGGTGAGCAAAACCGAGCTCTTTAAACTATAAATAAATCAATATAAGGGGGACAGTCTTACACAAATTGAACTCGTCCCATACCACGTTCAATAAGGCCTGTGTTATGAGTCCTAGACGACGATATATTTAATAGATATAAAATAAATACTTAAATACATCGATGAATAGATAACATCCAAGACTCCGAAACAAATATGTATGCTTATGACGCAAAAATTTGCCCTACCGGGATGCGAACCCAGGACCTTCAGCTTCGTAGGCAGTGTCGTTAAAACTCTGGCGCTATATACTTGAAATAGTACATTACTTACCAAGGGCTGTAAAAGAAAGAAAGCCCGAAATCGCAGGTGTTTGTGACGATGATGCGATAGAGGGCTTTGTTTTTTACTGCCCGTGGTGAGTACACAATTTTACGTCTTCACCTGGCCACAACACATTATGACCAGGTGTGACGTAAATATTATTTTACACGGTAGACTCTATATTTATCTACCTTTATTTGTGACGTTTCGACACGGGTGACCGGCCGTGGTCTCAGACAACTGACGTCAGCATGTTGTCAACGGAGATATGGGCACTCAACATTTAACTACCCAACAAAAGTGTATAAAAATGCGGAGGGTAGACCGGAGAAAAGTTCAGTACTCGTGCATATTTTTTTACTAATTGCTTAGGGCTCGACATAGTACTCGCAGTATCCGCGGTTAGATCCAAAAAGTCAATTATGTAAGTTTGAATGTTGTGTGTCGTGCCCGACTCGAGGTTAGTGGGAGGTATGTTTCTACAAACCTGGTTTTTCAGGCAAATCGTGGGTTACTGCTGGATATGACTAGACCTGGCCCCTATTTCACCAACTCGACAATTGTCACCTGACAACGACAATTCTCCGTACATTGCTGGATCCTTAAGTATCCTAGCAACCACCTTAACTTCTAGAACAGGCAATGTATGGCGAATTGTCAGTGTCGGGTGACAATTGTCAAGTTGGTGAAATAGGGGCCAGGACCGAGATAGGTCGAGTATTCAAAGCAGCCTATGTTCAGCCTTGACTTTACATTTTACTACGGTTATTATTATCGACGGTTGAGTGCGATCAAAGGAGCCGCTCGTCAATTTTATAT
The DNA here is from genome assembly GCA_947049275.1 of Epinotia bilunana. Classification (NCBI taxonomy): domain Eukaryota; kingdom Metazoa; phylum Arthropoda; class Insecta; order Lepidoptera; family Tortricidae; genus Epinotia; species Epinotia bilunana. The sequence goes on along the minus strand of OX346269.1, from coordinate 10,580,606 downwards.
GTTCCTATTCCATCTTGATTCTTGTTGTTAAGATCTCAAATAACGATAGCATAACATCACATTCATTTTAAGCGTGAGTTTATTTTTTCTTTATTAAAGTTATATGGCAGCATATAATTTACTCCAACCACACCCTTATAGGTTGACGCAACACTGTCAAAAGAGAAGCAAAAGCCCCAAGCGAAGAACATAGTACAGCAGAAGCGTAAAGCAGTAGCCGACCTGTTCAAAGCCCTCAGTAAAATGGGCCTGAACTATCGCACCGGGCTGGTCATATTGGCGGCAGCTGAACAAGAACTGTATGACTTCACTATAGACCCGGTCGATTTGGATGCGGCTATCGGTTATTTGAAGGGCAGGTGAGTGTTCTCACAGTATAGAAGAATAATACAGTAGTTAATCAGAGGCCGTTTAGGAGCGTTCGTTACCTACTTTCGCTCAATGCTCAGGGCTGTGTCACGTATGCAAAGTATTTCTGTTACATTTTAATAGACAATATTGTATACACAAAGTAATAATATTATAGATAGTTAGGTATGTGTTTTTAGTTTCCCACTTCATCGAATATTTTAATACCACTATTCTATGCCTAAAATATTTCCTAGTAAGTATAATAGTTGCTAAACTGCACTGGGTTGGTAGGTGCTTAGTTACAAGCCTATTCGGCTCCTTTTGATATCGTGGCACTGGCGGCTCGCTGTCTTCATACCTACTAGGCGGTTTCCTTTGACGTAGCGAGTGAGAACGAGCGAACACTGCAACGGCGCGGCCCCGATTGAAGCATTCTCCATCATTCCCGAAGGCTATGTGTGTGTGCGTACCGAACACGCGCGCAAGTGTGCAGCCGTGCGATGTACCTTGTTCGAAGTTTATCTACTGTCCCTATACTGTGGTGTTGTTGAAATTATAAACGCAAATATATCTGTGTACTTGTCGGGAAACTCCGTAGTTTTCTATTTATCATAATTTCAATTAAGAATTACATAAATCATGCACTTCTTGCTCTACGGTTGTTTTGGTAGTTTTCTTTTTTCCTTAAGATATATTTTAATGATTGCATTTTTATTTATATCATGGTAGACGGTGTAGCCGCTTGAAGACCTGCTGGAGCTGACACCGTCAGTATGACGAATGCCCCTAAATAAATGAATAGTTCTGAAATTTAAAAGAGTAGTGACTGGCATGTTTGATTGGATTTAATATTTGAAATCTGAATTGATAAGTTATTTTCAGTTGACCCTGACAGATTATCTTCCTAAACAACAATTGATTGAACTAAGCTGTTGTTAAAACGTTGTCTTAAAATATGGTATTTCCAGTAAAGGATAACAGCCGTCTAGCTAGGTTAAAGACAATCTAGTTTAAAGCCTGTGAGGAAGAGCGGTTTACACCATTCTCGTGACTCTCGTATTTTTTATTAAATTAACCATAAATATTGTCTATCCTCTAGGCGGTGCGACGCCTCCCTTAGCCTGCTGTGGTCGGGCTGCGAGAAGTACTTCCACAAGAACATAGCGCGCCACAGAACGCTGTCGACGGCACTACTCAGTCCTCACGCGGACTTGGGCATACATAACATTGAGAGGTGTAAAGGTTTCGCTGCCCAGTTATTGGTATGTACAAGTTTGTTTTTTATCCCAGGCAACGAGGCCCATATTTACAGACTAACAATATATAAAACTTATAAGGAGCAAAATATCACGTTAAGTCGGCGACGCGCGGCGCATGTTCTGGGTGTCAAATAACCGGCCTCGAAATCGCCGGAAAACTACACCCTTCGGCCAGAGCTCCTCCTTCATGAAGGTCGACATAAGTAAGGGTAAATGAAGCTTTGGTATTGCTTCAGGTAAAATCACGAATATAAAAGGAATGAACGTAACATATACTTGTTAATATGTGAACATTGTCATGACCTAAGTGGCTATAGTATAAGTTTAACCGAAACAAAACTTTACGATCGCGTTTGCGTTTTACCGTCAATTTGTATGGGAGTTGACAGCTAAACGCAAACGCAGTCGTAACGTTTTGTTTCGGTAAAACTTATACTAGAGCTTCTGAATATTTTAATTCACTCATTCAATCAGTTCGTGTGAACTTTTGTAAATCAACTTACGCGACATCATCGATTTAATAGAGTAACCTCCGTAATTCACTCTAATCACTTTTGTAAAGGAAATTAACTATAAAATATCTTGCAGAAAATGACAAACTCACAAAAGAAGTCTATATCAAGATACTCCAGACATCTTTGCGACTTGCGTACTCTAACAACGAACCTAACAGCTGTACTAGACGTTGACTCTACAGGCGTGAACATAACCACTCTAAACGAAAAACTAAATACCCTCACTGAATGTTACGCGAATGCTAGCATCTTACTCGACCAGTTCAGCGTCCTTATAAAATCCTGCCCCGAGAAAGAACTTAGGCCAGAATATGAACCAGAATTCGACGTCGTCCTCTCGAAATCTCCAATAGTATGCTGCTATAAGGACAGTGACGAATGGCACGCCTTATACAAGAAGATAAAAAGTGTAATATCGACAGTTGACAAACAAAAGACGGCTCTTTATAAGCTGTCGAATACTATGCCTAAAGAACTTGGAAACGACCTTGGTCCCCTGCCAATCGTTTCACAAAGTCATATAGACGTTACCAACGAAGCTAAATCCAATCTAGAGAATATAATACAAGATTTGGATAGTGTATTAAACGAATACCACTTCAAATCACAATCGACAGTGATTACAGATGAGATACCTGAACACCCTATACTTAAAAGTATAGCTAATTTGTCAAGATATGTAAAAGGGATCGTCCAACAACTTGAATCTTACGATGAACTGGCTGACGTTTCTATGGAAGATAAGGAGAGCAAAAAGACAGATTTGGTAAATGACACGGAAGACTTAGTTGCCACAATGTTACTCGTGATCCAATCGTTGTATAAGAAGCATATGCCTAAAGATGAACCAGACATTGACGTACTAAATGCAATCGATGAAATTATTGACAGCGGAGAGAAAGAAAAGGAAGAATCAAACGAAATCCTAGAAGATAATCATTTGAAAGAACTCTTGCAGGACAAACTATCGAGTGACGCGAAATCACTCAAGTTAGAGGCTCTGACAACTAAAATTCATAGTTTGTTAGGTAATTATGCTGAGTTTTTAGCGATCACCGACCGAGATGTGGCGGAAGTGCGAAATGTGGTAATGAGGTTGATCCCAATATTGGAACAGACTGTGTTGTTTGTCCAATACTTCGTCACGCAGAAAGTAGCAGTGCACAGAGTTTCGTGTAAGATGCTGTCCGTTCTGCTGAAGATTTTCTCAGACTTGGCGTCGAAAGGGTGAGCTAGTTCTCTGTACATTTTCCATTTTTTAAGACTAAAATTCATACTAAATGTGTAACACACTCAAAATTTACTTTCATCAATATGTCTTTAGATTTTGCAAACCATCCGATATGGACATGGAAGATGGTGAAGGCGAGGGTGGTCCCGGAAAACTCACCGGCGGCACTGGTTTGGGGGACGGAGAAGGTCAGACAGATGTCTCAGAGAGAATCGAAAACCAGGTACTTAATGATAAGATAAATATATACATAACACTAGAAACCCCAAATAGCACGATTTTACATTTAAACCTTACTAGTCGTTAGTAACTTCGGGCGCCGAAGGCGCGATGCAAAATATAGAATTTGTTTATTTTTTTGTTCTAAATTTACTCTGCAATTATGCGTCAGCGTTGTAATATAGTTTATTAATAAAATATTTACCTGACAGGACCAATTAGATGATGCTCAGCGTCCAGGTGAAGAGAAGAAAGATGAAGAACGAGATTGTAAAGAAGAAGAGAAAGGAGTCAACATGACTGACGATTTCGAATCGCACTTACAGGACGTTGATCAAAAAGGTAACTTATACCAGCCAAATAAATATTCTGTAATTTTATCAATAAAGTGACCTTTTCAATAGCGAATGTGTCAAGATTGGTAATTTAAGATCTCGCGTTAAAATTCTGATGTCGGGATTAGCCATTCGAGATCTCGTCAGCCAAATCGACGAGATCTCGATTATTCTCGACGGTATCGAAATTCAACATCTTTTAAAATAATACATTATTTCAGTCAAAATGGGCTGAATTCGATTAAAACAATGCCTACTTGGGGTATTGTTATTTTATTTGAGCATAAAACATATCTATGCAATACTGACACACATTTTTTTGCTGCGAATAAAGAATTAATAACTTACGATTTGTATAATAATAATTTGTATAGTAATAACTAACATTATTATTTTGGTAGGTACAACACAAACGTCCTAAAGGTGGAAAGTAAAATATATATTTTTTCAAGTTAATAATTTATTTTGAAGCATTAATTTAGTGCTCACTTGCTAAGCACTGTCCGACACGAATTATTAACATTCTTTGCGTGAAATCTCGTTCAAGATCCCAATTATTTCAGTCGTGATTTTGACCGAGATTTTCTGCCACCGAGATTGAATCTGGAAAATCCGCCAGAAATCTCGTGAATTCGAGATCTCGCGAGCTCGAGATTACATTCCCTACTTTGCAACGAAAGCTCCTGAATTAATGCCTGGTGACCTAATAGCTAGTAGTAAATAAGTATTAGGAGTGAGTATTTAGGATGACATACTCGTATTCTCCATTTGGTTTATTTGAAGGAAAGATCTTATGAGCCAAGTTTGTTTCTGAAATATCAGATTTTACGCAGCTCTAGCCTAGGCAAATATTAATAAATCATTTTTATTTTAGAAGGAGATTCAGATCAAGATGATGATGAAGATGATGCTGATAAACAAATGGGAGACACAGACAATGCAGCTGAAAAGTAAGATGACACTATGAATTCTTATAATTTGCTGATAAATTAAACTAAAATCACGACGAAAATATGGCTGTAACAACTATACGACTACCGAATCATGTGTTTAAGAAAAATAACTAAAAAAAAACTTCGAATACATTTCGATCTACTGCACATAATTCTATTATTATAAACATATTTCACTTGCAGACTAGATCAACAAATATGGGGTTCGGACGACGAAGACATTGACGAGGAACAAAACGACAAGAAAGACAAAGAAGAAAAAGGCCAGGGCGAAAGCACTGGTGAAAAAGAGATGGGTGCCAAGGAGGAGGAACAAGGACAAGACGACGGAACGGAGGGCAAAGAGAAAAAGAAGAAAGACATCAATGAAATGCAGGAACCTGAAATTGACGATGATCAAGTAAGTGAAATAATTTTTCAGAATATTAACATTCAGGAACACGTCATATTCTCGTATTAACGATTTTTTTCTCCGAACATACGCGAATGAGGATTTGCCTTTAGGTTAAACATCAAAATTGTATAAACTAATCTTGGATTACAATCTGCTCTTGTTTATTCGAATTGACTTGACACCACATGGCTTAGTGACTCGTTGTTGGATTACTGCTATTGATGTTTTTTTTAACTGTTATAATATTCGTATTTTAAGGTGGATCCTTTCCATGGTAATCAACAACCACTGCCAGAGCCGGAAGATTTCGACCTTCCAGACAACATGGATGTAGACGGCGAAGAGGCAGGCGATGACAAAGTAAGTCATTTCGTGGGAAAATTAGACCATTCAAGTACAGTTAGCAGCAGAAGAAGTCACGCGTTCATAGATGTCATAATTATCTATACACGTCTTTATTAAAAGGCAATAAGCTTATTCTGCTGCATACTGTACCCATATCTACGCAATGCAAATGTTTTTAGAATACCTTTTTTTATTTGTGGACGTAAACATTTTTTTTGACAGGAGGGTGAAACGGAAACAGAGAATCCGTTCGACATCGACGTGATGAAAGAGAACATTCCTGAAGAGCCTGTGGAAGAACAGAAAGAAAGAGATGATACCGGTCTGGAGGTGTCTAGTGATGAAGACGGGGACGGAAATGAGAACGGTGAAGATAGTCAAAACAAGGAGGTACGTGAAAGTAGAGAGAGGATAGATTATACTACACTTGCGTCTAGCACAACTGTCAACTCGCGAGTCGCGTGATTTAGTGACTTCCATCTGTCCCACTGTGCTAATTAGAAAGAGGAAATCTACTCTAGGTTTCCTTGTGTTGCTAGCTCCGCAGGTTTGTCAGACGCTGTAATCTGACCTACACATGTAACCAATGTAATTGCTGTTCCACCACATAATTGTTTGTATAAAAACACAAATCACATTATTATCCAGGATCCCCGAAACAAAGAAGATGACGAAGCACCAGCAACCGAAGACAAAGGTGACCAAGACGAAGAAAACGATCAAACCGAAAATCCCGAAATGGAAACAGAGCAAGACCAACCGGAAGAGTCTGAAGAAAAGACAGAGCCAGAAGACCTTCCCAAGAACCCTGACAAGATTGACGAGGATGACCAAGTTGAGGAAAAGAAACAGGAAGCGAGACCTCAATCTGATCCGTCTACCAATGACGAGGCGGCTGGGGAGAAGGCGGAGAATGCTGAGATGGAGAGGGGGACTGATGACAACGTTGAGACGAATGCGGAACAAAAGAAGGATAACGATTCAGCGCCTTTTGTAAGTTAATTAAAATTGAACAACTAATAGTAATTTCTTGTATGTATTCTTTTTCGTGGTCTTCAAGTTGCGGGAGCTTAACAGCTGACGCAAACGAGGGGTGTTATAAGTTTAAGATGTGTATCTGCTCCCAAAGCTGGCATCGTAGCTCCCAAATGGATGAAACTACTTGAGTGCGGTTTGTTTTTAAACGTAAATCTTGTCCGTCAAGATGTTAGTTAGCTATGTTTGGCGGACTTTTCAACTATTCAACAACAAGCTTACTTCTACCAGTTTCATTTTTCTCCGTGAGCAAATGGGGTACATAACATAGTATAAAACAATCTTAACTTCGCTACATGTAACTTTCTGAAAATTCGAGAAATTCATTAAACTATTCCTGCGGCGTATATTACGACGCTATACTTGAAACCATAATTAGATTCCAAAAAAATTATGATGCAGCTAGTTTTTAGCTACGTCCATCATTTGGAAGAGGGTAAGTTTGCCAGTGTCGGTTTTTTTTCTTCATTTAATGGCAATTTGAAGGTTACTTTTTGGAATGTAATTATGGTTTCAAACAAGTTACAATTTGGAAGTCTAAACTGCCATCACTGAGGCAAATGACTAATAAAGACTGGCCAGTGTTGCCGTTTCACAAAAATTGTTCCTTGTAGCTTAATGAAACGGCCCACTGGATCCCACCAGGTCTTAACCAAAGGTCGACCTCTTTTTTTAACTCTGCAATGTAAAATTTTAGGTTCTTTTGATTCGATTTACAAACACATTGAATGCTTTTACATTTCTCCATCATCATCTGATCCAGGAACAAGCCCAAGAGCAAGTAGGCGAAGACAGGCAGTCGACCGGGCGTTCAGAGCTGGACAAGAGCGACAAAGGGCATCGCGGCGAGAAGCAGGCCGCCAGTCGCGCGGACCAGACCCGGGAACGCAACACGAGGAAGGAGAACAAGCCGGGACAGACTGACCAGGAACGGACACTGGGTAGCGTAGTCATTTCTTTATATAGGAATGCTTTCTGTCGGGGTTTAAAAAAAATCCTTATTACGTGTTATACTCCAAATTCTAACCGAGGCTGCAGGAGTTCAAACGGAGTATCACATGACGCCTTTTGTTTTTTCGTTCTTGTGTTCTTGGTTAACGCACTCTTATCGCCCCGTCACCTGACCGGGTCCAACACGTCTTATCGACCCGCCGTTCACCCAGCGGCGATCCCAACGCGAAGCACGTAACATTGCCAGCGCAGCAGCGCTGCGGCGGCTGCGCAGTGTGGCGATGGCCCCTGGCTAACCGCTTATTAACGTTTGCCTAACGGCCCGGTCACGATATTGCGCGGCGGCGGCGGCGGCGGCGACGGTTTTTCTATCTTTTTATTTATTGCGTGTGATCCCAACTAATCGCTGTGCGTTGCGCGTCTCGACCGCGCAATGAACGAATAAAAAGCTGGCCGCGTCGCAATTCGCTCAATGTCGTGGCCGGGCGGTAAGCGAGGCGACGGCAAGTTTCCCCGCACCGTTAGCTTGTTCCGTTCCGAATCGCTGTCGCTGCTCGAATTGGTGACCGAGCTGTTGTGGGGTTGATAAATGTGCTTTGCGTGATAAATGCGGAGTGTCGTACAAAGAACACTAAAACGGGTCGAGATGACGCGATACCCATCCGTTGCGGAAGCGATAAGTATGCGTTAACCTTTATTCACTGCCAAAAATCACTAAGCTCGTAGCCGATCCCGTTGTTTTTCCCGTATAAAGCGGAAAGTGACTACGGCGCAGGCGCTCCCTATTCGTCCCGGTACCGCCGCATACCGGGTAGAGTCAGTCCGACCCAAGTCGGGCCTAGCTGAGTTTCTTGCTGGACTCTCCTCAGCTAGGCTAGGTTTTAGCGAACCAGCGATAAAACTCCCAGTAGTTCGACACCACTCACACCCCAGATTCGGTTGATACCGTTCAACCAATCTCACTGGAGCGCAAACTCGTAGAGTATTCCAGTGTACAAACTTTCCCGCGTGGTCGTGCCGGAGGCTCCCCCTGGATTTTCCCCAGGCTACCCTCCAACCACGCAATTCGACCGCTATATTGGGTTCGTCCTATTATAGCAACAGTCAGGTTCAAAATAAAAGGCGCAGGCGCCCGCTAAGCGGGTTCCCGGCAGTGAAGATTTAAGCTGTCTGCATTGGATCTAGATATTTGACTTGCTACTCATTCAGTTTGATAACTAATTTATTTTCTAAAGGTGACGTGAACGCAGACAAGAAGAAATCGCGCACGTTGAACGTGGAGCGCGAGGAAGAGACAGAAGATGGCGGCGCCGAGGATGACGGCGGTGAAAAGGACGCCGATGCCTTCCAACACGTCCAACAGGCCAAGAAGGACGACTTGCAGGTACCTACGTTATTATTTAGGGCGCATGCATACCGCATTTTTTAAACGCGCCGTCGACGCGCATTTGTATCGATTACGTGTAAATCCCTTAGTAAGCGGGCGAGGACTGACGCAAGCGCGAGGGCTATAGATTTAATGTTATTATATTTTTGCTGTTGTTCCAAAATAAATGTATTCTATTGTCACTTGCAGGCTATAGACGCCGCTACGAAGGAGCAGGCGGAGCAGCAGCCGACGCTCCAAGAGGAAGACGAGGACGCCGAGGCCTTGAAGGAAGATGAGGACGTCGCTATGGACGTCGACGATGATGATTTGGAGGTCATTGTTAAACATATTCTCACTTCTATCACTTCTTCTTCATAATCGGTCTAAGGATCCTCACCTCATGCTATACAATCGCACTCTATGTACTTCGGCCCCTCGTCGAGTTGACCGCACGAGAAATACTGCACTTGGCAGCCTTCTTAATTGTATTAATCAAGCGCATTCCTCTAGACATTCTAATTGATGAATAGTTTTTTCGATTCGTAGTATTGTCATTAGCTATATATGAGGGAGCGCCTTTTTAACCCCCGATGCAAAGAGAAGGCTGTTATAAGTTTAACGTGACTGTGTATCTGTCTGTGTTATCGCAGCTCCCAAACGGATGAACCGATTTTCGTTTAGTTTTTTGTGGGTCACAGATAATTGTATCCCGAGCGTTCTTAGCCATGTTTCATGAAAATATGTTCAGCCGTTTTTGAGATATTGGACTTTGAAATGAAAATGTCGGGGGTTTTTCAACTTTTTTAATTTTAGTTATAACACCTCTGCGTCGGGTGTTACAAATAGGCTAGGCTTACGATAGGCTTGTAGAACGTTTATGAATACGACCGTATGTATTTGAGAGAACCAGATACAGCAGAAACCAAATAGTGTAATAGGATACCAATATCTATGTTTCATATTTCAGGCAGAAAAGTCTGAGGAAATAAAATCGGAGAAAGTAAAAGGCGTCGAGAAGGACAAGGACAAGCCTGGCAACAAGAAAGAGGGAGGTGACGATGCTACAGGGGAGACCGGCGTCGAAGTGGAGGGGGAAGGGGTGGTCACCACCTCTGTACCAAGGGGGCTGGATACCACTTACCATACAAGGTGAGATTTGTAGACGTTAGGCTAATTAATTAAAATTCCTTCTATAATGTACATTTGAATTTATTGCCCACCATACAGGACGCAACTCGGCGTTAAGTAAAGGGAGAAAGATCTACTTTTATGTCATTCCACTACATAAATGCCTCCTGTCCTGCGGCTATGGTGGCTCTTTGTGTAGCGGAGTCTTAATGTAGTTGTAGTAAAGTCAACTCCATTGCATTTTTTGGCCATAGCCGCGAAGGGGTACTGTGCAAAGACCATAAAACATTTAATTATCAGGCAATCCCGGTTTCCCTTAAGCTGTGTCTCGACGAGCATTATTCGACCGCGGCAAACATGTATTTTGACTCGCGAGCCATTTTTGGCGCAATGTTTTTCTATAGCGCGGCAGGCGATCCGTCACAATCGAATCGACCAGTTTGTACACGGCAATGGACGTACGTCGACGTGCAGTTGCCGCTTTCATAATTATTTATTACATTATTCACAAGAATTTGTCTAGAACCGTATAATTTAATTAAAGTACGACACTTTTCGTTATCCATGTCTACTGCCGCGCGAGCCAACTGAAATCAAAACGGTCCGTTATTATGGAATTTGTAGGGATTACTGGCTTGTGACGTCACAATCAAACAAAGTCCTTATTGTTATAGTCCTCCGCGGCTATGAAGTTCGATCATTGTATCGATAAAATTCGAGTCAAGTGTGAGTTAAGTCGAATGCAGTTCTCTACTAACTGTAATAAAAAAATATTTATCAGATGTATATGAAGGAAAGTGAAAAAAAAAACAATCTAGGTAGAGATAATATTCATATTCTTTACTTTATTATGTAACACTTTCCGAAGCACCATCACCATCATCACTACTGGAATCACAATCATCACTACTGGAATCACAATCATCACTAACTCAGTCATTATCTAAAATACTGTCCACTTTAATGTCTCTGTTGCAATCGTCCCATATTTTGGCTTTGGTTTTATTCACTACCATTTTCCAGTTATTTTTGGTGACGTGATTGCACGCTTCTTCTAATAATTTCATCATTTTCGCTGTGGTAAATGGAGGTTCAGTATTATGGCGTGCCGCATGTCCTTTGATCTGTGCCCATATCAATTCGATGGCGTTATACTCGCAATGATACGGCGGTAAACGAAGTACTCGGTGCCCATGTTGCAGAGCTAGTTCATCGATGACGTATCGTTTTACTGTCGAACTGTGAATATTCATCAATCTAATCAAATCTCCTTTCAACATAGACATACTTGCGTCTACACCATTTTTTTAGGGTTCCGTACCTCAAAAGGAAAAAACGGAACCCTTATAGGATCACTCGTGCGTCCGTCTGTCCGTCCTTCACAGCCTATTTTCTCCGAAACTACTGAACCAATTACGATGAAATTTGCTACACATATGTAAGTTTGTGACCCAAAGAGATTTTTAAACATGGGGGCCACTTTTGGGGGGGAAATGAGAAAATTAAAAAATAAGGTTTTGCATATACTATCGTGTTACATATCAATGAAAGAGCTCATTGTGTGCATCTAAAATATTTTTATTTTTGTATTTTAGAATAATTAGTTTAGAAATTATTTAAGAAAATAGCCAAAAAATTACCATTATCCCCCCCCCCCCCCCCCCCCCCTTTTCTGACTTTTCTGATCCAGAAAATAATCCAGCTTCCTTTAATGTCTGCACTAAATTCGACAACGTTGGGTACTCTTTACGTAAATAATAATTGTAAATATGCCTGCGGATGGCGTCAACGTCAAAATTATCTACATCGGTAAGCTTCGCTCTTTTTTTCTTGTTGGGAGAATGTAGAACATCTTCCATGCCAGTCTCACCCAATTTTTCTTCCGTGATTTTTATAATAGATTTTTGCTGATATCGAGAGCATCTGCAACTCGATCCAACACCGATGTCACGGGCAATATCGGTCCGCCGTTTTGAGTTTCTCGTTCAAAATAGTCACGAACACGTATGATAAGCTCACGAGACTGATTGTTAAGAACGAATTTCTTCGATCGTTTCGGCATTTTAACAAGTCCAAATAGTAAGCATTTCAAATTCCAAGTTAACAAGCCCTTGCTTCAATCTGCCCTTAGGTCAATGGGTGAGATGGGGGATAGCACTAGGTATTAATAGCCAAAAACATGCACACGTTTAGCACAATCAAAATTACCTTTGGAAGCGATCAAGGCAATACTTAAAATTGTTTTATCGTACCTATTGACGTTTTATTGAATTTATTGACAGGAAATATGGTAAATAAAAAATAACTTTGCATTCAAATTCAAAAAGTTTTCTCTAGGTAAAAAGAGTTCCATTCCCAGAGGTTAGTAATAAAGAAACAAACGAATTTATTTATTAATATTTATAATTAACTGAAGGAGAATATTAATAATATAATTATTTTTACAATTAAGTAATACGTTTTATTTATATTAATGCACATCAACATAAATCATAAACAATATGTTTGGCTATACGAACTTTTTAACGTGTATCAATATATTGTCTGTGATATTATTGCCACTCACTATTCTGTCACACGCAATAAGTAAATATGTATTTTTTTCCTATGGTTGACATTTTCTTTATTCAGAAACTTCATAGTTGCGCAATGTGTCAGGGTTGACTTCATAGCCGTGGGGACTGTAGTTTTTATGTTTTTTTTTTTTAATTGGCAACTTAAATTAAAGACTGATCGTTTCGTCATATTTATCTGTTGCTAATGAAAAAACAAATTATTTTCACTGTTGTCAAATACCCTATTGCGCCCGAACAAAACACTGGCGTTCCTTTACCGCGCCGCCAAAAACCGACAACAAATGGTTCGTCGCGCGGCACGTTCGAGCGCGCCAATGATCGAGTCGGCTCGCGCGGCAGCCTGGTATCTATTCCGCGCGGCTGCCGCGCGAGCCAATGTTCGATAGTTTGCCGCGCAATATCGAGACGCGGCTTTACGCTTTTACTAATTACAGGCTCGACGACGTAACGCAGCATTCTGAAGAGATATCACTGGAGGAATACATGAGCATCCGTGCATGGTTAACTGGTGGGCGGTCCGGCGGTGCGGGCGCGGAGGGCTCGGGCGCGGAGGGCTCGGGCGCGGAGGCCGCGTGGCGGGCGCTGTGGCGGCGCGGCGCGCGCGCGGCCGGCCGCCTGTGCGAGCGGCTGCGGCTCGTGCTCGCGCCCAGCGCGCGCTCCCGGCGGGCGGGTACGTGGCGGTGGCGCACACCGGACGGTGGAGGGAAACCAGCCGACTACAGCCAATGCTCACATTCATCATTCAAACTATTTCTAGAATTTCCCTTTCTTACTAAGGTTGCTCACTGACTATAGAAGTAGAATACATCAACAGGCGCTCCTGGTTGACGATCGGCATTTGAACGATGCTCCATGAGGGCCGGTACGTAGCTACAGATATTTATGGCAGAAGGCAATGTTTAATGATGCGAGCGAAGGTGAGCCGGGTGAGCCCACGCGAATAGCAATTACTCTACCTGAGGATCCCATCCATACCGTCCCAAATGCGAGCAAGGAGATGCTCCTCTCTTTATTCTCCTTGCGTTAGTTGTCACTTGCTGTTTGTTTCTCTACTCCAACTTAAATTGTAACAGAAAAATAACGACCGAATAAAACCAAAACAGTAAAACCAAGCAAAGGACTAATTCTATCGAAGTAGAATATGAGGACACTGTCTATAGAGACACACCTATTTCAAGCGTTCCGGCTCGAAGGACCGAAAAACTGTATAGAGCTGCAGTAAAGTGTCAATGAGAGGACGAGTGCCGAGAAGTAAAAGACCGCCGATAATGGAAAACTGAATTCTAGCTAGTCAATCGTACACTGACATTGCTACACTTATTTTTATAATTACACGTCAGATACAGCGCTGAGTATGCGAGGTTGATGACATTATTTTGGGCTAGTGCAATGTGCACGCGAATCGTTGCAAAAAACAATAGGCATTACACGGTCAAGAAAATAATTATATTACATCTAGCAGTGTCCATAAGCACAAACATGTATCTAATCCCCAACATTTCCACCCAGGCGACTTCCGAACGGGCCGCGCCATCAACATGCGCCGCGTGATCCCCTACATCGCGTCCCACTTCCGCAAGGACCGCATCTGGCTGCGGCGCACCAAGCCGGCGCGGCGCGAGTACAAGATCGCCATAGCCGTGGACGACTCCAGCTCTATGGCCGATAATAGGAGCAAGGAGCTCGCGTTTGAGAGCTTGGCGCTAGTTTCACAGGTGAGACAAGCGGGCAGGCGAGGGTGTACATATTAAAATTCGAAGCGAATCGTGTTTCGTTGATGAAAAATATTAAGTCACCTATTTGCAGTCTACAAGGTGTAACAAAAATAGCGATGATCTGTTAAAGGGCACAACAGGTATCGTGTTCCGATAAGAAAAAACTAAAAGAATTTTTTTTGCTGCGAATTTTCTCTTAGTTTTTTTGCACCTTTTATGTACAGAATTATTAGTTGAAGGTACAAGGTCCATTCTCTTAGTGACGACGTTAGCAGTCAAATTTAGCCATAAACAAGATCTCGTATTGTTTATGAGTGAGTGAGGTGACGTAAGAGAGGATTGGTGACAGATCATATCAAGATCCAATTAAACTATTTTCGTTTTTACGAAACATTGTAAATGAGTACTCACTCTGTACTTATCAAAATCTAAAAGTTTCGCCTTTTTAACAAAATTTGAATAATTTGGCTTACGGTGGTGCGGCAATAACCAACGACAAACGTCATTGCACGCCAAGATGCTAATGGGATAGGCCTTATTTTATCACCTGTTATTACCTCCACTGTCCACCCATACATACAATCACCAATGCTGCTTCAAAAAATACATTACCTACATATCTACTAACTTATTTCCCCTTTGCAGGCTCTAAACCTCCTCGAGTCCGGCGACCTCGCCGTCCTAAGTTTCGGTGAGAAACCCAACCTGCTCCACCCGTTCACCGAGCAGTTCTCAGAACATTCCGGCTCGAAGATTCTAGAGCAACTCCGCTTCGATCAAACCAAGACCAAGATTGGTCAGCTACTAGACTTCTGCACGGTGATGTTTGAGGAGCAGAGCGTGAGGAGTGACGCGCCGAACGCGAAGCTGTTGGTTATTGTGAGCGACGGGCGAGGAATATTCTCGGAGGGAGAGACGAGGGTGCTGCAAGCCGTGCGCCGGGCGCGGCAGCAAGGCATATTCTTGGTCTATGTGATCATAGACAATCCGGACAATAAGGTAGGATTTATTTGCCTCTATAATTTCTTCATCACCATCCATCATCATCATATCAAGACGTCCACTGCTGGACATAGGCCTCCCCCAAAGAGTGCCAAAGTGACCGGTCCTGCGCCACCCGCATCCAGCGGAATCCCGCGACCTTTACCAGGTCATCAGTCCACCTTGTGGGGGGCCTACCCACGCTGCGCCTTACGGTACGTGGTCGCCACTCGAGAACCTTTCCGCCCCAATAGCCATCGATTCTACGTGCAATATGCTCCCGCTCACTGCCACTTAAGTTTAGCGATTCGGAGGGCTCGGTTACCTTGGTTCTGCTAGTAACTTTAATCAGGACGAAACTGATCCTATTGTATAAACCTATGCGTTGCGGAGGATTACAATGACGGCGTCCAGAGAATAAAAAAAGAAACCGGCCATGTTCCATAAAATTTACGGTTTTCGCAATTTTTCCTTTATCTGTGTTATAAGACGTTGCTTCGTACCAAATTTCAAGATTCTGAGTTCACGGGAAGTACCCTGTAGGTTTTGATTCCTTTGCGAGTTTCGAAAATTTGCGGAAATTTGCGACATAAACGGCTGTATCTTTTGATTGCGTTGGCTTAGAAGTTTGATTTTTTCACAGCTCCAAGGGACAGTAGAGTTAGCTTGATACCTCCACGCGTTCCTGAGAAAAAGGGTCTTGACGGACGGACGGACGGACAACAAAGTGATCCTATAAGGGTTCCGTTTTTTCCTTTTGAGGTACGGAACCTTAAAAAAGAAAAGGTTTAGAATCTTCAGCAATCGTCTAAACTTTAATCCAAATGTGTCGTTCTCAGACAAAAGGCACCCCTTTATTCCTCACAGTGTACGTTTAGCTGCCTGGGATCGAAATTAAAAGTGAGTTTCAAGAAACATCGGTATTACAGATTTAGTATAAAAATATCCGCGGACAAATAGGCTCCAAGGGACAAAGGGCAATGTAATGTCAATCATGTAGTCTTTGACAGGACTTTTCTATAACCGGTAAGGCAAATGTGCTCGGTGTAAACGACGAATGTAGAGTGCCACACATTGTGATTTCCTCTTTATAATGTTATTTTAATTTCAGGACTCAATAATGGACATCCGAAGACCTCTCCTAGACCCGACAACCAACACGCTCTCGGGCTTCGTACAGTATTTGGACACCTTCCCATTCCCCTTCTACCTCATACTACGGGATATATCTGCGTTACCCAATGTCCTAGGCGATGCATTAAGGCAGTGGTTCGAATTGGCAGTCAATACTAGCTAGTGATTTTTTATATAGTTCGTTCGTCTCGGGAGCGCCCGTATTTTTCTTTTTATTGCATATTCGACGATAGCCTTCCGTGTTCATTTTGAATTTGTGCAATGATCAGTGATATAGAAGACAAATTTATTACGGAAGTCTCGCAGCGCGTAACGTGATTACATAAATTGTATGTATTAGACTGACGGCGAAAAACTTCTCACTTTATCTGTAATTAGTACGGCAAATATGCTAGAACTAGCACTTTTTTTTTATATATCGTCTGGTATATCTCAAAAGATATATTTGACGCTGTGTAAATATAATTGATAACGGTGGTATTCCACATGTCCCAAGATCTTTGTCCAATGTGTATTGCGTCTCACTCACTCTTTAAGCAAAATGTGAGACGCAAATACTGATAAGATCTTGGACAAGTAGAATACCACCCTAAGTCACAGTAATATTTTTGGCCACGGATAGTTGTGATACTTTTGACGTCCTCTGCACAACTCTCGGGCTTTCTCGAAACGTACGAAAAGCAAGAAATGGGGGGCCACATTTTACATGACACTAAGTAACCCATATAGTGCAGCAACTGCAGACCACTAGCATTGTTATGAATACTTACATTTATTTGTCTGAATACCAATAAAAAGTAAGTCTTCCGTACTGTCAAGTGCAAAAATATGTATCGATAACATCCTCTCATAAATAAGTACCAAAACCTTAATCCGCTGACTTGAGTTATGGGACATTTATGAGTAAGTTGTATGCACCCGTATTTTTACACTTGACTGCACATAATTGTACTATATGTTAAAGTATGTTTGAGATAAATCAAATGGAAAAAGATAATCCCTAAATAAATAAAAAAGTTAGTAAACATGCTCATAATTATGTTGAATGTATTGTTATTGTATACCAGATTCAGCATTGAATATCTGGCAGCTAGTATGATCAACTAGCTCTTGACCAGTTTTGAATCATTGAGTGTGTTGTGATTGAAAGGAGATGCCGACAGTACATATTCTGAAGTATATTCAGTTATGTTCTTATTTTGTTTTGTAAAATGATTTATTGTTTTTTTTACGGATAAGGTAATGACATAGTAGATAAGATTATGGAGAGGTCGAGATAAACGAAGATAGTGAAGCAATGTGACTGCTTATCTTAGTCATGCTAAGCAGAGCATAACATAAATTATATTTTCTTTGTTAAATTGATTATAATAAAGATTATAATTGAATATTACCGAGTTTCATTGAAGTAATTCTACTACTAATATGTTTAATGGTTATGGGTTTACAATAAAAATGACAATTAAAAATATGATTGTATATTTGTCAACTGAAAATTAAACAATATCTTAACATAATCTTGCTTAACAATAATTCGTGAAAACAGCTAAATCTTAGGCCATGTTACAAAGGCCTATTTTAATCTTTTATTGTTTTTGCTAATAAACTATCCATATTAAATCGTGTTTCTAAATGAAACGAATTACGCTATTCAATGCACCTCTTATTTTCTAAAAAAACTGATATACATACGACGCTAAACAATTACTTTACAATGCACGGATTGATTTAAAAACAAAGCCAAATCTAATTTTCCATGGATATAACCATAAGTAAATTATTCTAATAGCAGCAAACCAGTATATTATCCAAAATTTTATAATAAAGTTAGAAACTGCATAACGTTAAAACCCTGTAAATATCATAACTATCAAATCTCCAATACAACTCTAATTCTTAAACCAATCCGCAATAATTAACAATAAAAATAGCAAAATATAAACTATAATAAAGTTTATAATACAATATGCTAACTGATGTAAAATATTAAATATGTAATGACCGACGTAACATTATAGCTTAACCTAAAGATTGTTGTTAACTTCTGTTAGAACCACATAAAGGTGTTTGTTTAATAAATTAGAATTAAATTAAACCTGCCGTCTCGGTTTGTTTGAGCGATATTAAAGCTGGAAGCGAAACCGATACAAAATTAAGCCTTTCCAATATTTACATTCTCATTTAATATTAAGATAGGTACAATAAAAAGATATTAAAAGTACAAATATTAATAATAATAAGATTTACTTGGACCTTGACTCACGGACATAGTTTCAACTAGCAAGAAGTTGTTAAGGATTAATATTTGTCTATCTAAAGGTTTATATTATAAAGTGTTATTTTTCCTTTTGAAAATGATGTCCTAAATGCTGAAAACGAATCTTTATATTGATGGTAATTAGTAAAATTCTCACAGACGCAATAAATTCTTCGATCACCGAAATGCTTAGACAGTTTAAATACTTATAGTACGCTCAACTGGCAACCCGGGACCTGTTGAGGAAGGGGTTCCCGCTTTTATTAAAAAATCATTATGCAACAAGCCTCAATTAAACCCGCCATACAGCTGTTACCTCGTGAATTTCATGATTAATACATTTTTAATTTAGGAAGTAAGTGAAAGTTATCAATTTCGGCTGAATCTTATAACTAATCATTTTAGAGTGCCAAAAATTGTACTATAACAAAAGTAACAACACGCAGGGGTTCCCAAAGTGTGCGCCGTAGAGGGTATAGAGGGGCGAGTGATTTTCAATTCGTGGCGCACTTATAAACTTATAAGTGCGCCGCAAACTGAAAAACTTTGGGAACACTTGGCATAACGGATTGTTCTTACCGAAAAGCTGTAGGAAATACACATGAATACAGAGTTATTTGAAACTATTTATTAAATGGGTCTGGTACTTTATACAATTTTAAATTTTTTTTCTAGGCGAAATAAAAACTATCACCCTTAATTTGACGACTTGCCATTTTTTTCAGTTTACGTGATCATTTAGCAAACATATCTATTACTTAGTCGTAACGAAATTTTAAAAATAGTGGTGTTAGAAAATATCAAATGTCAAAACATTTAAAAATGGAGATGGATAAAATTCAACATTAAGTGCCACCAGATAAAAAATAAATAAAAGAAAGCAGTTAAATTCTGCTCAATATACTTGTAAATATTATTTACTTCCACGCTTATGGTAAACAACCGCATCCTCGTCACCACAACACATTCACCACCAAGAATATTAGATATAGCCGATCCCGCGGTTTTCCTCGTATGCAGCGGATAGGGGTTACGATGTAGGCGACCGCTAGGCGGGTTCGTGGCAGTGAAAGCGTTCAGTTAACATTCAATGGGTAGTGGTAAGTCTGAGCCTAATTTCTGAACGACTTTGGCGTACTGGAGGCATGTGTGAATCGTCTATATCCATGTGTTTCCTTTTACGTAAGTGTTTAGCCACGTGTATGTAAGCAGAACACACTGATATAGAGATTGGATTACATTGGGACATTGGTTGCCGATAAAAGGGTTGTTTACCTTACTATCTCACCAAAACTTTTATACATTGGTCCCATCAATTCTAGATGGATGAACATGTCACAATGGCCGTTTAAAATTGCTTCAGGAAAACTGTTTCAATGATTATATCATCTATGCCTATAAATAAAGAGGAAAAGTCTGTAAGATTGTAGCTTTGTAAGTTTGTATGTAATGAGTAATATGCGGAAAAACTCGACAGATTTCAAAAAATATTTCACGTGTATAGATGGAGTATCTGGATGGCTATATTTTATGCCGTGGGTTTGCTTGGTTTGTTTGCATTACTTGGGCAGCTGTTAATCATAAAATTTCAAATATTTTGACAAGGCCTAGTGGGTAAAGGTTTTGGTGAGATATGTGTGGAGCTTACTTTAATATATCAGGTTCACTTGGCGGAATCCTTGGACGAATGGTTGTTGGTCTCTTCAGTCTTATCGCCATCACCATAGAATTTTGGCTGAAACATAATAACCATTGTAAATCAAGTGCGCGAAGTTCGTAACTACATCTTTAGGTTAGGGACAAATGTAATGGAAAAAACGAATGAAGGCCTACTGTCCACGGAAGCGTAGCTGCATAGACGCGTATTCGTCATTGTACGCTTGATGTACGCTTGCTTGCAGCCTACATACAAAATCGCACAACTCTATCGACGGAGCGGCAACGTCGCGTGAGCGACGCTGCATGCAAGCTTCACGTAGCTGGCCGTACTGCATGCTGCATACGCCGGGCTAAATCGCAAAAGACAGCACGTTGTATTTTTGTAAAAAAAAAATGGCGAGTTCAAATAGTGGAGAAATGTCAACAATCCTCTTTGTTTTTGTAGCAGTGGCGTTGTGTGATATCCAGTAAATTGAGAAATGTCCTTTTGCTCGTTCTACAAAATAAACGAAATACATTATCATCCTCTGATAGTTCTCTCGCAGCTACGAACAGTCAATAATGTATGTTTCTTTCTATATATGGATGTATCCAATATAAACGGCGTCTTCGAATAGTAAAGCCAAAATAACGTCTTCATAGTTGGACGACATCATCACGAATGAAAGAAAATGTAGGCTACGATACGCTTACGCTACGCTTAGTGGACAACGTCAGTACGCCGGGCTGCATGAGCTGCACGCCATACTTTTGCAGCGTCTAAGCAGCTACGCGTCGTGGACATTAGGCCTGAACGGTAATATTTGACCGGTATATATAATAATAAAGATAATGTTGCTTCCGGAATGGTGCGTTTTCAAATGGATCATAGTGTTTATATACCTCGTTAATTTATGTCTGGTGTATTAAGAGTTAAACATTATCTAGTGAAAATGAATACTGTCAATCTCGCTATTATGAGGATAATTTAAGGTTTATTAACTGTGACTTAATAAACCGTAAATTATTCTTACGTAAAATATATAGTAAAAAGAACAACACAAGTAGGTACCTTACAATCTCTGTATGCACAAGATGAAAATATGTGATGGAGGCAAAATGTGGAAATGGAAATGTCTAAGTAAAAATGTAATGTAAAAAATATGACCGAAACTACATGATGTAAAAAAATCAAGACGCAAAGCAAAAAAAAATACACAACAAAACATCAAAAACGAATGAGTAAGAAAAAAAACATAATTAATTTTAAAAAAACCTCCAAACAAATGGGAAATACAGAGCTCCATAGTACATTTTAAATGAGTATATTTCTAAAGGAGCTCTCTTCCACAAAACTCACAAAAAAACCAACACAAATAAACTTAAATCACCAGTGTCGAAGCATGAGTGAGTTTCACTTACTCAATCTGAATTTGTACTATACAGTTGTGACTTTACTTCCAAATCCATTTTTGACACCGTTATAACTTGTAAATCCCTAGAAATAAACAATTGGTCATTGATACTCAGAACCTTCATGAGCAACAAATTTACAGAAATAAATGATAAGTTTACATAGAAAGCAGATAAATATAAAACACAGACTAAACAGATAGCATTCAACATATACTGAATCTTGACTTGGGTAGTTTGCTGCTTATAAGTTCAGTAACAATGTGAAGCGGCCGGTGCCTTTTCGACAAGTATATCTTCCGCACGTGTTTGTCATTACGACTGATACACATCGAAGTACACGGAATAAGGATAAGAAATCGCAACAGTGATTGATATTGCCATGGCTACTGTCGTAGTCGTCACCAACTAATTTAACCGTGATTTCATCTCATGTTATTAGTTTTCTGCTAAATAAGGCTCATGTATTTCCAAGACACGTCACATTTTACTGCACAAAAGCACTGTAATTATATTAGCTAGAGCAGTAGTCTCAACTAAAGTCTCTTAAGACCTTTTTACACCTGCACTCTTCGCACTTAACCTTTCGTGTATATTAAGGTGGTTCGACAACCATACAAAACGTTTTTAGCAATCGCAGGCTAACAGCGTGATATTTTAAGAAAATTATTTAACACAGTTTAATAAATTGGCTTTCCATTTGCGCGAAATTCCTATAAAACTAAAAACTAGAATAATTCGAGAAATTAGTTTGTCACGTGAAACTTTGGGAAAACGATTATTGTCAAATTATTCTAGTTTATACAAGTTTATTCTAGGAAATAGGAAATTTCGCGCAAATGGAAAGCCAATTTAAGAAAGATTGTTACATACTACACAGTTTCTTAAAATATCACGCCGTTAGCCTACGAATGTCAAAAGTAGTTTTGTATATTTTTGAAGCTATTGCATTTTTTTTAGAATAATTTATTGGCTATTCATATAAATGACGCAACCGAGACTTTTATCCACGATTTTTTAACACACGAAAGCTTAAGATTATTAGAGCGTGGCGTAACTGTATGACGTCACACGTACGGATTTATCTGCTAAAGCTATATAACTACTGTAAACCAGTAATGGATTAAATGGGTCATAAACATGTGTTTACCTCGTCATGCTTCTCCTCGGCGCGGTCGTCGTCGTCGTCGCTGTCATCGTCGGCCGACGAGTCGCCGCCCGAGCCCGCGTTGTCCGACGAAGGTTTCACTGGAAAATATGCTTGCGTAAAATAATAGTATATTACTGCAGAGGCCGTGAAGTAAGGGATTGCTGGACGAGTTTGGAGTAGACGGCCGAGTCGTAGACGAGGCCGGATACGAGTCCAGCAATCCCTGTTCCGGCCGAGGATTGTATAGTGCTTTTCTCAAACGATGTGAGGAAATATTTAAATTAAAATAAATACAAGGTAATCAATTAAATAATAGGTAATTTGCCGCCTTTTCTATTTTTTAAACTTGCCATTTGAACAAGCCGTTCAAGCACTATGTTTAACCGCAAAAAAAAAAAACTAAATGTATGGTATTATACTTACCATAGATTTAGTTTTTTTTTAATGTCGCAGAGTCTAGTGGTGTTTGGCAGTATGTAATTTTTCCTTTGTCAGTTTAATATTAGTAAGCAAATTTAAAAAGTTAGAGTAGCGGACAATAATGGTTTTACTTAGGGTTTTCATACATTACTTCTTGGCGTAAGGCCAAGAAGAAATGTAGGGAGCCTTAAACAAGAAAGTGCATGTCTTCATTTCGTGATATTAACGCATACTTTTCCGAGCATGTTTAAGAAAAAAAATATATAATTTATTCACTTATACAACCCTTGATTTCACAACATTTTCTTCTGCCAAACTGCAGGACAGTTTGTTGGCAGCGTAAGAAATGCGGTTATATGTCGAACTCTACATAGAATTACAGAGAACGCAGCAGCTGCGATGTATAATATAGCCTATGAGAAGCCCGCAGTTCCATGCTGGTGAGAGATTTTTTAAATCAGACAAGTAGTTTAGGACATTACCCCGAACTTAAATTCTGTTCTTTTATTCACCGGAGTAAAATGACACGTAGAAATGTCATACGGTACAAATAATGAAGCAAGCTCTTCACAAGGATATATACCGATACGGAATAAATAAAATAATGCATATCCTCTTAAAACTTTATGAGGATTGGTCTGAACATAGGTAGATACCCCCTAAAACTTCTCGGTAATTACCGATTGTAGCACATCTCTATTTAAGAGATGTAAAAAAACTGACAACACGAATCGTCAATTTACTCCGTTGAATAAAATAACACACCTTAGGTACTTACATTCTTTCATGATTCATTCATCATTGATTATTGACAGTTACATTTCCGTTTTCGACGTTTCATAAGAAGTTGCTGATTGGATCAGTCAAATACGTATAGGTTATAGGTGTCCGCGGGCTAGGTTTCCGCCGTAGTCAAATACGTATTTTTTGTGTGAAACATTATGTCAGTGTCCATAGGCTACGATGACCGCTTACCATCAGGCAATAAGCCTGTTTGTCACCGACAAGGTATAAAAGAAGGTACCGGGGGTGGTGGCCGGCTGGTTGGGCTGGTTGGGCTGGTTGGGGCGCGCTCGCTCGCGCGTGAGCTCGTCGTAGCACTGCAGGCACACGCGCAGCGGCTTCTCGCTCTGGCCGCGCAGCAAGAACTTCTTCGACGAGCACGGCCCGCACACCACGGAGCCACACTTGCGACAGTGGTGCTGGGAAAAGGCCAGTAATACAGACTTTTCAAGTGTTTCATTAATCTTCAGATTGTTATGCAGCGACAAGTTGGCCAAGCGGTTCGCTTATGAACACGTCACTCGTTTCAACGTAAGGCGCAGCTCTAATCGGAGTGAGGGAGCACTAAAGGCCCGGCCACGACAATGCGCGGCGGCGGCGGCGGCGGCAGCGGTTTTTCTAATTCATTGCGTGTGATTCTATCAGATTTGTAAGTTTCATCTATATTCATATGTATGTGTATGTATGTATTAATAGGTATATATTGTTATATCATATTATATTGTATTGTATCGTATTCTACTATATTATTATTCATCGCATCCTTAGACATGTTATAGAGTTTTTGTCTTAAATTAAGTTGCACTGCCCACATTTTATCTGCTTTGCCTTAAGGTTGACTGGTAGAGAATGCTTTATAGCATTAAGTCCGCCTTTTGTACTATAAGATATTCTTTTGTGCAATAAAGATTAAATAAATAAATAAATCCCAACTAACCACAGTGCGTTGCGCGTCTCGACCGCGCAATGAACATATAAAACGCTTGCCGCGCCGCAATTGGCGCAATGGGCCCCGTAAAGGCGGCTTGCAGTCAACTTACGGCTACAGACCGATCAACGTTAAATATGGCGCCGGCTCGGCCGGTCAAAGTTTCCGTACAGTCAAGTGCAAAAATAAGTATCGATAACATCCTCTCATAAATAAGTACCAAAACTTTAATCCGCTGACATAAGAGTTATGGGACATATTTATGAGTAAGTTGTATGAACCCATATTTTTACACTTGACATACTTGTACATTCCGATATTAATGAACACCGCTTACAATTACAAACGATTCAGTTCAATCCACCCTAAGGCCGTAAGTGTACTATTTTCAAAGTTTCGCAACGCCCGTCCGCTCGGCGCGATTTATATGAGCAAGATATGAAGATTTTATTAATGACTACATTTATTAATGGCCTGCGTATTACAGATAATTAAGGCGGAGTCGCAGCATACAGTATAGTCTATGGCCATCCTGAAAATAAATTATATCTGCTTGTAAAACACTGAAATCGGATGACTACTTCCGAAGATTACTCCCCACATACAAACTTACAACTCAGACTCTTTATAGTATTAGTATAGGCATGGAAAAAGGCGAAACAGCACATGGCTCAACAGGACTAAATCGTAACACGGGCAGGTGTAGCTAACCGATTGAGTAGTTTTGTACCTTCAACCAAAAACAAATAAAAAACTTCAACTAAACACAAACATTTAGGACTGTAATCAAATGTTTCGTTACAAAGTGAGTACGTATAACGCTCCCGACGTATTCTATGCTCCTACATCAGGAACAGGATAGGCAAATGAATACCTAAATCCGTTTATGACCCATTTGCCGAAACAGTGAGTGGGTCTGAGAATAACTGAGCGTATGCGGTACCTTTATCTACTGGGACTACGAGCTACTGAGAATATGTACTTCAAACGGCGATATGCACTCCAGTACTATGCTTAGAAAGAAACAAAAGATGGTTACACTGATTGGATTCCTACTCCATTTAATGTATGCATGTCAGCACTTTTATGTACACAATAAAAGGTTCTAACATACACACGTTATATAAAATTAAAGTACAATTGTGGACTTGTTCATATAATGCATCTCTTCCAGCTAACATGTGAGCAATAAGTGATCTTTGCCATTTTCTTCGTGGTTGTATTACATTGTCTGATTTCTAGTTACTTAATAACGCCTCGTTTAATGATAGTTTTACATTAACATATGTTATTATTTGCCAAAAAAAAAAAACAATAAATAATGATTAAATGTTATCAACCCGCACAATTGTATCGGCCGGGTCCGAAAGGGTTAAGTGATCAAAGTAGTCTCAAATTTTCCAAGTCACCGTCTCAAGGAATGGGGTGTTTATGTACTTACTATACTGATGGAAAGCGGACATCGTACTTTCTACTGCAGAAAGTACAGTGTTCACTTTCCATGAGGCGGGCTGCATGCATGTTCGACTTACTCTCCTGTTGAGAACAGTGAACTGTGTCTTCTTGCAGTGCATACAGATGGACGCCTCGTTGTCCGGCACCCACACCGCAGCGTGCTCAGACGGAGGCTGCTTGCCACCTGCGAACACATACCATACAATACTAAAAGGTCTTCTACTCAGTCGTATCCTCATTGCTTAACGTTGTGAGTAGTCACAACGTTAAGCAGCACAGACATCTTTCTCCAATCACTCGTAATTTGCGACATTTGCAGGCAAACCTGGGCGCTGGTTCCTGCTGATGCCTTCACTGTCTATATCCACCGAGTAGGCGCCCTTCCTCTACCTCTCTTCCCTTCCACGTGGCCGGCAAGCATAAACTTTTCTAGACTATCATCCCGTCTACTAAAGCCATAAATGGCAACACATAACTTCTGTGATAAGGCATCCTTACCACATAGTACAGGACCTTCAGCTTTGTAGTCAGAATCACAACCTACTAGGCTAACCGGTATAATGAAAAATGTATCAAGTCTGTTTTTTTTTTGTTTTTTTTTGTTGGTTAATCGGCAATCAGTCGCGAGACTATAAGCTGATTTGTTGACAACAAGTGATTTAGTACTAAATGAAGTCTAAGTGATGATTTATTATCTGAATTAACGCGACGTTCGGCAGCCCTGTTTCCTGCCGGGCATCCCCGCATTCCCCACAACACCATCAAGCGGTGACTTACTTTTCCTGAGCAGGTCTTCTATGCATTTCTCTATGTGCGCCATCCATTCCTCCTTCTCTGTGGCCGTGGCCGCGTACACAGCGAAGGACTTTGACGCCGTTCGAATCAGCCATCCGTTGCGATATTCTAAAAAAAAACAATTACATTTTGGAGTAAAACTGATGATGAAGTACAAAAGTAAGGATGTAATCTTTGAGGAATCATTGGAAACCCTCAAATATTATCGGCCCACAAAATATACGTGATTGGGTATCATCTGTAAGAACATTCACATTGGCTTTCGGACAGTAGTGCATGTGGTGATGAGGAAAGGAAATGCGACTTCCGGCTTCGTAGGCAGGGTCACTACCAACTAGGCTGCAGAGGTCGTCATTAACTCAGATAGCCCGACCAGGTGTTATAACACCGCTATTTTTTTTAATAATTTACTCTATTGCTTGTTGCGATCTCAGATATCGCAAAATTTACCCATGTTCCAAAAAGTGTATTTAGGTGAAGTGGGTTAATATTCTTTATTGCAATGTACTTGTAGCTATTTTGCGTAGTGAAGTACTAAATTGGTGTCCATTTTTGTTGTAAATTATTGAAAAACTGTATACTTATAGTATAAGTCTCAGGGTTGCTATCATTGGTTGATGAATTGCAACTTGACGTACCTACATGAATAATGGTAAGTGGTAGGGCAGAGTTGTAGGTG
Source organism: Epinotia bilunana (assembly GCA_947049275.1). Classification (NCBI taxonomy): domain Eukaryota; kingdom Metazoa; phylum Arthropoda; class Insecta; order Lepidoptera; family Tortricidae; genus Epinotia; species Epinotia bilunana. The sequence continues at coordinate 10,552,597 of OX346269.1, read as the reverse complement.
TAAATTGGGTACTTTTAACATGTTACATTTTTTAAACACGACAAAAACTACACAACATAATTATAATCATTAAAAGATATAAGACTTAAGTTTCCAAAAAATATTTATCGACCAAAAGGTAGTAAAAAGATACAAATAGAAGCCTATCACATAATTAATTTTTTTTTTACCACAACTACGTACTTAATCGCAGTATTTAATTACCAAAACCGCAATTTACGTGATTCCATGATTTGCCATACAATGGTTATTACACAGATAATGCTGTGACGTCATAATACAATGTCAATTAGTATGAGGCGTTTCGGCTGTCGCCAGCGAGGGTCCACCTTTAACCCTCTTTTTTGCGTTTTTACATGTATGCTCTTATTGTAGTAAGTCCCATACAAACGTTTGATCCACTCAGAAAACTGGTTCGAATGGCACCATGTTTTTTTTTACGACATTTAGCCTATTGGAGTAATAGAATACTGTACTTGGAAATTACTTCGACAAGATCCTACCTCTTAAATATACCATGTCACATAAAAAATAACGTTCAAAATGGGATTACTGTGGAAATAGCAACAAAGTTAGATTATTTTTATCATATTGTATACACATATAATATCATTCCCCTATATTTTAATAATAGGTGTTCAAACTTTTGAGATATCACCAAACAGGAAGTGACAATGTAAAATATACCTTATACTGTGGATTCAAGTTGCATTCTCCTATGAATTACGTAATGATGTGTGCAAGTGTAGGTCCACAAGATAACACGAGTATTGATCTTGATATCGTCATTTGTTTATGTAGTCACGTTCGTAGAATATCTAGACATCAGAAATTCGATACGAGTGTTTTTTGAGTTTTACTTCCAGCAACTACTGATAGCAAACTGAGGTTATTAACCCCTGACGAAAACGAAGGGTGTTATAATTATAAGTTTAACATATGTATGTACTGTACATTTTTTTTTTATAATAACTTAAGTGGCAGTGGAAGGGACGCATTAACGCAGAGCCGATGGCCGTTGGAGCGAAAGGTTCTTGAGTGACGACCACGTACCGGAAGAAGCAGCATGGGTAGACCCTGCACAAGGTGGACTGGTGACCTGGTGACCTGGTAAAGGTCGCCGGAGTCCGCTGGATGCGGGTGGCGCAGGTCCGATCACTATGGCACTCTTTGGAGGCGTATGACCAGTAGTGGACGTTTTTCGGCTGGTATAATTGTAGTATTGTGCTGCGCCACACACGCAAACTCTCACAATATAGCCATAGTTTATAAGCTCAGTACCTTATTTAGGGACAATGTATTTTAATTACGCCCATCCCTACATGATGGTGATTATAACTTGCACAATTGATGAAGGGTTGGGTTCAGAAAACTTTAACATCGTAACATGGGTGTCACATAAACTGGTTAACCCATTTAGGGCCAAGAATCGCTACGCGCTACTCTCGTAGCCGATCCCGTGGTTTTCCTCGTATATAGCGGAAAGCGAATACGGCGTAGGCGCCCGCTAGGCCCTGGCAGTGTCGTATGTATGTAGCGGAAAGCGACTACGGCGGTCTTACGCATATGTGTCGTCATTGGCCCTGAATGTGTTAATTGACACATTCACTGCCAAGAGTCGCTACGCGCTTTCGAAGTTCGTGGTAGCGCCGCTGACAACCCATCATTCATTGACTTTAATGTTGACGTGCTTCTGAGCGAAATCGCAATTCATTCGCAATTTCTTTGCTGTACTAGATTTAATATAAAAAATAAGCATAGCTGTAATTCAAATAATATGCGTTATCTGTGAGTGTGACACAAACATCAATCCCACAATCCACCCACTCATTATGAGAAACGGTTTTATGTTATTTTTAGCAGTTAATTAATCTAGCTTATGTAACTGTGTTATCATTCCCAATTTAAAGCCCCTATAGCTCAGTCCAATGCCTAGGTCCGAAATTAGCTGTCTTGATAGATTAATTACAGATTGAGAAGTGTTGAGGATAATTTGAGTGTCAAATTAAGTTAAGTGTGAAGGTGAATTCATACACGTATTTGGCAGCACTTTCACTTCTACATGGCATATTAAAACGAAAAAAAAAACTTATTTAAATACAATACATGTAAGTTTAAGAAGTATACCATACAGTATAGATACCCATTTAAAGAATTGACAAAAACAGATACTAAAAGTCACCCAATAAGACACCTTAAAACACAATTGTATGCTAAGTTTTTTGCATATAGAGACATTGTGACATCAGAGTCAGCAATAATATAATAGGTACATTACATTGATAACAATAAATATTACCCATGATTCATGACAGTGATTCATACTTCCAAAGTTATATTGAATTAATGTGCTTACAATTATTATTGTGGCAATTGTAGAAGATTTCTAAGCAAATCTCTGAGAACAAGATTCATTGAGGGTTGTATATAAATACTTAAATATATATGTATATACATATATCACAGTTTGGCACTCTTTGAGGGAGGCCTATGTCCAGCATTGGATGTCTTTCAGCTGATATGATGATGATATCACAGATTATCAGGTTGTACTCACAGTCCCCTTAAATCCAACTCACAACATGAAGAAGTTCTTATAAGCTAGTCACTGGGATTAGGAACCCAAGGTTTTAACTAACTAAGATCAACTTAGGTTCAGGTCTGTACTTTGTGCACTTTTATTGAGTTAGGGAGATAGAAAATTGACATATCCCTATTTTTTTGTGACAAATAAAAATATCATATACAATTCACTTTGTCCATTGTAAGATCATTATTAAAAAGATGATTTAATAAATAGGGAACTGGTTTAACTGATTTACACCTACTGTATTGGTTAATCTGGGCATAAATGGGTAAAATGGGGGTACAATCAGCTGGAGGATTTATCATCAATGCAGAATGTTACACCTAACGAGAACGTCACAATATTGTGTCCTTGTAGTCCAAAGTATATTTATTCATAATGGTTGATGAGAATTAAATAAAATCTCTACTAAATAGCAATATTTTTTATTCTTGAACCAAAATCTTTTAAAGATATTGTAGGACACTTTTTAATCTGAAGTGCTCTAACTTTATAGCAGTCTAGAACATTATGGGCACAAGTCTGCTTGGTTTCCATATGACCTACGATTTTGCTGTAAACATTTATCAGACCAATGAGAACTAAAGTACTATGATTAGGTGAATTGTAAAAACTTACGTCCTTCATCCTTTAAGGCCTCCAGTTTAACCTCTTCTAGTGGAATGACATGTTGTTTGTTGCATTTCTTTTTGTTTATAACAATATTTCCATAGACCAGGATGTCATTAAAGAGAAAGAACTGGCGAGCTTTTGGTTTCTTTCTGCACATTTTGGTTAAGACACCCTCTCCCACAAGAACTCTGCCTTGTTCTGCCAATGGCTGAAAATTGATAAAGAAAATTTTTCAGACATAATTGTGGTTCTAGACCATGAACACATGATATATGAAATACTATTTGTAGTATTTAAAACTGACAAAACAACAAAATGATACACGGGTGATATCTATTAAAGCCAGACCCGCGTACTGTATTGTAGACTTATCTTCCCAAGTTTGTCGGCTGATAACCAGGGTACCTAGGTCGCAATCGCAAACTTCGAAAGTTCTTTCAGTTTTCAAGCTGATCCAATTATTCAAAAATGGCTTACCTGTCCCGAACTGCCGAAGCAGTTCTCCACCATAGCAATTCTTCTTGCATTTGCCTCACTATTTACTGAAAAAACAAGCAGAATCTAAGTACAGTAATTGCGGTACGGAATCAAAGTTTGACGTCAAACTAAGAGGAGATACAATGACAGCAACCAACTCAAGACAACAACCCAAACTTTATGTACACACTTTTAATAATGAAATGAAACAAAGATGCAGATATTTCGATTTGTACACTACGTACCTAAGCGATCCACCATTATTAAATTTTATTTTGTGTTTCGGATTCCGTCAAGGAAATGTGTCATTCATTCAAGCAAAATGTTTACAATGTTTCCATATCAAAAAAATATAATTGTAGGTGTCATTTTTAAGACTCCTGTACACAACCAGTCATCATGGCCCGTCATACAGAAGGCCTTCCGACAACGGCATTCGATGTTTTCCCTCTCTGTCGCACTTACGTACGAACTCGCAAGGCTGACAGAGGGAAAACTTCGAATGCCTTTTGCGGTAGGCCCTCATGTTAAAGGTTGCATACCACTTTTTGGAAAAGTAACGAACAGACTAATGTGGTTGCTAGGATACAAAACGGAAAAATAACTTGTCAAAGATTTTCACTGTCATAACAATACATTAAAATATAAACTGTGCGATAAACTTTAAAAGGTTATGGGTACAGCAATGGAATTTTTTTCGCCACGACATTCGATCGGAAGCCTTGAAGGCAAATCGAACTGGTCAACCTGGAAGTACAAAATCCTAATCATGCTACGCGGTACCGCAGATGCCATGGATGTGCTTGAAGGAAGGTTGAATAAACCAGAAGATAATCAAGGAGCAGGTGACGCAGCTGTTCTCTTAGTGTACAATCAGGCTCTAGCCAGATATACAAAAGCGAACTGCAGTGCTCTTCTCATCTTAACGACGAATATGACAGATGAAACACTACAGAAAGTAATGAGATTTGAGACAGCGTATGAAGTCTGGAAAGAGTTACATCGTCTGTTTGACGGTCAGACCGAGGACAGGTCGTACCACCTTTGCATGGAGTTCTTTAACTTTAAACGAAACCCATCCGATGATGTTTCTTCACATATGTCGAAACTGAAGAACATATGGAATAATTTAAATGTTGCAATTTCCATGGCAGATTATGGAACAGGCCAGCTCCCAGATCTGTTGCTGATATGTAAAATATTGGAAACACTCGACGAAAGATTTTTTGCGTTCAAATCCAGCTGGTTACTTCTGAACAAGACCGAAAGAACTGTTGACAATCTGACAACCCAGCTGTGTTGCTATGAGAAGGCTTTAGAGAACAGAGAAGGGACTACTAGTCAAGAGATACTTGCAATCCCAGAAGTCCAAGAGTCGAAGAAGAAGAAAGATGCGAAGTTGAAGTGCAACTATTGTTCACAAATGGGACATAGAGTAAGGAACTGCAAGAAATGGATAAAGGATGGGAGACCACCAAAGCCAAGCAGCTCAGCACCAGCCTCAAAGCATGTACAAAGCATAACACTAATGGCTGTTCATGCGTGTTCAAAGACAGCAGATCAAGACGGAGAGAGTTGGTTTGTTGATAATGGAGCAACAACGCATATTACTACTAGGCGAGACGCACTCCAAGAGTTTGAGCCTTTTGATTCTGATGACCAAACTGTGAAGACGGCAGATGGGACAATGATTCCTGCTTTAGGAAAAGGCATTGTCATGGTAGAATCGATGGTAGGCAAGAAAACGGAAACCATACGACTTAAAGATGTCTGGCTAGTACCCTCACTGACAAAAAATCTATTCTCGACGCTGTCAGCACAAGACAACTCGCGGAACAGCTTGTTTACTTCTACCGCGACAAGTTGTCAGCTTGACATTGATGGAGAAACCAAAATTGTTGGCAAAAGAGAACTCAAAGGAGGGCTATATAAACTACAGTTCAAGACAGTCCCTTCCTCAAAAATGTCCAACACTATTGAAGTGAACGCACTCACAGGCACAAATATGCTGCAAGTGTATCATGAACGTTATGCCCATCAAGATAAGAGGCACGTAAAGGCAGTTGTCAAACGAGAGTTCGGGATAACCTTACCTGATGACAACGTTAAATGTGAGGCATGTATATTCGGAAAAGCTCACAGATTGCCATTTGGAAGGAGAGAAAGAGCAACGACTCCTGGTGAGTTGATACATTCAGACGTTTGCGGACCATTTGAACATCCCAGCGTACAGAAATATAAATATTTCGTACTCTTCAAAGACGATTTTTCCTTGTATCGGCTAGTTTACTTCATGCGTCACAAATCTGAAGTCAAGGACAAATTGAAACTGATGCTTAATGAGACAAAAATAGCAGGCCATACAGTAAAATGCCTCTTAAGTGATAACGGAGGAGAGTTCGACAATGGAGATGTCAGAAAAATACTGAACACAAACGGGATTCAACAGCGTTTCACCATGCCGTACACACCGGAGCAAAACGGATGTAGCGAGCGCGAGAATCGCACCTTAGTTGAAGCCGCAAGAACCTGGCTACACTCCAGAGGTGAACTTCCTCAGAAACTCTGGGCTGAACTAATTAATACTGCAGCGTATGTTCTGAACAGAACCGGACCAACCAGAGTGAAGGATAAAGTTCCCTACGAGCTGTGGTTCGGAAAGAAGCCTAATATATGTCACTTACGCGTAATAGGTAGCCTCTGCTATGCTCATGTACCCAAACAATGCAGAAAGAAACTGAGCAAGAAGGCCATCAAGGGTGTTCTTATCGGATACGAAAACAATGACGGTTACCGTATTTGGGACGGAATGAAAACTAATCGCTCTAGAGACATCACTTTTGCAAGCGAAGTCGAATTTAAAGTGTCGATAAGGACAGACAACAACTATCAAATTCCTGAACGAGCTCTTGATCGAGAGGGAGTAAGAAATGACGGAAATAGCGACAATATTCCGGAGCAAGAGCATATCAATGCAGAAAATCATGATCATGTTCTAGAGGGAGATAGACATAGTATAAGAGAAGACCAAGATCAAGAGGGTGAAACTCACGAGCGCGAGAGCTATGACGAAGGAGCTACGATTCACACTCCAGGCTTTGAATCGAGGGAAAGCTCTAATAATGATGATAATGAAGAGTTTGCCGACGCTGATTCTGATCAAGGGCAATTGGAAATATTAGAGCCCCTATTAGAACCTATGGTTTTAGGTGAGCCCGTGGTTGAAGGGGAGCCTCGTTATAATCTGAGAGACAGATCAGCCATTAAACGTCCTAAGAAGTTCGACGATCATGTGTGTTTCGTAGGCACGGAAAGATTTCCTGAAACCTATAATGAAGCCCTGTCAAGAGAAGACAAAGCTGAGTGGCAAAAGGCCATGGCAAATGAGCTTAAGTCTCTCGAAGAAAACCAAGTTTGGACTTTATGTGGTTTGCCTCCAAACAGAAAAGCGCTTCCATGTAAATGGGTTTTCACAATCAAACGCCAACCAGATGGCACAGTTGACAAATATAAGGCGAGGCTTGTAGCAAAAGGATTCAAGCAACAAAAGGGGATCGACTATGAACAGACCTTTAGTCCGGTGGCCCGGATGGCTACGATAAGAGCCTTGTTAAGTGTCAGTGCAAAGAAAAGCTACATCTGATGCAATTTGACGTGTCGACTGCATTCCTGAATGGCAAGATCGAGGAAGAGATCTATATGAAACAGCCTGACGGATTCAACGATGGCACATCAAAAGTCTGTCTATTAAGGAGAAGCTTGTACGGACTAAAACAGGCACCACGTTGTTGGAATTCTTGCTTTGAGGAGATCCTGTTAGCGAAAGGTTTCGTACAGAGTACTGCTGACAGCTGCCTATACACAAGGAATGTGATGAACAAGAAAATCCTTATAACACTTTATGTGGACGATGGGCTTGTGGCATCAACAGATGAAACTTTAGCACACCAATTCCTGGAGGAGTTAGGTAGAACTGTAAAAATCACGACGAAACCAGCATCGTACTACCTAGGGATGGAAATCCAGAGAGCTAAAGACGGTTCTGTGTGTATTAAGCAAGAAGCTTACACAAGAAAAATCTTAAACCGCTTTGGAATGTCCGAGTGCAATCCAGTGTCAACACCTATAGAGAAGAATTCAACTACTGAATCAGGGAAAGTTGTAATCGGACACACTGCGAAGAAATTCCCTTACCGAGAGGCAGTAGGTGCACTAACGTACCTGATGACGGGCACACGCCCTGATATAGCGTACGCTGTTGGGGTCGTATCTAGAAAGCTAGAAAACCCCACCGAAGATGACTGGCTGAGGGTCAAAAGGGTATTTAGATACCTAAAAGGGACGATATCCTATGGCATTAGATACAATGCAAACTGTACCAGAGCCATCATCGAAGGCTATAGTGATGCGGATCACGCTGGTGATGACTTGACTGGACGCTCTACGACAGGAGTCACTTGTCTTTTTGCTGAAGGAGTTGTTTCTTGGCTAAGCCAGCGTCAACCGTCAGTCGCAATCTCAACAACTGAAGCAGAAATAGTAGCAGCAAGCGAAGGCGCGCGTGAGCTAGTCTGGCTCCAAAGAATCTTTTGCCAGCTAACGAGTTTGGAAGGCATACCAACCTTAAAAGTGGACAATGAGGCAGCCATACGCCTTGCCAATAATCCCGAGTTTCATAAACGGACAAAGCACATCCGAGTGAGACACTTTTTTGTTCGTGAAACCGTGCAAGAGGGTCTTGTTGATATTCAGAAAACGAGCTCTGCTGAACAGTTGGCTGACCTACTTACCAAGGCAGTCCCGAAGCCTAGGCTCGTCAAGCTTACAGCCGACTTGGGGCTACAAAACTTTTCCTGCAAGTGAGGGAAAGTGTTAAAGGTTGCATACCACTTTTTGGAAAAGTAACGAACAGACTAATGTGGTTGCTAGGATACAAAACGGAAAAATAACTTGTCAAAGATTTTCACTGTCATAACAATACATTAAAATATAAACTGTGCGATAAACTTTAAAACCTCAGGACACAATTATGCGTTCGGGGAGGGAAAGACCTACTTCCATCGCATTCAAACGCATAACTGTCCCTGTCCTGCACTATGATGGTACATTGTGTAGAAGCCTTTAAACTATCTAAACTATACGGACATTTCATAATGAGATCTTATTTAATTTTTAAAATATGTTTTTATATTTGAAGGGTCCTGCACACAAAGGGCCATCATGGCGCAGGACAGGAACGCAGTTATGCGTTGGAATGAGATATATGGCCTTTTTCCGTCTAACGCATAGTGACGTCCTGTATGATGTGATGGGCCATAATGGCCGATTCTGTAGAGCCAAGAACCTTATATACATAGTATATAATGTCTTTGTGTAGAGCTTTTAATTTTTTTCGGGATAAAACCGTGCATACCCTATCCTGTAGAAAACTATGAGTATACCTCCTGTTTCTTTCTTAAACCCTAGATTTGATAGAGATGGTACATATATTTTGCCAGCACGTCTATCATGGGACGGCCGCGATATACTCTAGATTTTTCTCGCAATATACCTCTTGTTGTTCTAAGAGATGGATAGTGCGAGAAAAATCGAGAGCTCGCGTGCCGTCGCGTGATAGCCGTGCAGAATGTAAGTACGATTTCATTTGTCGGTGGCAATAAGCAAACCGAGTTCAGCCAAAAAGAAAAGTACGATTTCATAGACATTTCTTGCCATTACAGTTTACCATAGACAACGTCAGATCATGTGAGTGAATCCATCTTTTGACACAAGCTGACAGGTATTGGTCGATAATTCCCGTATATTGTTCGTAAATTCTAAATAAACGAGCAAAATGGGTTTCACATTCTGCGGTCCCAAACTGTCCCTATGTGGGCTTGTGTTGAGTGTGTGGGGGATCATCCAATTGGTGAGTAAATCGCATAAGCCTGATGTTGTGTCTACTGAACTCTGTTGGCAATGATCTTATACAAATCTTAAATATTTCAGACACTGATGGGCGTTTTCTATTATATCAGAGCCGTGGCTTTGCTAGAAGACCTTCCTCTTGGGGAAGGACCACCTTCTTCGATCGATCATTTCATCACAGAAGTAGAAACTGGTTATGATCAGGTGAGCCCTAAAGCATTAGTACAATTATGATTCATTATTACACCTGAAATTCAAATATAGTCAGCACACAATTGAAACTTGTTATTTAAACCATCTATGTAAAGTTGGATAATAGTAACAATTTTTAGAAAATGCTCATATTTCCTGGATTAAATTGTCAGAAAACAGTCATGTGTAGGCTCAAAAGTAAGTATTAAAACAATAATCATGTGACTGGTCGACTATCAGGTTCATTAAATATTTTATTATGTCGTTTTATTGGATCATCATAGGAGCAATTTTCTTAAGTTTAAAGAAATTGGCTATCTCAAGAACCATACATCTGGTTTAATGCTTCCCAGACAACAATCCTGCCAACCCCAGTGACAATTATTTTCACAGGTAATCAGTTAGTGTTAACCTTTGCTGATGCAAATTTAGGTCAAGATCCTGTTCAATAAATGTATACCATTCAAAATTGGGTATTTCGAGTTGATTTAAATTTCAATGCCAATTTTCCTCGTATGGTGGGTCACCAAAGATTTTAGTTTTGCAAACTAAGTAATATTTATGTTAAATGCTATCCATGATATGTGACATTTATATTATTAGGAATAGTGAGAAAAAAATGTAGTAATATAATTATTGTTTTTCTATTTGAAGTTTCCCCACTATGATGAGAAAATTACCTTCCCATCTACAAATGTGATAGGTAATGTGTAAAGTGACAGTATCAATACTACACTGTCACTTATCACTTGCAGATGGAACAGTCATTCTAATTGGCAGTGGAGGATATTGTTAATATTCTATCCACAATATTGTCTGCTGCCAATTTGCAGCCATCGGCCATACTTTTAAATATCTTTTTTCAAGAACCTATTTAAAACAAACAAATAAATATTTGAGTGTTACTTGTTTGTTTGCATAGGTGCATAGTATATGTATGTTTTCATTTAATAGCATAGACATAGTTTTTCAATCTTTCTCATGCCACAGCCCCCTTAGTACAGAAAAAAATATTTCGCGATCCTCCTACCCTATGCTGTTCAAAATATTTACAGCACTTTAACTCAAAAAAATATGAGTAGCCGTGACACCCTTTAGAAGGCTTCGCGACCCCCCTGGGGGTCGTGACCCACAGTTTGAATAACACTGGTATAGAATAAGTAAAGGTGACCTTCGACGAATTTATGACGAATTTATTTCATTGACAAATGTTTCATCAAATGAATTGTTTTCATTTCATCGTTTTTTTTTAGAAAACATTTCTTTTAGGTACAGCTAAAAGTTCATTGTGTATAACCTATTAGCTTAGGTTAGGTTTGTTTTATTACAATTCCCAAAATGTTCTAATAAATAATGTTTTGTATGACATAAAAAATCTGTGAAAATACATTTGGTCAAACATTCAACTTAGTAAAACAAGATACAACCATAAGTGAAGCTGACTATATGGTAAACAATCAAAGATAAAATATAACTTTTAATTTATATTTTCAGAATGCCTACAACTGCTGGATTGCGGCTCTACTCTACGTTATTACTTTGGTGATCTCCGGCCATCAGTTCTGGATGAACAACCGTTCTTCAGTTAGCATGTAATAACTATATTGGTGTGAGATAGGTAGTCATTGTTTTCATGGTTCACTATTGGTGACAGTTGGTGTAACGTTGATTTTATTTGTGATGAACATTAAAATGCCCACCTTACAGATAAGGTTCATATTGTAGTGACTTTAAATTGATTTAAAACTTACTTGTTGCATACCAGTAGTGAATTCTGAAAACATAGCATTGTGTTGCGCATCATTGCAACTCCATTCCATTTATCTTTTACTGAAATGAGTATTTGAATCTTATAAGCATAGACAAAGTGTTGTAGAAATAACTCATTTTGAATTGTTTTAAAATTCAATGACACTCATGATGTGAGCATTTTCCCTGCCACCAAATTTTGTTCTTTACAACCTTATGAAAATCGATTACTTATAAGTAGAAATGTTCCTTCATTTTATTCATGATGTGCTGTTGTATAAATGGGAGTAATATTTAACATTCTTAATAATTTATTTAAAGCAGATACCAATTGAAACAATTCCGAATCGTTGAAATCGAAATATTGCGTTAATGTGGAATTTTATGTCATAAGTATTATTAACCATTATTGCTGTTACAATTGTACATAAATGAATATCCCGTGTACTTTATAAAAAGCTTAGTTTTTCTTGAAATAAAGATATTAATGTTAGATTACGTGTTTATTTAAAGATAGTGTAGTTGCTCCAATCAACTATTTGTTGTTGCATGGTTGCATCTCCTGGGTCACTATAAAATTGTGATTTTCCGGGGTTTAAATCCACTAAACACGTGTTTTTGGTGCATTGGTAAACGCATTCCGTGGTGGGGCATCTCCTTAGCATGATCTTACGAGTCCAATTTATAATATATTTTCTAACAACACTTGTCACTGTTCTCTTTACTTACTGGGGTAGAATAACAACAAGAATAGTTCCCCTTAATCCGTTGGAACCCAGGCATTTGCACGTGTTTCGATACAATATATGTCACTGGCAAGTTTCATTGTAAATCCTAAAAGCTGCTGACCCGCCCTGGTTTTACCGATAGTTCCAACGGAAGACCAGCCGCTCGTTGCTAATATACCGCATTCCCGAAATACCAGATTTTGCAAAATATCTGATTATCAATTTATCACACTTTTAGCTTACCACATTCCCGTTACACCAGTTTATAAAATCGTAAGGTACAAACGACAACACTGTTAACTGACCATCCTGTGTTTATATAGAACCTTATTACAATTCACTTAAGGTGCACCGATGGTCAGTTAGCTGTGTTGTCGACAGTACTCATGGAGCTAAATCGTTTTAAGAATGTCCCATACAGAAAATTTGGTACATTGGTAATGTGATAAATCAAGAATGTGGTATCTTGCAAAATCTGTTTTCATTCATACATTATATTTGATTGCTAGTTTAAGTACTATTGGCAAAAGTATTAAAAAAAATAAAAAATCAGGGCTTTCAGTTTTTACGGCAACTAGAAATCGTACACGAAAGTAATGTACAACACAAAATAATGCCCGCTTTCTTATTTTAAGACACGAGCAAGATTGGGAAAATTATGCTCAAAAAACCAACAACGCAAAGCGACTTTGCCCTTCAAGATCGAAATTACTATTTTCCAGAAACCAGCACCAACTTTTAGTATGTTGTTAAGCATGTTATGTGCACCGCAAAACTGCAGGGAGACAGTCTCTAAAGTGTCTAGGTCACTCATCAAGTATCAGCAATGACGTAATCTTCATTGCCGCGGATGCTTTTTCAAAAGTGGGAATTTTAGCTGAACCATGTATGTAATATATATACACGTGTGTTATATTATGTAAAAGCTAAACAAATACTTATGCTATAATTCTTGCTACCATTGTGATTCCATATATTCATAAATTTAAGAGGTATTAGCAAAATAGTAGAGAAAAAAGTGAAAAGCCTGCGAACATTTAGATTTTCTGGAAAGATTAAACACTGCGAAAATGTTGTGTATTACTGGAAAAATACTTCACTATTAGGCTACCTATACAACACTAAACATTTTCAAAATTCGCCGAAAATTTTAGAAGTTAGTGGCACAAAACCGACAGCACTATTGGACTTGTCCCGGCCCCGCTTTTGAAAAGTCTAAATGAAACCCAAACAAACTTATGTATTTTCGTCTTGTTGTGTTCCCACCCAATAAAAGAACATGAACATGAAGTATAAAATGCACTGTACCTGTCTTCAGTTACCGGCAAGACTGTCGTACTGCTTTATGGCCTATAATTGGTAGGTACAGACGACTACAAAGAGATCGATACGGCCAAAGTTACAAAAATACGTAAACACAACCTTGATGTTCAGGCAATAAAGTTGTGTACCTAAGATACATATTTTTGTAACTTTGGCCGTATATCTCTCTTTGTAGCTAGTCGACTCGACTGAACAAAGGAGTGTTTTAATGCAATATGATTAGCTAGCTATACTTATTATCGCGTTTATTAGGTGGTGGGCATTAACCATTCGTAACTTCACAAACAACTAAGCAGGTCTACTTTAGTTAGGCGTGTTGGGTGAGGTGATGCAAATGAACGCGTTCTGAATAACAACCCTTTAGTGAGAGACGGACGAATGCTTGTGTTAAGGTGTCAATTTGTGAATAGCATTTCTCAAACGCGTCAATGATTCTACTGCTAACTGCAATGACATTTGGACAATTGTTGGCGCTGAGTTGGACACATCTCAGCCTCGAGTGTCACTCGAACTCTAAGTGGTGCGCCATACGTCCGCGTTTACAGAGAGGTGTAATGTTACGCGCCACGACGCGCGGGCTGTCAAGCGACCATAGCGTTTCCCGCCTGCGCCAATTAGGCGGCGGTCTGAACGCCAGCGCGGGCAGCTGGCGTCCTGACCGCGGCCTTATAGTCGTCTGACAAGCGGGCGCGCCGTGTTGCGCAATATTAGGGCCATTACACATCTAACAATTTGTTACAACAACTATAGCTATAGTTGGAAGGAGACAAATTTCATAGTTTGTAGTGTGCTATACCGCCCGTGACCAGAGGGAGAGACGGAGCGCAGCCTCTCGCTCCCACATATGGCGCCGCTGCCGCTGTCTCTACAGCAACTATTTAATCTTCTTCTTTTGCTTCTCCGTCAACGCGACTTCTTCAAAGGCACAGCTCTTCTCGTCATCCAGCAACGCAGCCTCTCTCTTCATTTCATCACTACGGGCCTTCGCTATACACAAAAAGCTGCTCAGCAATATTACAACGTATATAGCAGCGGCAATGAAGCAGTTGTTCGAAACCTGCAAAGTGCACATATGTTTTAATCAATAACACATAATAGGTACCTATTAGGCCTCTCACAGGCTGGGACGGCCTGGCCGCGGCGGTCAATGGTAAATTTGTGGTAAGTTTGCCAAATTTATTAGAACTACTAGCGGCGGTCGTGGGTTCGAATCCCGGCTCGTACCAATGGGTTTTTCGGAACTTATGTACGGAATATTTGCCGTTAGCTTTTCGGTGAAGGAAAATTCGTGAGGAAACCGGTCTAATCCCAATAAGCTCTAGTTTTCCCTCTGGGTTGGAAGGGCAGATGGCAGTCGCTTTCGTAAAACTAGCGGCTATGCCAAATCGTGTGATTAGATGCCAAAGCGGACCTCGGGCTCCTTTAGGGGCATTACCGGGAATAACGCTAGGAGGATGATGATTTGTCAAATTTACTATTGACCGCCACCACAGGCCGCGCCCGTGTAACTCAGGGTGTAATGAGCTGAAGCAAGAATTTAACTTACACCACGATGGAGTCCATGGAGGCAAACAATGTCCCTATATACATATATAGCCTTACTAATGTAAGCGAATACCGTAAGCTTTGGATGTTTGCACCAAGCATCTTGACAAAAATTATTTGGTCCTTGTACAGTCGATGTCAGAAATATGTATACATTTTTCGCCTTATTATTACAATGGAAAAAGGTGCAAAAGTGTATACATATCTTTGAACTCGACTGTACCTGCCTACCTAATGCTTTACGTCGGACATAAAACCTAGTGTGCTAGGGGGGCTGATAACCTCGTCTTGCTTTATAGGTAGGTACTGCAGCCCCCCTAGCACGCTAGTTTTATGTTCGACGTAAAGCATTTGTCCCTCTTGCAGTCGCATATTTGCCAGAATGGGACGAATGCTTTATGTCCGACATAAAACTTAGCGTACTAGCCCCCCAGGGTCTGTATTAGTCTGTGGTGCGTAAATGCGGCCTTTTTTAATGAAAACAGCCGTATAAACTCTTTCTTGACGTCGTCGGTTCATGAAGTAGCAAATAGGTGCCTACGCAAGGTAAGTACTTACGGCTCTAAAATTTTCTTTTGTTTTCTGTAAAAAGTCTTGGACGCCCTCGAAGTCATCCGGTGTAGCGTTTTCGATTAATCCTGAAGATTCAATCCTGTACAATATGCCCATTATAAACTGTAACAAATCATAAATAGGTATAACACACTACACAAACAGCACGTCTAGCACACGACGGCCGCGACATACTCTCGATTTTTATCGCACTATACCTCTTCTTCTAAGTGTTCTAATAAGAGAGAGACGGATAGTGCGAGAAAAATCGAGAGAGCTCGCGCACCGTCGCGTGCTAGCCGTGCTGTGTACCTAATTTGCCACTCGACAGAGACGCAACGTGCAACGTTAACATCCTTTGTAGTGTGCTGTAGATGAAATTACATAAGTAAATTTACTTTTATCAATTATCATCGTATGTAACGTATATATCTATTGTACATAGTAGATAATTTAGATGGTTTTTTAATGTTTGCATCTTTCAGCATGGCTATTACAAGGGAGATACGGATAGTGCGAGAAAAATCGAGAGAGCTCGCGCGCCGTCTTGTAAATCTTGTGAGTAACTAATGAAACTCTTAATTCCAAAAGTGAACAATTGGAATGACATGTTAGTTTTAAACTAAAATGTTACCTAACATTTAATTGTAGGATAACTTGTGCAATATCCTTGGTTATCTGTATTACTTGTACCTAAAGTAGTCATGTTTTGTATTTATAGTAAGGTCGCAATGTTTTAGATTTCCATATACCTAACCAGTGTATGTGCACCTATATACGCCATTAGACATTTAATTTTAAAAATAAAATGTTTATGTTTTGTTTTGTGTGCTATCCTTAATAGCTATGTAACTAATTATTTTAATTAATTAATTCTCCCCCAGGGGGGGTGATGTGGCGCCACGGTCGTAACAGAAGCCGCATATTGTATTGTCTGTGTGGTTGTCTCCCGGCCGGCCTATTCCTTTATATAATACTTTGGATTCAATCTACGGAGTTTCAATAACACGCGTCTCATCCTCGGAAACCCGATAGGTATACCTTTCACTCGCTAGAAAAACCTTAGTTGTTCTGGAATGTCATGCTCACTGGCAACCCCACTCTCTGTTTCGGTATTTCCGAATACATCATTTTTCTACCCAATAAGTATCTGCTTAGTTCATTTGTAGGTAGGTACTTTACGTACCTACTTAAAAAAAGTGTACCTCAAAGTGGGTACAGTTTATTTAATTTGGGGTTGTTAGCGAGCATTAACCATTTATATACTTGTACATAAAAATTCAATAAAAGCTAGGTAAACCTACTAATAGTTTCTCTTGTGCACGTGAATGACGGTTCCGAGAAACTTGGCCCGTAAGCGGCCTTTAGACATGGCTAAATGCAGAGCTATAGGTAACTACGAAAATCGAATCTCGAAGTTCGTATATCTCCGTCTCTTTCACACTTATGGTTTATGATCCTACTCGAGCGACAGATACAGAGATATACGAATCGCAGTGCACTAACTGGGGGAGGGAAGATATATCAGAGCATCTACCGACCTTCACTAAGGAAGAATTTTGGCCGAAGGGAGTCAAATTCCGACGTTTTTGCGGTTACCTGACACCACGAAATTGCGCAACACGTCGCAGTAATTGTATGTTTTGTAGTTATTCATAAGTTTATATTGATATGTATGAGTCTTTAAGGTATTTGTAATATGGGCTTTGTTGCCTGATTTAAATAAATAAAGAAATAAATAAAATAAGTAATATCGTCTTGCTCTAATCAGTGAGTCTGAGTGCAGTTATGCACTGCATTTAGCCAGGTCTAAAGGCCGCTGTAGTTAGTAGGCAGTACCATATTCAACGGTTGATGGGTAATGTTTGCATATTGTATTGTTATTATTTGTTAATGTTTTATCTGTATTCTTACCATTTGTAAAATACCCCAGATACTGAGAACCATATAACACACTCCACACACCATAAGCATTTTGATGATATTTTCTAGTAACGACTCCGAATGCAAATATTTTCTTCCACGACTTTATTTTCTTTTTGTAAAGTTGACAGAAAAAAGTTACCAGCCTTAGGCCCGCAGCACACACTGGCACTGCTTGACGTAGTGGTAATATTCTCTTTGCTTCTTGGGGCTCAGAGCTATAACCACGAAAATCGAATCCCTTATATCTCCGTCTCTATCGCACTTGTGGTTTATGGTACACGGGCTACAAGGAAGAGATACGAACTTCGAGATTCGGTTTTCGTGGTAGCGCCGCAGGGATGACGGCACCCACCTATAGGAGACGCTACACGGGCCGATATGGCGATATCGGCACTATCGGCAGGACTGCATGCAGGCCGCCCGCGCCGCGTGACTCGGCCCGTGTGGATACGTGTCGGAAGCACGGTGGCCAGCCAAATCAACGTTATTCCACACTAGATTGTCGGTGACGTTGCCTGGCAGTCCCGCCGATTTCGCTCGTGTAGCGTCTCCCTATCCTGTGCTCTAAGCAGTAGCTAAGCACATGCTCTATAAGGGTTATGCGCACACGAGCAACTTTTGTCGCCGCGACAGTACATCTCTCTTTATCTCACTTCGAGCGTGCAAAAGAGACAGATTTACTGTCGCCGGCGATAAAAGTTGCTCGTGCGCGCATACCCTAAAGGCACCTAAGCCGCCGTAAAAAAACTGTTATAAAACTTTTTTTATACTAACGACGGTGGCAAACTAGCGTGCGGCCTGCTTGTAAGCAGACACCGTAGCCCGCGGACGCGAGTTTGGCTTTGAGAACCGTTTGTTGATTAGATGATTCGATTTACTAAAGCTACACACAAATGCAGCTCCTTCACTCTCAACACAGCACTTGAGATGTCCGGCATCATAAAAACGATAAAAGTGCAGAACTTGTTCCAATTGGCACAAAAAGATAAAATAAAAGTAGTAGGGATTCGCCGGTTCTGCCCCCGGGTTCTAGGTCACACCCACTTCCCACACCGGCCATAGTCCAAGCGCGGTCACAGTCTACCAAACCTAAAAAAAAAATAAAAAAATAAAAAAAAAAAAAAAAAAAAAACAAATAGGCCCCCGTTTAAAGCGTTTGCGCTGGGTCCTGGAACTCTACGACCACTCCTTCATGCTTTTACGTAATGTCGTTTTCACACAATACACAACGATGATGACCCTTTGCTCGGATTCCTATTGTTAACACCGCAGCCTATTGTCCCATTGTTCCCGGTCGCCACTGTCCGGCGCGTGCGTATACCTGCTCGCCCGTGCTCGCCCGTTCACCTTTTTTTCTACCCTTCATTGCTACCGGTAAACGCTACAATATCTTATCGTATTATTACGTTGTATTGAGTATATAAATATGGATACTTCTTTTAATCTTAGGTTCCATGTTCTAACCTAACCTAACCTAATTTTCTGGTTGCCAGTCAGTTGCGTGGGGAGTGCGGTTAACTGAACTTACGTTTTCTTTTGTTTACGTATCAATGGTGCAGTTTAATTCACACATTTGTATTACTTTCTTACATACTTGTTTTAATCTTAGGATCAATGTTCTAACCTAACCTAACCTACTTTTCAGGTCGCGAGTCAGTTGCGTCATGTGGTTTCTAAACCTAACTTAAACTCTCGTATGTTTTGTTTAGTATTGTAGATGCACTTTAATTCATATGTTTGTATTTGTTTCTTCACATACGCATAAAATATATCTATTTCGAAGTTTTCTGATGGGAACCACACAGAACAGGAGCATTAAAATGTAAAATTAAGTGACATGCACCATGAAATTAGCGGCGGTTAAGACCGTTTCTGTTACGTATGTCGCTCGTTAAACTAACGGTATTTAAGTCCTTTTTTCCTTGCATACTCTGTGTAGTAGCACCAATTAATTATACAACTCAATTTTTTTATTGGCTAAACTATTGTTTTTTTATTATTCATGCTCTTGATTTTGGGTGATAATTATACAACAAGGGCGATTCGTTCTCAATTAAATAGTTTTATATTTTATCTTCAAGATACCTACTCGCTGAATATTGATAAGATTGGAAGCTGGTTTTGACCTGTTCAATCTTGATCGAATGCACGTGCGTGTTCTGTAATGTGACATCTGATTTATTGTGGTATTAGACCCACAGCCGTTTTTTGGCGTCATGTGTGGTCACGATACATGTTTGGACAAGATACCAGGGACTGGATGTAACATGTTTGTCAGGCTCATTCGATGGTTGTAGGATGCTTTGTTGTGATTTTTTGCGTGATAATATTCATATATAAGCAGCTTCTCCGTGGCTTTACTTAAATAGTTATTTCGTGTCCTCCGTCAAGGATAGTGTTCCAAAATTATAGTGTTTGAAGTTTCCATTTGGTCTGTGAAAGTCTTTTCTCGAGTGAAGTGATTATCGAAGCTGCATAATGGATGTAAGTATGTCACTTTATCTCATTAGACAATTGTGTTATTAATTAATTATTTACTTACGTGTTTAACTAAATGGTAAATGTTGTTTCAGTTCTCTGAAAATACTTTCAAGAATTTCTATTACCCGGATAATCACGATAACTCTACCGATGAAGAGGGCACGGTAGGACTCAAATTAAAGCAAGCACTTGCAAAGAAAAGACCAACCAATAACATAGATAGTTTCTTCGAGAGGCCCAAGAAGAAAACAAAAGCGAAAGTTACATCTTCGAACGTATCGAAAACCACAAGTGATGGAGTCACATACTTATCATCTGGTCAAGAGGATGCAGGCTACGCGTCACACCTCATTAAAATTGAGCTCTACGATATGGAGAAAATAAGAAATATGACTCCAGCAGACCATTGGAAGCACTGTGACATACGCCTCAAATATTACTCGTGCAGTGACGACGATTCACATATCCAAAGTGTTCGTGACGTTATTTTTAATATTACAAAACAATTAGCTTCGAAAGAAAACAGTGTTAAATATTTTATAGACACTGATAAGAATAAGTGATACTCGTACTCAATACTTGTAAATTTAGTTTATTTTTTACCTTTAATTGTAACATTTCAATGTAGCTCTATAAATATATTTTTTATGAGGTTTGTTCGTCTCTTTGCATTGTAGACAATATTGTATGTGAACATTCCATAATTTTATTATGACTATCAATAAATAAAACACCAGAAATATTTTTTATCAAATTGTTTTATTTTATAAAAACTGATTTAAACAAAGTTCTTAATACTAGATCGTTACATAAAGAATTATTAGAAAACAAAGTTAGAAAGTCATACATAGTTTTTCCTTGATACTTAAAATATAGGTACACTAAACAATATTCTCCACAAAAGGAGGTAAAATGGTTTTGAAGTGATTTGTAGTTATAAAACCACCTCTTTGTGTTTCTTTTTAAAAATAACTTATGGTAACCAGTGGGTTTTCTGCCGAAGGAATCAAAGTATTCACCTATTCCATTTACATCAACGTGTATGGCAACCCAATGAGAGCCGGGCTTTGTGTCAGGGTCTAAATTGCTTATTATAAAAGCAGGTAAATTAACCCAAATAGGGATTTGATTCGCGGCAAATACATTTGTTTTAAAACTAGAACTTATTTTATTCATACATAATTGCATTTCATTTGTATCCATTATTAGATAAAAATTATTAAACACATTTATTGATGATTTTGCTGCCAAAGATTAGCAGCTAATGAAGTAAGTAAGTAAAAACATTCTATTTATTTGATTATTAACTGTTATAATCTACTGTAATATCTCGATTTTTGTTTATTTCTATTATGTTATCAAATTCAGCATAAACAATACAGTTTATAGTAGTACTTAAAGATGACTCAAATCTAACTTCTATACGAACAGAGCCATGTCTCACAAGATTCCAATGTGAAGTTGAACTAGCAGACAAATCAGGTGTCAAATCAAAACATAGCAAACAATTACCCCCGCCATAATTTGTTCTACTTATTGCATTACCTTCATTATGGAAATGAATTCCAGATCCCGAAAATAATGTATGATATGTCGATGCTATCAAACCAGTATTAAATGAAGGTTGTAATGTTTTAGAAGGTATTTCATGACCGTCAACATACAAACTAAATGAATTCATATTAAAATGTTGAAAGTGAAAAGGATTCAAAACTAAATTACCATTAAACGCTGAGTTTGAAACGAAACCAATAATACATCTTTTAGGTACTTGTCCAAGAAATATATTATCTAACGTTTTTCCCTGTATTCCTGCTGGTAATGTTAGGACCTTAACTTCCGCTCTTGTGATTGGATACTTTGCTGTTGTTGATGCTAATACTTTTTGATGGGCCAACAAAACACTAGGGTTGATTCTTGCTCTTCTTATTATGAGACTAGCATTCGTTATTTGCACTTTAATTTTGTGATCTTGGTGACAAATTAAATTAAATGATTCTTTAGAACGTGCTAGTTTAACTCGCATTTCCACACCATTTATTAAAAACTTCTCTTGGTTAAACATATCTCCATGCAGGTGGCCAATCATTTCTACTTCCTTACTTTCTTTAGTGAATTTCATCCTTTCGTGAAATCCTTTGTTATTTGAATCAATGTTATCCATATAATGCGGAGTATCTTCGTACCATAATCCACAAGTGAGATGGGATTCTTTGGCTGCTGGACCATAATTAAGTAGATTCTCCATGTAGGCACGGTAGGCGTATGTATTATTTGGGGGTGATATGAGTTTTTGATTTAAATATACATCGAGTTGGTTAAAAAGGGAATGTAACCAATTGTTGACGGGTGCAACTTGGACATCTGCTTTTAATTTGGTTCCATCTTGATTCAATATTTTAGCATTGATATGTAACAAGGTATGTGATAGATCAATATAGTCATCACCAGATCCAGGTACTTGAAACTCAATGGGGCCATCATCACTTAAAGATGAAATTGGTTTGTAATGAACCCATTGTCCACTTTCAATACTAGTTTGTGTAGATGGTAGTGCAAATAAGTCTAATTCAGATTTAGCACACTCACATGAATGGCTGTGTAAAAAAGACATAATTATTTGTTTGAAAAAATATCCTCAATATTGTACTTTTTATTTTTTTTACCTCCTCTTCGTCGCGAGGCTTTCAAGGCAATGAGCGGTTCCCGTCTCTTAGTTGACGTTTTATACCCTGACCCCGACATTAAAGAATCTATTTTTTCATCAGCTTTTCTTTTTAAGTTTGAACTTGCTTCTTTAAAACGAGATCTAATAGAACTCTCCATAGGACGTGAATTTACCATATCAGATATCAATCCCATTCCTGCATCTAAAGTTTCTCTTCCCACAGTTCTCAAACCACTGGACAATAAAGGAAGAACAGATCTAAACAACCCTCCTAAAAAACTACCGATTCCATGTCCACGTTGAAAAGGGACCCCTTTATAGACAATTCCTACACCAGACCCTGCTTGATGAGAATAATAATGTTCATATGGACAAGAGTTAGACGATCGCTTATGATTCATTTTATTCGTTGAAAGTGTAGCTTCACGCAAGAGGATCCAAACTGAAATGGTATTTTTGCTCCAGTGGTTGATCTTATATCAATTTCAAGAGTGTCGAACTCTCTACGTAAAACAGGAACATAGTGAGCAGGTGAAAAAACATGCATTTTATAGGCTCCATAAATGAATTTTGTGGGGTCTAAGGGTATTATTCTTAGTAATGATG
This sequence comes from Epinotia bilunana, assembly GCA_947049275.1. NCBI lineage: Eukaryota > Metazoa > Arthropoda > Insecta > Lepidoptera > Tortricidae > Epinotia > Epinotia bilunana. The sequence continues at coordinate 10,529,244 of OX346269.1, read as the reverse complement.
TTATAACATCCCCCACCACTTGTGGTTGAATGATATCAGTATACACAAATATTTGTGATGGTAAACCTAAGTACAAATTTGCAGGATGTTTCCCAATAGACATTTCTTTTAAATTCGATCTTGGTTTGAATCCCAGTTGTAGACTTAATATAGGCGATGTTGTGATTGATATTATCTCATCATTTGTTGTTAGTGCAACCATTTTAGTAATTGTATCGTGTCTAAATTTTGCTTTATTCTTAAGCTGTGGGTTTTCGTTAAGTGCTTGGAGAAGTTGATCAATATTATCATACGAAGTGGCAGGTATGTGAGTTTTTACATCGATGATTTTATATTTCTCTTTAGTAGACACTGCATTTTTTTTTTTAATATAGATTATATTTTCATGATCCTGAACATTATACATGGAACATGGGTATTGGAATTCCACTAATCCAACAACCCACTCTCCCTCCAATTTAATGGTCCTCGGTAATTTTGTTAAAAAATGAGCTGTAGTATTATCGGTGTAGTAACTCGATGAGCTGTTACTCAACAAAGTTAAATAAAAACTGTCTTCACTCATATTTGTTCTAAGTTAGATGCAGGTATCCAAGAGTTAAATTTATTTGGATAACCTTGCCACTTAACGAACACTTCCTTTCTGTCACCAATACGACGCGAGCGTATTATTTTATCAATTTTATGCCTCATGGAGGGGCGGTACGTAACTTTTTGTAATTCTTTAGAATAAAATGTACCAATAATGTTTTCTCCTTCTAAATCTTTTAAAGTATAAACAACCCGTGGGCTTCTTTTAATAACTGAAGCAATTATAAATATTTCATCACTCCAATTAGATTCATAACCCTTTTGAAATATGTGTTTATATTTAGTTATTCTTACATGATCACCCACGTTAAGCATTGGGAATTCCAATAAATCTTTTTTTCGATTGTATAAATTACACCAAACAGTCATAATATTATCAGAGTTAACATCAATTGGACACATTTTTATACTAGAATGGTAGCTATGGTTATAAGAATGAAGTAGGTCTTGCAATACATCAATGTAATTGTATGTATTCTGATGAGTGAAGTAACGCCACATTTTCGATTTCAGAGTTCTTTGAAACCTTTCCACAATACTTGCTTTAATGTCAGGATTATTTGTGGTATAATAATTAATGTTTTTGCTTTTAAAGTAATTTCTTACCGATTTTGAAACAAATTCTGTACCTTTGTCAGATTGAATGTGACGAGGGGTGGAATTGGCTTCTGTAAAAATGCTATGAAAACACTGTTTAATCGTTTCTGAATCCTTCTTTTTCATAGCCCTTGCAAAAGCATATTTACTAAATACATCAATAACACATAGAATATATTTATATCCATCGTTGTATTGACTATAGGTACGCATATCACTAAGATCAGCTTGCCATAGTTCATTAAAGTTAGAGAGGATGTATCTGTTTCTAATAAAACGTTTATGAACGGGTTTATGCAGAGTGTATGCTTCCTGTGATGATAACCATTGTTTTACTTCCTGTTTGTTCATTCTTCCTTTCATTTCTTTTACTAAGCTGTTTACACTACTGTAACTAGCAGGATTTGATACATCGTAGTAGATCCTATTTATCTCTAATAGGGGGTCCATCTTTCCCAATCTAATTTCTTTTTTGATTGATTGGGAGATTTTGTTGATAGAGGTGTAGAAGTGTTTTTTTCTTTGACTGATGAAGTGTACGTGTTAGTAGATTCTATCGAAGTGTTAGGATCGGTAGATTGAAGTCCTTTCATAAATTTCAAGGTCGTAGGGTTACCTATACATGATGTAGGAACTCTTATATCATGTAAAATACTAGCAAAATCTTCCCAGCCTATTGGTTTTGAACGTTTAAGAGGTCTAAGCACATCGCCTACCAGTTCGAGAATATTACTGTTTGGAATGGTACGATTGTTTATCACTACTTCACCGTTCTCCTTCCACCAAATTTTTGGTTTACTTTGAACCATACATTCCAATAAAGTCTTACTTTTTGTTTTATATGACTTCGGTATTACATCTACAATATAAGATGGGGAATACTGCTTTGGTAAATCAGATTTCGATCCTGCAGGTGGTGTTGCATATATGTTACCTTCTAGTTCAGGCAATGCCACGTTTTCAACTGAGTTATTATTAACATTTTCCTCCTTTTTATAAATTCCCGGATTAAAGTCATTCTTCTCGTTAGTCAGTTGAACAACATCATCTACTAATGGAATTTTAAATGGTTGTCGATCTGATCGGGTAAAATGTAAAAATCGTTGTAGTGCTTGAGAATATAATGCCCACTTTTCACGATCATTCATTTTAGTTTTGAGCATTTTTTGCATCTCACCATCTAGACGGGATAATGAATTTTCCGATACATTATCACTGTGTTTGAGTCTTTCAATTAAATCTGGTTCAACTAACAACATTTTCTTCATGTTTTCCATTTCGTTTATGTTATAGAGTTTACTAAAGCACTTAAAACGGCACCTAATACAATAGGTAGAAAGGCACCACCCTTCTGGATAATAACGGTTTTTCGAAGCTTGTGTTTTCCCTTAGACACTAATTTTCGGAGTGTATCCTTATATTTTCTTAGTTTTGATTTATCTTTTTTTTCTAAGGGAATTTTACCCTTTAATACATTGTAAATACACTCGCAAATAATATTAATCTCCTCGTCATCACACGATTTAAGTAAAGCCGTGCGATATTTTGGTTTAAGTAAATGTAGCGCTTCGAGTAAATGTTTATATGTGTTGACCCTCGCGTGCATCATTTAGAACTGACTAAAACATGATGATTCTTGTTATATTTAAACCCTTTCTTAGGGATATATACTGTACAATGACCATCAAATGGAAATATTTTAGTCTTAAAACGACACATGTCATCAGTTGTTTGTTTCAAATCAATCATCAGGTAACCGTGAGCCTTTTCAGTAGCATCCTTGTAGGCTTCATCAACGAATTTTGAATTTTCTGGATAAACTTGTCGAGACAAGTAACGTATTTGAGTTTTATCACGGGGATTCTTAAAATATACAATATAGCTCGTATTTAAAGAGATATCACGTTGACCTTTGCCTTGATGAAATATATTTTGTGTAATATAAAACAGACTAAGGTTTCTGTGGTGACTACCTTTTGTAAAAATGTCTACGATCCTTCCATCTGACTCCCTCATCAAATCATCTATTATAATGAGTTTAGGTTTTTTCCCGTCAAACATAGAGATGTCTGGAATCCCTTGATTATAAGTTACATTTTCTAGATTGTATAAAGGCTGCATTTCATCATAACACCAAATTATTTCATCAAATATGACATTACACACTTCATTGGAATGATTTAAAAAATTTGTAACAAAATTGGTTTTTCCACATCCACTAGGACCCGCTACAATGGTGGTAAATGGATGGTAAAAATGAATCATTGTGAACCAACGTAATGTGTGTTGATATGGAAACGTTTAACTTTCAAATGACCAATGTTGTGAAGGTTACTACCATTTAACTAAATCGGATAGGGTACGTAGTAATTGGATGTTATAATTAAAACCATATGTCATAAATAAAGTAATCTATATTTTGAGGCAAAAGAATCACACATGCTAAATTATTTACATTAATATTATTTTAATTACATCTTATTCCATAAAAATATATGCAGCCGCCAAACGTAAGTATTGTTAAAATGTTAATCTGAAAGGTTGAGACTGATAGGTGCATCAACACCTACGAGTACTATGAGGAGTCAACCATAATGTTTATGCCACCTACGGTAGAATGTTTTTTTTTTTGTATGTATCTCCAATCAGTCACAGGACAAGCCCCGGTCATTTGTAAGGCATGTGTGTGGATACAGATCGAACACGTAAAGACCCTTTTGGAGACAAAGTTAATGTGATGTAGTATATTTGCTACAACCTATTCACAGGTACAACAGTTATTTTTTTTACTACACACAAACCATAGGTAATTTATTTTCCTTAAAGTAACAATACTAATTTATATACAAATTTTGATTTTGCCAAGATCTCTTAATGTACAAAAAAAAAAATATATAACAAAAAAAAATATTTAAAAGTTTCTAAAAACGATATTTACAACATTATTTTGTAGATCCATCTATTTTATACAAAAACTCACACTTACAAATACATGCACATACAAATCACTACAACTTATTTATTACTTAAAATAATAAGTTCATACTTCTTTATACAGTTTTAACATTGTTTTTTTTTTTTTTTTTTTCTGAAGCAGTACAAAAAATAATATCAAATAATTGAATGTTCTGTATATGTACAATGAAACTTAAGGAGAAAGGTTTGATATTTTATAATGACCCCAAGGAAGGGTATCAGTGCAATTGTCTAGCAAAAATCGTTTTGTATCATTATGGGACAGAGATATTTTGTTAATTTTTTGTGTGAAAAGCAAATGTTTTATTGATTTAAATCGCAACATAGTATCACGTTTAATATGTTTATCGAATAAGCATTTTTTATAAGAATCGAGGGTGAGCTTTCTAGTTACACATTTGTTGACCCCTTTGGCTTTTGCTACCAAATTTTGATTTTCAACGTCAATCGCATACATTTTTGAACGAAGACCCACAAATTCCTTAAAGATTTTCCCATTGTTCTCATCTTTAAAAAAACCCAGCTGTTTTTTATTTACTCGCGGTAAACCATATACGTTGTTGATGGGGTAATCCGATGTATCAAAATATGATTCAAGATCAGGTTTTATGTCCTCATAATAATTTTCAGTAAATATCTCATATATGAGGCTGTCGGTGTCTGAATACAGGAGTTTTAGATTGTTCTGGTATTTAGTTTTCATAAAATTATAGTGAAATCTATACATCAATGTCTTAGATAAATCTAAAATACAAAAACCGAGGTAAATTGGTTTGTTGTAAAAAACTTTAGTTTTTTTCAGTTGAACCGCTACCAAATTCTCTGAAAATATTGATAAACTATGAAACTCGGGTTTTGCAATTAAAGATTGAACTCCTTGAGATTTACCATTGTTGTTCCAGTGATTTAATAATTTTACATTGACTCGTTTCAAAACATTCTCCATGGTCTTACCAAAAACGGAATTATTCATCAATTTATAGAAATCCTTATCAAAATCAGAAGATGCTTGTGATCGTAGGTAGGTATTTAATTCTATATAACTTTTTAACCATGGAGATTGTTCGAACTTTAAAATTCTATGGATTTTAACTAATTGTAATCCATTTTGCAGGCATTGTTTGAGGTTTCGGTAGTGGATTACGTAGTTCATTTTTTTATTCAAGTTTGGTATCAATTTTTTTTCTTTAGAATCACCAAAACATTTATTTTCGGGGCAAAATGGTAAATCAGAATGTAAGTCATGTAAATCGATAGGGTACTCTAAATCAACTTCTAAAATAAACCCATGCTCGGCATCGTCTGAAACATTAAAATCTGTGTCTACACCCACCCATTCAAATCCACCGGTGGGAAGACACTGAGACATGGCCCAACCGTATAGGTTGTTAGCATCTAAATACATTAGAAAAGATGACGGAACGCTGGCGTCATATTCTTCCATGAATTTATTATTTGCTTTTGCATATCTGTTGCTACATTGGGATATACCCCCTCGAATATTTTTTGATATAAAAGTTATCATATCTATGTCGGTTAAGAGTGCTAGATTAATTTTTGTGACTCTTAACATTGCGTCCCAGCTTAATCCAGGGGCAGTATAATAATGCGCGGGATCCAAACCATATGTTTTCAAACATACGTTCCTAAAATTTTCGAACACATCAGTCAATAATAGGACATCTGTTTTCAAATAAAGATCAGAATATTCCCCCATGTTCTTACAATGAAAGTGTTCCCATACATCTTCAGCATGTTTGTAATCATTTTCTGATACGTGACTGTCGGTTAAAGAACTATAGAATTTATCGCGAGAGGGAAGAGATGTTAATTTTAATGAATCAAACGATGTCATATGTTCATATGGGTAGACTCCTTTACGTATTAATCGCTGGAAATCGGCTTCTAGTGGATAACTTAATTTTAATTCACGGAACTGATCAGGTGTTAGATTTTTAACTAGTTTATCTAGACTACTAGACATGAATTTAAGTGAGTCCACAAATCTTAACTTCATAACCCGATTATTAACATGCAAAACTTTTGTGAATGAGATGTACTTTTCTTTGTTCTCTGGGATAATTTCTATGTCACCGTCCTCAAAATTAAGTCCATGCACTATAAAATGACTATCATAATTGCTTAAGTTGTGAAGAAATACGGGTACAAAATTAGGTGATCTGTATTTATTACAGCAAAGTTCATGTGCAACCCCTTCGTAAACACCAGTATGCCAATTATGGGAAATAGAGATATCTCCGTTTAAATCTTTATCACAGATGTAACAAAGATTACTCTGTGCAATGTTTTCTTTGTTTTCAGATGTCAAGGGTAAAGGAGTCTTTACGATTGTATTGTTTTTGCAAATATTCTGTAAATCGTTTTTAAGAAATTCCATGAAAGTTTTTTCACAATTTTCACCTTTATATGTTCGATAGATTGATAACTTGTCATCATATGAACATTTGACGTAGTATCCAAAACTATAAACTTCATGTTTCTGGATATTAGCTGTTGAGGATGTGTTTGGATTATTAACACACGATTGAATCGGATTTAAGAAACTCTCAAAATCAGCGTAGACAACGAAGGGATGGCGTAACTTACGATCATAGTTATCAAAAGTAAGTTCATTGGAAGGAACTTTTTTATTAAACCAATTGTTTTTTTTATCCCGTTCGGAAGGTAAGTTAGTACACACATGAAAACAATCGTTTTCTTGATGGGTTACTAGATTATCACTTGACGTAAAACTTGTTAAGCAACCATCGCATATATGAGCAGCACGTTGAGTGTTTGTGAGTTGAGATGATACTAATCGAGACAAATTATGAATAAGACAGTAATGTCCCTTGCTACCTTCAGTGATATATAACAAATTAAAATGAATTGTTTTTTTACATTTTGTGAAGTGCAGTGGTCCAACAACAACATGGCGTTTACTCTGGGAATTGTATTCTAACCCGAAAACGTTAACACTTAAATCATTAAGTTTCTCAAATTTATGTATATCAGTTAGTTTTAAAGGGAATGGAAGATTTCCAAAGTTCAATTTGTCTTTATGGTTTTTATATGTACTAACATTGTGTGCACGATTATTTGTATCCGGTGGAAATAATCCTGAGAGTATGGCCCAGCGGAAACATTCATAATCATTATTTTGAACGTTAATTACAGCTTTTTTCAAATGTATATCACGAGGTAACTTAATATATGATGATCCGCGTAATGGATTATATTTATTGACATTGACATCCATATAATTCACGTTTACAAAAGACCACCCACTATCTTTTCTCTCAAAGTTTGTTAATCTCACCGAAATTTCATTTACAAGGGATAAAAAAAGATCATTTTTATCACTGCTAACGTTAACGAGATTATTACTCAATTGAAAATCAAACACATTATTGAGATTTTTTGTCTCTTGAGTAAAATTCGCGTTTAGTATAAAATTTACTTTTAATGAGCAATGATTTGCTATTGAACGATCCAATAACGTAAAAATTGTATCTTTACGTTTTTCTAAAAATGTTTCAGGTGTTTCAAGACAATGGTGATCATTTGTATTGCATGATATTCTGTACGTTGCAACTCTGTTTCGAAACGCGTTTTCAATTAATTGAACGTTAATTAATTGACTATCGGAACTTAAAACATTATTTTTATGAATGTTGCTGTTAAAATGATTTGATAAATATCTCTTTGCTATGAATATATGACACTCAGAACATTCAACTTTATCATTATCTTTTGTACTCACATGATTAGTTGGTTCTTGTACTGATGATATTCTCGAGATGTCACGGCTGGTTGAAGGATGAATTCTCTTAGCAGATTGTTCCGGGACCGGATCTCCTGCTGACCGCTTCACTCCTCGTCCAACTTGTGAAGACCTATAAAAATAACAAATTTAAATAACTTATCACATTAATTATAATGAAATCAAAATAAGATCTTTAAATTTGGTTCATAATACTAACTTAAATCGTTTTTACATCGCAAACAATATGCTTGCATTGGTAACACCCCGTCTATCTCATCGGTAGTATGTGATGATAACACTACTTCTGGTTTTGTTTCTATATGACCTTTGCATGGTGTATAATAAGGCTCGATTTCAGGATCCTCGAGAAGCGCATCAGGCAGAACTCCTTCAATATACCACAACCGTATATACTTGTGAAATTTACGAAGGATGAAACCTTTACTTAAACTGGCTATTTCACTTCGAGCTAGCCTATGCCCAAGATAAAACGTAAACGCCATTATTAAGACAAACAACTCACTCAAGTTACAAACAACAATGGATACATTCAACGCCAGTGAGGGTTTATATATTATAAAAAGGTCAACGCCCACTCTCCAAGTCCCCCACATAAAAATATTAACGCCCACTCCCCACTTAACTAATACGAGTAATAGTTGCACGTTTCAACTGGATTAATCTGAACTTGTTTTAACAAGTTATGGACGAACACGTTAAAACCTTGGCTAACACTTGTGGAGACAGGTTTTCGATAAAAACGGATAAATGAGATGTAGCATAAAAAAGTTTCATGAAATACTCACGATTCCTTCTGCAGTTGACTAACAAGTTCTCCGGCGTTGTATAATTCTTCATCTTCTTCAACGGTTTTACAAGCTTTGACTAGTTGTGGGTTATATCGATCACAGTTCAAGCTATCCATAGCGAGGACGTAGTGTAAATGTGTATTCTCATGAAACTGTTATGACTTTAAATAGTTTCTCCCAAGTAAGTTTTTGTGACCCCACTCCATTTTATTGAAAAGCATTAGAAAGTACAAGATCTTTTCTTCACGAAGATAAATATTTTTTTAAACAGTTACACAATACTAAATGTCAACTCTTAGAAATCTCTAAGGCATAAAATACAGAATTTTGTATGCAACCATTATATCTAAAGTCAATAAATTACATGTTATACTTTCGTCTTACAGTCTAAAGACCTTTGTCTAGAAAATACTGCTTACAAAGAGTTACCAATTGACAATTTTACTTTTAGTTCCACTCAAAAATGACATACATTTTGAGTTTGGTTTATTATAAAGAAAAAAAAGATGACCCGTCCATGTTAAAAAAGGATTTTACAAACAAAGACCCATAAATCTCACGATGTTATGCTTTCTTCATCGAATCTACCTGTCTGTGACCATTACTTATACAATACAATACAAATATTGTCTACAAAGCAAAGAGACGAACAAACCTCATAAAAAATATATTTATAGAGCTACATTGAAATGTTACAATTAAAGGTAAAAAATAAACTAAATTTACAAGTATTGAGTACGAGTATCACTTATTCTTATCAGTGTCTATAAAATATTTAACACTGTTTTCTTTCGAAGCTAATTGTTTTGTAATATTAAAAATAACGTCACGAACACTTTGGATATGTGAATCGTCGTCACTGCACGAGTAATATTTGAGGCGTATGTCACAGTGCTTCCAATGGTCTGCTGGAGTCATATTTCTTATTTTCTCCATATCGTAGAGCTCAATTTTAATGAGGTGTGACGCGTAGCCTGCATCCTCTTGACCAGATGATAAGTATGTGACTCCATCACTTGTGGTTTTCGATACGTTCGAAGATGTAACTTTCGCTTTTGTTTTCTTCTTGGGCCTCTCGAAGAAACTATCTATGTTATTGGTTGGTCTTTTCTTTGCAAGTGCTTGCTTTAATTTGAGTCCTACCGTGCCCTCTTCATCGGTAGAGTTATCGTGATTATCCGGGTAATAGAAATTCTTGAAAGTATTTTCAGAGAACTGAAACAACATTTACCATTTAGTTAAACACGTAAGTAAATAATTAATTAATAACACAATTGTCTAATGAGATAAAGTGACATACTTACATCCATTATGCAGCTTCGATAATCACTTCACTCGAGAAAAGACTTTCACAGACCAAATGGAAACTTCAAACACTATAATTTTGGAACACTATCCTTGACGGAGGACACGAAATAACTATTTAAGTAAAGCCACGGAGAAGCTGCTTATATATGAATATTATCACGCAAAAAATCACAACAAAGCATCCTACAACCATCGAATGAGCCTGACAAACATGTTACATCCAGTCCCTGGTATCTTGTCCAAACATGTATCGTGACCACACATGACGCCAAAAAACGGCTGTGGGTCTAATACCACAATAAATCAGATGTCACATTACAGAACACGCACGTGCATTCGATCAAGATTGAACAGGTCAAAACCAGCTTCCAATCTTATCAATATTCAGCGAGTAGGTATCTTGAAGATAAAATATAAAACTATTTAATTGAGAACGAATCGCCCTTGTTGTATAATTATCACCCAAAATCAAGAGCATGAATAATAAAAAAACAATAGTTTAGCCAATAAAAAAATTGAGTTGTATAATTAATTGGTGCTACTACACAGAGTATGCAAGGAAAAAAGGACTTAAATACCGTTAGTTTAACGAGCGACATACGTAACAGAAACGGTCTTAACCGCCGCTAATTTCATGGTGCATTTCACTTAATTTTACATTTTAATGCTCCTGTTCTGTGTGGTTCCCATCAGAAAACTTCGAAATAGATATATTTTATGCGTATGTGAAGAAACAAATACAAACATATGAATTAAAGTGCATCTACAATACTAAACAAAACATACGAGAGTTTAAGTTAGGTTTAGAAACCACATGACGCAACTGACTCGCGACCTGAAAAGTAGGTTAGGTTAGGTTAGAACATTGATCCTAAGATTAAAACAAGTATGTAAGAAAGTAATACAAATGTGTGAATTAAACTGCACCATTGATACGTAAACAAAAGAAAACGTAAGTTCAGTTAACCGCACTCCCCACGCAACTGACTGGCAACCAGAAAATTAGGTTAGGTTAGGTTAGAACATGGAACCTAAGATTAAAAGAAGTATCCATATTTATATACTCAATACAACGTAATAATACGATAAGATATTGTAGCGTTTACCGGTAGCAATGAAGGGTAGAAAAAAAGGTGAACGGGCGAGCACGGGCGAGCAGGTATACGCACGCGCCGGACAGTGGCGACCGGGAACAATGGGACAATAGGCTGCGGTGTTAACAATAGGAATCCGAGCAAAGGGTCATCATCGTTGTGTATTGTGTGAAAACGACATTACGTAAAAGCATGAAGGAGTGGTCGTAGAGTTCCAGGACCCAGCGCAAACGCTTTAAACGGGGGCCTATTTGTTTTTTTTTTTTTTTTTTTTTTTTTTTTTTTTATTTTTTTTTTAGGTTTGGTAGACTGTGACCGCGCTTGGACTATGGCCGGTGTGGGAAGTGGGTGTGACCTAGAACCCGGGGGCAGAACCGGCGAATCCCTACTACTAATAAAATATAGCTCAATGGAACTAGTTCTTATCTGGAAATAGAACTTGCCATGAGAACTGATGAAATTGTCTATTAAATCAATACAAATCCGATTAACTGGGTCAATTAATTGGTGGATTTAGACACCTAGACCTCACGCCATCCACAGTGTTGCTGGTAGTGCTGGTGCGATCGGTAATGTATTCTGAAAAACCCTCTTTGGAATGATAGTTTCGCAATTTTGGAAAGTTTCCGTCGGCATGTCAGTAGCATTGCCAAGACAAAAAAACCAAAAGAGACATTATCACGCCAACATCATTGTTGCAAGAAAGCTAATACACAGTTAAGGTGGTTCGATTTCGTATATAATAAATGTTAATAAAATAAAATAATAAACGTTATTTGTCATTCGCAGGCTAACGGCGTGATTCAGGGCCAAGAATCACTACTCGCTACGCTCGTAGCCGATCCCGTGGTTTTCCTCGTATGTAGCGGAAAGCGACTACGGCGGTCTGACGCATATGTGTCGTCATGGGCCTTATGTAACTTATGTAACTGCAGACTTTCATAAATTGGCTTTCCATTTGCGCGAAATTCCCCCTTTTCTTGAATAAACTTGTATAAACTAGAATAATTTGAAATATTAGTTTGTGACGTCATACTTTGGGAAAACCATTTTTCTCAAATTATTCTAGTTTATACAAGTTTATTTAAGAAAAGGGGGATTTCGCGCAAATGGGAAGCCAATTTAGGAAAGTTAGTTACTAGCATGCCGTTTTTTTTCATGATAACAATTCTCCAATCTAAATTTGAAGATAGATAAATTGCAAGTGGTGATTTGTTCGGGTACTACTTGTGGGGTCATAGCACCGATGCTCTCCAACTCTTTATTACGCAAAAGAAATGCATCCGGGTTCTCGCAAACATACGTCGACCAAATAGCTGCAAGCCGCATTTCAAGCGTCTTGAGCTTCTTACGCTCCCATCATTATACATATTGGAGGTCGCTATGTTTGTCAGGAAAAACCTACATCTGTATAAGTTTTGCCAAAGTGTCCGTCGACAACAGAATTTACAGCTCCCTGAACCAAGGATAGAAATGTTTAAAAATGGACCCTACTAGCGTTCAATAAAACTATATAACCACTTACCAGCAATAATTAAAAATGCAGAACCTGAAACATCCTTTATACACAAGCTAAAAAATATGTTAATAGATAAATGTTATTATACGATTAACGAATTTTTTAATGATAACGATTTTTAGCCCAAATTATAGACTTAGTTAAGATAGTTTTTCAACCAGTCCTGACTTATGATGTGAATATTTATTGAATAGTTATAAGTATATATTATTGAAATCTCAAATGTTGTTATTATGTAATGTTTTAGGTCGAATGACATTTAATAAATTTCCTGCATAACAAACATTTATTGATATTAGTATTATGATTTTTGAATTGTTAATAATGAAATGGCATGTAACTAGATTAAACTAAATATAAATATCATTTGCTACGCCCTCTCAGGGCCCATATGAAACTCATGTACCTATGGGTGCAATAAATAAATAAATAAATAAGTAAATAAATACTTGTGACTGCTCACGTGTTCCTTCTTTGTTAGTTAGTTGCTATGTTTTTTATGTATTTTTTTCTTTTCTTTTTTATGGTGCACTATTCTGTATTAGCAGTGTACATATGCCTAGTGCGATATTGTGTGCTCAGTGTGTCAAACATTTTTCTTTTTTCTATGCCATTTCTATCTGTGAGTTCCTTTAATTGGCTTTGTTTACTATGTAAGACTTATATCATGTTTTTGCAGCTGTTGGTACTCCTTAAGTATAAATAAATAAATAAGTTTCTTAAAAAATCACGCCGTTAGCCTGCGAGGCGATTGTTTTGCAGAAATAAAATTCATATATAGGCTTTTAAAAATCTATATTGTATATTTGTAACAGTAAGGGTAATTGGAAACCTTTTATCTTAATCATACTTAAAACGTTTAAATAATTTCACTTCTTCTAATGGGTCTGTCAAATGTCGTTTCTATATTATTCACGTTTTTATTGATGTCTTTGCTGTTTGAAGCGCTTTCCTGGAAATAATACGAAAAACTTATTTTTCCTTTTTGTATCTCAGATATTACAAATTGACCAACTGCGAGACTGACTCGCGCACTTTAGTCCAAACAGCACGCAGTCGGTTTACTAACTGCAACAAAGCTTTTTCTGATTGAACCTAATTAGAAATTAATAGTTTTCTGGTTTACACCTACTTGTGCTATACTTAAAACTCGCAAAGGAATCAAAACCAATAGGGCAGTCCCTATAGGGTTTGATTCCTTTGCGAGTATCAAAATATGCGGGCAAAACGGGCCTAGAGCGGCCTTGTTCTCTTTCGATGGTATTTCAGGAACAAAGTATTCTAAGAAAGTGTGTCTATTTGTCTATTAACCTGCTGTGGGTGTGTTGCATCTACGTCCTCATCTTTCGGTTGGTTGGGGTTGAGCCAGGGGTCGGCCAGGATCTGGGGTATCTTCACTCGCATCTTTAAAGGCGCAAGGACTTTGGTGATCAGCTTCCGACATTCTGCAGAGACTTTGGGTTCGCGCGGAAATGTGACTTTGTTCTGGACCTGCTGTAAATATACGCCAAGATAAAGACGCATCAATTAATAATACCTTCATGTCGGTTGGCGGCGCGCGACGAAGAGGTGTGCAATGGTATACAAGTAAATAAATATAAACATTTAATGAACGATAGAAGAAAAGCATTGGCAAAACAAATTTTATAAGAAATGGTGTCAGATAGAGACCAATCCAATGCCTTTTTTGTTCTCATGCGATATAGGCGACAATCATCGCGGCTCGGGAGACAGGTGCGCTCCAGTTATTGTACAAACCCATACTTGGGGATTTCTTTTTATCAAAAATTTACAGGCTGGATGGTACCTAATAAAGTACTTTATTTGAACTACTCAAGTTCAAATGAAGTACATTATTAGGTACCTACTCGTAAGATACTTACTTTCAATAGCTGCGTATAGTTGGTATCATCAAACGGAAGGCGTCCATACACAATAGCGTAAAGCACAACCCCCATGCTCCATATATCAGAGTCCTGCGGCTTGTAAGGAACCCCCTTCAAGATTTCAGGTGAAGCATAAGCGTAGCTCCCGCAAAAGGTCTCACTTAAAGCGAACACCCCGTTCTTAGGTTTCATGTGACCCCGTGCGAAGCCAAAGTCTGATAGTTTAATGTTGAGACCATGGTCCATCAGGAGATTTTCACATTTAATGTCCCTGAAAGAATTAAATTTGATTAGAGTCCATTCCTTGACTTTTCATCGTCATAAACGCTTTTTGAAATAATAGTTTTTAGATGGCAGGACCTAAACGTTACCTAAGTCTAGGAAATCCAGGGCTAAAGCTAAACTCGAAAATCGATGTTACGTTCACGCCATTTTCATAGCTCTTGAAAGAAAGAAAGAAAGAAGACATTTATTCACTACACAAAAGCCACACAGAGACAAAGGGAGTAGAAATACAATACAATTGACACAAAATGTGTGCATCTTCGCGGCAGTGAATCGGTCGCTGTCCCAGCATTATGCCAAGGTGTCAGACAGACACCTACAGCGCTGATTTTCAGACAGCACCGTACGTGACCCACGGAACGCAACACAACATTCTGCCGATACAAACGTATAAACATAATAAATAAATAATAAATTAATTAAGTATGTAACACAAACACAACGGGATAAGAGACACAATGTGAAAAACGCGAAACGGTTAAAAAAAAAATTAAATAGAAAAATTAAATAAAGTGCTGGATGGGTTAGGGTTGGGGTTTTTGGAGCGTCAACAAATAGCCCTTAAGCTGGCGCCTAAAGGTATACCTGCTAGACGCTCCTTGGATAGGTGGGGGGAGATCATTCCAACACTTAGACGCCGCGAATCTGAAGCTACCTCGAAACGCCGCGGTCCGATGCTTTGGCACCAGAATCCTCGCCTTACACCTACGCGCACTCTTGGGCCATACCAGTCTACTCAGCGAATATGCTGGGACCCCAGATCTCACTATGCCAAAGAGAAGAGTGGCGAGGTGAAGCCGTCTGCGTGCAGGCATGTTCAGCAGACCAGCGGCGTTCAAGTAGGGAGTGATATGGGAGCGGGGTAGGACTCGGAAACAGAAACGAATGCATGCGTTTTGCACTCGTTGTATTGAGCTTTTTTGTACGACCAGTAATGCAGCCAGCACAGACAACATCACAATAGTTTAATCTTGACAATATCAGCGGTTCACAAAGGTTAACACGCAAATCAACACTTAAGTAATCGCGAACATTGTAAAGAACTTTGAGGCGGTATAAGCAGTTACTCACAACTTTTAGTACGTGGTTCTCAAAGCGCAGCTTGCCGTCCACGAGGCCAAGGTTAGTTGCTTCTACCACCATCTCTATTGGTTCGCCCATGATAGCAACCTTACTGGTAGTCAAAGTCTCGAGGTTACTGATGGTATTAGGGATTTGATGCTCTGACCCAAAACCAACATATTTCGACTTTTTCAGATTAAGGACTAGGCAGTTCTTTTCCGACCAAGTAGAATTACGTTCTAGGTCTGCGTTGATGGTATGCTCTTCTCGTCTTGCAATAATTACGCGACAAATACCTAGTCCAGCCACACGGCAATATTTTAAAACTGGTTGGGCTGGGGCAGAATAGTACGGTTACTTTAACTATGTACAAAATTGACTACTCACCTATGAACAAACCCACGCTCGTAGCCAGTTGTCGACTGCCTCGACCGGTCCAACCAGCACGATAGGCTTTATGGTACTATGTGCTAGCTGGGCAGGAGTCTGAATCATCACCGTTCGTGCAGATCGTTAACGCTGCGGATCATGTCGAGTAGGCTGCCGTTCTGGACACCCTCATCGAACCCCATGTCATCGAAATAGTGGCCTCACCTATGAACGACTCCCCGCTCGTGGCAGTAGTCGACCGCTTCGACCAGCTGCCGGAACCACCGACGCCCCCGCTGCTCGTCGATGTGCTGGTCCTTGCGGATGATGTCGAGTAGGCTGCCGTTCTCGGCATATTCCATCACTATGTAAACCCTATCGACAACGGTCTATTAGGTGCCACTGGCGTGCGTCATACGACGTAAAGTCACGGAGTGTGACTTGTGGTGTGACATTCGCATAAACACAGAAATGCATCTTCACGCCAAGATTAAGAATACCGAAAGTGCTTAGTGCTTATTTATAAATGATCATGAACATAGTGCTGCTGACTACTTTGTACCAGCGCGTACAGTGTCCAAAATGCAATAAGACTTTCTTAGTATGTGCTATTGATCAGGTAAAATTTGTCCTGGGTCTCTTGCACAGGGCCTTGGAACTATGTGAACTACGATGATCCTTGTCTGATATTAAGCATATCCCCACGGGCGAGCACGGCAGTCATGTTTTAGTATTAGTAGGTACGGTGGTACGACCTTGATTTTGCCGATGCTGCCTACAACTATATACAACGGTCCAGATGGGCCGAAATTACGCGGCAGACAGCATGGCGGACTGCCATACTCGCCCGTGGAAATGCGGTTTCAGGTTATAGGCGCCCCATAAATATGTTGCCAGCGCTACTTACAGAACTAGGCACCTTTCCTACAACGGGTATGCAAGATCCGCCAGTATTTCGGATCCGGATATTTCGGATCTTTAAATTCAACAGATCCGGATATCCGGATTTTTCGGATAAAACGGATCCCCAAGTTTTTTTTATATGAAGTAGGAATTGTAAGGCTAAACTAAGAAACAACTAAAAAGGCTATTCCATCGTTTTTTTAGACCTGAAAGATTTTAAATAGATACGCATTCTCGACTTCATAAGGGGTATAAAACTTTATTTTGTTTAAAATGTTTACTTACTACTACAAACAAACTAACTGGCGAAGTTAGAGTTTCGTCAATGAAAGCTGTCACTTGAATAACTACAACCAGGTCACGCGTTAACTCCGTACCTGGTGCTCGTACAAACATTTGAATGAGCTCCAGCATGTTTACAATTCATTCGATAGGGTTGTAAAAGAAATTGACATGACCCGGACGCCTTACTCAGTTAGTAATCGATTGGAAGAAGAACCACACTGAAATCGTGAAAATCAAGTCTGTTTAGCAAGATTCCATTAGGCTAATAATAAGACTATGTCTAGATATGGCAAAAGCGGTGAAGGGGCCATAAATATAGCACACTATTCTTATTATACATGATCGTATTTATAAACTAGTCAAGATCATAGCACTAAAACTGTATTACAATTATAAAACGTAGGTAGGTATTGTTGCTGCATTTACTTCTTAGTTCCTGTGTCAAATATACTTCTTAAATATTTCTTTAGGTATACATCTATACTAAGTCTAACCTAAGTCGTAGGTAGGTATATTACTATCGACAACACAGCTAACTGACCATCGGTGCACCTTAAATGCATTGTAATAACAATAAGGTTCTATATAAACACAGGATGGTCAGTTAACAGTGTTGTCGTTTGTACAACTACAACTATGGACTTGCTCTGAAAATAAAAGTATTTGAATTGAATTGAGTTTAAGTTCCGGTAATATTGGATTTATATAATTACTTACGGCAGTATTCATCAACGTCCTAGAAGCCTGTTTTAAGCTAAAATGACGTTAAAATTCGTTTGTCCTTATCTGTCACTTTGACGTTTGTGTATGTAAGATAGGGACAAAGCACATTTTATTTAGCAGAGGCATTTTAAGTTTTATGAATAAGGGGGTTAGTGCCTAGATTAGTGCATTTAAACCAACGCCAATTTCGCCATAAAACTCCGGTTGTGGTTTAATTATTTTTGGTCTGGGATGAAGAAAGGGTGAATAAATACCGAGATTGAGAATAATCTACATTATATCATTCCGTTTTCAGCGTGGACTCGGTAAAAACTTCATTTTGTAGCGGTATTTTCGGTTTTCATGGTTGTATTTTAAGGATCCTTTAATATCCGAAAACTCCGGATTCAGGACCGGATCCGAAATTTGGCGGATATCCGGATATTTCGGATATCCGGATTGAAAACCCTCTACAACTTGAATCTACAAAATTGTTTGTATTTCATTTAAACGCAATTTACTATACCTGTGTGTGGTTTCAATGGCTTGGAGGAACCGTATTAAGTTTTCATGCTTGAGCCCTTTCACAACTTCTATTTCTCTAGGTAGAAACTTCTTGAGATAGTCCCCCGGCGCTTGAAACTTGCTTATTATTTTTATAGCAACTTGACAGTTGTGTCTGTCGCTGGATGCTACCTGGTTACAAGTTTTTTATTTTAATAACGAGGTAAAAGAGTAAACAACTTTTCTTAAACCCGTAGCCGTAGTTTTCTATTCAAAATATTTACGTTTCCTAGAGTTGCTCAAAAACAAATCATGAAACACACAATGTCATAGAATAAAACAAATAATGTTGAATTTCCTTTTTTGATTGTCATAATTTCGTCAACTACCTACTTTGACTTTGTGACTTTGACAGGGTTGTGAATTAGTCATATAAATAAACTGTATTTTAATGTATCTGAAGGTGCGTAATTTCGTACAGTAGAGCGCATTCTATCAGCACGTCTAGCACACGACGGCCGCGACATACTCTCGATTTTTATCGCACTATACCTCTTCTTCTAGGTGTTCTATTAAGAGAGAGACGGATAGTGCGAGAAAAATCGAGAGAGCTCGCGCGCCGTCGCGTGCTAGCCGTGCTGGTATCGCTCGAACTATCAAGTGCGACAGAGACGGCGATACACAAACGAAGTTCGTTTTCGTTTCGCGGTAGGCCCTCTATGCATGATCTGCGCCGGTACCACGAAAATCGAATCGCGAAGTTCGTGTGCTTGCATCCCTGTCACTCGAGTAATGTAAGTGCGATAGAGAAACCGAACTTCGACATTCGAAGTTCCTGGTTATAGCTCTGGGGCTACACTTTGAACCTGACTTGTCCTTCCGAAAGCAAATTATATAAACTTGCAAAAAAGCTTTTCGGAATGTAGGTTTTGTATTAAGGCAAACAAATACTTTTTGTTATCGGTATGGTCGGTTACACCAAGTTGGAAGTAAGGTGGAACTTAGCATTGGCTACGTACAACCCGTACGCGCTTTGCCGGTTCGTGGAATGCGCGTAGGGTTGCCATATGAAAGAATTAAATGTCCTGATAAAAATCCTGACATCACCCTAAAAATCCTGACATTTCTTGTAATAGAGATTTGGTCTTTTCATTCATTAAAACTGTGTAAACTTCGCAATAAATATTTTATGTAAACGTTTTTTTTAGCTCATTCCTTAAAATCCTGACACTTGCCAAGTCCGGCCGCAATCCGGACAAAGGGTCAAAAATCCTGACATTTCCGGACAAATCTTGATGTATGGCAACCCTAAATACGCGTCCTATGGCCAACTGCCGCTACCCTTCGAGTGACGTCATATCGCCAACGGCAAACTTATTTAGCGCCACAGAAATATATCAAGATAGAAGGAATAAGTGTATGTACTTCGCGTGGCGAAATGATGACACAGTGGCACCATCGCTCGCCGCGAACTTCAGTCTGCTCCCGACTGCGGTCTGCGTGTGACGTCACATTTTAAAAACAAAATGGTTGTTTGCGCAATAATTAGTTGCTCAAGCACTTCCAATAAAGGTGGAGCTGTTAATCGAGGTGTTTCCTTTCATTGGTCCTTAAATATCTGTTATTAGTTAAAAAACCATTTATTTCATTATTTTCATCAAAACAGTAGCGGGCGATTGTGTGCCAACGCCAGTTTTCCATTACGGCTTTAATTTGACGAGCCAGACTTGGTGTGCGCTCAAAACCAGCGATGTAAAAATAAGCTATTGAAACTGTCGAGTCATGTTCAAGGTAGATTTCTCATTTTTTCTGTCGAAAGTAAGAATAGTGCTGTACACTGCGATTTTCTTACTCGATAATTATTATAATCATTTTTGAAAACAGAGGAAATGATAATTACGTTCTTATATTATTATGCAGCTATATAATGTACGTAGTGCAAAGCAAATATTATTAACAAACAGGTTATAGCTACTTCTATATTGCAATTTTATTTCAGTTTTCCGAATGATCCTGAAATGAAAAATAAATGGATTGAAGCAACTGGTCGTAAAAAATGGTTTCCTTTATTTTTAGTTTCCTTCTGGCCATTACCTAGGGTATCTGGTCGCATATTTAGAGAACTTATGATATAGCTCGGCCAGTGATTGAAATGTAGCGTCCGTGAGCAGGAACGTAAGCAATCCATTCAGAAATTTGTTCAGGATGCTAAGGGACTGAACGTACTAAACGTCTCGACAAGTTCTTTCTTCTATAATGTAAAAAACTAAGCCCTTTTTATTTTTACTATTTTTCATTTCCTCTGTTGAATCTAATTATCATTTCCTCTGTCGGTTCTTATCGATATTTTGAATCGATACAAAATAAACCTACTAGTTATTGCAACTGCCGCGTGCTAATCGATGTTGACGAATCTACGTCGCGCGGCTTATGTTTCCGTCACTAAATTTCGCTCGTGACAGTCGTGACGTCAAAGTACCTACGCAAAATGTTACACGCTCGGTTCCCATCTTCTATCTTGATATAGTTCTGTGTTTAGCGCGAACGGGTAGTGTGTTCAAGGTGTTACGCGGTATGTTACATAACCCGGGGTGCTAGTCGCTGCTGGCGCTAATAGTGCCGCGCGGGCCGCGGCGGCGTGCACCGCGCTTGCTCGCGCGCCCCGTAACGCGCACCAACCTGCTCGCTAATGCGCCCATTGCATTGTCCTGGCCATAATCATACTAAACCCGCTTTCCACTAAAATTGACTTGTTTTATTATTGCACTCTGACTGAGTTTACAAAAGCCGCAAGCAGGCAATTATGTACCTACCTATTTCTTAAATATTCGCAGAGTATCACTGTGTATTTTAGGTAGGTAACCTTAAGGTTACCTACCTAAAATACTTAAGTACTTATAGTACTAGTAAGTACTTATAGGTTACCTAAGTTTTATTGATGTATTATTTTTTGTTGTAATCTTAATGTATTTTTGTTGCTCATATCATAAGTTGGACTAGTCTGTAAGTGATGTATATTTTTGCTAATAAAAAAAATAAAAATATATATCATCCAGGGCAAGAGGCGCAAACATTCAGAGGATAAGTGATAATATACTGATGAAAGTGGTGAACCTTAACATGGCAGGTTTATCATGTTTAGGCTAACAGAGCTATAACCACGAACTTCAAATGTCGAAGTTCGGATATCTCTATCTCTATAGCACTTACAATGGAGGTTTACCTTGAGGAGTCTAGTCCTCCTACAGGAGTTTTACCGCAACTTCTCGTCTTCATCATCACACTAGTAAAAGGTGATATAATAGTACTTATTCCGTCGCTCTAACTAAATAATGATTACAGACAAGACAGACAACGGGATACGTGAATTTAAACAAAAGCTTGTAAAAAAAATTACCCACACAATATGACTCGTAAAGAAGATCGTTAAGTTAAAATCATTCCCAGATGGAAATACTAAAAGTGCTCACGAACTCCTACCATAGAAATAATAAATAAATGTTTTCTTGTTTTACCTTCACAGTGGCATAAGAGCCTGAGCCAATAGTCCTGCCAAGTAAGTAGCCATGGGTCTCGAGCACTGTTAATTTTTTTTCAGGTTTCGCTTGCACACTACCTACACCACTATGCACGGTAGCCGTGGGCTCTGTCGACATTTCGCCGAGAACATTGTCATTGGCTCTTACATCCGGCCCCGGCATATCACAGTAAATTTAATTTGCTTTAGTAATGTAGGCTACAAATCAATCATTATATTGAATTTTGCTCATAATATTCATTTTGCCGAATAAATATATTTTTTCTAATTTTTTTGGGCTATATTTTCATTGTCATTTTGTCAAGTTGTTTGAGTGACGCAAGAACAGCGACGTCGTTTTGAATTAACCGCGGCAGTAATACCATAGACTACATTGCCAGTGTTATTCAACGTTTTTGGTATTTGTATTGCAATTCAAGTTAATTTCGTGCAATTCGTTCTTTAAAATCAGTTAGAAGGAAGTTGTAGAAATAATAATATTGAAAACTTTAAATCATAAACGAAACTGAATATGAAATTATTGATTGATAATATCTTGAATTCGGGGCAAATTATGTAGACGTCAATTTCATACGGTTAGTTTTTAATTGAAGGAATGGTTTCCACACTTTCATTTCCATTCCAGCCAATCGTTGTAAAGAATGGCACGAAATCTGTGACGTCACCTATCGTTCATTGGCTGAATTGCTTTCAACCGAACTGCAATTTACTAAACGAAACCAAGCAACGAATGTCAAGTCAAGTAATCCTCGCATCCTCTTGTCTGCCTTTAATAAACACTAAACAAAAACAAATTATTTATTAATATACTATTGTTAATATATACTATCGTTCAGCTTCTAGTTGTTTAAATCAAATTGTTTTATCGTACTTGTTGAGTTTCGTGTGTGAACAATAATGTGACAGGACAGAAACACTCAGACGAAGTGCAGTTTTAGTGAAAACTGATTTACAAATATAAACTGAAGACCTTTGGAATTTTAACTGTTTAAGCATTAGGTGAGATAATGTTAGTTTTGACGATTGTCAACCATGCATGCATGTAGTTATTTTCAGTTGGAACTCTTAAGTTTGCTTATAGTCTGTCAATATAAATCCTTTGGCCAAAAACAGTAATGAAGTATTTTACTTAAACATCATACAGTTGCGAAGAACTGAGATAAATAATCCTTTTATTTTGAACATGGTCCACTTAAATATGATGAAAAAATACATTTACATTAAATTTAGTTCATGTACACATGTTGTGTTTCTATTGTGATTCTATATCTCTAATATTATATGTGTGAGCTCAGAAGCTACATTACTTTATGTTACTTTGAACTTTGGTGACTGGTGAGTCAGGTTAGAATTCCACCTCCCTTTTCTTCCTGTGTGTTAGTCAATTATGGAAATATAATTTCTGTAATGTCACGTAAATGTATTTGTCAATAAATAAATAAATAAATAAATAATAATAATGGAATAATGGTGGAATCACTTGGGGTGCCAAGGTTAAGGCCCGCCCTAGCCTCACTGGTTCTACTTTAAATGTTATTATGTTAAGCAAATTAATAGAAGCACAGTCTAGATATCTGGTAACCTGTCGAATAGATTAGTATAAATATTGCAGAATTTGGCAGTTCTAATTTAGTTAAAAATAAATATATAACAATACATATAGGTAGGTACTTATTCTGTTTTTAACTAGATGTTTTATTTTGCCACAATTATTTATTTCGCATAACCTGTATTGACAGGCATATTTAAAATTACAATAAATATGATTTTGGCATGTTGTGATTGTCTTGAAATAAAAATTTTCCTCATTAAAAAGTTGTTTGCTTTCTTTTCTTGCGTGTTGTGGTGTAGATTTAAATTAACACATTCATTGCGGCATGGAGACAGGGGACTCTAATTTGTGTATTGTTAAGTGGCTAATTACAACAAACTTTTAATGCTGTACTGAGAGTGTTAATTTTGTAGTTTATCACTAATTTAATAGTCTGGTATAAACTAAGACAGTTTTTTTATATTTTATTTTTTATTGAATTTGAAGGTGTATTTACTGCATTAAAAATTAATAACAAAGCAACTTCATTTAAATAGCTTACTGTTGGTATTCCATAGGTTTATATACAATGGGAATAGCCCAAACACAGTCGATTTTTTTGGTCATCAAAAACTGCACACAGTTCCCTATGAAATTTGGTCGAGCACCCCTGACCTAGGTCTGACTGTTTAGCCAGGCTGTACTCCAACTTTTTACCCCAAGGCAAATCTTGAAATGTCAGATTTTTCTAGGGGTCACATGGAGAGACCCTACACTTGTTCCATACATCAACAGGTCGTAATTGCACTCTTTCCCGGAGAACAACTATGTCAGTGAGAAATCAGTGGTTTTGCAACTTTATTTGTTTGTTTTGTTTAGAAATTCTCAATGGATCGACATGGAAATTGTATGTTCGATAAGCAGGTGACTAAGCTTGCTTATCCTAAAACAAAAATGAATTATGATGAACAACTATGTAAAAACGACGTTTTCTTAAATCGAATATTTGTTTAACTTAAACACCCTGTAGCTCCTAAAGTATCGATCGTAGAGTAAAAATATATATGACCAATTTTGTAGGAAATTTTATGGAGAAACTTTTATACGAAGTAATTATAATAGTTATGATGAACAACTACGAAAAAACGACGTTTTCTTAAATCGACTATTTTTTATCTCTTTGTTAACTTTAACACCCTGTAGCTCCCCAAGTATTGATCGTAGAGTAAAAATAATTATGACCAATTTTGTAGGAAATTTTATGTAGAATCTTTTGTCTGAAGTTATTATAACGCTATTCGTACATATATTCGAGATATGTACGAAAATCTGAAAAAGGTACCTTCAACCCCCCTACACCCTCAGCACAGCCTCACCCTCGAGGACTTTTAGTATGTTTATCTGGACACCACAAGGTATAATTGTACCAATTTACAAAACTACACGAATTATTTCCCCTGATTGCCCATATTCTGCTTAATTTTCTTAGACGGGTAAAGATAAAGGTAAAAAAAGAAAAGACTAAAGGTACTACTGGAACTTTTTAATATCACAAGGGTGCAGTGGCAAAGAAAATAAGCGCGTTGCCAACCTTTCATTGATTTGAGATATATTCATTACCCGACTGCCTAAGGAGAGGAGGGTTATGTTTTTCGAGCGCATGTATGTATGTATGTATGTGTGTATGTCTTTGGCACGCCTTATTTCTTGAAAAAAAAAAACATTTCCAGCGATAAGGCTTAATCTTATTATTTTAAGATTTTAAATTGCCTAATCGAAATACTAATAATATTTGGATCTATACGTACCGATGCGCCAATGTTTTTAAACATGTAATCAAATCGCTAATGCGTTACATAAAAACGTTAACTCCGTTAATCGTTAAAGCGTTAAATTTTTGAAGATTTAACGGAAGTTCTCTCACTAGCCCATAGTTTTGCGTTGTCATCCGCCTTACATAATTTTACAAAATTTCAACTCGATGGGACTTCAGGCAGCTGGTCAAATTTTACCTAGATTTGACACAACACGGCAAGTTATAAAGCTTGTAATAATAAGTTTCTGGCAAAATTATCATTTTTGGTACAAGCTTTTATTGCCGACTGTACTTTTCTGTATACCGTCATCAACTACTCATTGAGACGATTCTAACGAGCCCAAACTCTATGGGGTTATGTGGTTTTATTACGGAGTTCCTATGGCCACCTTCCAGCTCCATCATCAGATCAGCTCCACGTCATCGTAATATTGCATTGTCACGCGATTTGCATATTCGTGCAAAATTTCAACTCAATCGGAAACCGGGAAGTGGATCTAATTTAACTTGCAAGATTTGATTACAGACAGACAGACAGACAGAGAGACAGACAACGGGACAGGTGAAACTAAATAAAAGCTTGTAAAAAGTAAAAAGGACTTGGTATTTAAATCACGATAATCAAAACCTTCAAAACTATTACTACTTCACCGGCGGTACCTACCTAGTCACGGATGAATCATAGGTATCAAACCAATTCCTTCTCAGCTTTATAATTATAACACACACGCGCCGAAAACACAGTTTAACTCGCGACACACGACACATTTCTTTGTTTTCTTGGATATGTCTTAGCCGCTAGCCTAGCGTGTGATGACCGCCGATCAACCGCCGACCCCAAAGTTTTTATCAGAAGGTCAGCACGAATTTTTCACGGCACAGCGCTGTCCGCATAGTACTATCGACAACACAGCTAACTGACCATCGGTGCAGCTTAAGTGCATTGTAATAAGGTTCTATATAAACAGGATGGTCAGTTAACAGTGTTGTCGTTTGTATTTGATTAACGTTTAACGGACTCATGGATAGTTAACGGAAGTGAACCATTGACCATTTTTTAAGTTAACTTAAAAGTTAATCCGTTACTCAAAATGTTAATTAACGAGTTAACGCACACCTACGCATCTAACCTGTTATCCGTCAGCTTCGGCAAACAAATAGGGTATTGTTTTGATTGGGAAAACATTTTTGACCTTTAAAAACCACGAAAACATGGCGCAGCGGACGCGGTTTAACTTACGTAAGTTACAAGTACTATTTATTTCCAACAGCCTCAAACAAAGTTCCATAAACAAAAACAATTACAGAATACAGTTTCTCAGTCCGTACCAAAGGATTGTAAACCGAATTTATTAAATTGAATACGTAGCCAGTGTGTGTACAAAAAGGCACTTTTGTTATGTATGACTGCCGGAATTTTCAGTTGAATGCACGACACTCGTCCATCAAAGCAACACAAAGAAAACAATCGCAGTACGATTGTAGCACTGCCTGTCCGCTCGCGTCGCCTCCCTTAGGACCTACCACTGCACGTGGCCTCTCTAACGTCCTTCTTCACAGGTTAGCTGGGCCAGGCGAGCGCAACGCTGTGAATACTAAAGTGTCCACGTACACTGGTCCTGTATTGCACTTCACTCAATGACCCATTTTCGTATATTTACCACCCATTTTTTGCACGGGAACTTGTAGTAGCCGCTTTTGTTATCCTAATTGCGTATTCTCCGGCTAGGAACTTTTACGTTATTAGATGGAACGCGGTTATTTGCATTATGTTTATTAGTAGACAGCGAAGTGAGCGCCCTATTGTGGGTTAGCGGGGTCAGCATAACATTTTTAGATATGACCGCAGCATAGCCTACAGGTAAAGTATATTTCCATTATCATAATGGCTTTTGCGAAGGATCATGCTCGTTTTATATGTGCAAGAAAATGTTGAACGCGAGGCTGATATACTTAATGTTTAGGGAACGTTCATTGGGATTAGTTTACGGATATGTATATAAATGTTTTCGTTTGTAGTTTTTTGCTTGGGTAGATACGTCTTTCGCATTTTATTTCTGAAGTTTCTTATTAAAGCGATATTCATCTACATCTCGAGTCGAGTGTAGGTGAGTAAGTATTCGACGTTGCTTTAAGCGTCTAAGGCCTAATACGACCAAACTGAAATATGGATTTAATCTGAGACTTCCCTTCTTCTTATATAACAGCTAAGCTCTTATCGGTGTAGCTCAAAGTAGGCCCTCCATCTACTCCGTTCGCAGGCAACCTCTTTGACACCTTGATACGACCTAACATCAACTCTCTTTTTGAGACTACTTACCTTTCAAATGTATCTCATACTGTATATGTACAGTACAGTCAAGTGCAAAAATAAGTATCGATTTAATCCTCTCTTAAATATGTACCCATACCTTAATTAATACGCTGGCATGAGAGCGATGGGACATATTTATGAGTAAGTTGTATGCACCCATATTTTTACACTTGACTGTACCTACATGTTTGGTCGAATTTACACTGAGACAAACCAGCCTGGGCGATGATTTAGGAGAGTTAGTCAGTAGGACTTTTAAGGTTATATATATATATATATATATATATATATATATATATATATATATATATATAGAAGAATATATCATTTGAGAATTTTGAGATGAAACTCTCGTAGGAATACTCTTTTCTTTTCGAACTGAGGCTAAATCATTTTAAATCTTGTTTCGTATCTAACCAGAATTCGAAAAAGCACCACCCAACTAACAACGAGCGTCAACAACATTAACAGTTACCCGATCATTATTACCTCAGAAGAATTAAAACTTGAAAATTTGTTCACAAACAAGATAAAATGTAACGACTCTGCCAGCTCACGTCCGGACGCCGTCACATCAAACAATTAAGAGTTATCTTAGAGTTAGGTGTGCAGGCGATATATTGCAGACTTGATTACTTTTATCTACTCTGCGAACTAATAAAAGTTGACCAACAAACCCGGGAACTCGCCGGTCGCGTTTTTAATTGAAAACCTTAGCCTGTTTTACACGCAGTGTCTTTGACGGAAAAAGTTTAATCCATACCTACTAATAAATGTGAATATAACTCTGTCTGCCTCTACGTCTGTGTTCTGTTACCCTTTCACGCTTAAACAGCTGTACTAGCCTAGTGCGTAGCATGTTTTTTCGTATTATCGTTATATTTTACGTGACATTAAGGTACATTTGGGCCGTAAAACGTGACGATCAAACCTACCGTGCTACCACTGCTACCTGGGCTGATTTAGATAAAATTTGATAGGGAGGTGGCATGGGATACTTAATATCCGGAAGTCATTTTATTAGGGGATAAAATAGCGGGAACGTATGAGAGACAAACAAATTCGCGGGCAAAAGCGTCGCGGCGCTTCGTAGTCTTGACAGAGTTGCACGGTTGGTGGGCAAACGCATGATAGGCGCTGTTTCGCGCTCTGCTGCGCGTGATATTGATTATTTTATGAGCTGATGAATAAAGTCATTAAGCAAATGCAGCTAAAGCAAGTTGGCCTGTGCGGACAGTGATGGTCTCGCTTGTCGAGTATACCGGTATCTACCTTTGACGGATAAGGTGGATTTTATCTTTTGTTAAATTCTTAACATCGATCGAAAGGCTTTGATAATGATATGATAGAAGTGCTTGTGATTCTCGTCACATTAGATCAACTCGCAAAGAAAAATCTAATGTACGTACTTTGCATGGCAGACTATAGTCTCTAACTGATTAGATCTCGATCTTTTTAATTAACACGTCCAATCCAAGCAAAATCCAGTTATTCTCGAATCAGTTCAGATAGAAATATCGAGAACTGTCTGATTTCTCCGAGCTTGGCTGTCAATAATGGAGTGAAAAGCAAAAAGTTAGCTTCGGGCAACTTATCAATTGTATCTACAGAGTTGAAGAAGAGTTTTTCATTCATTTATTACACGCAGACCGACCGACTGGAAGTACTTAATGGTTATTCTCTTGTTCGTATTTGACATAAAAGCTGAACTTTGTCGCTGTCAGGGTCTGCGGTTTTTATTTGTAATGCAGTTTTTGCGAAGTGGATAGTCTGAGAGGTTTAAGAGGGATTGAGGTGGAGGCATAATTTAAGGGCGTCATTGTGAATGCTCTTTTAGAATTTAGTTATAAACGTTCGCATTGTTATGTTCTAACGGTTTACCTTATGCTAGACTAAAACAATACGATAGTGACTGTTCGGTTCAGTTCGAATCCTGATAATGA
Source organism: Epinotia bilunana (assembly GCA_947049275.1). Lineage (NCBI taxonomy): Eukaryota > Metazoa > Arthropoda > Insecta > Lepidoptera > Tortricidae > Epinotia > Epinotia bilunana. The sequence continues at coordinate 10,499,446 of OX346269.1, read as the reverse complement.
GAAATATTTTTGTCTGTTGGACTTTTGAATTTTGGATGTTTTCTATTGTTTTACTATAGGTAGTCTAGTACCTACCTTATTTGTAGCATTTATAAATGTAGTTTAGTTTGGGATGGGATTGGTATGCGATTGTTTTTTTTTTCGATTACAATTGCAATTGTTTAGACGGCTGCCATCTGCCATGATTTTATTCATCCGTATTTGTTTTGTTAGATTAAATAGAAAAACATTAAAAGTGTATAGCTCGCATGACTCGCACTATCCTAGCAAACAGTCTTGTACCGAAATACGGAGCGCTTTTCACCTATCAGGCAGACAATCATCAAAAGTAATAAGGGTAGATAACTTGATAAGTAGGTCGTATGCGAGTTTCAGCGCTGGCCGGGGGAGTGACGCCCTCTGGCGGAAGTGAGCTGCGTCATTGTTTCTATAAACGGTTCGCGACGAGCTTCCGGCACAGTGGACGCGAAGTCTACAGTAAGAAGGATATTTAAGGCAGGGATAAGAGTCCCCTACCCCTACCTATCTAAGGTCTCGTAGACCTTAGACTCTGGCTTAGAGTATGACGTCCTAATCGCAACAAAAGCATCTGGCAACGTTTGGTTGACAGACGGAAACTTGTGGGACTGTTCATTTTGTCAAACCACGCTGCAAGTTGCATTAGATACCGCCCTCGAGTTACCTGTCGCGTCGGGCCGCTTGGCCGTCAGTAGGCACTACGAGCAACGAACCGACCGTGCCTATCCCATCCAATGTCACCTAAGGTTTCATCTAAGGAATTTTTCACTCGAAAATCTCCATTTTAAGAGAGTTGAGAGTCAATTTGTTTCCATAATTATATTATTAAAATGAAACTGGAGTGTTTATTCGCCCACACGGGCTCATTTTCATTGGTATATAGAGCCCGCACTCCGCATGCGCGCAGTTCATGTTATCTTATATTCCCCTTTAACAAAAGCATTTGGGCTGTGGGGTCGACCAGTGAAAATCAGACCTAAGTTTAGAGCCAGCGTTATAACTGCTTATAGTTGTCTCGTCGAATATATGATTTAGTCATTCATTAGTATGTAATTGTCGTTGAAGTAAATCTTGAAAACATCATTTTATTAGAGATTCGGTTCGACCTTATTGATGTTGCTCTGAGCACTGTGTTTCCGACGAGTCGGCGAGGACGGTTTACGAGTTACCTGTTGGGGTCAGTTTGAGCTTTCAGGCTTAAACGAATTTCGTTACATTAAATCTTGAAACGGCGTATTCACTTTCAATCCTCCTTTCGCTTCTAACAATACTGTGATATTCAGTTGTTTGCGATATTTTGCCTAGTTCTCATCACCAAGCAATCGTGTTTTGGATTCTAACGAATAACAAAATATGTCTATAGTCAAGATACATATATCCGAAAATGAAAACATTTTGTTTCCTAGTTCGGGGATAGCCTTTGAAAAGTCTCTTAATTTTCCAATTCACGCCCTTAACATTGAATATTATAATTAACTCTTTAGATGTGATTCCTGAACTTTTTACACGTGCGTTGCTTTATATATTCTAATTCTAGCAAACGGCAATGTTGGTAAGTTTATAGCTCTGTAAGTTTGTAAGGAGTAATCTCCAGAACTGCTCGTCCGATTTCTTAAACTCTTTCACCAGTTTATATCTATAGAATGGACCTTTGGGTTGGACATAGGTTTTATTTTTTTCCCGCGGCTCCTCCTGCGTTATTAGCTGTACGTTGGCGGACCCACGCGGGCATCTAGTAAATAATAGCCCGTAAAAAAACATTCCATGTAAAAAAGAAGTCTCGAAACTCTTCTACCGTAAAAAGTTGTGAGATATTTCACAGAGCCAAGTATCAGGCATTCTTATAATTCTTTATTTGCTTGCTAAATAAGATTTTGTGACTGGTCAATCACACAACTTTACTACATTTATGGATTTTTGCATACATAAAACTATGTAGTATTGTGTGACTGCCAAGTCACAAAATTTTATTTAGCAAGCAAATAAAGAATTATAATAATGCCTGAGACTTGGCTCTATGAAATATCTCACAACTTTTTACGGTGGACGAGTTTCGAGACTTGGCGTCTTTTTAAATGGAATGTTTTTTTATGGGATCTCACTTCTTTGTAGGTTATTGTGTTATCAATACATACAAATTATGAATGCAGTCGCATTTTTGCTTTTTCATTTTTAGTCCCATTCACTGCAAATGTAACTTTGTAATCTTATATATTTATATCGGTGCAGTAGGTATGTAGTTGATGTAGGTATCTAAAAAACTAGACCGAAAATGCAAAATATTTTAAGTGTCCCTTGATTTATACACTAAACATAAACACTAATTGTATTCTAAATTTAAAGCTTCTATGTCTGCTAGAAGTGCCTTAGACTTTTGATGATCGGTGAGTCAGTCAGTGAGTGACAAAATTAAGAAACTTTGACTAGTTATAATTCTTGAACTACTGGTTTAAATTGAATGGAAATATATCGTGTTTATACAATGCGTGCTTGGTTACTGAAAATTATTTCAGGCTTCTAGTTTTATCCACAACGAAGTTATAAGGAGGAAAGGATGTAGGTGTGTGGCCGTGCCGCTGTTTTGCTCGATTTGGCGGGGGCACTGCCGTGCCCCCAGATATTAACTCTTCCATACCTTTTGTTTTTATGAATGGGAGGAAAATACAATGCACATGTCCACGCCACGGTGATAGCGCGGAGGTTATGTCGGACTCGCACTGACTAAAAACCCCCCGATGGTCCTCGACGCATTTCGCATGGCTCTGGGGTCTCCTACGGAACGCACCAGTGCCGCCCTAGCGTTATGCCTCTGTGGGTCCAACCTTTTTTTTCATCGTTGCGCAGCCCCCAACTAAACCGTGTACCATCCCGAGGACCCCTTTTACGCCTTGGCCACGACTTTGGTCTTAAGCGACCTGCGGCAGCGTTTTATCTGTTCATTGCGCGGTCGAGACGCGCAACGCACTGTGGTTAGTTGGGATCACGCGCAATGAATTAGAAAAACCGCTGCCGCAGGTCGCTTATGACCAAAGTCGTAGCCAAGGCGTTAGTCGCCTTGTACGACAGGCAGGGGATACCGTAGACGTATTCTAATGCCCGGGCTACAGGGCGCAACTCTTCGATACCTACACACCGCAACCATTAAAGGGCTGTTATTCGCTAAGCGTTAATGCGGCTCACCCCGCCGTTCACCCGTCACGAAACTAGATCTCTACCTACGCTTGGTTACTATGCATCGCGGTGTCAAGATATATTTGTGGGTGAGCGTTGAGATGAGCTTAAAACAAGTTACAGAATAGGGGGGCTGGTACCTTTTCCGTTATAGTCGTCAACTGCAGCTTTCGATACATTTCTGATTGATTATTGAACGAGCGAGCGAAGCGAACGAAGTTCTCCGTTACAGCTTGAGCAAAAATGATTTCGTATTAGTTCTACATCTCGGAGAGCTTTGACAATCTACGAAGGCTAAAACTGTCTCGAGGTAAACCCACGGTACCAAAACTAGTCGTTTATATTAGGTACGCATCTACGCTGCATTCAGACCATGCTTGCTCTTATGAAAGGTTAGGTTAGGCTCGGACAAAAATAGGTCTTCCCTGCCTGTCCTAGAAGGCGACTTAAGGGGTCATCGGGGTTGCGAGTGTTCCAGGGAAGGCGACGAACATCTTTTCCGCCCTAGGACGGGCCAATGTGGCGCGGCGCGAGGGGGGCTCCGTGCGTTTAGTATGAAACCCTGAACTCCTCTGCACGAGAGCGCAGATGGAGGCCGCCGTGGAGTTTTTTAGGTACCTAGTAGGCGGTCCTGGTTAAATATGCAGTATATGGCAGCACCACTTTTTAAATGTTATATTTCTATGGAAATGAAACCAACTAATTTCAGACGGATATTTTGCACTAAGAAAACATGTTGGTGGTGTGACGTATTTTTAAGGCGTCCAAAGGGTTGATATTTTTTCCAAAAAGGAGTTGAAAGACGTGCGAGTCTCTTAGGGCGCTTGCTGGGAGTTTATCCTCTGCTCTGTTGTATTCTGTGCTAAAACCCCCCGGGTCAAGGCGAGGCTGTTTCTTTCCAAAAAGATTTTCCCAATTTTCCGTCTTTGTCCCCGTAATAAAAGACTGTTGTTTTTACTTGGTAGGTAGTTAACAGGGCTGTGATTGTGATGGATGTAGAACAATAAAACTACACAAGCGTGGTGGATGGGACCTTGAGCTTAACCTTTTGAAAAAATATGTTTAATAATTTACCAAGAAACGAATTCAAATGTTCAGATTATTCATTAAATATCAAAGATATTTTTTCTTCACAAGCTCAGTTAAGAGGAATGGTGGTTCAAAAACGATTTTACGACGTTGCTATACTTGCTATTATTCAACTCAACAACTCAAAATTATCTTTATTCAAGTAGGCCTAGTAACAAGCACTTTTAAATAGTCAGTTAGAAACATGCTAATTACAAAAATAAGCTAATTTCTTAGAGCAATTTTCAATCAAAAAATAAAAATTATATGAAGTAAAAATTGTATAAAAAATACTAGTCTAGAATGTTTCTAGAAAACAATAAGTATAATGTCAAAAAAAACGAGAATAATAAATTATAAACACAATGTCATAAATTTCCAAACGTAATAAATAAATTAAAAATTCAGTCGCAATTAGTTCCATGGAGATATATCATTCATGTTAAGTAGTCTTGTGTGCTATAATATAAGCTTTCGAAACAAGTGTACGCTTCACATAGTTCTTGAATTTATTAATATACTAGCTTCCGCCCGCGACATCGCCTGTGTGGACCCGGGATAAAAACTATGCTATATTTTAATCCAGGCTATACCTACACAATCTTTGTGCAAAAATGACCAAATCGGTTAAGTCGTTTAAAAGCGTGATTGAGTAACAAACATCCAAACATCTAAACATCCAAACTTTTGCATTTATAATATTATATATTTATTAATAATTGTTTTTATAGAGACATTAACATACGTGACCCTATTAAACCAGGAAAAATCTTAACAGCGGGAAGTACGACTGAAAAGCGCCATATATGTAACTAAATAATTGTCTTCGAATAACATAAGAATTGTACATCTCAGTCATTGGTAGCACGGCTTTAACGTAAATAATAATATTATTAATAAATTAAAAACGTGATGGACATGGTTACAAATATAATAAAAATACAATACGTATTATTAAAGTATTTTTAAAGGGTTAACTATTTGGATTGCCGGATTGCTGATTGTATTATAATATTACCCTTACTTCGATAGACTCCGTAATGCAGTGAATGTGGAAAATCAATTGAAATAATTGAAGGCAATACGATAAAAAACGAATTAGAAAGTACATCTAGCGCCATCTAGTGACTAATAGATAGGTATATTACATTTGGCAACGCTCATTTGAAATTTCACGCTGTTTGTTGGTCTGCATACAAAGTTTCATCTCCTTTTTCGTCCCCAAAAAGGGATGAAATTTGACATAAATAGCCTATGTCCTATTCTGATATTTATAAGGTATTTATACTGCAAAGTTTCATAAAAAATCGTCCAGTTGTTTTTGAGATTGATTGGAACGTACATCCATCCATCCATCCAAACTAGTAGGATAGTAATAAAATAAAATTAGTAGGATAACTCAGTTAGGTACGTTTTCTGAAAGTTTGTAATAAAACCTTACACAATTACCCGAGTGGTGGGCACCGCGAGCTTATTTCTAGTATTAATATTATGTATGTGAGTTTTTCCTATTTACAATGTTTTTATGTACATACACAGTATTGTCATAGATGTATTGACAATGTAATGTCATTATATTAATATCTTTAAACTTATCTCTAAGTGAATCTCTATGGTTCAATTTATATATCGCCCGAATAGCCCTTTTCTGCAAAACAAAAATCGTATGAATCTCCGAAGCACTGCTCCACAATAATTTACTTTAAAAACAAAGTTTTAACCGACTTCAATTTAGTACTCCGCCAAGCCACGAGGACATTTCCACATTTCTTTTCCCATTTACCACATGAACTGATTTCCGAGAGCAAATGCATTAATTATTAGAGAAAAAACCCCAATCGCTGTATATGACCCGATAATATTTGAGGACTTCCGTCGATTCCACAAGGATCACCCTTGGCACTTCATTAGTTGCTATTTCAACGGAATCTTATCAGAATCTGTGATAAAGGTACTTTTGTACTTTTAAGTACATAAATGAGGAATTCCATAAGTCATCGGTGGTCTTCATCATCAATTCCACTCCACCAATTTATGATTTCCGGATGTAAATACACGAGTTATAATAGAAAATACCAAAATCACTACACGCGTGCCTAATATAATTGAGGAGTTCCCTCAATTCCTCATGGATCCCATCATCCAATTGAATTTACAAAAAAATGGGACCCACCTGGAAGCATATACTTACGAACAAAAAAAAGATTTTACGAATCGGCTCATCAATGACGGAGTTCTGAGGTAACAAACATTGAAAAAAAAAAAAAAAAAAAAAACAACCGAATTGAGAACCTCCTCCTTTTTTTTTGAAATCGGTTAATAAAATACCATATAATCGAAATTTTTTCATGTGTTAATTGACGGATCTTGCTCACTGCAAATGCTGCAGAACTCAGTCTAATCGAGAGATTAGCGATATGGGGACCCCATTGAAGCTTGGAATCTAATGTTAAACCAAGAACAACTGTACTATCAACTAGATCCAATTCCTTATCTTTCATTAAGACACTCCCTTACTCGTGCTTAACGTGATTCGTGACAAATTTAATACATTTGGTCTTTTTCTCATTTAACAATAAATTATTAACATTAAACCAATTTACTACTTTAGAAATAGCATTGTTTATATACTTGCAAACTTGTTGCTGTGATATTAAAATAAGTGAGGTGTCATCTGCAAACAATACTATATCATGGTGGGTCTTTACGAGGTATGGCAAGTCATTTATCTAGAACAGGAAAGGCCCCAATATTGATCCCTGCGGTACACCCATCGAGACCAATGACCCCGGTGATCGCTGTCCATTTACTTCAAGTAAGTAAGACTTAAGTAAATTCAGTGATGATCCTCTGACTCCATAGTAGTCGAGTTTCCTGATCAATGTTTCATGACAAACGCAGTCGAAGATCTTGGATAAATCACAGAAGATACCTAAATCATCTCGTGATTCCTCCCAGGCATCGAAAATCAGCACAGATATTGGTCTGAAGTTAGTGGGGGCCCTACTGACCCCACTAACTTCAGACCAATATCTGTGCTCCCAACATTTAGCAATTTTTTGAAAAATTAGTTTTGTCGCAATTAATAAAAAAATATATAAACATTAATTTGATGCACATCATGCATTTTGGATTTACACGGGGTCGCTCGACGACACTGGTGTCGAGCTAATTAAACACATTTTCGATGCCTGGGAAGAAACACGAGATGCTTTAGGTATCTTCTGTGATTTTTCCAAGGCCTTCGACTGCGTTTGTCATGAAACATTGATCAGGAAACTCGACTACTATGGAGTCAGAGGATCATCGGCTTACCGGATTTGAACAACGAAGTGATTTTACTATGCTTCATTAGATCAGGAAACTCACCGCAATCGACACTGTTGTTAAATATAACTGGCAACGCAGGCGCTATGATTTCTATTAGGGATTTGAGCGCATGAACAGATACTGCCTAGAGGTCATTAACTAATGATTTTTTGAATTGATGATCTTAATTGAATTTTTGACATTAATTGATTTAAACCATTTTAAACGCTTTAACTACATCTGAGAAACTAACGTGTTCAAAATGAAGGTTTGAATTGGCAGAGGAAGGTGATGAATTTAAATACTTTTAATAATACATTCTTAAGCTTTGCGGCCGCTTCAGTTCAGCTACTACTATTTGAGCTTTTTACTGTATTTCAATCCAAGTAAGTCCATCGCTCTCATTAGTTTAACATGAGATATCGGAATTATCTTATGTTTAGCGTAATGATAAATAGGGATATCGTCGTCGCCCCGTGAACTAAAGGTGCACCTTAAACGAAATAATGTAAATAACTCGGCTAGTATTACATTCCTCCTTAAACACGGGCCTGGAAACAGACGAGGGACAGTTGGCGCCCTTTTTGCTATTTGCAGAATTTTAATAGAAACACCCTGAGGGTCGGCAAAAGGCTAAAGCCAGGTCAACGGTGCAGTTTGGAATAACTCTGTAACCTGACTTTTAGCCCTGATACCTAACAGAATCGTCATTAAACTCAAACGATTTCGTGGCCATAAATATACAGGTATACAGGCAAATATATGTATTTGTACAATACAAGGTTCATAATTAGAACATGAAAATCATTAACAAAATTCATAAAATGACTTGGAATTGGGAAAGGGTTATGACTTGTAATTAAGAAAGGATTATATAATGCAGATATAGTGGTAGAAATTAAGTTCAATACCGTCCTGCGGAATCTGGCTTAAATTATTAAACTTACTCCTTAATAGTCATCTTATCAGCCGAAAGAGATCCAGTCCCATCCCTCCAAAGAGTGCCAAAGTGTTCGGTTCTGCGCCACCCACATCCAGCGGACTCCTGCGACACTTTACCATTTTTACCAGGTCATCAGTGACAACCTCTTTAGCCTAGTTGGTAGGGAGTAGTGACCCTGCGAAGCTAGAGGTCCTGTGTTCGAATCTCGGTAAGGGCATTTATTTGTGTGATGAGCACGAATATTTGTTCCTGAGTCATGGATGTTTACTATGTATGTGAGTATTTATATAAGTTATTTATCGTCGTCTATACCCATAGTACGAAACGGCGAATCTTTTGATAGTAATGAAGTAACCGCGTATTGCATTAGGTACTGTTTACTGACACGTTATATGAGCACAGCAAGTCCCAAATAATTGTCCCACTAAATTGTATTATTGTTTGCTAATTTCGCACATTATTTTGATTGCGTAAAGTAAGTAAATAAAACAACCTTTTAATTGTCCATGAGTGTTTGCTACTGGACAATTAACTGATTTCAGCGTGTGTGCATCAAGTACGTTGTAACTACGTGTAAAGTACAGGCTTTATACTGCGTTTTAACTTTATAGGTAAAATGCTGTGATGTCATGTAGTTCCGCTCGTTACGGGGTTTTAATCGCTATTTACATTAAAATAGTATCGGTTCTAGTAATTACTGCTCTACCTGCACATTCGGTTTAAAGGTATTTAAATGCATGTAATAATTAAAAGCCGCCCAATAATGTTAATACTAAACAACAGTGTAACATTATGTACCTACTGGGCCCCTTTTCTGTAACTTATTTTAAGCTCACCTCAACGCTCAACCACAAATATATCTTGACACCTCAATGCGTAGTAGGTAAATAAGCGTAGGTAGAGGTCTAGTTTCGTGACGGGTGACCGGCGGGGTGAGCCGCATTTAGCGCGTAGTGAATAACAGCCCTGATGACGTCCGCGTAGAACGCGTTGATCGCTAATCGCCATAGCATTCTTTAATTTGCTATTCAATAGTGTAGTGCTCTCATGTTCAAATTGATAACTTAGTAAACCATCAAATTATTATAGATATACCTTGTAAGTTTAGAAAAATATGCATTTTTTACTGTCCAAGAGTCACTTTAAAGCTACCACCAATTACTTAGGCTTTTATAGAAATAAAATTGTATTACAATTATGGAACTAAACGCAGTATTGCGCGACCGAAACAGCTATTTACTTGAATCCATACAGCGATTAGTAATAAATAGCAAACTCTGACGTCAATTAGTATGAATCGTTTCGGCTGCCGCCAGCGAGGTCCGTATTTGACTCAAATTTTTGGGTATTTATGGTCTTTAATTGTAGTTGCTCTCATACAAACATTTGTTCCTCTCCAATAACTGGTTGGAATAGCATAGCATCGTAAACAAATCTTAGTCCACAAGCCTATTCTTCCAGCACGGCTAGCACGCGACGGCGCGCGAGCTCTCTCGATTTTTCTCGCACTATCCGTCTCTCTCTTATTAGAACACTTAGAAGAAGAGGTATAGTGCGATAAAAATCGAGAGTATGTCGCGACCGTCGTGTGCTAGACGTGCAGGTGCATGATATTTGGCATAAACAGTATCTTATACCCATCTCCGGGACTTAGACTAACACCATACCAAATATCATCACAATTGTTTCAACGGTTGAAACGTGTAAGGGTAACAGGCGGACAGACAGTTACTTTCGTATTTATAATATTAGTATGGATATTGATTAAGATTATATACTAAGTAGTGGAAGCAGCTGAGGGATGACGCGGACATCGCAATATTCGCAATCTTTTTAACATTTTAATTGAAGCATGGTAGGGTTGATTAAATTGGTGCAAGACTATGGTTATTGAACCACCGAAGATTCCCTGGTTTTGTAAGTTGCGACTAAATAGACAGCTAGTTTAGACTAAATAGGCATTTAAGAGGGTGGTTGTTCTCCAAATTGCTCGATTTGTGGTGTGAGGGAAGATGTCTACCACGCATTGGTGGAATGTGCTCGAATCGGAGCAGACCGCAGGGCATTTGAAACACAAGCCAAACTTAAATTAGCAGACATCGGTTTATGTAACATAATATTGCCTAACCCTACATCTAAATTAGCAATCAAACTGTACCAATTAATATGTAGTTAAATTACTGAACTGTAGACAATGAACAATGTAATGAGGCCGGCGTCATCGCTCTGCGATAAAAGCCTTAATTTTTTAAAAACAATGAACAAAAAATAGCAACCGCATTGTATACAGATACATATAGGTACCTAGTACTACTTAGATTTAGTTTAGTGGTTTTCCGTTATTGGACCTAAACTTTACCTTTAAATACATACCTACTGGTTAGCATTACATACGCAATTATATAATAAATCACAGAGGCATTTACTTAGTTGAAAGACAGTGATAACCTCAAGAAATTTGGTATTACTGGGAAAAATCGTAGACAAGCAACCAAGTAGCAGAAGCTCGATACGCTGGACATAACAAAGCCTGGGCCGATCGGGCAGCTCTTGATACAACAGTTCCCACCGCTTTGCATTCGGCTACAGATAGGAAGAGATGGAGACACGTCATCCGAGAAAAAATATTCCAGACATGACCACGACCCTCAGTAATGAGGAAACCGATGCAATTAGGAGGAGGATGATTGATCGAAATGTGTGTCTGGACGGTCTGGACTTGGCTTCCAAATACCGGACCCTTCGCGAAGCCGGTATTAATACCGGAACTGTTTTCATCAATCCCGGGATCCCAAAATTGGATTAAAAAAACATTTTAAAACAAGCTTTTTAGTCATTTTCTTTGCACATTTGTCAACGAAATATAAAGACGATTATAACACGATATTGATGAACTAAACTGTATTTTACAGCCTACATATCACAACAAACATTATTTCTGATTTGCTGCTGAAAATGTTTGCAAGTATTTTTTTCTGTGCCTATTCAGTGTACCGCCGTTGATGGGCACAGGCTTTTCCCCGTGATTTTCGAGAGTGCCCACTATGTGGTTCTTCTGCCCAATCACTGAGGAATGCATATAGGTCTAGGTCGGCCCCGTTGCGTCGCCCTTTATGTGGCACCTCTTGGTAGCTACTATAGCTATATTAGCCCATCCGTCTAGATGCATCCGAAAGACGTGGCCGGCCCAGTCCCACTTGAGCCCGGCAGTTTTTGCACACGTATGTGTTTTGTTTTGAGTGTACGGTCAGAACAAAATGTATGCGCGTTGAGCGCTTGTCATCTGAACATGGCCTTACATGAATTTAATTTCATTAATTTCGTAACTTATTTAGGTACAGTCAGCAGCAGAAGTAGCTACGCTTCTTATCCTCTTGACATAAGAGTCGTGTGTAGGTAATTTTGAGCATTTGGCCCGCTTAGCTACTTTTGCTGCTGACTGTACATCTCGTCATGCACAGCGAGCTCACTCTATCGGACGGACGGCGACTTCTAAACAACTTCGTGCTATTATGAGGCTCAATTTAGTGCAAAGTTTCGTATTCCGATTTGATATCAATATGTTTTTTGGCCTCGATCTGAATCTTCAGTATATATATTAGATGGGCGCGCGCGCAAGCGAACGTAGATCGTATAGCCATAGCATTAGAATACTCACAAGTTTTTAAGAAAATTTAATTAAAATAGGCACCTACTTTGAAACAGTTTATTTTTTACATTATATACTTACACACATATATTCATGCACATATTTCCCGGAGAGGTAGGCAGGCAGAGATCACGGATTTCCACTTGCTACGATCTTGCTAAACCTTGCTTCATTCTGCACTTTCATGACATTCTTAAAGAATGAAAGAAAGAAAGAAAGAAAACATTTATTCATGGCAACAACAAAAAAAGACAAACTGTGGAGTGGACACGTACGCACATACACATTTGCCACGAAATAGTCACAACTCAGCGTAATGCTGGCAACGCCAGCGCTGGTCTTCCGTTGTGGCCATTTGGTGAGGTGAGGACGGAACAATGACGTCACGATCACACACAAGGACAAATGGCAAATTACAAAAACAATACAAATAACGAAGAACACAAACTCATTAAAAATAAAAATCAATAAATAAAAACAATAAAAGACACCTGCCACTTAATTTTTAAAAAGAAAAAGAAAAAAGGTACTACAACTATGGCTTATCTATGGTAAATTTGGGTTGACAATTATTGACATTACATAACTACAGGTGACAACTAACGCGTGTTGATGCAAAACATTCTGTGAAAACAGATTCAGATTCAGATCTTTATTTTGCCTTATTAGATAATAAATACCATGCAAAAAAAATTATACATCAAAACAAACACACGCAAAACAAAAAACAAGATAATAATAATAATAATAGTCACTCAGGCATATTATCTCCGGTTGTGGTCATCTTGCTAACGGCGAGTACTTGCACAGACATAACCTTGTAGCCAGAATTATTCACCAGCAACTTGCTCTGCTATACGGTCTTGTGGCCTCCGAAGTGCCTTACTATAAGTACACACCTGCGCCAGTTCTCGAAAATGGTCGTGCCACGCTCTATTGGGATCGAACTGTCATCACGGACAGGACTATTCTTGCCAATAGGCCTGATATCGTGCTGACAGATCGATCGAAACGCCAGGCAGTGCTCGTCGACATCACCATCCCCCATGACGAGAACCTCGTGAAGGCCGAGAAGGACAAAGCCAGCCAAGTACCTAGACCTGGCTCACGAGGTAACCGCCATGTGGGATGTTGATTCGTCGATCATCGTCCCGATAGTCGTTTCAGCGAACGGTTTAATAGCGAAGAGTCTCGACCATCACCTCAAGAGACTCTCGCTAGATGGCTGGATCAAGGGTCAGATACAGAAGGCGGTACTCCTGGATACTGCGCGGATAGTCAGGAGGTTCCTGTCTCTGGCGCCCTGACCACCGGCAGCTTAGGCCCCGCCTCGCTGCCGGCGGTACCCTAGGTTAGGTTTTTATAATGATTTTATGTTTTGTATGTATAGTTTTATATTTTACTTTTTATATAGTTATTGTAAAAACCTAGTCTAAGACGGAAAATAAATAAAGAGAATAATAATAAAAAGATACAGAACATGTCCGACGTCAACATAACAACTATACATATAATAATAAAATATCTTTGGATGTCTTAGCAATTATTTGCAATGTTTCGATTAAAATAACATAGAACCATAGTGCAGTGTGTTAGGAACAAATCATTTTAAAATTATAAAAGAACTACATCACCAAAGCAGACATGCCAGGTAGCATATTAACACAAATAAAGAAGTAAAAAAAAAAAATATTAATAAAAAAAAAGCAATTGATACATGAAAATAAAACAAGTAAACGTTGATCATTAAAACTAAAACTATACTATGAGACTTACTGCTAAACCAGATACTACAACATCTCATACATGCTCTTCAATATTTTTATAAGGTTTTTAAATAAAAAAGATAAAAAAATGGATCCGGCGCTGTTTGACATTGGAAAACTCTGACGTCACTAGTATTAGAAATGCTCTACGAATTTCATACGCTAAAAACTAAAAAAACTTTTTTATCTAAATATATAAAAGAAGAAGTCCTGATCTACCATCAACGCACAGCCGAAACTACTGGAACTAGAGACTTCAAATTTGGTCCAGAGCTTACTTTTATGACGTATGCAAGGGATAAGACGGGATTTTTGGAAATTCCACCCCTAAAATGGTTAAATAGGGGTGCAATGTTTGTATGGGGGAAACATTATTTTTTGAACTAGAGACTTGAAACTTTGTAAAAAGATTACTTATTAAAAACACAAAAGTACTTTCAGCGTTTTAGAAAATTCCACCCCTAAGGGGGTAAATAGGGGTGCAAAGTTTGTATGGGGGAAAAATAATTTTTTGAACTAGAGACTTGAAACTTTGTAGAAAGATTACTTATTAAAAAACACAAAAAGTACTTTCAGCGTTTTAGAAAATTGCACCCCTAAGGGGGTTAAATAGGGGTGCAAAGTTTGTATGGGGGAAACATAATTTATTGAACTAGAGACTTGAAACTTTGTAGAAAGATTACTTATTAAAAAAACACGGAAAGTACTTTCAGCGTTTTAGAAAATTACACCCCTAAGGGGGTTAAATAGGGGTGCAAAGTTTGTATGGAGGGAACTTTATTTTTTCAGCTAGAAACTTGAAACTTTGTAGAAAGATTACTTTTATGAATACAAAAAAAAATATTAGCGTTTTAGAAAATTCTACCCCTAAGGTTAAAATAGGGATGCAAAACTTGTATATGGGAAACTTTTCCGTTTGAGCTAGAAACTTGAAACTTTGTAGCCAGATTACGTATTTGAATACAAAAAAGAACTTTAATCGTTTTGGAAACATCCACCCCCAAGGGGGTTAAAAAGGGTTGCAAGGTTTGTATGGGAAACACTTTTTTTGAGCTAGAGATTTGAAACTTTGTAGAAAGATTACTTATTAAAAAACACAAAAAGTACTTTCAGCGTTTTAGAAAATTGCACCCCTAAGGGGGTTAAATAGGGGTGCAAAGTTTGTATGGGGGAAACATAATTTTTTGAACTAGAGACTTGAAACTTTCTAGAAAGATTACTTATTAGAATACAAAAAAGTAATTTCTGCGTTTTAGAAAATTTCACCCCTAAGGGGGTTAAAAAGGGGTGCAAGGTTTGTACGGGGAAAACTTTATTTTCTTAGCTAGAAACTTGAAACTTTGTAGAAAGATTACTTATTAAAAAACACAAAAAGTACTTTCTGCGTTTTAGAAAATTCCACCCCTAAGGGGGTTACATAGGGGTGCAAAGTTTGTATGGAGGGAACTTTATTTTTTCAGCTAGAAACTTGAAACTTTGTAGAAAGATTACTTTTATGAATACAAAAAAATATATTAGCGTTTTAGAAAATTCTACCCCTAAGGTTAAAATAGGGATGCAAAACTTGTATATGGGAAACTTTTCCGTTTGAGCTAGAAACTTGAAACTTTGTAGCCAGATTACGTATTTGAATACAAAAAAGAACTTTAATCGTTTTGGAAACATCCACCCCCAAGGGGGTTAAAAAGGGTTGCAAGGTTTGTATGGGAAACACTTTTTTTGAGCTAGAGATTTGAAACTTTGTAGAAAGATTACTTATTATAATATAAACAATTACTTCCAGCGTTTTAGAAAATTCTATCCCTAAGAGGGTTAAAAAGTGGTGCCAGCTTTGGATGAGAAACACTCATTTTTGAGCTGGAGACTTAAAGCGTTGTATAAAGATTTCTTATCAGAATAAATAAAAGTTCTTTCAGCGTTTTGGGAAAATTCCACGCCTAAGGGGTTAAAACGGGATTCAAGGTCTATATGGAAACCAAAAAAATTTTATAGTAAGTTTTTTTTTAATTTCGGTCTTAGCCTGTATGTTAAAAGACTACATAACTGATTTCAGAGTTTTTTGAAATTCATTCCCTATAGGGGTTAAAGGGGGTTCAAAGTTTGTATGGAGAGAAAAACATTTTTAAAGTAAGGGATTTGTAACTTCTGTTTTAGACTATTTTAAATTGATTCCATAAGGGGGACACATTCATCCTCTAAATGAAAAATCCCAGAAAAGTAGGTTAGGTTAAGTTAGAACTACGACCCTTACATAACTGAACAGCTACCAGAAATGTAGAATAGATTAGGTTAGAACTGGGATGCTCCCAGAACCGAAAGGTAGATAAGTAGTAGTAGTAAGTAGGTGCGGATTATTTTGTTAATTTAATTTTTTTTTATGTTAATCAGAATAATATTATTCTCTAACACTGATATAAGGGGACGGCGGATGGAGATGGAAAGTTCTACGTCTTTTAGCATTAGATTACGTTTGCTTTCAAAACTATTTTCAGTAATGTAGCTTTCTTTAATACATTATGAAAAATATACAATTTAAGCCGAAACGTCTGTTGATGATTTTTAAGATATATGTGTAAAAACAGAGTTTTCAATTTAAACTAATGAACTCATCGCACTGTTACCTTCGTTGTTCGCTTAATCCCTGAACGGATTTAGATGAAATTTTCCGTACTTACAGATAATTTGAGACCCTAACTTGAGGATATAGGATAGTTTTTATCTCGGAAATCATCCCTTAAGATGGTAAAACTTTGTTAAGGGCAGCTGTAATTAAGGTTCCGCCTACAATCATTTAATAGCAATTATTTTTCTAAGACGGTAACAAGTTCTACGCGGACGAAGTCGCGGGCAACAGCTAGTTGTTTCATAAATATTTGCTAATTTAACTATCAGTTAAATACCGTATTGGAGAATGCTTTATGCTATAAGGATAAAGGCAGTGAGAAGCCCTTAATACAATCCTGCGGCAACCCGTAACAAACGACCTAACATATATATAATTGGCGTACGAGTACGCGCATCAAATGTATATTCGATTTAAATATTCGAACTTTGGAAAACTAGCACTTAAAACCTCAGTAGCAGTAGCACGTCCGAAAAACTACGAGGTCAGAAAGTAAAACGTGTCACGTCTCGAGATACGGAGATGCAACGAAAGGGTACACCCTAATAAGAATTTTAAAGTTGGCAGTTTTCTTTAGTTAATCGATTAAAAAATTGTACACGCAGTGATGGACACCGCGCCGCGTCTAATCAGAACACACGAACGCCCTTATTCAGCTACAACGAAGGAGAACTCATTTTATGGTGTGTGCACATGAAAATCGCCTGACTACTTTAATTAAATTGCACTGGGAAAAATTAATTCCCCTTGTTATTATGTCGCGGTTCAAAATGTTGATGCACTTGATTTCAGCTTCACCATCCTAAAATGGTTTGCCAATTCCTGAATACGATTTTGAATTTTCTTCCCAATCGAATGCCAAGCTACCTAGATAAAACTAAACAAGTTATACAAGTTGTAAATAAGGTGTTTAGAAATCACACCCAAACGGGAGAAGATAAAAGATTTATTCCCGACAAACATTTCCTCGAGTACGATCCAGATAGTTAGTTGCATTAATTTTTAAAGGGATAGCCTTGTCCATGTCCAGGGCGAGTGTCGCAGCCAAGTTATGATGATTGTAGTGGTTTTTTACGGCTCCTCCTTTATTAGGGAAAGTGGATGTGACGTCGTGCCATTCCGCCGCGATGCCGACTGTATACTTTATAAGAGAATGCGGACGTTCGCGGACAGGTTTATTACTTGTCCTTTTGTAAAACCATCCTAACGATCATAATATCAGAGCTTGGTGCGCACAAAAAGTTTAGCGGGAATCCGCAGCTTTATACGCTCGGAATTGTGTCCGCTCAGGGATTCAATATTTGATGAGGATTTATGCTATGGCCGGTTTACCTATTTAATACTTTTGGGACATTTGTCGGGGCGTTCCGAGTAATCGATGCAATGTTGGCGGAGCATCCTCTATTAGTCTCAAAGCCTGTCGAACACCGATAACGGCGTCAATCTAAACGGGCTGAAATCGAATGTGAAAGGGTTGTTTGATCAGTATAATAATAGTGAGAGTTCAAGGGCGGCGGGCAGGCGCCAGTTTCAATATAAATATTATTGCAGTGCCGCGCTAAACGCAGAATAACATTTGCATATTTATAAGAGAGCAGCCCTCAGCAAACATGGAGGGAATTGGCTACGGGAGGCCGGGTTTGTTTTTGACATAATGGGCCCTTTGTCGATGGAAGCTGTTTTCCTTACAGTCATTACTCAGCCTCTGTCTGTTCCTACGCGTGAGTTAGCATATTGCGGACTGAAAATGATGTTTTGTCGACAAGATACCGTATACAAGACTGGATTGCAGTTTTAATTTGCCCCCATTGTGGCTTTCGTAAACGTAATGGATCTTTCAAACCTTTGCATCGGCCTCTACATATAACTTTGGATTTAGGTTCACATAAAATGTACATTTAAAATGTCATTACATTTTATTACGAGTATGCTCGGACTTTCTTGCGTTGCAAGATTTTATTTGGTGGACATCAGTTTTATTACATTGCTCTTTATTGTTTTCTATTCAGCCGTGATTTACAGACGAGAGAGAACTAATTATACACGATAAAAACGTTATTTATCGGCCCTGTAACTCTACACTTAATTGGGATATTTTGTAATGTAACGTACCCACTTAAGGTACTTATTAACAGTAACGTTGACAGTTTTGATCCGTTTTAAATTACGGATATTCAATAACCTAGATGAAGGAATTAATGGTAGTACATAAAGCGCATTGAAAGTTCTTTGATGACATCAGCATAATAGTGAGGGTAATTCGCATTATGAACTATACACTAAAAGTCAAAATAACAAAGTAAACTGCACTGAACTAAAAGATTTCTATGACCCTAGCTCCGAATGAAAACATAATGTTTTGCATTCCTCGCATAAGCGCTGCCGTTACAGCCAAATGGGTTTGAAGTGGTGACACAAGTGGAATTATTCTTGAAATTCAACACTACATTTACACCTGGCACGACCAGCGAGACTTGCACTTCCCTGCTGCTCGTTTTGCCTAGCATTTGTGTATATTAAGGCGGAAGGGGTTTGACGTCACGGTTCTTGTAGGCTGGTGATGTTCAGCTTGCGTTAGTTGTTAAGGACATGATATTCGACGCCCGTAGGTGGCGGAGTCTGAATTCCGTGGAGGTTTCTCGCATGTTTGCCTGTGGTGTATTTGACACCCGGTCAACAGTTACTGTATGCGTAGTAATCAAGTGTTTGTTGGGCAAAAAATACTGTTGAAGACTCCACGGGCTAATTTATTACACTGATTATATGAGTTCACCAATGTTGAGCCTCATTGGGAAGCGTTTCTACTATAATTGTCGAAACTGTTTTACGTATACTTGCCGCAATACACCTAGAACACTCAAATATCAGAAGTAAAAGTTATAACTTATAGGTATACCTCATCCACAAACCCCACAAAACCAGACAAATATTCCATTGCCTTCCTATTACAATCTCTAAAGAGTCGAACAAGCAAGAAATTATTAAATAAAAATCTTAATTGATTAGTGTGTATATCACCGTAAATAAAAAGCTACGACATGCCGGAACGAATCGTATCCCCAGCGATATGGGGTTGGAAAATTTAACATTGTAATTTATTTTTATAGTGTACTAGAGGGGGTGGACGACGCATGTCTTTGGGGATTAAATAATCATGGTATTGCATTCTTTCTGGTTATCTTTATTGGTAAATACATTGGGATAGAATCACTTTATTTTTATTACGTGTATTGCTAAAAATGGGGTGGCAAAGGAATTATGTGCGTAGTGTAAGTATTAGACATTTTGTTTCGTTAAATTAATGAATGTACGTATATATCAAAGTACCCTTTGTATCGAGATACACATACTCACACACACATGTACACACTCGCTCACCTACCTGCTTATTTCATAAATTACGATAATATATATACATTTAGCGGTTTACTGTTTTAAAATATGAAATGTTTGTCGTGATTTTTAACACAAATTCTGTCACGTAGCTACTTCTAATTATAGATAACAGGTGTACCTGATAACTCCAGAGTTCCAAGGTTCAGGCTCAGCATAATTTGGGACTCACCGGATATCGCTTTTCTATTATGTAACAGTGTTGATTGTAAAATTAATTTATTATTCGTAGATATCTTAGTTATTTATAATTATTACTCATTAATAATGAGTAATAATTCATTATTACTGCGCTGATAATTATGTTTCCGTAAAAACAGAACACATTCAGACAATTCAATCAAGATTATGGTAGACTCATTTATTTGTCTTTTTGGGACGGTGGAACGTTGATGCAAATAATGCTTATAAATTTTAGCAAAATTCATTTCTGAAAATCCATGCTAATCCATACTATTTATACTAGTTAGTAGTATTATAAATTCGAAATGCGTCTGTCTGTCTGTCTGTCTGTTACCTCTTCAAGCTTAAGCCGCTGAACCGATTTGGATGAAATTTATTAGGATAGTTTTTATCCCTGATATCATCCCCTAAGGGGGTGAAAGTTTGTATGGAGCTACGATATAAACGAGTTCCACGCGGACGGAGACACGGGCAGAAGCCTAACTACGAGTAGCTTCTGCCCGCCACTCCGTCCGCGTGGAACGTTATTCTATATTCTTGAGCAAGTTCCCCGTGTTACATTTAACTTAAGATGTTAGGCGCCTTCGCCTTTAAGGGCATGCACTTTGAACTTATGAGATCCTTCAAAGGCATAAACTGCAAGAACTAGGAAACAATATGAATGCTCAAAAGTAACCTAAGATCCGACCTGGTAAAGTTTGCGGGAGTCCGCTGGATGCGGGTGGCGCAGGACAGGGCACTCTTTGGGGGAGGCCTATGTCCAGCAGTGGACGTCTTTCGGCTGATATGATGACGATGAACCTAAGATCAAATAGAAGCAAATATGAATGAAACTTTACAGGTATACTTATACATCTACATTTGTCCAAAATGACATTCCCGAGTATTGCAACTCGTAGTTTCGTGCGCGGAAGACATCAACGTGTCTCATACACGGGGCGTGGTCTATGAGAATCGAGGTAATACCTTAAGTACTACTTTCCTTGGGTTATATTATAAGTCTTAAATATGTATACATAACATGTCATAAACATTAATGTAACAACATAAATGTAATGTTACGCTCCTACCGCATGTTTCCAATAGACAGTCGACTGAATCGGCGCCCTAATTAATTTAGACATTTCGACCCCATGCAAACGTCAAATGAAAGTCAAATTCCCATCGTTTCGCAAATCGACAAATTTTAACATCAAACACCCGGATCTTTTACTTTCCAGTTCTCCTATAATACTCAGCAAAGTTTCTCAAAAGTAACCTTACTGTGTACAAAACACGGTTTTTTTCAGTGTAGCGTAGATAAAGGATATATTGTTATCGAAGTAGCAAACATGTGTCTGTTGTTTTAAAAATTCTATAACATCGATAAATGTTTGCGCAACGATCATTGCTTTGATTTGGACCGCAGACTTGCTTTTATTGTTTGCCTTTTTCCCGTTTTTCCCTTTTATTTCCCGATACGCACGATTTCGAATTAACTTTCTATTAGGTGTTTGACGGAATCAATTTGATTTTGTACACATACTGTTAAAATATTTACGCTACGAACCTATTTAGTATACTACCCAATATCTGAAAGCAGCTCAATTGTCAAGGTAATAGAGCCGCTTACAACGTATTTTTAACTGACTTCAAAAAAAAGGAGGTTCTCAATGCGGTTGTATTTTTTTTTTTCAATGTTTGTTACCTCCGTCATTGATGAGCCGATTCATTTTTTTTTTTGGTAAGTATATGCTTCCAGGTGGATCCCATTTTTTTGAAAATTCAATTGGATGATGGGATCCATGAGGAATTGAGGGATCTCCTCAATTATATTAGGCACGCGTGTAGTGATTTTGGTATTTTCTATTATAACTCGTGTATTTACATCCGGAAATCATAAATTGGTGGAGTGGAATTGATGATGAAGACCACAGATGACTTATGGAATTCCTCAATTATGTACTTAAAAGTACAAAAGTATATCACAGATTCTGATAAGATTCCGTTGAAATAGCAACTAATGAAGTGCCAAGGGTGATCCTTGTGGAATTCGGAAGTCCTCAAATATTATCGGGTCACATACAGCGATTGGGTTTTTATCTATAATAATCAACGTATTTGCTCTCGGAAATCAGTTCATGAGGTAATTTGGAAAAGAAATGTTTTCGTGGCTTGGCGGAGTACTAAATTGAAGTCGGTTAAAAATTTGTTTTTAAAGTAAATTATGAGTGACTTAAATGACACTGACTTTATGTTTAGTGGTTTAGTCATCATAGGCTATCGAGAGTTACCGCTGCTCGATTGGGACACAGCATGTAAAATAGTCTTTTGTCCCCAGATTCATTATTTAATTAAAATAAGAGTGAAATATTAGGTGTAAGTCATTATACTGTTACAATTAACACAAATGCACCATATCTGAAATAATCTAAATGGGATATGCCAAAACAGGGACCACCTACAATCTATAATGGGACAGAGACAACACTGGTTTGGCGTGGAAACTAATCTGCAGCTAATTTGGCATCCATGCAACATGGCTTCCAGAGTAGTAGAATAGAGCGCGTGCAGAATCGAACTATAAGAACACGATGCCGGAAAAAAACTTCTACGCAACTTAAGATTCCCAAATATCAAATTATCGGCTCCCCCTGTTTTAACATATATTTTTTTGTAAGAATTCTATTTGGCATAATCTATGTACTCTATGTAGCCATAACTGACTTTGCGCATAAACTGTTTTGGCAGAATCGAGATTCGCATAGTTCGATTACGCTGAATTTCAATAGTCCGAATTATTTGTTCATAATTTAGATGCTCCGAAATCCGAATCATGTCCATGCATAAAATATATGAGCATATTTTTTTTGTCGAACACTATTCTCGCAGAAATAGGTATATCATGGCATAACATTATTTAACAGAATTTATACACAAACAAAAATAAAAACAAACTCGTCAATTATTTTAACCTAACCTAAACCTAACCTAACCGCCAGCGCGTCGACGTCACCCCGCTTGGCGGGGTGCCTATTTCCGCTCTAAGGGACACAAGCTAACCTAACCTAGTAATAATACTTATTTATTTTATAATACTTGGTTATTTGTTGTTTTTTTTACTGCGGGGGGCCCCACCCCCCGAGCCCCCCTTGTGGGACGCTTCACCCCGCGTCCCCCCTTGTTCTAGCTGCCCTAACCTAATCTACTATATTCCAGCTCGCACCATATCGCATCCTGTTTTAAGTATGCTTAGTAAGTATCGGACAATCTATAATATGCTGAATAAAAATATGCTAAACAAAATTATGCGTTAATATAATCGGCCATAATAATATTATGCTAATTTTAATTCAACTAATACATTTTCAGAATTTTAGAAATTCTAATAAGTAAGGTTTCTGCCACATTAACATTCGCCGAAAACCGAATATGCCAAGTCTGTTATGCGAAAAACTTTCGGACAACCAAAGTTATACCAAATAGAAGGAACCCATTGTAGGTACTCTGAATCGTATTCGAAAGCGACAAATTTTGTTATTTCCTTGTCAACTGTCGATTTTGCCCGACGACCGAATTAACAAGCCGTTACTGAAAGTTTCCCGTGGCAGTTCATTAATCTGAAAAAATGCGTAGGTACTTAATTAATAAATAACAATCCACTCATTTCGCTGAGACCTTTAGCCAGCTAATTAACCATTAACCAATCAAGCTATTAGTTAAAGGGTGGAAAGAAAAACAAATACATTTTCACCTCATCGGCTCGGAAAGGCTTGCTTTATCGCTCAAAATCTGCGCCCAAAAGTCCATTATATCCGCTAGCGTAGAAAGAGTTTTAGAATTTGGAACGTAACGGTCAATCGTGAGATCCAACTTTTTTGGTGTTATGCCAATAATTCATATTATTATTTTGATAATATTACATTAATAATACATATTCTTGCTTAATTACATATGAAATATTCTTAATTAGACTGACATAAGGATACAATTAAATTAAATAATTTTAAAATGTAGTTTTAGTTTTTGAATTTTTCGCTTTGTATTTAAATTTGTAACACACTGTTTAAAAAGTTTTAAGAAAAAACTCGTATACCTACATTTCATTTTGCTTTTTGCTTTGTTATGTTCTAAAGTCATAGTAAAATCAAAATAAAGAGTTATGTAAAGATGCAAATATGTGTATGTTACATTTAATAGTTATAAAATGCTTTGATCTTGATGAGATGTGTGTACATTTATTGAAAATTAGTAAAAGATCCAAATGACTTATTATATTTACAAGTTTCCTCGCGGTGGTGAGATGAAAAGTTGTGTTTCGCTCAGCAGCAAAGTTGTTTGGCGTCTCGTGCTTTGAAAGCCTCGCTATGCTCAGGATTGTACTTTTGAACCTTGCAATCCTTCGCTAGCTCGGCTTTCAATACAAGAACTTGCGCCAAACAACAACTTTGCAGCCTTGCATAACAAATAACTATTTCGGGCTTGGCTAGAGATTTTTTCCGTTAATTAGGTTAAGTACTCGTAGTTTGCTCTTTTGTTCACCGCAGGGTAATTCTGTAAGGCTGAAACTCGACGCGACATCGCTAAGAGCCGAGTGAAATTAACGACACCCCTCTTATTAACCCTTCCTTAGCTCTGACTCTATTTCGGGAACTAACTGCCTCGCTGTAACGGCATTACCAGACACCGGCGCGCGGCAATTTTAGTCGATTTTACGGCAGGCTACTTGAGGCTCGGTTTACGGTCATCATAGGTATAGATATACTGGTTTTATGCCACGATCACGGTAAGAGGTATGAGTTCCACATTATTAACAACGATTTTCACCTTGATTATTAAAAAAACTACACCTATTTTAGATAGGCTGTAAGTAGTTGATTTTTGACCATATATTAAAAGGCTTTTATATACAGGTGGTAGAATCTGCTTGATTTGACCCACTTTAAAGTTAAAACATACTTACCATGTAAAGTGACTAATAATGGAAGGCATTCATTTGATTCTGCGTTCAATTTAGGAAAACTGTTGAATTTACGCAGTTTAACCCATATGAATATCATATTTCTGTTCGGAAGTCCAAAACACACACACTATCGCTAACACCACGGAAAATATGTCGAAACCATACACATACACATATAAGGCAACCACGCGTAGGAAAGCACCAAGCTCCAGTGCGGTCAGGCCTTAAGACTTTGTGTCTGATGATCTTGTAAAAAACAGCGTGAGCATAGAGAAAACTAGTTTACAGCACTATTGAATAACTGGGAACCAGTCCAAAACAAAGCACGCCTTTTCCTATAGTTTTAAGAATCTTTACATTTTCCAAGAAATCTCATTCCAACTTAGCCGATTGAGCATTTTGTTAAGAGGAGAAAAAATACAAAATTTAATTAACAAAGTTATCTGAGAGCTAAACACAAGTTTCCGAAGAAAAACGAGCCAACTGACACGTTAATTTGATTCTGTAGAATTACAACCGAAGAGCGTGTGAAGGAGATCGTGGTGGGAATTTTAAGAAGAACCTGGTATACCGCGTTTGTATGGTCTACGGTCTCTTGCGGTAGTTCGCTGTGGGGATCTTTATTTCATCCAATACGGTCTAGAGGGAATTAGAAGTACTTTGTTTATATACAATTCACAAGCGCGATTCTGTTTCTAAGTGGTTATTTCATTCCCCTGACTGGATTAGGCTTACTATATAGTAAGCACTCCTAAGCAAACGACATTCATTTTGTTAAAAGGAGGTTTATTCGATCGGTAAGCTTGTAATGTTTCAAGTAAATGACCAAATCAAATGTTTGTGCCAATGGTTAAGAGGAAACACTAAGGTCAAGGTAATTGAGAAATAGGTATTTGTAAAATGTATTGCTGTCGCGCCAATCTTGCCTCCCGCCGCAGAGCGCGATAGAGACAATTGCAGCTTGGACCGAAAATGCCTATTAAAATTACATAAAATCAACATTTCGTAGTCCCCTGATTTCTTCTCCAAAACTTGACCTATTTAACTATTTTTTTTTATTAAAAATCAAAGAAAGGCTTTGGCCGTGTTCCTATGTCTTCCTTTTTTTTATAATTTTGTCAAAATTGTTTTCTGGATGTTTGAACGCAGCGGAAAATCTGTCATTTTTTTAGGTTTTTGGAGTTTAATATCTCTTTTAAGAATACATTTATGAACATGTCAATAGTCGCCATAGATTAATGGAAAAATGATTGCTCTACTGCCATTATCCAGGGAGAATACAGGGGACTACGTTTCTACGGAAAAACGGTCGTTGTGTTTCCTCTTAACTGGTAAAGAAGTCCGCCATTTGTTATTTTTCTTGTTTAGTGCAATAAAGTTTAAATAAATAAATAAAGGGGAGGCCTATGTCCAGCAGTGGACGTCTTTCGGCTGATATGATGATGATAATAAAATAAATTATTGAAATATAACAAGGAAAGTCCCAAACGATAATAATAAGAATACGCCGCACAAATGGACCTGAATGAACCTGTCCTTTTTCTGTGAGTACTGGACGGTCAGATAAATATTTACGTATATCCCTTTACAGAGGGCCACTGCGACGGTAAAATAGTTACCCAAATCAAAAAGTCCGCCGGATTCGCCGCTCGCGGATTTTCGCTACTGAGCGGGAAAAACATCCTATACGATGTTAAAGCGGCTACGAACTAAAATATAGACTTACGCGAAATCTAGAATGTATGTGCAAGCTTGAATATTGAATGTGAGCAGTAAGTCAATCTCTTACTGCGCTTCTTATGTAAACAAGCTTGGTGCCCTAATTTTCATGATGTTGTACTTAGGTCTTGACAAGCAATAATCCGAAATAATAAGAGAGAAGGAGAGAGATAATTTAATTTAGAGGGTAACTACTGCAGTCAAAGGTATTCTAGAATCCAGAAAAAATATTGCCGATTGTACTTTTATTGCCAAGTCAGCAACTACTCGTTGAGATGATTCGAACGAACCCTTAACATAACGGGTTTATCATGTGTAATTGAGGAGTCCCTATGGCTAATATCTTCCGTCTCCGTCATTACCATCCATGGTACATTGTTTGGTACCATAATATTGCAGTGACAATGCGCAAAACAGCAATCGGTTGAAAAGTGGATTGCATTTTTTTAAGGACAACTTACGCAGTTTACTCTGTACTCACAAACACTTAGTTACCTAATATAAAGATTGTGTAGAAACTAACCGTGTCATACGCATATTTAGGTTCGCGTATTTCTGGACATTGTCAAAGCAAGGGATACAAAGTCAAAAAAATTGGATGAACTCTTAATTGGCATAAACGACGTCTCCTATATTACTAGCTTCCGTCCGCGACTTCGTCTGCGATCTGCGTGGACCCGGGATAAAAACTAATATCTTACATTTTAATCCAAGCTATAAACTATCTTCGTCCAAACTTTCCCATTTATAATATTAAGTATAAGGATTATGCGATAAGAACATTATTTATATATAAAGACAAATTTTGTTTTAACAATGTGTATGACCCAACTATGCTCGTTATCGTACTTTTCAACATGTTTCAATACCTGCATATGAAAAAAACTGCGGCATTCCTTCATTCAAGGGATCCTGCAAAATGTAAATAAAACTGTTTAGTAAGTCGATCGGGCCGGGTAGTTCCCGCTGAAAGTCATAGGTATAAAATTGAATTGCCACCCAGCCGGCAGGACTCGTCGGCGTGAAATTATCCCAGTAAGTGCAACATCGGAGATTAAACGACGATCTCTGCCTACTGAATAAGGTCACTCTATTATAGAGTACGACTTCTAATAGTTCAAATTGACTAGTAACACTTAATCTTATATTACACTACCGTCCTATCAGTCTTGTCTCACATCTTTACAATTTATTACTCAAAATATTAGAAAACTTAATCTCAGGAAAACTTGACCGCCACCAACCACCTGAGATGATCACATAACGTTTCAAACGCACGTTAGGACAACTTAACTGTCATTTTCCTATACAAAAAGTGACATTTGATCCTGAAGCGCGTGCACTGCGTTACGTGATCGACCTGCAGGCCTTTCAACACACGTCACACGCAGACCCGAAGTTGGTCAGGCGGAAGACCCTAGAGCTAGACTAACCCGACACTATATTGACGACATCCCGGACGACATCCGACATCAGCCTGTACGAGATTGTAATGGCTAATGGCTCTTAAACAGCTCAAGAACAACAAGGCACCCGGTGAGGACGGAATAACAGCCGAACTCCTGTAGGTGTGTGGAAAACCAATCCTTACGGCCCTTCAGAAGTTGTTCGATTCCGTCTTAAGGAAGGGAGAACGCCAAAGACATGGAACATAGGGGTGGTGGTGCTGTTCTTCAATATCTTAGATTCTATTACATAAATAGTTAGTTACATACAGGTCGACCTAATAAAAGCGTGTTAAAAAGGGTGAGAATACCCTGCTGAAGAACTACAGACCATCTCACTTCTGAGCCATGTTTATAAGCTGTTTTCGAGGGTCATTACAAATCATCTCATACGCAGGCTAGATGACTTCCAGCCTCCCGAACAAGCCGTCTTCCGAAGAGGCTTTAGTACCGTGGACCACATCCACACGCTCCGTCAGGTTATACAGAAGACTGAGGAGTATAACCTGCCCCTCTGCTTAGCGTTCGTGGACTACGAGAAAGCCTTCGATTCGATTGAAACTTGGGCTGCTACAGTCTCTCCAGCGGTGCCAAGTTGACTATAGCTATGTCGAAGTGCTGAACTATTTGTACGAGAATGCCACTATCTCAGTCCGACTCCATTGCAGGACCGGAACTCGAAACCTATTCCACTGCTGCGGGGGGGAGTCAGACAAGGAGATGTTATTTCTCCAAAACTGTTCACCGTTGCACTGGAGGACGTGGGCTCTGGACTGGAGAAGGCTAGGCTTCAATATCAACGGCAAATACATCACTCACCTTCGGTTTGCCTACGATACAGTAGTCCTGGAGACCACGGAGGACTTAAGTACGATGCTCGATGACCTCAGTAAAGCTTTCGAGCGAGTTGGTCTAAGAATGAACTAATAAGCCGAAGATCATGTCAAATGCAACTAACTAACTTCTAATGTATAATTGTATAATTTTAACTGGTTCCCCACGATACAGGTGTATCGGTGTAGGGACCCCTGGTAACAATTGTAACACAATTTGTTTAAATAAATGAGATTTATTATTTATTAATGCCCATGTAGTATCAACTCCCATTACGAAGTTATATTATAGACAATTATGTATACCTAGGACAGACTGTCCAGTTAGGTAGGTCCAACTTCCAGAAAGAGATCCGACTCGGTTGGGCAGCGTTCGGGAAGCTGCGGCACAACTTTTCGTCGAATATCCCGCAGTGTCTCAAGACGAGAGTCTTTGACCAGCGTGTGTTGCCAGTGACGACATATGCCACTGAAA
Source organism: Epinotia bilunana (assembly GCA_947049275.1). Taxonomy (NCBI): domain Eukaryota; kingdom Metazoa; phylum Arthropoda; class Insecta; order Lepidoptera; family Tortricidae; genus Epinotia; species Epinotia bilunana. Next base: position 10,469,909 of record OX346269.1, on the reverse strand, counting down.
CATGGTCGCTTACTATGGGCCTCATAAGAAAGCTCAAAGTCACCCAAAGGGCAATGGAGAGGGCTATGTTGGGAGTTTCTCTGCGTGATCGCATCAGAAATGAGACTATCTGAACCAAGGTAACCGATAGATAGGTAGCCCTCCGAATCGATAAACTTAAGTGGCAGTGGGAAGGGCCCATAGCACATAGAACCTATGGCCGTTGGGGCGGAAATGTTCTCGAGTGGCGACCACGTACCGGAGGGTGAAATGAAGACCTGGTAAAGGTCGCGGGAGTCCGCTGGATGCGGGTGGCGCAGGACCGGTCACTTTGGCACTCTTTGGGGGCCTCCCCCTATATCCCTATATTCCCCCTCCATAGGCCCTCCCCATTGCCAGCAGTGGACGTCATTCGGCTGATATGATGATGATGAATAACAAATACATAATTCCACCCCCCATTTTAGTATCTTATGGAAATATTACAGGAATGAATCATTATCCTTGCCCAGAACAGAACAGAACTACACACACAGACTGACAGAATTACTTTCGAATTTGTTATAGGTATTACTGACGTAGTATGTATTTTTATGTACTCGTAGGTAAGGTACGTACTAGGTATTAACTTAAAAACTACGAATAAGCGAGGGGAAGAGAGGCGAGAAAAGAAAAAAGTGGAAAAATTAAAAAAGTACTTTGCATGTAAAGTGGAAAGTTCTTTTCTGACCAGTTTCTGCTTCTTATAATATTTATTAATGGCATACGAAATAATGTTAAACAAAATTAGGTGTAATTTCGTTATAGTTCATTTCAATGAACTGCATTGTATCAATAACATTACATGAAATCTAGTTAAATTAATTCATTGAATTACTATATAGATCAGATTGATTGAATCACAAAATGAGATGCTTATAAATTTATTTATTCGAACGCGAGGGTTCGAACAGAATTGGTTCCAACTATTCGTATTCGATATTGGAGCTACCCTCTGCGTATATCAAATGAAGTCTTTCTAAACTATTCGTCAGAGGAACGATTCTATTGACGACCTTTGTACTACGATGTATATTTTTGATATTTATGTGGAATATGGATTTGTACACAGACAGCTGCTAAAATATCTACTTACGCTGCCAACGTATTGGTAAAGGTACACTACATGTGACTCGTCAAGGTACGTTAGTCAAGGAAATACTTAGAGCTGCTTACAAAATATTTTTACGCTTTACATACAACGAGAATTCGAATTATACATTTACTAGACGTGCCCGCGGCTCCACCCGCGTTACATGAATGTATTTGTCACAATTGTATTATGTTCATGAGCCCTGATTAGCAACGCAACGATATGGAAATAAATAAAAAATATTTATTAAAATGTCAACATGAAACTCAGTAATTAAAACCTCTTGTACCCTGCGGCCACCGGTCCATAACTGGCCACCTCATACTAAAAATTAACTCTATTGACTTATAATGATCCTCCTAACGTTATTCCCGGTTGTGCCCCTAAAGGAGCCCGGGGTCCGCTTTGACACCTAATCCCATGATTTGGCATAGGCACTAGTAGGCTATCTGACCTTCCAACCTAGAGGGAAAACGAGACCTTATTGGGATTAGACCGGTTTCCTCACGATGTTTTCCTTCACCGAAAAGCTAACGGTAAATATTCCGTACATATTATGTTCCGAAAAACTCATTGGTACGAGCCGGGATTCGATCCCACGACCGCCGCTTGACAGCCGCATGCCTGAACCACTAGGCTACCGTGAAAATATGACATTTGTGAAATATACCTACGGAGGTAATATAAGTATTGATATGACAGGATGGCACTCAAACACTGATATTTATGCTTTATTCGTTACGTTCATTCCATTTCCGCTAGCTTTTGTGAATTGGAACCTACTCGTCTGTCTAAAAGATGAAGGTATAGTTCAGATTTTCTGAACTGGACTGATCTTCTTATCTTCAGAACAATAGCATTCAAGTCTAACAATACTACTGTGTGGTCGGACGCGTGCCATTTTTTGCAAGAAAAAGGTTAGCGCCACATAAAATGTTCATTGTATAATGAACTCTATCCTCTTATTCAATAGATTCAAAATAGACTTAAAGAGAAAACAACCCGCTCCCAGCGAGCCAGGTACAAGGCGCTGTGTGTGGTATTTTATCTCATAGCTAATTTGGAATCTATTGTATAAGAAGATAGAGTTCATTATTCATTGAACATTTTACGTGGCAGTAACATTTTTTTACAAAGGAAAAAAGGCAAACAAAGGCTATTCATGAGCTCAGTACAATGGCCATTCATGAGCTCAGTTCAAATAATCTGAACTATACACGTGTAGCGTGTAGGTATGCTTTTTTATAGAACACATATTTTCTAATTTCATATTCATGCATCCTAGAAAATCGTAGATATTACAGTTAGGCACAATATTGAAAACATCTCGATTTTTCATCTCTCATACTCTGAAAGTAGGTCTTTGTTTATCTAAACAGCGGGTTAAAAGTGAGGCTTATCGCCCCTAGGACTGAAAAGTAATAAAAAATAAAACAGCAATGGCAGAAACCTGTACAGCCAGTTTCAGAAAATTGTATTGATGTTTGAAACTGGTTGACAATCATGCGTTATTTTTTTAAATATTGAGAATAAATTAATTCTTGTATTGACTATTATTGCTATTTGAGCAATATTTTTTACGTCACACCTGGCCATAATGCGAGTTTTACTGCACGCTGCGCGTACGGTAAAACTCGCATTGTGGCCAGGTGAAGTCGTAAAATTGTGTACGCACCACGGGCGGTAATTCGTAAAGCCCCAGATCGCATTTTTATAGCCCTCACCTTCGGTTCGGGCCACAAACACCTGCGATCTGGGCCATTTACGAATTCACCACCATAGGTAGGTAATGTGCGATTATGTGTTCGTAGTTGACCGCTGTAACCGCTACAGAACCGCGCCATAAGGTCATTAAAAAATATCAATTTAATAATCTACTGCCACACTTCCGTAAAATTGCGTTGACTTTTGAAGCTTGTTGATAAGAATGATGGTTTTAATTCTTTATTACCTACTATATATAAATACATTTAATAATGTAATTTTTCATCCAAAAAACAATTAAAATAAGTTTTTCGATATAACCGCTTCGAAAGGGCGACCAGGAAATAACAACAAAAACACACAAACATTATTAAAATCTGTTAAAAACAGTTCCCGCCCAAATGGTCCACACACAAACGCTTTTAAAATGGGTTCTATAGAATCTGACTGATTCAGAAAATATTTAAGTATTTGTTTTTCATTTCCTTTCTTCGTATTCGAAATGACAATAAGTGTTTAACTCGGTCTTAGTATTCAAGTCAAGATTCAACTCAAGATTGAAATTGACCATGACAATAATGAATTTTTATTCTGCAAGTAGGCAGTAATGGCACTTGTACAAGTCAAAATTCTACCAGCGTTTCTGAAAAAGAAAACCACTGTTAAGAAGAGACGCCGAAAGAAACTCAACAGTCAGTCATTATTTGGCAAAAAAAGCTTATTACAACAAAAAATACAAACTGACTACGATCATATCGATAGTGGTATAAAACAATCCACCATAACACCCGTGCTTTTATTGTGATTGAAAGGATTTTTTGAATGATACAAAGTCAAACACTCTTCACCTAGAAACAGGTGTAAATCTGCATGGTTTTAAAACGCATATTAATAACCGCAGGATCAGTAATGTAACACGAAATCAGTTTCCAATCAAACTATCTGCACGAAACTACTACCAAGACTTGGCGGTCCGCGCAGTACAGGATCGATACTCATATGATTGTAAATGTAGATTGATTGGCTGCAAGTCTTTTTCCTCTATTGCAACACTCAGTCCATCATGGCACTATTCTGCCCGATTTGCTGACTCTACTGGCTCTGCTGACTACAAAAAGGTTTGAAAAGCTATTAGAAAAGTCTTGTTTGTTGTGAACGTTGTTATTTGGTTTGAGTATTTATCCCGCTGTTCGATTTGAAGTTCTGCTCTGTTGACCCTGTCGTCTGTTTACGAGTAGGGCCGTGGCTAAACTTAGGACGGTAAAAGAGAATGTATTGTGTACAGTACTGGATTGCTTTTTATATGAAATTGAAGTTATTACTTAATTTATATAAAAATTACCTATAGTATAAATGAATATTTTGTAATGGAAATGTATTTACTTTAAAAACAAAGTTTAAACCGACGGGTTGCCCTTAATTTCCCTGGGATCCTATCATCAAATCCTGACTTGGTCAGAATGGGACCACCTCAGGACTAGAGGAAAACCAGGAGACTTGACTTTAAAATTTTGCGATAACGGCGCTGTTGCCTGGTCAAAGGACACTCGCACAACGACGGTGCGGTGGCTGCAACGTCGCCATAGGCGGTCAGTAGTACGGTTCGGCGCCGAGCGCGCTAAAGATGTTTTCGTATGTTGAAAGTTGAAAAAATATTTCTTTGCATTCTAATGCTATCTCGACAGCTTATAATGTGAGAACTGTTTTCTTATCACATTGTATTGATAATGTGATGTAATTTTATTGGGTGTCAATGTTTTAAATCATCCATTACAGCAATTTAAAGAAAACATCAGCTTTGTAAGCCACGGGGTGTAGTGGGAGACTTGACCACTCCGGTAGCAGAAGACATGATTAGTGGTGCAAATCTCCCGCTGTGTTCTTTATTATATTATAATTTCACATTCATACGATATTTTTGTTTTGTTTTTAGCAATCCGTGCCATATTTATACAAAGCGAATGGTGGCCCGCGAGAAATCGAACACATAGAAACTCAAAAATACCATACATTGAAATAGAGCAACTTTACGGAGCACAGCAATTAAATGTGATATCTACAGGACCCCACTTCGCCATAATCGCCAAATAAAGCGGATTTTTATAAAGTGTAGTCCATATAAAAAACCCGAAGTATTCTCCTCCGTCTCCGTTCAACTCCGTTGTCTTCTAAATTTTTTTTATATATTTTATTTTAATGTCAAAAATTGTACATCGTTATGTATCTTTTTTATGAGTTGCCATTTGCACGAAGCTTCGATTAAACAAATTTAAATGTAGGTGTTATATGCATCATGTACACAGGTACTGCCCGCTCTTAATAATAGGTATACGCCATTATTGGAATTAGTTAGCGCAAATCCTAACGTGACAAGGCGCGCGATAAATACCAAAGCCATTTCAATTTTAAATGATTAGTACAATAGGCCCCCTAACATTCTCGTGACTCAGCATCCCTCGATATGTCAATCAATCCTCGATATGTTATTTGTAACAAATACACTTAATTCCATTAAATTGCCGCTCGTGCAAACTGCCTGTGCAATAAACAGTTTCGCATACTAAATACTCACTAATACGCCCTGCGGTATTTTAATTTAGAACATTAAAACAAATCGCCGCATCACCCGCTCTGAATTCGTGGTGCGAATGCTACAATTAATCTTTCAACTGTAAACACAATGTAATCAAATTTTGGTGCAATTTGTTGAAATAGTTTTGGTTGAATTTGAGAGGTAGCTCGGATAAGTGTATTTTTACGATGTATTCGTATAAATAACCTCTAATCTCTTTCATAATCAGGCAGGAATGGCAGGATATTTAGGTACTTGTCGATTACGCGATCGTGGCTCTCCGTCCCGTATCGGTGCAAGTGCTGCACTTCTAGACACGTTGCTAAATCACCTTGTCATAGATGTTATTTAAGGCCAATTGATGATGATTATCTCTATCTTGTACGACAATGCGTGCGTGTGGTCGCTAGCGGTAAAAATCTGTCACGCCGGCTCGACTTGACGGAATCACTCTCGAACTCTAAGATATGATACTCGTAAGATGCGATGTGACGATCAAAATTGACTACTAATAGTTGCAAAAGGCATGGCATTGTGGCACAACACAACATAAGCATAAGGAATCATCTTGTTATTTGTTGTGGTTTACTTACAATTTACTACAACAGTTTTATTCTAGCATAACATAATCCGAACGTTCTTGAATCAAGCAAAAAGCGCTTTACACTCTATTGTTGCTAGCCTCTATTCAGTGGACTTTTTATCCTCCACTGAGCTCGTACCTAGAATAATTTGACCCCTAGATTATAACAACATTTATTTAGTTGAGCGCACACATAAACTGGTTCGCCGGTAGCGATGCGGTCGGAAATAATTCTGAATAGCAGCACAACTACGATTCACAGCCTTCGGAGCCTCACTGCATATGTCTAGTATATCTTGACTCCTAAATTCATAACAGCTACGCTTTATTGGAGGTCTGACATATAATGGTTCGCTTGCGCTGGTAAGCGTTTTTAACAACCGTATACGAGCTGCAGTAACACTAACACGGTATAGGTAGTGAGAATATCTGCGAAACGGCGGATTCTCTGTTATTGTAGATCACACAATCAGCCATTCTGGCCGCAAGTCATGAGGAGCGACCTCCTGCGAGCGCGCGTTAGGGCGACTCTGTAGCGGGTGATATGATATGATATGACGTACATAATATGAGGTGCTTCCAAATCAACTTTAACATATTTTTGGGGTTCATTATGATTATGTAGATCTAACTGAACTATATTTACTATGTAACAAAGTCTGAAAACGCAAATAAGCTAATTAATGCGCTTACATCTCGGTTGATTAGCTGTCTCAGTTTGTCTGATGCACTCTAAGCGTAGATTTTTCTGGCTCAAAAGTTTGAAAAGACAATATGTATGTATTTTAGGGTTTCTAAAGTTTCGTACAATCTCTCAAACCAACAAGTTTTAGCTACTATAAGTATAGGTACCTAATAATTGTTGCAGGAGTAACAAATAATAATGTGAATTAAACGGTGATCACTCATGTAGCGATGGATATTACGATTTTATTAAGTCTTCAACTTATTACATTTAACATCTGACAAACTCAATAAGATTGGTTGGTATTTAATAAATACCAGTGTAGAAAGACTCTGACGGCTAGTCGGATACATACGCTTCGTATTTCAATGTATTTTCAATGTTTTTCGCGCGCCTGTTCTGTCAGTAAGTTCGGCACACCTTAAAGCTCATTTGCGACGCAACTCATGGATAGCCGCGTTGCTATGATTTTACTTATTCAAATTCAAATCTACAGGTTGTCACGTCTGTAGAGATTCACATTCGTAATTCGTATGGATTAAATGTTTTTTTAAATTAAATTATTTACGAAGCAGACTCCTCCGTGGTCTACAGGCATGACCATGAGCGCTGCTAATGGCTGTAAACGTAGCGATGTATGTATTACTAGATATACGCGATGGTATCCATTTAAATAGTTTTATTTAATCCTACTAATATTATAAATGCGAAAGTTTAGATGTTTGGGTTTGTTACTCAGTCACGCTTAAACGGCTCAACCAATTTGGATGAAATTTCGCACGAAGATAGTTTATAGCCTAGATTAAATTATATAAGATCCACGCAGACGAATTCGCGGGCAGAAGCTACTGAGTAATAATCGCAACAACCAAAGATTATGTTGAGAATCCGTAGAATTGGGAATTTGTTGATTTGTTTGTAATAGAATTCTGTATCTAGACATAGGATACGCTAATGTGTTGAATGAGAATCGATGATTGATCAGAGACACTATTTGAGTCATCGGATCTCGATCTCTTTAGCGTCGCTGCGGAGTACACGTAAGGTGTTCTAAGACTTTCCGCTGTCGCACTAACTCTTTATATTATCCGCACATAGAATAGCGTTTAAGTCTGGGCCGGCGCCGGCCACGCCCACTCATGAAGAGCCGGCGATTTACGGGAACACCAACACCTAATGATTTGGACGGTTTTTTTAATAATGTAGGTGTTATGCATCATGTACAAAGGTACTGCCCGCTCTTATAATAGGTATACGCCATTTAATCATGAGGCATATTTTTACCCTTTGTCATTCGGTAAACATTACAATCTGATATTGATAGCACTGTTAGCTAAATCAATTCTAACTTCTATTACAAGAGGCTTGTAAAAAGCAATTCAAACAATTCGTACGTACCAATTAATGTACGTTAATGTACCAATACCAAGCACACTAAATTACGCTCAATGAGTCACCCCAGCAGTACCAATCTTCACCAATAGTTTCTAATAAAGAAATCATAAAACTGTCATTAATAATACCATCCTATCACCAAATTGAGATGTTCCCCGCAAAAAGGCTACAGATTCAATTAAAAATGATTATGTGCAAGTAATAAGTTGAGGAATGGCCGAGGGGCGACCCCGGTATGCGGAGGATCTGCTATTCGATTCACATCCTGTCTCAACTCACCATTCCTTTCTAGTCTAACGTGAACCTGAGATTTATAACTAATATATGTAACCAGAGGTCAGAGTCATACTGGTTTGTTGAAGAGTTGTTTGTAAGGGTTTTGAATACCAGCCCTTGGAAGTTGGGGGCAAAGAGACATGGCGTGGCGGTAGCGTCCGAACCGTTTAAAGAGCAACTGTCTCTTTTTAATGTAGTTATGTTTTTTTTTGGGTTTTTTTAATACTACAATGGTAGCAAAAAAGGGGTACGCTGATAGAAACAGGACGCCGTGACTTATGAACGCATGCAATGCCTGCATGTGAAGGTACCTACTTGGCGATTTGATACGCCCTGGCATTCGCATGATTATCATTTGCGATTTCACGTGCACGTCATAGGAAAAAGTTACTCGAATGCTGCCGATTCTGATTGGGTACGTTAATTCTACCTACCTAGTGTAAAACGCAACAATCAGGTAAGGCTGCAGCATTTGAAGGAAACTCCAACATATCTTTACTTCTTTTATTCACATATTTTTACTAATTATAGTTACACTTACAAACTTGTACCAGCAATTCTCAATGGTAAGACAGTAACATTACGCCGTTGACGACCAGCACCAGAATGCTCTCCAGGCTTTTTTTTTTTTTTTTTTTTTTGAACCCTGACTGTTGCTATAATAGGACGAACCCAATATAGCGGTCGAATTGCGTGGTTGGAGGGTAGCCTGGGGAAAATCCAGGGTGAGCCTCCGGCACGACCACGCGGGAAAGTTTGTGCACTGGAATACTCTACGAGTTTGCGCTCCAGTGAGATTGGTTGAACGGTATCAACCGAATCTGGGGTGTGAGTGGTGACGAATTACTGGGAGTTTTATCGCTGGTTCGCTAAAACCTAGCCTAGCTGAGAAGAGTCCAGCAAGAAACTCAGCTAGGCCCGACTTGGGTCGGACTGACTCTACCCGGTATGCGGCGGTACCGGGACGAATAGGGACTGTCTGTGTCTGTGTTGTCGCGATCTCGCGGTGGACGACCCCGCCGAGCTCTCCAGGCATCCACCCCTGGCCAAGCAACTCACCGTTTTGGTGGGAAAATCCAGCTCTCTGATTGGCTCCCGACATCACGCGATACCAATCAGAGAACCGCTTTATTTTCGCGCCACAAATTATACTAATCAAGCCAGCAACTGTGTTGCCATTTTTGCGAATTAAGAGTACTTTACAAAATGAAATCTTACATGATCAATAAATCTTAATAAGTTAAACATTATAACTATTTTCAGCCAAAAACGTAAGCAATTGATTGGTAAAATACTGAAACCTAACACTAGTTAGGTCTTTCGGAGACATAACAGTTGATCTACGTATAGTCAAGTGCAAAAATATGTATCGTTAACATCCTCTCATAAATAAGTGCCAAAACCTTAATCCGCTGACATAAGAGTTATGGGACATATTTACGAGTAAGTTGTATGCACCCATAATTATTTTTACACCTGACTGTACAAACCAATGATACAAACATGTGTACTTATTAATAGTCCTCTAGAACATCAATGAAGGTAAATTAGCCAAGTAAATTCAATCCTAATTAATTTAAGAATGTCCGTGTATTTATACAAATACTATATTAACTGTCTACGAACTTAATTGAATTCCATCTGAAAATAGTAAAAAACTGCTACTGCCTTCTTTTATTTGCGTAAATGAACCGAAAAAATCCATTAACGAATACAAAGCAGTTTCAGACGGTAATTAGCCCTCATATTTATACACATTAGAATTTTAATTATTTTTTATTCTATGACGAAACGGTTCCAAATCTTATTTTTTCATCTCAAAGCAATACGTGGAATGAGCTTTTGCATCGAGAGCTGAGTGGAGGTATTCCTTTATCGGAGCATTATTTTTTAATAGCACATTTAAAATAATGTTTTGTTCGTTTCATTTAATGTTATTGAAACGAGAGTTGTTCTAGTTGTATATCTCCATCCTCCTGATTTTTAAATATCGTTTGTGCCATATTTCTTGAAAGTAGTCTACTTTATGACCTTGTAAATACGGGCAGGTTAATATGCACATACGCGTTAGAACAATGAGATCGCTAGGACTCGACGATTGCCGTAATAATAAATAAATACCTTATTATATACCAAATAAAAACGTAGTATTTCACACTTTGGTAAAAAAATATACACTTGATCTCTAAGACATTTGCTGACGTTAACCGCTAAAATACCACACTGTATTTCAGCTTCTCAATTTAATAAAATATTTAAAAGGTACCTATATAAACGCTGAAACAATGGAGTGTACGAAAGACAAAAGACGGGCGAACAATAATGACGAAGAAATTAAAGGAATAAATTATAAATATCAAGAGTCCGGGCGTGCAGCGCCCCATTCTACCGCACCCCTCGATTCCGAATGCACTCCACAGAATTGTCGAGATCTCGAGTCATTTTTAAGTTTTTACGAGTTCCAATTTGTGCCAGGTGCGAATTACTGTAAAAACTTTAGATTGAATGGAATAAATGATAAAATTCAAGTACAGAGGATCGCTCCGCCGTGGATAAAATTAAGCCTGTTATGAACGGCAATACAGGGCGAGTACCTACGTAGAGCAATGCAACCAACCCAATGTTGAATGCGAGTTTGCCGAAGATGCCGATTTCTCCCTTCAAGGCAATAAGCCTTTCCAGAAACGTCGGTAATATATCAAACGTTCGCACCTCTCCTATCGTGAGACGAGAAACTTTAAACAAATAGGAAATCAACCCGCTCTCTCCCACTTGGTATGCTTGTGAATGCAGGAACTTTCCAGGAAATGACGAAACTTGAGTACTTACCCCAGTTTTTACTAAAATTATGACTTATTGAGATCCATAACTGTCAATGTGTTCATTATGAATAAGAATTGGCCTGTCGCAGACTGCGACTTCGTCCGTTTAGAAACAGAACTCGCTAATTTAACTAAATTACAGCTACTATTCTAGTATTCTTCTGCTGTAGTTGAGGGTTTCCAGGATAAAAATGTATCCTATGTCGTTCATCATATTATATAAGTATTTCATCACATTCAAATTAGCCGTTTAGACACAGAGAGACTGAATAACTTTAACAAACCGAATTCAGTGTGGATAATCTTATTCACCAAATCGATCCATTGTACAAACGCCAACACTGTTAACTGACCATCCTGTATTTATATTGAACCTTATAACAATGCAAATAAAGTGCACGGATGGTCAGTTAACTGTGTTGGCGATGGTACCCAAAGATGGGTTAGGTAATTCGTGCTCGAATAACTTCCTTGTATATTGTAGTTATTAACGGAACATTTTCGTGGATGTACATTAAAGTTCGCAATTCAATTAAGGAAAAAAAAAAAAAAACAAAACGTCTTAATCTGTTTTCGTATACATATAGGTACGGGTCATCGTCAATGCATATTTTTGGGTACCTTACAGGGCTAATGCCCGTGTGGTGTGCCACAGATTATATAGGTATAATAAGTTCTACCGTGCAAAGAATCCTTTAAAAGATTTAAGTCTCTGGGATTTCCTTGAGAGTGAGCAAAGATAACTAAGTAAGTATTGTACAATGCCAATGGGATAAGCTAAGTAACTACTTAGCTTATTCCAACTGGAAGTCCCTAAGCCAACGTATTGATTTCGACCAAAAGCCTAATTCCGTTAGCATAACTTCAATAGAATAGTACTAAAATAGATCACCCAGCGGCCATGTTATTATAATGTGAATTCTATTAAACGGATGTTTCGTAGTTTTTTGCACTGTTACGTTACGCCGTTGATATATAAATTTTCTACGTAAAGAGGGTCACATTGTTATTTTATTAATACCTAATTACGCCCACAGGAGCCAGTTTGAAAGTTTGTAGTTAAGGCTTTTTAAATACTATTCGATTTATTGCATATGAATGAATGAGTAATTTAGGATACAAACCTATTTTAACGACTCAAGTTTGACGTGCAATTACATAAAATGTAGCTAAATATGAAATCTTATCAGTGCTAAATATATGTATTTTCAATTACGCCTCAATAACATGTGCAGTCGACGTTAAAGGTATTAAGATAATTTAATTACACTTTTCGCTTTATTATCTTCGACTTCGAACGTCGACCGTACCTTCTACTTACCTAAATGAAAACCGGTCCGGCGCGTCAATATTATATATTTACGTACAATTCCATATCATCGAATAAGGATGCTGCCTACGTCTGTTGTTATAAACTTATAAACTAGACAAAACTTGCAAAGGAAACTTTAAAAAAATTCAAACCATTATTTTTTGTTCGCACTGCAGTCTCTGTGAGCAAGTTTTAAATTTCAGACTAATTGGATTATTATACTGAAACGATGCTCGAAACGTGTGTCTATCCGCTCGCAAGTCGAACGGGCACGGGCTTAGGGATGGAAAATAGTGAAATGGTTTCAAACATATTAAAAACGGGTCACACGTCTTTGAGGCCGAATATCGCTCGACATGAAACATAAAATATTTCGAACCAATACGTGGTCCATATTCGTGAGCACTCGCGATGTCACTATGGATCTGTGCCCTGGCGTGTGGTTTCAAACACTCATTATTTAGCTAAGTTTCATGTATTTGCATGTATTACACATTTAGTGCCAATGGTTTCGGAGCGCTAGGCTCGTAGCAGATAACAGGGAAATCATTTGTAGAGGAAAGTGCATACGAGCAGAGAACTCACCTAGCGGGTTCCTGGCACTGAAAGTGTTTAGGGCACTTCTGAGACGATTTCTCCCGAATCAAAATCATCATCATCATCATCATATCAGCAGAAAGATATCCACTGCTGGAGACAGGCCTCCCCCAAAGAGTGCCAATGTGACTGCTCCTCCCCAACGGCCATAAGTTCTACGAGCAATGTGCCCCGCCCACTGTCACAAGTTGAGCGATTCGGAGGGGTATATCGTTTACCTTGGTTCTGCTGCGGAAAGCCTCACACACTGGCAACACACACTAGTCAAGGACACTCGTCTTGAGACACTGCGGAATATTAGACGAAAAAATGTGCCGTAGCATCCCGAACGCTGCCCAGCCGAGTCGGATTCGACGATTGACCTCTTTCTCGAAATCGGACCTACCTAACTGGACACTGTCCTATAGGTATACATATAATCGTCTAAAACTTCGAGCGTAAAGTGTCCGATTGTAATGGGAGTTGGTATCGCATGGGCATTTTACGGGATCTTCTTATTATCCATGTTCATTCTTAGACCAACTCGCTCGGAAGTTTTACTGAGGTCATCGAGCATCGTACACACATTCATTGCCCAGAATCGCTACGCGCTACGCTCGTAGCCGATCCCGTTTTCCTCGTATGTAGCGGAAAGCGACTACGGCCGTCTGACGTATATGTGTCGTCATGGGCCCTGAATGGGTTAAGATCTCAGCTAAGACTACTATATATTGTCAGCAAACCGAAGGTGAGTGATGTACATAGGTACTCGCCGTTGATGTTGATGCCTAGCCTTCTTCAGCCCAGTCTTGGAAAAATTCTCCAGTGCAGCAGTGAACAGTTTTGGAGAAATACCATCTCCACCATTCCACTGACCAGTCGGACTGAAATAGTGGCGTTCTCGTACAAACACTTCAGTACTTCGATATAGCGGTAGTCAACTTGAAACCGCTGGAGAGACAGTAATACAGCCTGGACGGGTAATCACGTAACATTCCGAACGCGCGTTGAGACAATCCAACTGTCATCTTTCCATATAAAAATTGACAGTAGGATCTACCTAACGTACGTCCAATGTTACGTGGTCGACCTGCAGGTTCGATCGAATCAAAGGTTTTCTGTAGTCCACGTCTGCCATCAACACCCATACGTGTAAGATTTTGCTTTTCGTTTTGTTACGTACTGTGTTTCAAAATCCCGGTCCGTGTACTTCGATTGTTTTAGTTTGTTTATATTAACGTTTAACATGTCTAGGGCTTGCATTCCGGAATTCCGGAATTTGGAAATTGCGGAATTTGGATCTTTTTCCGATATTACAATTCCGAAATTGAGACATACTCAATATCGGAAATTCCGGAATTTAAACAAATATAGTTTGTCGTCTAGTTGTAAGCTAATTGTGGGTGTTTCTCTGGAACAAGCATTTAAAACCACCTCGGTCAAAATTAGTAAATTTTGACCGAGGTGGTTTTAAATGCTTGTTACAAAACTTTACGCTTTTCACGGCAGGTAAGATACCTATTATGATGTAATTGATGTATCCAAAAGAGCCAGTCACTTTAACGGATATTTAAAAATAAATTTATGACTTTGAATTTGTGTCCTAGGGACTGACGCCGCCTATAGTTTTTTTCAAAATAATCACACCACATCAACGTCTAATCACATATTTATTCCAAAAAAAAAACCAAAACGGCCAGTCAAATAAGCGCATATTGAGGGAGAAAATTGCTCTTTTGAATTCGGTGTGCAAGGGACTGACGCCGAAAATAGTTTAGTGTATGTAAAATTTTATTTTATTACAAAACAAAAAGGAAAGGTTCCATTACTACGAATTATTGGCCGTTTAGCTTTAATAAGTAATAGTTTAAGATATATGATAATTGATAAATAATAGTCATTTATATGACGAGGGACTGACACTGACAGTAGGTATGACGTATTCATTTGGGGTACAAAAGGGCGAATTTAGCAATAAAAATTAATGCTGTGTACACCAAAGTGAGTGACCAAATTAAATGAACTTTATAATATCAAGTACTAAGACATATTAAATAAGATTATTGCAAATGTGTGAATTTTGCTGATACACCCAAGTTAACCAAATTTCAGAGTACCGCCCTTCTTATCTTATCTTATAGGCTCCGCTCAGTGTCCAGGTAATGTTTATGGCCACAAGGGTTTGCAAGCGAGTGCCCGAGCGAAACAATATCATTGTAACCTGTTAACACAAATATCTTTGTCCCTTTCCGTTTTCTCACTTAAACAATAATATATATGCAATTAGTTCTTTCGTCTGTTCTTTAAAAAAAGGCCACTGAATAATTATTTACGTTTGCTGATTATTAATAAATAAATAGTGATTACTATTTCTGGTTTTATTTTGCTCAAAATCCATTCACAACAACATAAAGGAATAAAATCCTTAATTCTGGAACCAGTTCTGGAATTCCGGAATTGAAGGCCAATCTCGAAAATCAGTTCTGGAATTGAAAACCGTCTGATATTGCATCCCCTAAACATGTCCCTAACTGATACCTATACGCTCCTGTGTAAACCATAATAATAATTGTTTGGCCTGTTTATAACGAAATGGATGTTGTAACTAACTATCCTGCTGTTGACTTATGTTATTATGTGAAATGGTATGCGAGTTAGATAATATCGAGTCGTAGGTACTTGTCACATTAAATAGGACACTTTACTGGATTTTGCTGGCAACTTTGTACTCGTACAAATTATAGTACATTTACACTGGGTGTACTCGTAACAAAATATCGGTATCTTTTGTATGAAAGAGTACCTAAAATCACACATCCTCACAAACTATCGCGTTTATAATATTGGTAGGAAAAGTCAACAATATCTTTGTTTCATTGTATTTACCAGTCAATATAAAAAGAAGCATTGGATGGTATACATATATACAAAGTAGCGAATGGCTCTGTTAGGATATGGTCCGGCTTAACCTAACATGGCGCGTTGACCGTAGCTCTGTCTCGGGATAATTGAGGGGTATCGTGCTAACCAAAACAGAACAACGCGGAAAATGTTTGGCTGAAACAGAATGCCATGGTTTGTTATATCTAAAAATAAAAAATAAACCTATTTCGTAACGTCGTCCGTAACGTACTTAATGATATTTAGGTACCTATTATCTATATAGTTAAGTGAAAGTAATCGTATTTTGTCTGCCAGTTTGTAGCCTTTTTAATCTACCACATCCTGGTACAGGTCAATTTGGCATGTAAAAGTTTGAGTCCCAGCCCAGTAATTTTTATCCCGAAAATAAACCCTTAAGGTGGCTAAAAGTGGGTAGAAAAGCGCGATATGAGATTAAATATCCGAAAGACCGAACAGTTCCAATTGGTATTGGAATCTACAAAATAATAATCAGTACCTATTTAGTGCGGGTAGTTCGTAATGTTTAGAAGATTCATGCGCTGTCTTTTTTAATTCTATGCCCCCTTCGCCTTCAACCTTTTTCTTTTTAAATCTGCAATCCCGCAAGGTTCTGTACTCTGTGGGGGCAAGTTTCTCAGAACTGTGGACCTGGTAACTTATTTTAGTAAAAGTCTCTTCTCAAGATAGTTAAAGGTTCGAGATAGGAAGTTAGTGTTCGTAACGATTTTATTAAATATCTCCATAATGCCATTACAGAGGCGATTCACGTCTTAATTAAGTTCTTAAAGCTGCTAGAATTCTGAATTTCGGACTTTACATATATGGAAATTATCTAATCGTCTTCGAAGATTGTTCCTATAGCACATTCTGCATAAGAGAGAGAGAGCGTTTTTAAATAAGTACAATTACGGTTGAATATTCGGTATGAAATTTTGATAATCGCGTCAGACTGCTGTTCGTTTGCATGTGCATAAAACTTAACAAACCACGGTTAGCTGTGTATTAGTCCCTTTTTAACCGACTTAAAAAAAAGGAGGAGGTTCTCAATACGGTTGTATTTTTTTTTTCATTTTTTTTTTCAATGTTTGTTACCTCAGAACTCCGTCATTGATGAGCCGATTCGTAATTTTTTTTTGTTTGTAAGTATGCTTTCAGATGGGGCCCATTTTTTTCAAAAATTCAATTGGTTGATGGGATCCATGAGGAATTGAGGGAACTCCTCATTTATATTAGGCACGCGTGTAGTGATTTTGGTATTTTCTGTTATAACTCGTGTATTTACACCCGGAAATCATAAATTTGGTGGAGTGGAATTGATGATGAAGACCACAGATGACTTATGGAATTCCTCAATTAGGTACTCAAAAGTACAAAAGTATATCACAGATTCTGATAAGATTTCGTTGAAATAGCAACTAATGAAGTGCCAAAGGTGATCCTTGTGGAATCGATGGAATTCCTCAAATATTATCGGGTCACATACAGCGATTGGGTTTTTCTCTCTAATAATCAAGTGGAAATGTTGTCTCGTACCTTTTAAGAGTATTTGCTGTCTACGACAATAAAAAAGACGCCTTAAAACGCTAAATATTCGTCCCGCTGACACAAGAGCTAGGGGACATATTTATGAGTAAGTTGTATGCACCCATATTTTTACACTTGACTGTACGTATAAAGATAAGTTAAGTATAACAGATCAAGTATTAGTAAAATATTTTTGTTTTGGCATTTCCTATTCATACCCACTTCAGTTTAAGGTGGTTCGGCTTCCATACAAAACGTTATTTGAATAAACGAAGACGTCGTACGTCCCAAACTAATAACAGAATATATGCCTGCGAATTCCAAAAAAGGTTTTATATGGAGGCCGAACCACCTTAAACGGATTTCATTGGGAAATGGAACAGACATGACAGATTATGTTGTACAAAGATTGAATACTGTTGTCTTAAGGGATTGAATGAAGCAACATCATTGAAATGAAGCGCATGCATCGATATTGCCTCTCCTGATGAATGAAGCGCATGCATCGATATTGCCTGTCCTGATGAATGAAGCGCATGCATCGATATTGCCTCTCCTGATGAATGAAGCGCATGCATCGATATTGCCTGTCCTGATGAATGAAGCGCATGCATCGATATTGCCTGTCCTGATGAATGAAGCGCATGCATCGATATTGCCTGTCCTGATGAATGAAGCGCATGCATCGATATTGCCTGTCCTGATGAATGAAGCGCATGCATCGATATTGCCTGTCCTAATGAATGAAGCGCATGCATCGATATTGCCTGTCCTGATGAATGAAGCGCATGCATCGATATTGCCTCTCCTGATGAATGAAGCGCATGCATCGATATTGCCTGTCCTGATGAATGAAGCGCATGCATCGATATTGCCTGTCCTGATGAATGAAGCGCATGCATCGATATTGCCCCTCCTGATGAATGAAGCGCATGCATCGATATTGCCTCTCCTGATGAATGAAGCGCATGCATCGATATTGCCTCTCCTGATGAATGAAGCGCATGCATCGATATTGCCTGTCCTGATGAATGAAGCGCATGCATCGATATTGCCTGTCCTGATGAATGAAGCGCATGCATCGATATTGCCTGTCCTGATGAATGAAGCGCATGCATCGATATTGCCTGTCCTGATGAATGAAGCGCATGCATCGATATTGCCTCTCCTGATGAATGAAGCGCATGCATCGATATCGCCTCTCCTGATGAATGAAGCGCATGCATCGATATTGCCTGTCCTGATGAATGAAGCGCATGCATCGATATTGCCTCTCCTGATGAATGAAGCGCATGCATTGATATTGCCTCTCCTGATGAATGAAGCGCATGCATCGATATTGCCTCTCCTGATGAATGAAGCGCATGCATCGATATTGCCTCTCCTGATGAATGAAGCGCATGCATCGATATTGCCTGTCCTGATGAATGAAGCGCATGCATCGATATTGCCTGTCCTGATGAATGAAGCGCATGCATCGATATTGCCTGTCCTGATGAATGAAGCGCATGCATCGATATTGCCTCTCCTAATGAATGAAGCGCATGCATCGATATTGCCTGTCCTGATGAATGAAGCGCATGCATCGATATTGCCTGTCCTGATGAATGAAGCGCATGCATCGATATTGCCTGTCCTGATGAATGAAGCGCATGCATCGATATTGCCTGTCCTGATGAATGAAGCGTATGCATCGATATTGCCTGTCCTGATGAATGAAGCGCATGCATCGATATTGCCTGTCCTAATGAATGAAGCGCATGCATCGATATTGCCTGTCCTGATGAATGAAGCGCATGCATCGATATTGCCTGTCCTGATGAATGAAGCGCATGCATCGATATTGCCTCTCCTAATGAATGAAGCGCATGCATCGATATTGCCTGTCCTGATGAATGAAGCGCATGCATCGATATTGCCTCTCCTGATGAATGAAGCGCATGCATCGATATTGCCTCTCCTAATGAATGAAGCGCATGCATCGATATTGCCTGTCCTGATGAATGAAGCGCATGCATCGATATTGCCTGTCCTGATGAATGAAGCGCATGCATCGATATTGCCTCTCCTGATTAATGAAGCGCATGCATCGATATTGCCTGTCCTGATGAATGAAGCGCATGCATCGATATGGCCTCTCCTGATGAATGAAGCGCATGCATCGATATCGCCTGTCCTGATGAATGAAGCGCATGCATCGATATGGCCTCTCCTGATGAATGAAGCGCATGCATCGATATCGCCTGTCCTGATGAATGAAGCGCATGCATCGACATTGCCTGTCCTGATGAATGAAGCGCATGCATCGATATGGCCTCTCCTGATGAATGAAGCGCATGCATCGATATTGCCTGTCCTGATGAATGAAGCGCATGCATCGATATTGCCTGTCCTGATAAATGAAGCGCATGCATCGATATTGCCTGTCCTGATGAATGAAGCGCATGCATCGATATTGCCTCTCTTGATGAATGAAGCGCATGCATCGATATTGCCTGTCCTGATGAATGAAGCGCATGCATCGATATTGCCTGTCCTGATGAAGGAAGCGCATGCATCGATATTGCCTCTCCTGATGAATGATGCGCATGCATCGATATTGCCTGTCCTGATGAATGAAGCGCATGCATCGATATTGCCTGTCCTGATAAATGAAGCGCTGCATCGATATTGCCTGTCCTGATGAATGAAGCGCATGCATCGATATTGCCTCTCTTGATGAATGAAGCGCATGCATCGATATTGCCTGTCCTGATGAATGAAGCGCATACATCGATATGGCCTCTCCTGATGAATGAAGCGCATACATCGATATTGCCTGTCCTGATGAAAGAAGCGCATGCATCGATATTGCCTGTCCTGATGAATGAAGCGCATGCATCGATATTGCCTGTCCTGATGAATGAAGCGCATGCATCGATATGCATCGATATTGCCTCTCCTGATGAATGAATCGCATGCATCGATATTGCCTGTCCTGATGAATGAAGCGCATGCATCGATATTGCCTGTCCTGATGAATGAAGCGCATGCATCGATATTACCTGTCCTGATGAATAAAGCGCATGCATCGATATTGCCTCTCCTGATGAATAAAGCGCATGCATCGATATTGCCTGTCCTGATGAATGAAGCGCATGCATCGATATTGCCTCTCCTGATGAATGAAGCGCATGCATCGATATTGCCTGTCCTGATGAATAAAGCGCATGCATCGATATCGCCTGTCCTGATGAATGAAGCGCATGCATCGATATTGCCTGTCCTGATGAATAAAGCGCATGCATCGATATTGCTCTCCTGATGAATAAAGCGCATGCATCGATATTGCCTGTCCTGATGAATGAAGCGCATGCATCGATCGATATTGCCTCTCCTGATGAATGAAGCGCATGCATCGATATTGCCTCTCCTGATGAATGAAGCGCATGCATCGATATTGCCTGTCCTGATGAATGAAGCGCATGCATCGATATTGCCTCTCCTAATGAATGAAGCGCATGCATCGATATTGCCTGTCCTGATGAATGAAGCGCATGCATCGATATTGCCTCTCCTAATGAATGAAGCGCATGCATCGATATTGCCTGTCCTGATGAATGAAGCGCATGCATCGATATTGCCTGTCCTGATGAATGAAGCGCATGCATCAATATTGCCTGTCCTGATGAAGGAAGCGCATGTATCGATATTGCCTTTCCTGATGAAAGCCTGCTGTGTCCCAAGTGTCCATAGGCTACGGCTACAGACACCGTAGTGTCTGCTTACCATAATGGCTCCTCTACATGATCTACCCATCCTAATGGCCCACTAGGATAAGCCAGCGTGTGGAGAGGGTAGTGGTGTCAGATGGCTTATGGCGCGGCGATGTCTTTCTCCGTCTAACGCATAGTTGCGTCCTGTACGATGAGTCGTGATGACCCACTGTATAGAGCAGGCTTTAGGAAGATCGTAAGCTCGTCGCTGATATGAATATTTAAAATAGTTTCGACTAGGTAAACTAACATTTGGGTATACAAGATAACAACACCATCAGGTCAGAAGTACCCGGGCAAATTTTCAGCGTTTTTAAGGCGTATTTTATTTCGTCATTGTCGTAGACACCAAATACTATTAAAAGGTACGAGTATCAGAGTCTACTTTTGATGAAGATGTTAGCCAATACCAGTACTGAATTTTTTTTTTGAATAAAGGTTCTTCGGTACGTTTTACCTCTGATGAAATATTCTTGAGCCGACAGTGACGTTAAAACCGAGCGGTTCAAATGCTCGGAGATTCGCCCACCCGCAACCGACAAGCCTGTTGTATTAGATGTGGTCAAAGCGAAAGAAGTACGCAATGTAACATAAATATCTATGAATAGTATCTATAATGTAACATATTTAACTATAAGAATGTAATATCCCCGTGTGGTGTCGGGTTAGAATTTCACCATCCCCTTCCTTCCCGTGGGTGTCGTAAAAGTCGACTAAGGGAGCAGGGTTGGAGTGTGTTGTGGGCGATGGGCTAGTCACCTATCACTGCAATATCACACTTTGTCGATCTTTTATACACTGTGGGTGGGCGCAAATCAGTTTGGTCGTTGGTGGGTAATCAGTGATTTTTAAACATCATTTTAATCGTAATGGAGCCAAAAAATTTCAGGCCAAGATGAATTTACATAAGATGAAATCAAGAAAAAAAGTAATCGTTGTGTCGTATCATAACAGATGGCTTATAACAGGCAAACATGGAAACGGGCCAATCGACAAGAGCCGAACTCTTAAATTTATGATGATAATGAGAGCCAAAAACTGCATAGGTATCCTATAAGCAGACGTCGTATGTAGCATTTTCGGTTTCGGAATTGGTATGAAACATTTCAATCTTAATGCTTAATGAGCGTTAATAACGCTAGCTAGATATTAACCTTTATCAATCATTGTGATTGATATTATCTGTACCAACTGCGTTGTTTAAACATGGTTAACACAACCATTCTGCATTGAAAATGCCATAAAAGCGATGTCTGGTCATATAAGTCGTTTCATTTATCTATAGGTTAGACAATACCAAAGTTGTGACATAACTACACGGGTAATTAGAACAGTATCCAACTTTATGCATGATTAGATATAAATATTTTGTAGTTTAACTAACAAAGAATGCACGCTCTATATTGTGTTAAAGGGGCCGTCGATAAAGGAGTCATGCACAATAATGTTTATTTTATCGATTTTCACACGGAATGACAACAATGCATCTCACTGGTACTCTAACATCGAACAAGATTTAATTTGGTATGGTTCCAAACTGACCCCAATAACGCTATAAGAGACGAACTTTGTCGAATTAAAAATAATGAACAAGTTGCTAGGGCACCCCACCGTCCCATGAAAAGTATTTCGACAAAGTTGTATCCCTCTTTTTCATGTACCAAGATTTAGAACTTTGTGTTAGGCATATTTGCATGTTGAATTTTTTCCTGTTTGTAACTAATAATCGATTCATTTTACGATGTGTATAATTAAATGATCCATCATAGGGCCTATTTATAACAGCGATAGAAAACTAAAAATAATATCGTTTGCTTAAGTGTGATTAAACTCTCGTTAACTATTGGTAAGTACTTCAATTGTAAACGAGATCATATTTCAAAGATTTACTAATTAATGTAAATGTGTTTCAAGAAGCACCGTTATCGACAACTGATCGGTTAACATGACCCATGATGAGAGGAACCACCTACCTATTAGGTGCCTCGACTGTGTCGTTAAGGAGAAGACGTCAATTAGTAGAATCACGTCGACTCGTGTCTGTTATTTTTTTCCCGGAAGGGGACGACGTAATGCATGCTTAAGCCCGCTTGTAAACTCAAACTCGTAATTGCGACCTTACGATTCGCTGAACTGTCACGCCCCTAACGAATTTTTAATGTACCTAAAATCGTTTATAAACAAAGACTCCCCGCGCCAGTCGCAATTGCAGGTTTAGAGTTCATTAGGATATGCAAGCGCTTTTTTAACGCGATTATGACGTCGCAGGGTTGGATAGCCGAGGGTTGCGAGGAGGGCTGCGTCACGTGCGAGGTCCGCACTCCGCAACACCACGCATGCGAGACCGCGGGGCGCCGCCAGCGCCTGCGCGCCCCGCCGCCAGTCAGTCCACCGCCGGCCGCCGCGCGCCCCGCCTGTGCCCCGCGCGCCGCGAGTGCTCCAAGTGATGTCGCTCTGTGACTAGTGCCATGTTCGTGCTCCGCTGTGCCCTCCTGGCGGCACTGCTCGCCGCCGCCGCCGCCGCCTGGCAGGAGAACGTGCGCCCGAAAGTCTTCGCGCAACTAGGTGAGTCCGCTCACCGGCACGGAAATGCAGCGGTGCAACAGACCTAATAGCTAGTGTTAAGTGAAGTTCACGACCGCGCCGCACTCAATGTTTATGTTGTCTTGTTTGGTGACAACGCGCGAACAAACGCTCCTTTCAAAAGTTCTCGTGTTTGTGTCAAAAGTGTCAAGAGTCCTCTGAGGGAATGCAAACATCACCGCGTCCTGTTCTTCACACCAATTGGAAATCGGAATCAGAATCAAGAAAACTGGAATATTTATGCTACTCATTTTGTTGTTTATCAATGAATACTTACATGGTGATTAGATTAACATGATTTTAAAATATTTTCCAAAGTTCTGGATAACTTTTTTCAATATATGTTGGAGGCTAGTTCGCAAAT
Organism: Epinotia bilunana; assembly: GCA_947049275.1. Classification (NCBI taxonomy): domain Eukaryota; kingdom Metazoa; phylum Arthropoda; class Insecta; order Lepidoptera; family Tortricidae; genus Epinotia; species Epinotia bilunana. The sequence continues at coordinate 10,445,743 of OX346269.1, read as the reverse complement.
TGCCATGTTGGTTGCGAATTGCGAATAATCCAAGATTGAGTTAGGCTAAAGTAATGTTCGCTTAGGTAATATATCGGTTATCTCCCGAGACCTCCGCGTAGCCGTGGTTATGCCGTTTACCTAACAGAAATTACACAATCACAGGATCGTTATTTCGAGAAATCAGCGGCTGCGGTAAATCCCTAGGGTCTGTCAAGGACTTTCAACGTCTGGTCTTAAATTGCGTGCTGAACATCGAGTAAGTAAATACGTTTCATAGGAGTTTTCGTAGATTTAGGTTGCCGTATGATTCATTTGAATTTCGTCGGTACCTTTTAAACCGTTAGATCGCTGAAAAAACTTCAAATAAGCCTTACTTGATACGTCTAATCAAACATAACTGAACAGAAATCAAATTACAAGTTATTTAGGTAAAATGAGAGCCAAAGCGCGAACTTATAATGCGAACAACTGCGAAATGGACAAATCCAATTTGAAATTCAGCAGACAACAACAATAGCGTTTATCATGGGAAGGATAAACGACAACGTTGCCATTCTGGCGTTGCATTTGGAAACATTTTCCATACAATATAAACAGCGGAGCCAGGAGACGGTAACGAGCCGGAGTCACGCGACTCCTGCAGGAATAGCCCGGCTTCTGTGCACTGTACTGTGCATTGTTTTATTGTGCAGCCTGCATTGCGGGGGACAGCCACGTGGCCCTCATTAGTGCAACACAAAGAGAAGCAGTTTGTTCTGTTTCGCGACGCGGATTAGCGGATGCAATGCTTAACTTAGCGGACGGAACGTTGCCGATAGTCGCTTTAAATACGTGTTTGTTTTCAACACAACTTTGGAGTTACACGAAGCATGAAGCAACTTCTGCTAGCCAGAGTTTGTATTCACAACGCTTAGAGATTCTGGCGAACCAGTAGGTAGGCGAAATTTAGTGGTCAAGTTATATTAGGAGGGTCGAGTGGTGAGGTGATATTAGACCTGATCTGTTATTCGGATCTTGTCATTTGCCTCACTTCACCCGTCACGCCTAACGAAACTAGACCTCTGATACGCTTAGTTACTACGAATCACGGCGTCAAGATATGTTTGTGGGTGACTGGGAGAGTTAGCAAGTTACAGAATAGCGGGGCAGTTGTGAATCGCAGCCTTCTGGGTGCAGAATATTAACAAGCATTCAAAGCAGCTAACAACTTAACAACCAAGCAGACCATGATCGTTAAATTATCACCGTAAATTAGACAAGCTGACGTCGCACATGGAGACGCGAATGTGTCGGACGCATATCCTGCCTAATATCCGGCCATTGTTTTGGCTCGTTCGTATGTGTTAATGTTTAATGTGCTGCCATACTAATGTTATTCGCTATGGCATTCGTCCTAAATCGAAACAGTTTTGCACTCAATATAACCGTAGATAATGGACGAAGTAATACTAGTAAATGGATCAATGTTGACCAAATTAAGTTCACGAGTTAATTAGTCGATAGTTACTGTTTGATGTAGTGACACTCGTAGCGAGTCAACACCTCTCATGTAATGTGATCCACCGATCGAAACCAGAAGGGTTAGGTAGACCGCATCGCGCGGTTTAATATACGACCATTGGTCTACTCTATAGCGATGCGAGGCGGGGCGGAAAGAGCTCTAAGCCTGCTGCGGTCACCGCTATATTAATACCAACGATACCCATTCTCAAACATCAACTTTATTAACCGCATATTAGATAGCAAGTTGAATTTGAGAACGCATGGGAACAAATTGGAATCGAATTAGAAAACGGCTCGAATAGCTGATACACGCATTTGAAGTAATACATACGATGCTAATGAGATTTATATTGAGAAAATTGGTTTTCGTTGATAATCGTTTCAGACCATATTTGTCACCATTATGGGTCGTGGAACTATAAGGGTAATTGAACTTGGTTGGAACAATTTGTCTCAATGCATAACGGTGTATAAGTGATGAATCGTGTTCCCAAGCGAGATGTGAAAGTGGCTGATAATGATAGGTTAAAATGCATTGTTGGCGATAGTGCAGTGATAGTTCATACGCCTTAGGAGATAAGTCGGTGCAATCTAACTAACCTAATTGCGAATAGTGTTGCACCAACGTCCGCCGGCAGCAGATAGCATTACTTGCTAAGTGTGCCACGAGGGTAAAAATTCCATTATAACTGGAGTGCCAGATAACAGACTATTTTACGAGGTTGTAACTGTCCTCGCAATAAACAAGAGACTAGAATATCAGAAACATTCTTTATAAGGATAAGAAGGATTTCGTTTGTCACATTCTTGGAACACCAATAAAATTCATCGGTAAGATAATGTGTATGCGTTGGACACTTGAATGCCCTTTCTATTGTACTGTACCTGATGTTGAAGATCCAGTTAAGTTCATACGACCGGTTCCTTTACGAGTGGGTAGGCTGCGGAGGGCTGAACTGGTTACTAAGTGAGATTTCTGTGACTCAGCGTAGGTGAATCACAGAATCGATACGTACTACTTATGAATATAGAGATAGGTCGGTTTATGTCATGGACTCATGGTACTTTGCAGATGACTCGACCAACGCAATAAATAATTGCACTTAAGACGCGCCTAATCAAACTTGAGCTTTAAAGTTCAAGATATAAGGATACAATAGAGTTCAAAAGTCTCGCATCGTCTATTTGTGATAAATATGCATAGGGGACCGTTTTAAACTTAGGTATAGTATCAATCGTACAAATAGATACTTAGACTTAAAAAGTCTCCTTAATAACTGAGATTTATGACTTTTGACTCGAAACAGGTGCAGTCTCGAGTACGATTCCTTAGCTCGCGTTGCATTATGGTTTCCGACACCCTCTTTTATGCTTCAACTGCGTGGATTATAGAACGTTTAAGTGGGACCATAAAATAACCATTCGCGGACTACCTGAAGAAGAAATAAATTACTTAACAGGGTAAAGCTTTTATATCCGGAAATGTTTCGTACGTGTCGCGTTTTGCCTCGTGGGTACTCACTTATTGGGTTATTCGTCAGAGCCGATACCCGAGGGACTAGTTATGTGGTGGGGTGCATAATGCTGTGACGCGAGTACCAGTCTTGTTTATGATTGCACTCTCTGGTACCATTTATTAACCTACTTCGGGGAGCTCATCTATTATGAAATTTATTTTGCCTCGTTTATCGCTGCAGCGATGCCGCAGGCTTTACGGTGACAGTTAAAAAATTGCTCGAACTTTTGCCGTCCCGATAGTCCGATGCAGCCACAATGGCGTTCTGACTTTATTAATTCCGCAACTCGTAAGTCACTGTCGTCAGCATTATCTTTCAAACCGCACAAAAGCGAATAAAAATCCAAAGCCGCTACCATAACCGCTAATTTACAAAAGGACAAAAGTTCAAACGTTCATCGACAACAATCGCTTTAAGTCTCGTGGAATGCGGCCGATGAGCAGTATAAAATGTGCTTAATAGTAACGTGATATGGTGAGTAATGGATTGTGCAGCATCCTTGGAACGTGGTGGTTTGATAATGGACTGTATTACTATCTGTTAAGGTTTTTTGTTGCTTGGGTGGTGGTTCTGAATGGTGGAAGCAAGTAGCTGTGCACGCACGTGCGTGCGGCGGCGTCGCGGCTGGAGGGTGGCGGGGGAGGGGGCGAAGAAAGGGGGGTCACGTCACGGCGCCGCCTGGCGGGAGAGGGACAAGTTTATGATGACGCGATATATTGTCTTCTCAGTGTGGGATTTATGGTTCCGTTTGTTTTATTTTTTGGACACGTAGATTAATTTCTTATAGTGGTAAGGGCTGTCTATGATATTGTTTGTTTGCGGTAGCTCGTAAACAGCACTTGGTTTGATGTTAGTGACTGTGGCACTTGTTCGTATCCAAATGCGAGCTGCAAATAGTCAATGCGGCAGTTAACGGCATGTGCATAACATTCGTTGCTTGAGGCGTTTCCTTTGCGAGCTCGGACTCAAATGTAACTTCGTTATTATTAGAAATACAGTACTAGGAACGTTCTTTATGAGTAATTAGCCTATTCCTGCGGCTTCATTCATGAAGGGAGACTAACTGAGATGAAAGACAACTGTTCCAGCAAGCCGAACGAAAGATATATAATATCTATTTAGGCTCCGGTACACGGTCCAACATTGGCAGCAGTCATTCAGTCATTCACTGCCCTTAGGCTTAGGTACCTACTTAACTAATAATTGACCATTGTCATCCTCCTCCTAGCGTAATTCCCGGTTGTGCCCTAGCCTGGGGTCCGCTTTGGCACCTAAGCCCAAGATTTGGCATAGGCACTAGTTTTTCGAAAGCGACTGCCACCTGACCCTCCAAACCAGAGTGAAAACTAGGCCTGACCTAGAGCTTGACTCTGTAACAAAGGGTTTCTTGGTGTATTTGTCGACAAAACAATTTCAACTCATTTTATTAGAAATATATATCTGCTTCTTATTCAAGATTCATTTCAACCTGAACGGACCACAATCAAGGGCTGGTTTTATCCAACCCGTCTGACAAAGCCAGTACAAACATTGGTTTACTTATAAAAATATTTGCCGAGAGCCTCGCCGGGCCAAATACGGAAGCTTTTTTGTGCGGCCCTTAGTGATGCAGTTTTAAACCGGGATTACGCAGATAATAATGAGCCAGGCTGGGGCGAATTCAATCACTTGTATTCGTAGTAGCTAGTATGAATACTTTTCAATTGTTAAAATAGAAACATCGTAAAAAACAGAAACACAATAAGTAAGTTGTTTTCTTTGTTGTTTATTGGGCGGGTCAAAGCGTAATGGTTATGGTAACTACAAATCTGAAACGTAATACTATATGAATGAATGAATGGTTTATTCGTAATGAATATATGGTACATAAGGTCTTAAATATCTATACATGTTTCTTCCCATAATATATTCAGCCAGGGCAGGCATATGAAAACTTAGGTCAGTGATTTGATCACTCAGTCAATAGACCGGGATAAAATTACATTTAAATGAAGTAATCACATAATTATAGCATACTAGCTAGTGATCTAATAGTAAATATTAAGCATTATTTTATCGCATGCTTCATTATTAGCTACACTAAATTAGATTGTTTTATATAAATAACATTGATAAAATTCTAATTAAATTAAATAATAATAACAGTCCAATATTATTCTATGTCAAATGCTTCGTCAAATTTATAATTAAAAAATTCCTTAATACTATAGAAACACTTTTCAGCTAACATTTTGTGCAATTTTGATTTAAATTCATGAACAGGGAGTATTCTAAGTGCGGCAGGTAGTTTATTAAATATATTTATGCACATATTATGAGCACTTTTTTACGTAAGTAAGTAAGTACGAGCTTGTGACTTGTTGGTAATGCTAGCCTGTGCCGTCTATGACCTAGTTGTTTCCTTCTCTTCGATAACGGTAAATAATTCCGATTGGAGTTTAACAAATATAGCTATTTCGTATATGTATAGACAAGGCAAGGATAGCAAATTATGTGTTACTAGCTTCCGCCCGCGACTTCGTCCGCGTGGACCCGGGATAAAAACTATCCTATATTTTAATCCAAGCTATAAACTATCTTCGTGCAAAATTTCATTCAAATCGGTTCAGCCGTTTAAGCGTGATTGAGTAACAAACATCCAAACATCTCAACATCCAAACATCTAAACTTTCGCATTTATAATATTAGTAGGATGAATAAAGGCCTACAGGATTCTCGTCTATGTACACCACAAAAAGTTCTAATGCATTTTTTTTGGGCAACAAAGTCACGATCAGCGTCGACAGAGTTGCCCCACATAATTATATAATATCTTAGGATTGACATAATGTAACTATGGTAGGTTAATAAAGCAATATTAAATGACACTGTCTGCTTGAGGCGCCAAAGTACGAAAAGAAATGTATTTAGTTTCTTGCAGATCGTGTCTATATGTTCCTTCCAGTTACAATGGGTGTCCAATGTTAAGCCGAGAAATACAGTACTATTTACTTCTTCAATGGTATCTATGTTGTGCATTACTTTAAGGTGGTGAATCTTAGATTTATATGACTTGAACTGCATAAATTTTGTTTGTTGAGATTTATTAGGAGGTTATTGAAATCTAGCCAGCGTACAACATCACTCAATGCTTCGTTTATCTCATTTTCAAAGTTATCTATGTCTGTCCCCTTAATTAATAATGTAGTATCATCAGCGAATAAAATAGTGTCATGTTTTGTCGAGTCAGGTAGGTCGTTTATATATATATATATAAGGAATAATAGGGGGCCTAGGATGCTTCCCTGCGGGGCATCGTATTTGTTTATTTGGTAGCTTGAGTTGAACACCGAAAGTATATTATTAGTTATCTTACTTATTTGCGTACTTTGTTGTCTGTCATTCAGGTAGCTTGCAATCCAAGAATAGGCAGGTCCGCGTATTCCATATTTTTCTATTTTATTTAGAAGGCGCTTGTGGCAGACTTTGTCGAATGCCTTAGACATGTCGAGAATATGACATGTAGAATGCATCTATAGTCACAAATCACGACAAAAATCGTTAGACTTAATATATTCGATAATGCATCTGTCGTAACCACATTCCTATAAAAGCATGTTATTAGTAGCCAAAATAAAATGGTCCTGTCGACTGTATAATAAGAATATTCACCACTGTCCTCGGTATTTAAAACTACAAACGTTCATTGCCCCTATTAGCACGCTGGAGCCCTGCGATTTCAATACTAAAGAGGCCCTTACTCCAACAATAAATCTCCATTCGTCCTCATTTACACTGAGTTTCATTTACCCCTTCATTTGAAAAGGCCCGATGAATGCATAGCAGTCAATGGGACGTAAGAAATGGGCCAGTGACGTGAGGCACTAGCCAAGTGAAACGTGTTTCCCGACCAGTCCTGCGGGAGCTCGCGATTCTCAACTGTCTTCCGCGAGTGGGAATTTCTGTCGGGCTTAAACTTTGAAGCGAATGCATCTACTTAGGAAGAAATCTTTACGTAACTTAAACCTCCAGGGATGAGGAATGGAATGAGCGAGAAGAGAGAATCTAATCAAACCTCCTATTAAGTACCCGTTTTTAGAAGTTCCGATGGGTAAAAATCACATACGTTTTCGAAGGCACGTTAGAATTTAGAACAATTAAACTATATTTTTTCCATATAAAAATTGACATATAGATATAACTAACGTACGTAGTATACAATACGTAGTACGTGATCAACCTGCTGATATAAGCCCAGCATGTCATTAGTTCATTTTCAAAAACAATACCTACAAGTATAAAGGCTTCGTCAGAAGTCCAAAAACATAGCTCCAAGATCTTTTAGAACAAGTTTCGGTAGCACACTTTGTCGGGAAGTCTTACAAGCGCTCAGTCCATCACGAAAATCTATTTACATTGAAATAGGATCTCGGATATGTATATGCAATCGAGATACACGTATCTCAATGGCGCTTAGACATGGGTTGTTTACTTACGTCAACATCAAAGCGATCAAAACCGCACGATCACTAAACAAACTACGTCACCAACATAGTCAAATAGTTGAGTAAAGTTTTACTTTCCCTGCATTGAAGAGGGTTCTAGCTTCGCTGGTCACACCCTTAATGAGCTGGAAGCCAGGTGTTCCTGCACAATGTACGCGGTAACAATAGGGATAAGTCGCACCCTATTACGTGTGTGCCAGTAGAAATTTCCAATTGACTATTTTGTATGGGACAGCTGGTGGCCATGTGATTTGTGTTTATTAATCTTCGTCAATTAGGTCGTAGGGGTAGTCGGTAGTTTATATTTAAATCGTTTTTGGGCTCGGACGTTAGTACCAACTTAAAAGTATATAAAACCTGTATGACTGTGCCACTGTAATATCAGATTTTCCAGCAACCTGTTAAATATTGTTTTTCGTTTTTTTACCGATTTCAAAGTAGGCAAGGGTTATAAATTCGTCGGAATCTTATTTTTTTATGTATGTTCCTCGATTGCTCGAAGACGCCTGGAACAGTTTGGAAAAGTCTTTATTTGTTTGAAAGGGTATCCTTCCCAGGTGGCCTCAGTCATCAGGTCAGGATCTGATGATGGGGTCCTGGAGAAATCGAGGGAACACTTCAAATTGTATTGGTCATTTGGGTACTGACCCCGTAGCATGGACGGCCTTATCACACGATAAGTGACAAGATAGAGCGTCCGTCACTGGCTGACGCCGTTCAATAGAACGAGACGGACGCTCTATCTTGTCACTTATCGCGTGATAAGGCCGGCCATGATACGGGGTCTGTTTAGAAGTCGGTTAAAACTTTGTTTTTAAAGTAAATTATTGACAATTACCACTACATAACGAATTCCTAAATTGTACGTGTGCTTTTAGTATGTATGTTCCATGTGTGATAATTTATTATTTATTCGTATTGCATACATTATTTCGCCTTTAAAGTTTGTCATTCTGGGGACACGTGCTGGGTTGTGGTAGGTAGCTGCGGACGCGAGTAACAGTCCCCCCAGTAACAGTGGTCCCCCCAGTAACAGTTGTCCCCCCAGTAACAGTTGTCCCCCCAGTAACAGTTACCCCGCAGTAACAGTTGTCCCCGCAGTAACAGTTGTCCCCCAGTCAGTTGTCTGTGATAGTGGAAATGTATAACAGTTTCATCCTGCTATTATTACGATGTTTTCACTTGATGACCCACAGTGCGCCACGTGTGGTAAGAACCGTCATGGTACTAATGATTTATATAGCCACAAGCGAAGTTAACCGGCGCAGACGCGGCCAACATCATCTGACAGACAGACATTAAGAGGATAATTATGCAGATGCATGCTATTATTCATCTTGTAAATGTACGAACAAACTGGAATGCAATTGACTGCATTAAATCAATCAATCAATCAATCAATCAATCAAAACATTTATTCGTGACAAACACAACACAGATAATAATAAAAAAAGCACATTTCCTTTTTGTCACGAAATGGACCCAGCTCAGCATGTTGCTAGCTTTGCAGCCAGCGCTGGTCTTCCGCAGGGTCCATTCGGTGAGAGCACGGAGAGTAACAAACAAAACAATTAAAAGGAAATACCTATATACTTAACTAAAATACAAACATAAAAAATAAAAAATAAAAATAAAAAATACACAAAAAAGCAATGAACGGTTTTTTTTAATAATATTAAATAATAAATGTTTGTTGGCCTGTCAGTAGTTTCATCCCAACAAACCACTACGTGCGTATGGGCCTTAATGGTAAAAATGAACGCAGCCCATACATGAACAGTACCACTAGCGCCAGTGAAGAGAAGACAAGACAAACTAAACTCTAAACGTCAAACAAAACAGCATGGACATGAAATTGGGCTTACAAAAACAATACTTAATTATAAATTAAACTACGTTGACAAATTACATATTAAATTACGTTGTCCAGCAACCGTATGGCAATGAAATGAATGAATTGCAGAAGGGGCATAACCAACAGGTGAGGGAGTGTCCGAGTGTGTGTGAAATCCACACTTAGGTTCGGTTATAAATGTACTGTGACCATCGGAACAAGATGCTCACAAATATCTGAACACTTATTATCAAGCCGTTAGAGTGCATATTCAGATATTTTTAAACACTTCTGTAGAGCGCAAGTATATTTGATGGCATAAAAGACAATCATCTATTGCTAGTCTTTTTCTGTTTGACTTTTGTTTTATGTTGCGATTTTATCCGAATTTTCGTGATTGTTGTTAATAATTTCTTTTCAAGGAATAATTTACAAATTCCGCAGAAGTATTTTACTGTCATGCTGTGTGTTCTTTGTTGAAAAAAGAAACAATTATAATAAGTCGCTTATGCAAAGCCGCACTTAAAATAATCAGAACATTCTACATTTATAATAGTACCTCCGCTAGAGAGCATACTGTATAAAAAGATCCGTATTGGCATGAATATGCTACAGGATTTTAGAACTCCAGGCCAAAGCTGCTTTTGAAAGGCTCAAATTCGACCCAAGCGAACCAGTTTACCTTTGATCTTGCTTATTGTTGCCACCGCTGGGGTCAAGTTATATAGGACCCAGTGGTGAACTTAAGACTGTTTGTGAATCACATAGCAGATCTTCCAGAATTCCGTAAGTGCCTCATCGGTTACGGCAGAACGATCTATTTGAGATAGCTGTATTTTCCTACTCGGTATTTTGTCTGTGTGGGCGTGACGTTTTATGCAGCGTTCCATTTTTAGGCCAGAAAATATGATTGTAGATTATTTTAGTCCTATTGGATTGCGTCGATTGTGTGCAGACTACCAACTACATAATAAATTAAAATAAACAAAAATACTATTAGTTACAAGTACTGAGATAAAATAAAAAAATAAAAACGACGAGATGGAATTTTCACACCTCCGTTGAAGTCCCCGTTTTTTAGGGTTCCGTAGTCGACTAGGAACCCTTATAGTTTCGCTTTGTCTGTCCGTCCGTCCGCGGATAATCTCAGTAACCGTTAGCACTAGAAATTTGGTACTAATATGTATATCAATCATGCCGACAGTGGTAAAATAAAAAGTGTTTTTTTTTAATAGGGTACCTCCCCTATACGTAATGTGGGGAGTTTTTTTTTCATATCAACCCTAACGTGTGATATATTGTTGGATAGGTATTTAAAAATGAGTAGGGGTTTGCTAAAATCATTCAATCAAAGAATTATCCCATAAATACATCTTCCATACTTTAAGCTCGCGCGCAATAGTTTACTTAATTTGCCGATAGATGTCGTTGTACTCGGAACGCTCACATTGAACTAACCCGCTTCGCTAGCTCGGCTTTCAACACAAGCACTTGTGCCGAATAACAAATAACGATTAAAATGTACAATACAATACAATACAAATACTCTTTTCATCTCTCATAGGTACTCTGAAAACTATGAGATGACGTGCTTTCAAATAAAGTAAAAAAACGGATTTAGGGTTTTGTACTTAATATGTCAACTCTTTGTACTTAACATTTTTTTAACACTTAAGTGGGGACACTTACTGTGACGGACGAAAAACTACGGAACCCTACACTGAGCGTGGCCCGACACGCTCTTGGCCGGTTTTTTATATGTTGTCTAGAGATTCACGGGTCGACGAATCAGAACATTGGCAATTGATCATAAATAGGTACAGTTTCACTTTAACTACTAACTATAACTGTAGTAAAATAACTTATGTACTTATACAAATATTAATCCTATTGAAGCACTTGAGTCGCAAAACGGAACCCATAGTTTCGCCATGACCGTCTGTCCGTTTGTCCGTTAGAGCGTCTGTCCGTCTGTCCGTCTGCGGCTTAGCTCAGTGACCCTTACAACTAGATAACTGTAATTTGGCATGGGTATATATATCAATCACGCCGGCAAAACAGTTATTAATATAAAATGAAAAAAAAAAATTTTTAGGATCCTTCCCCTACACGTAAAGTGGGGATGTAAACTATTTTCGCCAAAAACCCAGAGTGTGGGGTCGTATCGTTGGATAAATATTATGGGTTTCTTAAAACAAAGTTATGTCCCCCTCCCCCCCTGTAGGCTAAATGACTCCTACTGGGGTTGTGAAAAAAATCGTGGCAGTAGCAGGTACAGGTAGGTACATATAATGAATTTAAAAGGAAAAGTATCACAGGTAAGTAGGCATAACTAGTTACCGAGTAATAGTCGATAAACTAAAATGTACTTAGAAGGACCAACTTTCGTACAAATTCGGCCGACGCAACCGCACCATTTAGTTGGCGCGCGCGTGTCGATGTAACTAAGACAGACAGGCAACTACGGAACCCTATACTGCGCGTGGCCCCGACACGCACTTGGCCGATTATTTTTAAGTAGCATGTATAGTTTTTTTCACTTAAAATAATAACGTGGGATTTTACAACTTCATCTGTTGCTAAATATGAAAGGAAAAAGTAACAAAGAGACGTCATAAAACTATTATAGTACGTATATTAATACCCCTGACTGTACACGTGCCGCACTTCGTACATAAATATTTGTACACGCCTTTATGACATTGACAATAGAATCCTGTACAGATATTTATGTCCTTAAGGAGTAGCTAGTGGTTGTTCTAAATATTGTTTATTCGTAACTGTTTTACAACCCTATTTGAAGTCAACATTTACACAATAGATGTCGGTGATGGTTGGTTTTAAGCACTTTTCGTAATTTTAAGCTTGCGCAGTGCAATGCTTCTGCAGGATGATTTAATTTTCTTTCAGTTAAAATAGTAGTTTGGTAAATGGTATTGTTACATTTTATCTTAACGGTTTATAAAGAGATATGTATCATTCTAATTAATGTTGGAACAACGTGTCATTCAGCCAACTAAAGTAAATTGTAAATAGGTTTGCGAGTATTGCCAGGCGCGCAATAACAGCTCACCAACGACATTCGCCCGAGTCAACCAATCGAACGTTTGCTGAAGGAGTTGAGTATATTTAGTGCCCTAAAAATAAACAGGAGCACACTTGAACTTGAGTGGGGGTCAACAACCGGGGTTGGTTGGACGATAATTATGTACCCATCCTCGATTCCGATTCCTAATGGAGTGCGTTTGTTGCGTTGAAGTAGTGTCGAATGAGTATTGGTTTAGTTTGGGCGGCTGTGCGGTTTAGGTTTCCATTTTGCTACTAGCAATGTCATTCAAATGTCATCAGCTTTGAATTCGAAAAAAACATTCTGAGGGGCAATCACGTAACGTTTCGAACGCGCGTTAGGACACAATCAACTGTCACTTTTCCATATAAAAATGGTCATTTAGATCTACCTAACCCGAGGATGCGTTGTGTTGAGAGCGAGGGAATTTGTTCCTTCAGCTGTCAACACGGCGAATCCTCAAACATATCAAGGGTCGGCAACGCCCATGTTACTACTTTGGAGTTGCATGCGTCTATAGGCTGCGGTGTCCGCTTACCATCAGACGGGCCGTACGCTTGTTTGCCACCGTTGTGGTATAAAAAACCTAACGTTCGTAAAATGCGTTACGTGATCGACCTGCTGATCTAAATTCTAACTCCTGAACCTTGTAAACGCAAAAGAGCCCTTGAGACCTACTTAAAGATTTTTTTTTAAATATTTGAATTTTAACTATCAGTGCATCACGCTCAGTGATACAGACTTGGTGATGCGCTAACGCAAGAGGAAGCGCATGAACCAAGACAATCCATACTAATATTATAAATGCGAAAGTGTGTCTTGTCTGTCTGTCTGTCTGTCTGTCGGTCTGTCTGTCTGTCTGTCTGTGTCTGTCTGTCTGTCTGTCTGTCTGTCTGTCTGTTACCTCTTCACGCTTAAACCGCTGAACCGATTTGGATGAAATTTGGTATAGAGATAGTTTTAGTCCTGGGGAAGGACATAGGATAGTTTTTATCCCGGAAATCATCCCCCAAGGGGATGAAGTGGGGAGTGAAAGTTTGTATGGAGCTACGATATAAACGAGTTCCACACGGACGGAGTTGCGGGCAGAAGCTAGTAAACATATAAATTCAATCCGTTAAAACGCGTTCCAGAATTTAATCCCAAAATATGTATTTTGTAAGTACTAGTTTTTTTTTTACATCTGACAGTCGGTTAAGATTATTTAAAGTCATTAAACAATCGTCACAATTCCTAACAACATTAGAGTCTAACCAAGATGTTCAATGAAGTGGGTGCTGAACAATTCAGTAACAGTTAACATAAACTAATTAGAATATAATGTGTAAGTTGGTTGTACCCTGTTTTACCGTCAGTTGTTCCATCGAACGAATGTATGTTTCGCAATGTTTTTCAGAATCAGTAAACTTTTCAGGAATGTTATGAAACAAATCTAACCTAATGGGTTCTACAGAATGACCTTTTAGCAGTACCTAAAATGTTAAAGGTTTCTGAGTAACAAAAATTCGATGAAACGAAAATTCGACGAAACCATGCATTCGGTGAAACGTTTGTCGGTGAAATAAGGGGACACCTTCTAAGTTATCAAACCCTTAGGATAGATAAAAGTACCTACACATTATTAGTGTGCTGTAAATCAAGTACCTATCTACATACCTATGTTCTTTGTTTGTTCGTACTACAATACGATATACTACTATATAGCAAACAAGCACATAGCCCGCCGGATGGTTAAATTCACTGATTAGGTTTAAGAAGGTGAGCTGATAGACTGATCAAGATAATATTTAAAATTTTACACCAACTTCACATAGGTAATTCGAACAGTGTGCACGAGTTTAATTCTTGTCACAATTAATAATGCACTTATCTTTAGCGCTTGAAGTATAGCACTAAGTGACAAGTACTTAGCTCGTGTTAACCGTGGTGTAAACTATGCATTAGACACAATGGTTGCCGCACGTACAAACGCCAACACAGTTAACTGACGATCTTGTATTTATATTGAATCTTATTACAATGCACATAAAGTGCACGGATGGTCAGTTAGCTGTGTTGTCGATAGTACACCCACAGCTGCTTTACCCTTTACTATTATTGCCCTTTCGACTTTTTAAATACCAATTTGACCTTTCACGTTAAAAAATACTTAGTTCTAAAATGTCAGCGTCGCGCTATTATCACAAAAAATTAAAATTATCAATCTTTTTTATTCCGTTACGTCACTCTTTAAACCGTAGTCTCTTATCTTTTTAAAATGTGTACACTGAAAACCGAAAAACAAATGGCTTAAAATCAAAAATACCGAATGCAAGTAGTTGTCTTTTTAATGTTTTCCCACCATGTCTCGTCTAATTCTTAAAAATGACACATAGTCGTATGCCACTGCCATATGATGCAGGCGTCCGTCTTCGTCGCATCTCCGTGACCACGCGAGGTCGTCGCTTTTTATTGCCTGCCGATCGGTTTTCGGTCATACGGATAAACGTCTGCAAGTTTCCTTGCATTTCCTTAGCTACTTCAGTTCAACGGATCCGCGATCTTCCGTGACTCATCTTTCTTTGCTCATACATAACAGACACAAAATAGCACTTCTAGAGATTCGAATCTAGTATTATTACGATGGCAAAATATATGCAATACCTAACTAACGACAAATTGGAGAATAATACGATTTTGTTTTAATTACACAACTTATTGTTACTTTAACTTCACGTCTCTTTCTGTAATACTGTTGCGCTTAAGCATGTTATGTGTTATCTTAAGATCGCTAAGAGGAACAAGCATCTAGTATTTAAATACACATTTACCTCGGATCGTCGCACAACGATGGCCCGATGGCTATCAAAGAAAATAAAATTTGTCCGCGGCAGAAATCAGTGTAATTAGTGAGGTTAGATGGTCGATAAGAACTTATGAAGTAATTATGTCCGACTAGTTAATTATGGTGATCGTTTTAAGGGCTACTGGAAGTCAATATTGTTTTAGACGTGAAGTAAGAACACAATATGGAACGCTTCATTAAACTTTTTATGCTTTCTAATTAACATAATGATAGAATCGTTTCTAATTATCAAGAATCAAACATTTATCCGTAACACAACACAGAGTATTACAAGACAAAGACAAATAAAAAAAGTAAATATGTGCCGTGCTACGAAATGGGCCCAACTCAGCAAGATGCTAGCTTTGCAGCTAGTAAAGTAGTGCAGCCATTATAACAGTTTAAATACTCATAAATAGAAACGTACACGTGAAAGTTCCGTATGATGATAAATTTGATTTTAGAAACGAATAACAAGATAACAACATAATAAATAAAATAAACGAACAAACAATAATTATAAATTAATTACGCAAGTACCTATGTATAATTGTATGTATTAATATAGGTACCAACAGTCACGAACGAGGATTAACCCGAGATGGATCGCCGTGACTATTCCACAACTCTCCCGGCATTTAGGTACCTTCACTCACGTTGTAAGTTGTTTAACGTCGTATAGCGACGTCCCAACCGAAAACAAAGTACCTAATATGTTTCAAACATAAATGAAGTAGTGCGTGACAGTCCTGTCTTTCGTCGCCTGTATTCCCACCGTCTGCTACGCAAATATTTTGAATAATTAATCTCGAGTAGATTAAGCAGTTAGCTCCCAAATTAAAGAATAACATGGCAGCCAGATGTGATGTAAGTCTACGGCCTGTTCTGAACAAAAAGGTATCAAGCACGTATGCGTTCTATGTATTTTACGGCCGTTGCTTTAAGAGAGCAGGGAGGCGTTACGTCGGTATTGATTCCGCTATATTTGGAACTCGGCTGTCAGCCACGTGACCATTTGCCTTTTGCAGCAACTGATTCAGCGTTTATACCTCTATGAACCACCCCTCGAAGAGACCCGTCAAAGGGAATCACTCAAGCTGCAACTTTATCCAGACTTAGTATTAGTTTAGTACCTATACCTGTAATGTAACTTCATCAAGTAGCTCGCGTTTGATACCAAAGTCAACGTTAATAAATAGATGTAGATCGGTTTGTATTCCTAAAGATGTAGTAACAGAAACGAGTGTTGTACAGTGTACTATAAAACATGCACTTCATACATTAGGCGTCCTATCATCCGATAACTTATATTAAATTCCATTTGACCGCTTCACTTTTACGGGGAGTATATGCATTCACATCGTAGTCCGAGAGCCCATTTCACCGGCCTGTTTTACATGCAGTTTATTAAACATTCACAACTGGTGCTACGATCAATAGTCCAGTGTCTACTAAACTACCAAAGAGTTTGTTAAATCATTTAAGCAATCCGATACCGACCGGAAATAGACCTATAAGGAAAAAGCTGTGTACTCTGCACTATTGGAGATTTGTTTATAGATGCGTCTAAATACGACGCTCTATTTAGTTTAATGCTTCATTCAGACGTAGAAAATAGATTTGTTTTAGCAGTTTCAGTAAAATCTATGCCTCCTCACAAGTCGGGGCACTGCTCTCACCCCCCAGATATTTATAGGAATCAAACTAGCAAATTGACAAATAAAACTGTTGAAACATCAGGTCTTGGTAATATACCTTTGACGACCGGTTAGCCTAGTGGGTAGTGACGCTGCCTACGAAGCTGAAGGTCCTGGGTTCGAATCCCGGTAAGGGCAAATATTTGTGTGATGACCATGATTATTTGTTTCTGAGTCTTGGGTGTTTTCTATGTATTTAAGTATTTATATCTATTAAATATATCGTCGTCTAGTACCCGTAAAACAAGCCTTATTGAGCTTACTATGGGGCTAGCTCGATTTGTGTAAGATTGCCCCCTAATATTTATTTATTTATTATTTATTTATACCTGATACATTTTCAAGTATAGAAAGAATACCTAGTTTTAGCACATATAAATGAGTTTAAAAAATCTATTGATAAATGTCTTCCTGCCGGAGCTTAGTGACATATAAATACACTGTAGTGAAAATTTTAAGGTTTTCATACAAAAACATAGCCATTCCACTTCGATTACCAGCAGACTACGAAATATTTTAAACATTTTACTTTGTAATTGAATAATAGTTGTGTATACATCTGTTTTTGCGTAGACGAATTTCCTTCAAGGAAAAAGGAACTCTAGAATATTAGATAATAATAATGACCTACTTATTTAATAAATGTTAACAGTTTGGATCATTTCTATGTATTTATCTATATAATTATGTATATCGTCGTTTAGTAACCATAGTACAAGCTTTGCTTAGTTTGGGACTATATTGATTTGTGTAAGATTGCCCCGAAATAGCTATTTATTTGACTTGTAAAAAGTACCTGTACTTTACCAATAAAATTATCTGAATTTGAATCTGAATCTGTAGCCGGAAACGATGGGTTCCAATTAATATTTTACTGAGCATGATGTTCTGAAATAAAATAAAAACTAATTACGTCTACTTATATACTTTTTTACTTCAAAGACCAAACTTAGGCAAGCGTGTCCTTAGCATTTCTGCCAAATTAACATGTTAAGCAACTCAAGATATACAATTCAGAAGTTATAACAGTTTAGTATGTAAGGTCTAAGAAGATACAGCGATATTCTTATTAATAACTTGACCACACTGATACATAATTCATGAACTTCTTAACATAAAAAAATGCACCAGCCGAATTCAATTTATATTTGCCCAACACTAAGTGGTCTAGAACTGCTTTAAATTCTATCCAAGTCGATTGGATATTTATTGATGTTAGAAACTTTTCCAAGTTGAGCAAGTCTGTATAGGCTGAGCAACTTAAGTATTCGTAAACATGAAACCAGACATTACTTGTGAAACGGTTAAATTAAGCGGATAAGTGGCAGTAATAAGTCTGGGGTACTAATTTGGGCGGAGTATTTTAGATACATTTTTAAAATAGATATAAAACTAAAACTTGGTTAGAGGCCACGAGCTCTTAAATTGGAGTCCAGCTCAATCAGTTCGGTTTCATCTCACGAAGGTGGGTTGGTCATAGCTGGGTGGAAGAGTACACATTACCACTGAACGTTTCCTATACTGGGGCAATATCTGGTGAATCAATGGACAACCCAACTTAGTAAGTGAAAACAAATACCTATATCTTTAACCCCGTTATTCTTAAAGCCTAAAATTCTTGTGATAAATAAAATGTGTTTTAACACTTACTTACGAATCGTCAAAGTGACGGATAAAAACAAACGAATTTTAACAGCATTTTAGCTAAAATTGGTTTAGGTAGGACGTTTATGAATACGGCCAGAGATGGAGAGAGTAATAACTATACGTATCGCGGCTAATCTTGATTCCTATGACAGGTATCATCTCAGAACAATTTTACGTTTTAAGGTTATACATTGTACGAAATAACAGCTGTCATAGGAATCCAGATTCGCCAGGGTACGTACAGCATATAGTGTTTTCAAAATAATCAAGTCATTTTATCGCATGCCTAATTATGTTTAGTAATTAAATTAAAAGACAGTTGCAAAAAAACCTCATTGATCAATTCACCTTATCCACGAGAATAAGAGAAATCCAATCTTGTAAA
Organism: Epinotia bilunana; assembly: GCA_947049275.1. Lineage (NCBI taxonomy): Eukaryota > Metazoa > Arthropoda > Insecta > Lepidoptera > Tortricidae > Epinotia > Epinotia bilunana. Next base: position 10,426,803 of record OX346269.1, on the reverse strand, counting down.
ATCCATTCAAGTCGTTAACGGTATAATAATTTAAATAAAATATACTTAAAGAAATGACCTTACACCTCTATTGTGTTGCACCGCATTCTTGTGGTTCCCTGAATTCCGTTCGGTTGAGGAATACGTGTTATTGACTTTAACGATACTCTTAAATCTTATGACAACTAATACGGTGTGTTACGACCATGCTAATGCATTAATTTATTTAAAAAGTGTACCTTGCTAGGTTCGACCTACGCCATGTCAGTTCATCGAATAACTTAAACGAATATATTCTTATGGGAGATTGGTTGGATGTTGTTTGAATTAAGAATTTGTGACGACCACGAGAGACCAGCCACTTGACTCAATAATAGAATGAATAAAAAAAACAAGTAGGCACCTTTATCGTCGGAATAGAATCGCTTGCGCAACTCCTGACTAACCTTAAAACCACTGCCCGCTTACCAACGGCGTATCAAATTACAAAAACACGTACAATAAATTTCAATCGCTCCGGGCGCTACATTATATGATATTTATGCGACTAATAATTAATGAAGCCGTGAAGCCGTAACGAACTTCAGGAACTTCAGGGAGTGACTCGGCTAACTTGGAAGTTACACTTCCTGTTCCCAAGTCGACTTACGCTTACTTACTTCCTTAGTGACATTAGATTAGTTCCGGACAGTTGGTAGTTCGGTATGGTGACCTGTTATTATTTTGCTGTTGGTTGAGCCCCATGGATTATATGTACATGTCATGCCATAACTCGCGTTATGTTGTTGATATTTCTGTTTCATATAAGTATAACCGCGCATGATATACCGCTCATCATGCATTTCTGAGACCACAATGCGACCCTTCACTAAAAAAAATATGGCGACACAAAGCAGTAGCATGCAGTTGCTTTACTTATACTTGAGATTATTTGAGTTGGCCGAATTGCATCAAAATAGTCCATTCAAAAAGCAGCACTACCGTCGAAGGTAGAAGATGCCAATTCCAATGACAGATTATAAAAAGTCGACCACATTAAATAATCGCAACCATACCTGATTAGAAACTCTTTTAATGTTAGTCCCGTTCGAGGTTGGAAAATCGCCATAGGTGTACGCGGTCGCTCATGATTTCCCTACGATATATTTTGTGATAAAAGCAATGTAAATGCCGAAGAGACAATCAAACGTAGGAATGGGAATATTGTCGATGGCACACTGTACTTTTGCCATCCCTATAGTCATCTTCAAATTATTTTATGTAACCATAATCATCCACAATGTCAGATGCATTCTAAATCAGTTGCAACAATGATAGTCGGAAAACCTTACCCAATTTTGAAGGGTTGGAATGGAATAAGGGTGTAGACACTAAATAGAATAATCAATAATGGCATATTTTCTCGAAAGAGGATTAAAAATGTAGTCAAATGGAGAAAAAATCAACGCAAGAGGTTAAATAATCACGAAGTTATAACTAATAGACGGCAACGTGCCGTGCCCCATCGTGTTCGGCCCCGCCGTCGACGCGGCCTGCCGCGCGCGCGACGCGCTCTGCGCAGCCTCGTAGATTGTGACGTCACAATCTGTTTCCGTTTTCTCTCTCTAACAAGCAATATTTAAACGGTTGTAGCTTCGTAATTCTTTGAGATATCTGAATGCGACTTTCGTCACTAGGCATAATATTTGTTTTGCCTTCTTGCTTTTGGAGTTATAATAATGAGTCTACTCGAATTGGAACACAATTCTGTTATAAGAGATCTCTGTCGTTTAGATGCATTACTACTCGGAATACGTATTGACTAGTATGGATGGACATTCGCGTTAATTTTTAACCCCCGACGCAAAGAGAGGGGTGTTATAAGTTTAACGTGTCAGACACAGATACACAGATGTGTATCTGCCTGTGGTATCGTAGCTCCCAAACGGATGGACCGATTTGAATGCGGTTTTTTTTATTCGAAAGCTGTTGTGTGGCTAAGAACACTCGGGAGTGTTCTTAGCCATGTTACATGAAAATCTGTTTAGCCGTTTTTGAGATATTGGATTTTGAAATGAAAATGTCGGGGGTTTTTCAACTTTTCTAAGTTGTAGTTATTATAGTTAGCTCTAAGCTTGTTCCATCTAAACTTGCGGTCTAGTTGCGCGCGATTCGACTGACCAGCAAATTATGCTGGACCTACAGAGCAGATTAAACATGATCTTGCGAACTTTACGAGGTACATTTTGTTACGCTTCTTCGATTAATCCTTCTCCTTTCAAGAGTGAGACAAATGAGTGTATAAAAAATAAGACCGGGTTGCACTACGGGAGTGCCGGCAGAAGTGAAATCTTGAATAATTTTTTTGGCAAAAAAAACCCCTCCTCCTCCCCCAGCCTTCTTTCCCCCAGCCTTTCCCCCCCGCCACCGCCCCCAAGCGTACGTCTAACAGCAAAACCAGTCTCGTACTACGGCATCGCGCCCCCCCCCCCCCGCTCGAAGCCTCGTCCCGAATCCCTCACCTAAACGTTCACGTGACATCTGTGGCGAGTTTAACAATTTTTCCCCATTCCAATAAGTGCACAGCGCCGCTAAAGTAGTTTTCACTTCAATAAACCAAAACAAATTAAAAACTTACGCTGTTACGTCGAGTAACAGTGAAATTACTTAAGAAGGAACCACTCAAATAACCGAAGTCTTTTATGAATAAGTACCTATATAGTATATTTCCTTTGTTGTTATGGCACGGCTATTTCTGTCGTTTCTTACGAATGTGGGTAACGACATGCCATAAGTAATTGCCAGCAGAGACCTCCCGGCCTCGCGACAGCGCCTGCTGGGCGATAGTGGCTTTTATCGTTTTATTTAATATTAGAAGTAATCAATTTATGTGCAGTGAGTAGTGGTTTTTATTACTTTATCTAATTAAATAAGCAGTGATCGGAATTAGGTGAGCCAAAATACCTATTCTTCGCAAGAGGACATAATATAAAGTGGTTGCAACCGGGTAGGAAAACAGAATTTTCTCTTAAATACCGGGTATTCGTTATTTTTCCGGGTACCAGTCGTAATGTTCAACATTTATGTTTTTACTTATAGAACGGGATGTTTAATGTTAATCTAAAAGTTATAACCATTTCATACTTTTTCCTTCCCTTTTTACTACAAACTAACATAAACAATCCCGTACTATTAGTAAAAATATGTATGTTTAACATTACGAGTACTTATAGTACCCGGACAAATATCGATTACCCGGTATTAAAGAAAAAAAATATTTTTCTACCCGGTTGTATCCACTCTACATTATGTCCTGTTGCGAATAATAGGTATTTTGGCTCACCTAATTCCGATCACTGTAAATAAGTAATACATTAAGTTGAAAATATAAGTGATGTAGAAGGGAATGGGAGGTCATCAAGTCTCATATTAACTCCCAAATGAAAATTGCATCCATCCATCCTCCTGGCGTTATTCCCGGTTGCGCCCTAACGGAGCCCGGGGCCCGACAAGACACCTAATAACCGGATACCTAAGTATCGTTTCACCATAAGGCGACTGTTTAAAATACTGTGATAGGTGGGTCCATATCGGGTTGCATAATATTTAAAGCCATAGTTTTGATTGGCTACTTGTGTCATATTAAGTCAAAATCATCATTACGAATAACCGACAAAAGTCATAAATTAGTTCGCATAATTTTTTTAACCATAATATTTTAGAGCATAAATAACAATTGCACACAACGTTTTCAAGTCATAAGTATAGACAAACATTTTGAATCCCGTACATTTGTTAAAAATAATTAATTGTCTCTTCCTAAACCTAATCCAACTTTCTTTTTATTAAACAAACTCCTGGCAATTTTTTTTAACCTAACCTAAATCTAACCGCCAGCATGTCGACGTCACCCCGCTTCGCGTGGTGCCTACTTCCGCTCTAAGAGACATAAGACCCGATAAGATAACCGTAACCTAACCTACCAAAATACAATTTTTACGACTGTTTTTTTTACTGCCTTCTAGCTCCCTAACCTAATTAATTGCTGATCAACTAATATAATACGGTGTTTTTCCAAATCAATCATAATAACAGCCTATTGTCATAAGTTATGCATATTAATTCTTATGACTAAAATTAATTATGATCTTCAATATAATGACTAAAACTTGTATGATATTATTATTATTGTATGATATTCAACATTGTGGTTTAAAAAAATATGACATACTACAATTACGACAATGAAAGTATTATGCGCAGATCCATTAATGACAAAGGACTTTTATGAGCAACAACTTTATGCGTAAAGTTGTATGACAATCGAAATTATGACAATAGTAATTTTGCGACTAGATGGACACCCGTGATAGGTTACTTGCTCATTATGTAAAGAAGTCTGGGTTTAATCCATCATAGGCCGGGTCAAATTATATAGGCAATCATTCTGGTTGTGCTCAGTTTTATGCACCGTCGATTCATGGTACAAAAATATGTATAAATCCTCGTATAAATAAGTACCAAAAAGCTACCGCTGACATAAGTGCCATGGGATATAATTATGCGTAAGTTGTACGCACCAATATTTTTACACTCGTCTGTACTTTTAGAGTACCAACCTTTATTAGTTCGAGGGTGGATTATTGTGTAGTGGAACGGCCCATTTGTTATATATATATATATATATATATATAATAATTATTATTTAGGACCAAATAGCCATATGTTGTTCCCGTGGGTGTCGTTAAAGTTGACTAAGGGACCAGGGTTGAAGTGTGTTGTGGGCGATGGGCTAGCAAACTGTCACTGCAATATCACATTTTGGCGAACTTTTATACCCACATTTATGCTAAAAGTGGCGCTGGAACATAAGTTTCATGTGCTCTGCCTACCCCTTTTGGGAATAGAGGCGTGAATATATGTATGTATGTATGTATGTATTTGGGGCCAAAAATACACACAAACGAGCTTGTCTCAATCTAAGCAAAGCTTGTACGATGGGCACTAGACGACGATACATATGTACTTATACAGACAAATGAATATATGTATAGAAAACATCCATGACCCAAGGAACAACATCACACAAATAAATGCCATTACCGGGATTCGAACCTGGGACCTCTAGTTTATTTATATTTGCAAAACATATAAAGATGTATGTGGTTATAAACCCACTAACGATATCCACCAATTAAGCGCAACAGTAAACGCACACCCACTTGTGTACAAACACTCAGTCAAATTGCGCGCATAACCACCAGCGATAAGTCTCAAATTGCGGGACACGTCACAGAAACCAATTCCCACATGAACGATCGCCCGAAGTGGGGTCAAAAGTTAAAGGCGGTAAAAAATCGTCGGCACTGTCGGCAGCTGTTTGGCACATGGCGCTGCCCGTGGAAAAACGTTTAATAAAACCAACGACCGCTCGCTCATTTCTTTTAGCTCACGTTTTTTTTGTCAGGAGTTCGATCGAGTACTGGATACCGAGTTTGTAGAACGAACTGGTTGTTAATTCAGGATGAAGGCGATCATTAGTGTTGGCGTGGGTACATCATAACGAGAGGTGTGTAGGTGATACTGATATAGTTTGGTCGCCAAACACGACATTAACGTAGTAGTTGAAGATATATAGATAGATATATATATAATATATATCATCATTTACTTTAAGGTAATCGTTACACGGGGTAACAGTGCTAGCATTAGAAAAAAACATATGTTTGATTGGTCTTTGAGGGAAAACGACAACGTGAACTTTCGATACACACGTTTTTTTACTAGGTTGACATTGCAAAATAGCGATTAATAATACTACCTATATTTTAGCAATATACAATTCTTATTCTTAACATAACTACGTTTCTATGACACTAATGGTTTGTCAGATTATAATAGTACTACTAGTACTAGTTGCCGCCCGCGGTTGTGACTGAAGGAAATCCGTTTGCAATAGTTTGCATCCATCACCATATACAGTGTGGAACGGAACGATGGACTTTCCCACAAGGGGAGTATAGTTTAGCGTTTACAATTTTCCAAATAAACTAGATTAATATTTCTAACCGCTTCCAATTTCAGAGTTCATTAAACTTTTATGCAAAAATCTGCATATTATACAACTCTAACGGAGAATAAGGTTAATGCTATATTGAAGCTTGAAAAGCTGTGTCGATAAGGTCAATGCCACCGGAAAGTCGAATTCATGGAAAACATGCACCCTGTATATACCCTTATTTCTACTGGAATAAAATAAAATATGATTCTTTCAGGTATTGTTTTTTCGGGTAGGGTATATCTAGAAAGGTAATTATCGAGTCAGACTTTCTTTTCCCATAATTACTATTGAATTATTTAACAACAAAAATGTTACAAACGGTTTTTGTAATAAATAATTAATGCGATGCATAATAATGCATGCATAATAAGTTCACTCACTCACTTTCCTCATGGCTGATAAGAACAATAGGTCAGAGAGAGCAGCTCATCATTTTCTCATAGAACCATTTTAGAAATTAGGTTTTGTGCAATTCGCCGTACTGAGGTGAATTTATTCCGGGTGGTTGCATTATGCTGCATGGCTCGGCTCTGTGATACCTGATAGCGATAATTTCCTTGCGCCTCCAATTAGCTTGGGAATCCTCTGCAATTTACAGGAAATTTGGCTTGGGCTATCGAATAATACGTGCAAAACCCAGATATCAGATGATATAAAAATATCGCAGTAACCCGAAACAACCGTGATCTCCCAAAGTAAGTTGAACTGTTGTTCGACATACAAAAATAAAAAATTATAGCAAGCTCTGTGAGTCTTGATCGGTGATTGGTTTTATAGTATTTATGTGTAAAGAAATAGGGTTATGGACTTTGGACTAATTGTATTCAGTGTTGTCGTTTGAATAGTTAATAAAAGAATACGAGTTCAAACAGGATTTGGAAAGGAAAGTTAAATTCAGATTCCTCATTCGGTGTAAACATGAATTCATGTGTCCCACCAAACACTTTTCGGATAACTCTAATTACGCGCAAATTTCGCCATCTGAGGGGCAATAAATTAATTAAGACATTACCACTTAAAATTCTGTCGCAACGGCCACTTAATTCTCTTTTATTATAAATGTTTATGACAGCCACGGTTTTTATTTTCGGGAATTGTCCCCTTGATATTTTGAGGCTCTTGCCGAAAGGAAGGAAGCGATGAAAAAGTTTCGGCATTGTTTAAAACACTTCGTTGATAATTTGGATATCGTGTTTCCTGGTCAGCGTTGCGTCGGATTCAACCTTAAAATATTGCCTAGATAAATAGCAGAGTTCGTGAATAACTTGGATAAACAAGCTTGGTAATTCGTACAACTTTATGGAATCAATAATTAGGTAAAATTTCGATTTAACTTTGTTTGTTCGACTACGGCAGAGCTGTAAGGAAGGGATTCGATTTTAGCAGTCTATGTTTGTACGTGTGTTGCACCGTAGCGTTTAAGATAATGAACTGATTTAAATAAATGAGATGTCAATCAATTCGTAATCGTGCCTTCTGGTGACAGTTTTTTTACTTTTTCTTCAGTTACTTTTGCTTAATATTTCTGGAGTCAACACCATATTATTACGTTCACGATTCTTAAATATATTTTCATATCATAATAAGATCGAAAGGTTTGAAGCATTGTTAATAGAAGCCTCGGGGAGTTTTATGAATAGTTGGAGGGATCGCGCGATTCAATCCGTTAACCTGACATTTTAACGATTTTAGTAGTTTATGACACATTTGTCTTTGGACAAGATATGAGAGCATTAAAGACCAACCATTTTTATATACCTAGAAGAATTGCCAACATACTTGACACCTAGAAACAGAGCTCTAATATCGCTCTCGATTTGACTCGAGTCGACACAACGAGTCCTCAAATCAGTAAAAGGTCGGCAACGCCTTTAGAGTCGCAGGCTACGGTGGCTACGGTGTCTACTTAAAATTAGACAAACCGTATGCTTGTTTGCCAACGTCGCGGTTTGAAAAAACGTTCAGCAATAGGAGATACATCTTTTGTTTCTCTATGTCAGGCCCTTATAATGTTACTTTACTGTAGCAGTGAGCTTAATTTGTCACCGTACTCGTATCGGTCCGGTCTTAATTACTGGCATCCTCCTCGTTTGATTGGTGGCCGGCATTGTTTGTGCTCTAACGTTATTGCACCAGATCCGAAGTCCCTTTTAATAACAGCTAGCCGACAATTAGCCACAGGCTATCGACCTTTGTCGCGCGTTCTGCTACTATTCACAACTAGGCTAGATTCACCTAACTCGTCCCTAGTTTATCTTGAGACCGGGATTCGTATCAACTGTGTGTTTGGTTTGTTACCAGAGGTTTGGTGGACACTGGTTTGGCCAAACGTTATGAATGCACCCCTTTGGATGCCGGCAGATCGAGAGCATGACATTCGTTTACGATGCACCAGTTTTATGAAGCTGTGACGAATTTTAGATGACATGCTCGCACTTTTCTTTAAGGTTGGTAGGTAATAATGTGGTTCCGTTGTTGCTTCCGATATAAAGCTGCTTTTCCACCAGAGGGGCGAGACGAGACGAGACGATGCGAGAATTGAAATCGTATGGGACTCAGTCCAAATAGGTAGTAAGTCCCATACGAATTTCAATTCTCGTCTCGCCCCTCCGTTGGAAAACCAGCTTAAGTCTCTGAAAGCCAGTTGTGATTAGAATGTATGAAATTACAAGCATACATATGGCAACATTTCAAACTATCTAGTTACCATAAAAAAAATAGTCGCGTAATTTATCGAACGCACGTTAATCAGCTGTAAATAATATTCGAAGCTGATAATGACAGTTGGGATGCCTTAACGCTTATGCGAAATTGTACTGCTTATGCATGTAATTAACCTGTTGTTGACCGCGACTACCTATTTGATTAGAGAGTAAGTATAGTTTGATTTACTTAAGGCTACGAAAATGCACTCTTATACCGTGGAATCTTACAACTTCTATTAGTGCTAAATATAATAAAGATACATTATAAAACTGCCAGATACGTGGCACGTAGTGTTTTTTCTATTATTTTTGCGTATAATTGTTTGACAACCGTTCTTGAAGATAATAATTAAACAAAAGATGTCGGTTATGCTTGGTTTTAAGTACTTTTCGCCATTTTAAGTAAAACCAGTTATGTATTAAGCAATAACGCTCCAATATCATTGAACATTCAATGTACGACACACTTAAGTACCTAAAAGAAAGTGCATCGCTATGTCGCGGCATTAAATTGGGTACCTAATTCAATGATAACAAATAAAAAGCTACAACGGTCTCGATACGAGGGAGACGGCGTTACTGTCTACATTTGTTAGAGCAGTGTGTTAGAGTCGCAGGCGGGTCATTCAATTTATCTCTTGACAAATAGATAGAAATCTGTATTTGATCATGTGAACGCATACGTTCGTTTAACTGCTCGCGATGCTGCAAGCTCGGTGTACTGATTTTAGTCTCTTGTTTAAAATTAACTATACATGTGATGGAATATTTATCTTTTACTAGCTTTTTAGTTTTTGTTACTTAAGGTGGTTCGACGACCACAAAAACTTTTGTTGACATTCGCAGGCTAACGGCGTGAAATTTTAAGAATTTAATGAAAGATTGTTAAATAAGTTTCTTAAAATATCACGTCGGTAGTCTACGAATGTCAAAAAACGTTAAGTCAGATTTTTATTTCTCCGGTTGATGTATGAATGATATACATGATTTTTAAATAAAATACATCATCTTTGCTGTACGATCGGGTCGAAAGTATTGCAATTACCAATATGACCAATAACTATATACTTCATAATCTATACCTACCTAAGTTTGCTCATAACTTTAAATCCATTTTGAAAACTGCCTGGAGTTGGTGTGATAAGCATATTGATGATGTTTTTTTTCAATAATATCAGTATAACAATATGTTACAGTATAATTTTTTGTTGCTGCATAAAATAAAACATCAACCCGCACCAGTACCTACTACGCGCATTGTCAGCGTGGACAAGAAAATAACAACTTTATAGTTCTTAACTTATTTTGGTCTTGCTTGATCGATTGCCGACTTGAATATTACAGGGCTCAGTCGGCTCGGCTACCAGTCACCAGTCAGCTTGCCCCACTATTACCGATCGTCTATAACCTATCATTTTAGCATTTTTTAAAAAACGTCCTGCTTTCAATGGCTTTTTAAAGTATTCGATGAAAACTCAAGGTGTATGGTTTGGAATTATGTTTTTACAGCTCGTTTCGTTTGATAAAAGATTAACACTAGGTACTGAGTTGAGTATGAATTAAGAAATAAAACCCAAAACCCCAAACCCACCCAAAACTTTGATATTCACACTAATATTATATAAAACCTATTTATTAAAGTTATAGGGTCATCTTTTCAATAGTTACTAATAGTGGAAAGAATGTGCAATGTTTACAAGTAGAAGAAAAAATGCGTGAACAAACAAAAATATGTATTATCTAAGATGTAATCGATAACGTAACTTTTTTGAAAGGTCGCCGGACATGCGTGATGTACACAGACGTAAAGATACGTCCAGCCCTCGTCCCCCTGATATCGAGCACAAAAGACGAAACGTTTTCTCATAGAACCGCATCGTCAGCGTAAGAAAAAAACTGTCAATAGCCGGACAATACTTACACAACCGTGTATCTTCCTCGACTATTTAATTGCGAAAAGACCCTGTGCGCGAAGGCTTAAAGTTTAAAATTCAAACGTAAAAAGTGGATATGTTATCGTGAAAGTAAGTAGACAATGCGTCCCTCCGTTGATCAGTGCGGTCTCTCAGAGATAACAAATGAATGATACGGAACCCCGTCTGCCAGACTAATATGATCCTCCCTCGATGTTTACTTTCGAGTCTTTCGATGCAAAATCTGTTGTTGACTTAGAGAGTGCTTTTGATTTTCGCTTTGTACCATTTTTAATCACGGTTTGGTTCTGATATCCCTTTTGCTTCAAAGTGGATACAATAAGCCCGTTTAATCAAGGTGCTGATGGAAATATACGTATTATATTCGCTTAGAGAATTCCCATCTTAGATTTGGCTTTATTTCATTCACACTGAGTTTGATTAGGTACGATTGATTTATCCAGTAGAATTGGTGAAAATGCGTGTATTATTGTAAACTCTTTGGAAAAACTCGGATATTTGTTACAGCATGATTATCATAATTAACTTTACATTTAACTAGTATAAATAACGCAGGCAAACCCTGGGGTACATATAGCCTATGTTCATCCAGTCTTTTTTATACACGGGTGAAGGATTTTAAAAATCCCATAAGTGGTTTCAAGGAAACTCCCAACATACAAACCTCTTTATCTCTTCACTAATATTATACTCGTAGTATATAAAAGGTGTATAAAAACAATACACTCAATAGGTACTTAACGGACCACAATTTAAACCCAGGTACATTTAAATTATCTTCCGTTAGTTATTGTACTCCTATTAGTCGTATTGTCTATAGGAAGAACTCGTATTATTTGTTCCTGATGAAGAAGTCCATGAGAAGGAAAAACTGCATTTTTAACACAGTTTTTCGGCCGCTGCTGAAGTGTTTTTATTTTATTTTATTTGCCTTAGGCTTTAACGATCCACTTCCCGTAGTGTTTTTAATTAATAGGAAGAAAATTTCCCTTTATCGATGGGAAAACTAATCGTGTTCACAATTTGGTTTACTAACGTATCGTCGAAAAAATTATGACATATCATCACCTCCCAAATCTCCCTCCTCCCCCCCCCACGCATGATTGCCCTTGGTAAAACGATTCGCACTTTGAATATAGTAAGACCGCAGCACACGTTAGGTTTTCCGCCCGGTTTCGGTTTGTAATCTCTAACCCCCTTATTCATAAAACTTAAAATGCCTCTTCTAAATAAAATGTGCTTTGTCCCTTTCTAACGAACACAAATTTCAAAGTGACAGATAAGGACAAACGAATTTTAGCGCCGTTTTAGTTAAAACAGGCTTGTAGGACGTTTATGAATACGGCCGTAAGTATCTAAATTATCAATCTGCCCTGATTCCACAACTGTATCATTCTCGTAGAACGGTAAGCACAAACCTAAGGGGTGATCACGTAACGTTTCCAACGCGCGTTAGGACAGTCTGTCATTTTTCCATATAAAAATTGACATAGATCTAATCTACCTAACGTACTTACAATGCGTTACGTGATCGACCTGCTAGCGTGTGCTTCGAGCCCTAGTGATTTCATGCCACAGCCACCCGCAAAATGTCAAATGGAATGGTCTGTCGTCGGTTGTATTACTTTAAAAACCGTGACGCTTGAATGTTCAAGCGTCAAGTGGAACGCACTTTGAATCGACTAAATAACTACTTAACATTCCCAACAACGTCGGTCTGATTTGTTTGTCATTACTATACCTACATCTCATTCATCTTATGTCGAACGAGGCACACTGTCCTCAAGGACCATTTACTCCCCCAATAAATTCCACTTTCAGATTAACATAGTAAAAACCGGCCAAATGCGAGTCGGACTCGCGCACGAAGGGTCATTATCTATAAAATCACGTTTGTTTTATGGAAGCCCCCTTAAATATTTATTTTATTCTGTTTTTTAGTATTTGTTGTTATAGCGGCAACAGAAATAAATCATCTGTGAAAATTTCAACTCTCTAACTATCACGGTTCATGAGATACAGCCTGGTGACAGACGGACAGACAGACGGACGCACGGACGGACAGAGGAGCCTTAGTAATAGGTTCCCTTTTTTACCCTTTGGGTACGGAACCCTAAAAACCGGAAATCTGAAAACTTTGTCATTATCGCCCGCTCCGAATTCACTCCACGTCTGTGATCTAATTTAGTTGGATATACTCTTGCTTTCCATTGGAACCGAAGGGGCATTCAGAAAATTTAATTTCCGTAGACAGATCGAACAATTGATGCAGTGTGGCGTCACAGCACGTGTGCTATCAGTAACTAGACTTCGTTGAAGTATTAGGTACGATCTTACACCCATAAAAGCAAAGGGTTTGCTAAGAAATTCTACACTGTAGCACGCATCAAGTAAAATTCGTGTTTAAGGCAGGCAAGGCGCAGAGGATCTTACAACACAAATTATTTGGATACAGTCGTTCCTGTAAAATATTTTGATAACTATACAATGACGACGACAAACGACGACAGTTTGGCAACTATACATACAAGAAACTTCTTTGAACCCAGTTTTTTTGTCTTAAAACTTATCTTATGCCACACGGGAAGTCATGTGATGTTTCTTGCGAAATTTTAATACCCCTTTACCTATAATACTATGAGTTATGTGCTTGCAGTCTCTCTACGCAAAATCGGTTGCCTAGACCAACAGTTGTAGCAATGGACTACAACGACGTGGGCCGGGGGTTCGAACCTCAGCTATGGAAAGGGTTTTTTTATCGGTTTCGTCATTTATTTAGCAGATTTTTGTCATTTAAACGATGGATTTTGTTACGGGTTACAGCACCCATAGTGTAACTAAAAGGCAATAGAAGAAACAGATGCCACTAAATAGAATTGTGTAACCAGCTACTGACTGTGTTACTTCTGTGGCATGACTGTAATTGGGTCAACCCGTCGGACAATGGGCTTTAACAATGTTATTAGTAGATCTCTTACTCATTCGTTCGTTTAGCTAGCTTATCAATCATCAAGTTGAATTTAATGTTTTAAAGGGGTGTAAAAAGGGAACAGACAACAATTCCGAAGATTCATTTGTCCGAAAGCATCATTATTCCGAAATATCAAAATTTCGAACGTCATTTACCGCTTAACGAAAACTTGGACGCCGATTATTAAATAAAATACATAAATAGGTTAGGTAAGGTTAGTATTATATCCTAAAACATCAAAAACAACGGAACATGGTTTTCGGAATTATGAAATTCGGAAAAAATATGCTTTCCGACAAATGACTCTTCGGAGTTATGTAGTGTACCCATGTAAAAAGGTATAGAACGGTCATTGGGTTAGTGGAAGATTACCGGGGACTATTGCACTTAAATTATCATTTTTCAAGGGCCATCTCCTACAGGAGGTAGGCTATCGTGTGATCTATGCAGAGGTATAGTTTTGACGCAGCCCTCCGGAATAAAGATCTTGTAAGTTAAGGCTGGTGCAAAGATTATTTAGCTACGAGAGGTGGCAGGTGGTCTCTTTTCTTGGATTGTCCCTTGTATAATGAGCTGCAGGAGGGCACATTTGTCATTATGCATTATATGACCTAAAATGGTGAATTGGAGTCAATTTTGTGTGTTGCCAAAGCTATTTAAATTCAATATAAGATGAATGGGGCCCTGTTTATAGTATAATAATCTCATATTAAAATATCGGCCGGTTACTAGCAGTCTCCACTGTAAGTAACTATGCAAAATTAATCTAAATGATTAGTTTTTCTAACTAACTGTATGTATGTATGGCAGAGAATCCTGCGCGTTTTTAAGTGTTCTATGTTCGTCTGTTTCTTTTTGTTTTTATTTTTAATGTATGTTACTTCACTTGTCTCTGCAACTGTATTGATGCATAAGGCCGCTTCTTCCGCTACATTCATCGGCACGCATTGGAAATTGAACATTCACCGCAGCAGCCTTCGATCAAATTTGTCACAACTACAAATTAGAGGCATCAATCTTGAATACAGTCTCAATCTTAGGACGCAATGAATCGAAAAGATTAAGAAGGTAAGGTTGGGGGAAGAGCAAATCTAATCAACAGTTCGATTTACACAAATCGCCGGCGCTGAGCGCGTGAACCAGGAATGTCCCGGTTAATCTCTCACGTACAAACGAAGATGGCACTAACTGTGTATTACACGCGAATACTCTTAGGATCTTTTTCGTCTGCACAGGCAATCTGGCCAATCGATTATGCCATCGGGTTAATAAAGAAGGACCTTTCATTCGACAGCACTTTTGGCGAGCGCCATACAGGGATATTTTATGAAAAACATTGGAGTATACGTGTGTGATTATTGTGCTGTGATACCACGTTAGCGTTGATTTTATAAGCGCGAGTTGTCAGCATTACATCGTAATTTCAGTTCGTTAGAAATAAAGCCGGCGATAATAGAAAGAAAAACAAAAATCTAACAGTACACATAAAATACCACCATTATCGAAAATTCCCTGTAATAATAGTGTTAAGAGTCCGCAGTAAGCTCGATTCTCCATACAAACGTAGTTACGCTCTCATTTTAAAAATACGTGTTCGATTGTAACGAAACGTTGCATATACAATGACATGAGGTATATCTATGTCTGTAACTAGTTTATGTAGCTTCAGATAAGTACCATAGTAGAAAAAATACAGCGAATTTAAGTTTTTCATACAAAACTTGTATAGATATACCTCATGTCATTTTATATGCAAAGTTTCGTCACAATCCAACATATCAAACTAAGTGGAGATAGAAACTTATTAAAAACCGACACTACAAATAAAATACGAAGAACAGTTAAAATACCCGTATGTAACAACCTAAGTAAACCTAAACGTAAACCTAAGTTTATAACAGTAAAGCCTAACCCCCTTATTCATAAAACTTAAAATGCCTCTTCTAAATAAAATGTGCTTTGTCCCTTTCTAACGAACACAAATTTCAAAGTGACAGATAAGGACAAACGAATTTTAGCGCCGTTTTAGTTAAAACAGGCTTGTAGGACGTTTATGAATACGGCCGTAAGCAACGTTAATCGATACTTGAGTGATAGTTGTTTAAACTGTCATTATACAAGTATCGGGGTAATTCGACTAATTTGATTCCACTTATTAAGTAAGTGTGGTGGTAAGTTGTTTTGATTAAGACTGACGTGTAATTATTTCAGGGTAAACTTCATGTTGCTTAGTACATTCACTGCCAAGAATCGCTACGCGCTACGCTCGTAGCCGATCTCGTGGTTTTCCTCGTATGTAGCGGAAAGCGCTACGTGGGTTCCTGTCAGTGGAAGTGTTACCGCTATGCTACGATCGTAGCCCTACGCCGTAGTATGTAAGAGCTTAATACTATTATTGTCTTACCTTTTTTGTACAAAATAAAAATTTGATGCCACTGGTTGTTTACGAAACGCATTGTACGTATATCCCTCAGGTTCTCCCTTTCACGTCACAAATCCCAGCCGCATTTTAATACCTATGTTTAGTAGTAAGATTACCGATGAACAAAAATGGACCTATAGTTAGGGCTCAATTAAAACGTTAAACAATAACATAACATGGGTATGGAATCTGCAGGTCGATCACGTAACGCATTGTACGCACGTTAGGTAGATGTAAATGTATTTTTTTATATGAAAAAGTGACTATCCCTCAGGAGATCACACCTCCATTAAATATGGTTGGAATGCCAGCACAAATCTAGACGGTCGGGGTTCGACATCTCAAAATAATAATAATAATAATCTTTAATCTTTTATTTCGGTCGCCATCCATAGGTGTTAGTAACATAGTTATATGACTGATATGAAACTATAATTCAGCTATTTCAAACTACACGAAGTTATGTAGAATCAAGTGCAAGTATATGTATCGACTTAACCCTCTTATAAATATGTACCGAAACCTTAATCCCGTTACACAAGAGCTTGGGACATATTTATAAATAGATTGTATGCACCTATATTTTATCACTTTACTACAGGCACGGGATATTTTCGTTCGAAATACTCGAAATCCAAACTACATATTTACTTTCTCTCATCGTGAAACTGGTCAGTCTCAAAACCCCCGATATTTTAGATTCCCCCAAGCTCAAGAAGCAATTGAAGTTGATCACTACCACGACGAGTGGGGGTGGGGGGGGACTTGGCCAAGTCTGCGATCAGTCAATGTCAACTTGCCGATAGCAGAAGACGTCGAAGCCCAGAGTTTTATCGGTAACGATATCAATTCGCGTTTATAATCGAAAATTTGCCGTGTAATAGGATTTGAGGAAGTTTGCTTGGATGTTGTCACACTCTTTGGTGCACATGCTGAGCTGAGTCCATTTCGTAACAAAGCCTCATGTATTTTTTTTATTGAATTCTTTTGTTATCTGTGCGTTTCTCACGGATACATGTTTAAGTTTGAGCCTTTGTGTTATTCCAGTAAAGATCAGGGCGAGTACCTACACATTGTGTGGATATTCAGTTCAAGTGTACCCGTTTTTCTGTCTATATACGTGCTACTGCTTGGGTACAGGACTCCTCTCGTGAATGAGAGGGAATGGGCAGTAGTCCCCACGCTGGCCCAGTGCGGATTGGGGACTTCACATACATCTTTGAGTTTCTTCTCAGATGTTTCCTCACGATTTTTTCCTGCACCGTAAAGCTAACGGTATATATCAAATGATATTCCAAAGTGTATTGTATTGAAAACTCATTGGTCAAACCGGGATTCAAACTCACGACCGGCGTTTGACAGCCGCATGCTTGAATAGTTTTATCCTGGAAATCAGTCCCTATAAGGGGTTGAAAGTTTGTATGGAGCTACGATAAAAACGGGTTCCACGCGGACGGAGTCGCGGGCAGAAGCTAATAGATTTATACGAGGGCTGATAATCGAAAAAAAAGAATATGTATTTTTTTTAGATTGGTACTCTAATAACCCTATACAGAGAACTCTATAACCCGACACCGATAACAAAATAAATCTGCATACAAAAGAATGTAGTGCCTATTTTTGAACGAATTTTATAATTCCAATGCCTTTGCTTACTAATGGAACATCTTGCTAGCTTTGAAAGGTTAAATCGCAGCGCCTTATTCAGCGCGTCAAACGCTGTATTATCGTTATCATTCAATTCGATCCGCGTCAGGCCGGTCCACGGGGAATTTATTACTTCACTGATTTTTCCAATTGCTCGAAATGCTTCCGAACGAGATTTATAAGACGTTCGACAAAGAGTCACGTAAGACCCTGCCGGTCACCCGTGCGAGATTCTTCAACGGAAAAATGAACGACGACCGTATAGGAGACGGTTAAGTTCGTATTGTTTTTGAATTGTGATTAAATATTGCGGAGAAGAAATAGTATAGTAAAGGGTTCACAGTCGAACATAAATAGATAATTTATATCTATTCCTATTTATTTATCAGAAATATTACGAGCATGCTCAAGATAGTGTTAAGTAGGCAACCTCAATTAGTACATCTGAATTACTACCATATACCACCTAAACGTTCCTAAAGGAGTAGCGTAGGAAACGAGTGAAATCGAAAAACCCAAATCTGCTTTTTTTACAAATATTATAGCTTATCTCAATTCTACGATTAAGAGGAACCCAACGACACCTCATAGGTTTAGGTTAGGTTAGGTTACATACATAACCCTCCTCTCCTTCGGCAGTCGAGTAAAAATAACAGTCGATGGAGATTAACCAGAGGTGGACATCTTGCGGCTATAATGATGATGGTGATGACGAGGATGATGAGATGAAACAGATTTATTTTTACTTTTATAATGGTAAAAAGCTATAGCATATCAACAGAAGGAACGAACGGTATAAAACTTTGTATAATTTATGCAGTTATCAAGACTTGTAAAGGGTCCGACGAGACAAATGTTCTTCATGCATGATAAAGATATCCGAAGTTTATTTTGTTTTAAACCTAATTATATTATTTTGTTTTAAACCTAAATATAAAAATAATTCCTTACAAAATATCTCGGTTTATATAATCCTACTAATATTATAAATGCGAAAGTGTAGATGTTTGGATGTTTGTTACTCAATCACGATTAAACGGCTGAACCGATTTGAATGAAATTTTGCACTAAGATAGTTTATACCCTGGATTAAAATATAGGATAGTTTTTATCCCGGGTCCACGCGGACGAAGTCGCGGGCGGAAGCTAGTAATTTATAAGGGTATGTGAAGTCCTCAACCTGCCTGGGCTGGCGTGCAGCGATGAGCTGTGCTTGTAATTAACAAATAGTCTACGATCATGTGCAGCAATATTCTAATGTTGTTGAAGGCCGGAACCGAGCTGTCAGTCTGCTCTTCCGATCATCAATTATTATAATTAGCAGACACTTGCCTGGCATCTGGTTCGGATGTAGCTGCACAATGACGCTATGATGATATGTACAGTCAACGCCAAAGATATGTATATATTTAAATAACCGTATTATGGAGGATTGAGGTGCAATAGTAGTTTATGCAATCGTTATATAATGTATGCTTTTTAAGTCGAGTACCAAGGTACAAGAGTTAAAAAGCTAATTATATAACTATTGCATACAATACTATTTCTACGAGTTAACGGAAATAATAAATTATTTAACAAACTTGGTATCTATTGCAAATCAACCTGCTGAAACGAAGTGCAGCCAGCCGCTTTTTTATTTTTGCGCGTTGATGTCTTCTGGAAATCGAGCCTCGTGATTGGTCAAAGTTCATCTTAGGTCTGTATACAGTTATCTTATATTCATAAGATGATTGCTAGCAGTCATCTTATGAGCCCAACTCAAATGAAGTTGATTTAGATATCGCTGTTAGTCATTTAATTGACGGATAGAGGTGCTCGAGTAGAAAAAAGTTTTAAGATGTCTTTCACGTCGAACGTGAAACGTTTATGAATACCGCTCTAACAATATGTAATTTATATCTCCTGTTTTATTAGGAAAATATTTTCACTATATAAGTGATAAACTGGTAAATAATGTAGTATAAGAACTCGAAAGAAACTGCTTTGAAACCTAAATATAGCAAGAGAAGAAAGACTAAAAACTTAAGTTTAGTTGATGATAACAAAAGGACGACAGACGTCACCTAATCCTAATCGTTAGCACTAGACTGGTCACATGTGACTAAAGTACACGGTTGATTTGTCGAAGTAAATGGGATTAGCTCCTGTGCATATGCCTCACTAAAGGAAGGCCTCGGAGTCACGAAGCTAGCCTACCCACCTCCCCCTTCTCGACTCGGCTCTATTAGCACTTCTTTGTTGGACGGAATGCGGGCTATGTTAATTCAAGATAGATTCTTATCCTTTCTTTACTTGTGTAATTGCGTGAGATACCAGGTTTGGGTAAGATTGTGAATTTATCAATATGAAGCTAAGGATTGTATATTTAACATTTTTATGTAGGTACCTATTCGTAGAGATTTCAGAATGGTTGACTATTTTATTCTTATTGTCTGTCACATATAGTATATACTGGAGAAAATTGTCGGTTTTAGCTACAGACTGCGAAGTTGCAAATGTAACATATATTTATTTGATTTTATAAGGTATATGTAAGTAATATCTAAATATCAACCAGCAATAAATATATCGAAACGTGGAATCACGGCACCGCTTGATGCGGCCTTACATTACCCGCATCCAATAAAACCGACAAGTCTTCATTTTTCCAGACTCGATTAAAAAGTTTCCCTTAACATACAAAAAAAAGTATTCCCCAAATCCTTACAGTCCGCAGCGGAGCGGAAATTAAACTTTGGTAAACTCTTTTTATTTCTTTACTTTCTGAACGGAATCGGTGATAGCTGCCATTTGTTAGGTCTTCAAACACGTCACGAGGACGAACAATTGAAAGGGCCTTGTAAGCGTTGGGCCCGGCATTGTGTCTCAGGGCTTGACAGGGGCGGCGAGGAAAGGTCCGTGAAAGAACTCCTTTGTATCTGCGATCAATTTGCCAAAGATATCGCCTGTGGTAACGGCGAGTATCTCGGCAATTTCAGCCACGCACGTTCAAGTTTCAACGATAAAGGAACGTGAAATACCACGAATTTGAAGAAATATTTACTGTTACTTCAAATATAACGTATTTTAACGTTTTTGCGGCGACGTATTATCGAATTATCTTAAAAGCAAACTTAAACGCACTGAAGATAATATTTTGGCAAACCTTTTAAATGCCGAAACGCAGGCTCACGAAACTACGCCGCGGTTGTACAAACAATTTTAATTTGCACCTTGAAAGCTTTCAAATGTTGTAAAACAATTTCAGGCTGAAACTAAAATACAGTCTGATATCAATACAAATAATGGCAGTACAAATAATATTTATCAGCGAAATTAAAAGTTCATCATCCTCCTAGCGTTATTCCCGGTAATGTCCCTCTAGAAGCCCGGGGTCCGCTTTGACACCTAATCCCAAGATTTGGCTTAGGCACTAGTTTTACGAAAGCGACTGCCATCTGACCTTCCAACCCAGAGGGAAAACTAGACCTTATTGGGGTTAGACCGGTTTCCTCACGATGTTTTTCCTTCACCGAAAAGCTAACGGTAAATATTCCGTACATAAGTTCCCATAAACTCATTGGTACGAGCCGGGATTCGAACCCACGACCGCCGCTTGACAGCCGCATGCCTGAACCACTAGTCTACCGTAGCTCTCGAAAAGCGAAATTAAAAGTTAAGAGATTTTATTCACATTTCTTCGTGTATTAATTTTTTCTTATAAGCAATTAATTTGAAGATGTTTTTTTTCGTCTCCCATAAGTAACATTAATTAAATGGCAATGAGGCCGACGCGTTTGAAGAATGTTGAAAATGTAATCTCATTCTCATTATATGTAAAGGTTCGTTTTATGTCATTACAAACAAATTTTAACAAAGCTGTAGGTACCTATAATTAAATTTTGAAAACCTGCATAGTACCTATATTATGTATGTATGTAATGTATGTAAGCAATTTATTGTACACAATAACAGGTTAAAGAATATACATGTCACACAATAGATCAAAGTACAAAGGCGAACTATTATATACATAATACTATTATACATTTACCTTTTATTTTTGCGTATTTTATATGATAATACCTATTCAAATTCAAATAATTTATTTGAAAAACACAGGTATATAAAGGTATGGTTAGGGTATTAAAAAACATCACTGTGTTTTGCCACAAGGCATAGAAAATTCACCAAATTTAACATTACGTTTTCAATCTGATCATTATACATTAAAATTAAAATAGAATTGTCAAATACCTAGAAAGTAAATAAGCCTATTGATAACTTAATATCGAATCTATGATTTACATACTTGCTAGTTACTATAGTTTGTTATATACCTAAACAAACTTGGCAGACACAGACGCGAGTCAACTCCTGAGTGGCCGAGCGTGGAGGGGCCTTCGTCTGTGTTTGCTAACAGACCAAGTTTTCACATCGTAATATTGCTAGACTGCGAATTGTTCTGGTTGACCGTTACGTACACCATAGCCTTATCGACGAGGTGTTTTCAAAAGAGGTTTTAACAACTAGTGACTGTGAGACCCCGTCTTAAAAATATTTTCTTTTTATATTTACATTAAATGAATTGTTGTTATGCGTAAAAGCCGGCCAAGTGCGTGTCGGGCCACGAGCAGTGTAGGGTTCCGTAGTTGCCTGTCTGTCTTAGTTACATCGACGTGTGGTGCGGCCGAATTTGTAAAATTGGCCTTTCCAAGTACACATTAAGTTGGTCTACTTTTACTCGGTAACTACTTATGCCTACTATCCTTTTAAATTCATTATATGTATATACTACTGCCACGAAAGTTTTCACATCCCCAGTAGTAGTCATTTAGCCGGCAGGGTGACGACGACGACGGCACATGTCTCGAACAAAAATTAGGGCTTTAAAGCCCAATACCTCGCAAACGAATCACCGAGTTGAAAAATGCTTTGAAGAAACTCATAATATTTATCTAGCTATCCAACGATACCCCACACCAGGTTTAACGAAACAAAATGACTTCCCCACTTTAGGTGTAGGGGAGGTACCAAAAAGTGCCGAATTACAGTTTTCTAGTTGTAAAGATTACTGAGCTAAGCCGAAGACGGACGGACGGACAGACAGACGGACATGGCGAAACTATAAGGGTTCCTTGTTGACTACGGAACCCTAAAAAGGCAGTAAAACGGATATGAACCATTTTAGACCAATCTCTTCTCTTGTTGCCAATTCTTGCTACGGCCACCAGGATTTAAAATCATTTTAAGAGGCGTGGACTCTTTTCTTCGCATCAATATAGTTTTAGAAGGAATAGGAACGTCTTATCGCCTGTTAGTAAATTGGTAAACAGAAGTTGTGAGTTGTCTGAATCTCACTAAAGCGTTCGATTGCGTTGATCACAGAATTCTTCTAAATAAACTAGACGTCAACGATATACGTAGTAATGCTCTGGCCTTGATGAAATTGCACCTGACTGATCGCTGTTATGTAGAGCCTAATACTGACTCGAGTAAGGTTGCAATACGCTCGGATGAAAAACATGTAAAATATGGTGTTCTTCAAGGATACGAGTATGTACTTGGACCCATAGGTACTTATTATAATCATTATAATCGATCTTCCAAATGCTTTAAGCTATGGAACCCCTTATATTTATGCTGATGATACAAGTATTTTAAAGGATGCTTGACAGCTAATGCTTTCATATGATATTTCGTAGAAGAACAAAAAGTCTTGATTTCAAATGTAGTATCCTAATCCTAAAAGCTAAGTGTGTGCAGTTTTTAGGTGTAGATCTTGACCCTTTTCTGAGATGGCATAATCATATTGATAAGATAAATCAACTTGAATAAAACATGTTTCTCGATTGAGAGAACAGCCGGACATCTGGACATCCAACATACGAACTTTGTGACCCCAGCTGAAACGGAGAAACGGTTCGCTTCGGTCGTTCATTCATTAACAAGTTGAGTCTTGCATACGTTATTCTTGGTCCTAAATATTACGAACTCGGAGAAATGGTTCGCTTCGGTCGTTCATTCATTAACAAATTGAGTCTTGCATACGTTATTCTTGGTCCTAAATATCACGAACTCGGAGAAATGGTTTACTTCGGCCGTTCATTCATTAATAAATTGAGTCTTGCATACGTTATTCTTGGTCTTAAATATCATGAACTAGCACTCTTGCACGTGCGTGTTTAATGCTGAGTGGGTTATCAGAACTAGTAGAAGAAAGCAAAACTGCTGCTGAGTTGATGAAACGAAATAAAGCTTAAACAAAATCGAAAAGCCTGTTAAGAGTATAATATCCTTGAATACCTATATTCTGGGGACAATCTTACACAAACTACCTAGCCCCAAACTAAGCAAAGCTTGTACTATGGTTACTAGGCGTCGATATACATACTAATATAGATAAATAATTACATAGAAAACATCCATGACGCAGGAACAAATAATCGTGCTCAAAAAAAAATGGATTCG
Source organism: Epinotia bilunana (assembly GCA_947049275.1). Classification (NCBI taxonomy): domain Eukaryota; kingdom Metazoa; phylum Arthropoda; class Insecta; order Lepidoptera; family Tortricidae; genus Epinotia; species Epinotia bilunana. The sequence goes on along the minus strand of OX346269.1, from coordinate 10,402,652 downwards.
AACTCGGGACCTCCGGCTTCGTAAGCAGGGTCACTACCAACTAGGCTAAAGAGGTTGTCAAAAGTCTTAAAAGGTAGTATCAACTATTACTGATAGAAGTACCTAAAGATGGTGAAAGCTAATTGAGAATCAATATGCCTGCTAACCAACCCAATACCAAATAGCATAAATTTTCATTAACTCTGAAGGACACGTATAATTTCAACTTAAGGTGGGACACATGTTGCTTTACACATATTCAAATACAATATTTGCTTTGACATCGTAATTACAATGCTTGACAGCTACAATCGATGTATTCCATTAGAGGTAAAAAATAATGTAAACATGTATGTCTAGCTAGGTAATATGCATTTATACTTATTTATATTATACCTCTATGTACTTGTGACGCTTTTGCGCCAGAGAAAATGAAATGTCGTAAAATCTGTTATTTCCTCAGAACAGAAAACAACAGTTAATATTTAATTGTTCCGTTTAATTGAGCTGCACCTAATGAATCTTTCCGTTCTACAAGTATCCGAAAAATGATGCCATACCCCTCCGCTGGGCTCTAGCTAGACCTATCGATTTGTATCATATGCGGGCGTGGGTACCGAGGTTGGATTCAACGCGTTGCGTAATCGTTTTTATGTGCGTGTAAAGAGCAACGATCAACATGGTTTTAATAAAGGTGCGGAGGTTTTTCATTATATTTCAATATTTTTAATATTTTAAAATGTGGTGACTTTTGTTTCCGATGCGTTCGAAACTTATAAAAATATTGATGCCATACTTGTACTTAATATCTAGATCAGACAAACCGTTGAAACATACATTCAATGAAGTCTAAGTTATATTTTAGTTAAAACACTTCAACTTTGAGAAGATCTATTTTGACCTATTATTTTGAAGGTGTCTGCATGGTTACTGAAGTTTACTTAACTTACTTAACCTTAGTGGTGTACGTACGTTCTACGTCTGCCCTATATAGTTCAGCGACCAGTAATCAGGCTATCTAAGACTTTTTCTAATTTATTAGACTTTATTCAACCTTTTGCACCAAGTTAGTTTGCTTTTAGGTTGAGATCCTTGGAATTATTTATCAAGTTAGTACTTGTGGTATGTTACGCTTGAAAAGAAAATAGTTTTTCTAGAATATTATATGAGGGTAAAATATTTAAGATAGCTGAGGTTTCTAGTAAATTGTAAAGAATTTCGACATTGTATCTTATTTATATATAAAATGCCTATTGAGTATTAAATTTCAATTGTACGGCGATACTTTTCTTTAGAAAACTCAGCTGTGTAGGTATTTTCGCACTAAAATATTTCACTTTATTTTAATCGCTGGCACATGAACCCTTTCTTGATATTGCATATCTTTTTTACTGACTCAAAAAACTTATAAAACTTATGAATAAATTTTTATAACTAGTAATTTTGAGTATTATTTACTGAACATTTCTCGAGTTATTGTGATAGGATATAACTAACTGAATTTGTTAAGTGAGGAGAGATAAATCATCAAATTCAAAATGAGATGACTTTTATACCGTTTTCTTCATTAATGTGAAAACGAACCGAGGCATTGTGCACTAAAATTCCTTGAGCGTCTAGCTGACAAGGAACGCTCTAGTGGTCTCGCCTGCATAATGTCAATAGTCTATCCTCTGGAGTACTTACCTGTTCTGAGCCTAGACGGTATTACGTATTCGGTTCTATTCTAGCTGTCTTTCTCCGATTAATTTGACGCCTAATGTGTGATTGCTTTATGTATTATGCATTGATTTCGGATAAAGCTATTTATGTGGTAATAACTTTGAGGCTTTCGGCTTAAGGGGCTTTGCGGGCAGACTGCGAAATAGACCACCGTTTTGAACGTATTTAATTCGATTTCTAACCGATGGCTTTTATTGCAGGTACGTTTAATGTGGTTTAGCGTTAGCGATGATAACGATTACTGCGTATTGGTAAGTTTTTACAAATTTGTACTGGAATTTATAACTAGATTACTCGAATAATTGTGGGGCCCTGATGTTATATATGTTTAGCTGTGATTAAACGTTATATTTAATTGGTCGCTTGCATCAAAACACATAATATTGTTATACCAGTAGTTTTTTTTGTTTTTACACTAATATTTTAGCTATGCACAGTCAGCATCGTATAGTTAGTAGCAGCGAAGTAGCCAAATATATCGTAACACATCATTAATCTTCCAGTAATAAAGACTTGTACCGAAATATATGGTTACTTTGGCTGCTACTCACTATATGATGCTGACTGTACATACACCTACATAAGTGAATAAACCCTTACACAGAAGACATCTGAAATTCAATTTATTACTTCATCAGTACCACGTTATAACTAATTGTAATGGTACTATCGACAACACAGCTAACTGACCATCTGTGCACTTTATGTGCATTGTAATAAGGTTCTATATAAATACAGGATGGCCAGTTAACTGTGTTGGCGTTTATACCATACCAAGGCCTCGCTTATGTTAAGGCGACGAGTGGCGCAACGCAAGTAGCGATTATTATAAACGCGCACGCTTGCAGGCAAATGCTCCCATACACTTCGTCACATGTTTGTGTTAACCCGTGTTCCCACGTTGCGCAACGCCGCGCTTGTCAATAAACGATGCCATTAGCTTTAGCTAACAATACTGAAATGAACTTTATGAAGATAACATAATGATGGGTTAAATGCAACTCGTGTAGAAAGAAAAGAAAGAAAGAAAGAAAGATACATATATTCACAAACACACAGCATGTCACATGTAGCATGTCACGACCTTAACCACACCTTGACGCATGTATGGTTGACACTATTTAATGTGGCCGAGTTTTTATAAAACTGTCATTGGGTTTTGTATTTTTTCCCTTGCACGGTAGAGTTGCTTTTTGAATCGCATCAATGTAGTCCACATTGATGCGATTCGGCCAACTCAAATAATCTCAGGTATAAGTGTAATGTATGACCTTCGCGTTCGATTAAATCCATTCTTATTATCCCGATATTACAGTTCATGTTGCTCTGACAAGAGTTACCTTTAGTCTATTCAATTTCTAATGTATCATGCTAGTGGCTCTGTGAGCTGTAGAACTCGCAAGCCTGTAATAAAATAAAACAATCGAAAAGCGTGCTATTTTTTTATATAATTAACGAACCTGCTCACCAAAATTCACGAGAATCGGCTCACAAATACAACCCGTAGAGGAGGACACCCGACACTGGACGGACAGACAAACGATTTTCGGCCCAAGCTGAAGCATAGAAATTTGTTCGCTTCGCAAGCTCGTTCGATAAAAAAACCATTAGCTAACTGAAAACTTTCCTTAAACATCCTTTTAAAGCAAACGTGACAAATACATACAGTTTTGGTCATTAATTTAGTTAGTCGTAGTAAACTTGACCAATTTTGTACTTTCACGATTTAGGTAATCAGATTCTAAAATATAAAAGATAGAACAGGCTGACAGTTTTAGTTGAAATCTTTTTCTTCCGAGGTCACGATATCTGAACCAAGATAACTAGCGGCGCAGTATACTTAGTAAGTATACTGCGCTAATAATATTAATTAATATTATTAACCCAACACTTCGCTGTAATACAGTCACGCCATAGCGTGCAGAAAATTGTCGGAGACTAAAATATATTTGCAAAAATAAATGGCCAAGAAATGCCATAATTTTCAGGTTGACCTGAAATTGTTACTGAAAATAGTTTGTGTTTAACTTGACTATTTTTAATTGTTACTGCAGGATTAATTCGACCGTGAGATTGTTCGGTAACAATTAAGATAGTAAAGGCACTGTATTAGCAATAAAGGTGAGCATTTCAGTCCTGCTGGTCCATTACGTACTCAACGTTAGCAGATCTAAATGTCAACATTTATATGGAAAAATGACATTTGAATGGTCCTAACGGGCGTTCGAAAGTTCAACGTTAACAGATCTAAATGTCAACATTTATATGGAAAAATGACATTTGAATGGTCCTAACGGGCGTTCGAAACGTTACTTGATTACCCCTCTGTCTTGGGCTGTAGGCCATCACGGTTTATATTTTCCCTTGCATTTCTTATCTGCATCCAATAGATTTACAAAGGTGTTTGTAATGTTATACCGAAAAACTACATCGCGTGTTTAATTCGTGAAAGAATGGCACAGTTAACAGCAAAAGTTACAATGACCACGCAGTATTGCTAGGCACTAAGAGCGTGTTCAGATTATTGTGAGTTCTTCGCCCGCGTAGCTTTTTCTTGCTGACTGCACCTTACGTTAAACGCAGACGTCCAAGATACAGTCAGCCTAGTTTAGAGTCTGATGGATATCCTTTGAATGCCAACTTCCTGTTAAATAAAATATTAATAGTTGTATCCAAGATTAGTACGTTATTGTGTTATGATACAAATTTAAATTAACGTGTAGTAAAATAAATAACTTGCGTTAGTTACATCAGCCATTGACTATGCCAAAAATGTCGTTGCAGATGTACTTAAGTTACTGATACTGTACACACCTTTGATCAACAAACCAACGGCCATCTTTCACCCATTATGGCGCATTGGTCCAACAAAAGCGTATTAGTTAGACACGGTCGTAACTCACCTCCATTGGGACCGTTAGAGCGCCATATTGTTCTAACATCATTATTAACTGCGGCAGCAATAACGAATATGAATAAAATCGCTATAAAACAACAATAAAACTGCAATACGGACGGCAACGCAGCGGAAACGCTTCGTTAAAGAGCGGAACTACCTCAACTCCTGCCGCAAACTGCTTTTCTACTGTATAAAGTTTTCTTCCTGGGTGTATGGGTAGGTACGAGTATGCTTTTTGCGGGGTCGTTAGGTTTCCAACGTAAATGTTAGTGTACCCACAAATTTACGCTCCCTCATTTCATATACAGACCTACCTTTTTAGATTTATGTCACCAAACGGACTTTTATTCTTGATTTTTCATAAGTCGTATGGATTAAAGGTTGTTTGATATAGGATTCTAGTAAAAATTATTAAAACGCAACCTTTCCAGCGCGAAAACGCGTAGTAGGTAATTAGTTTTTTTTATCATGGGAGTTGTCTGCTATCTGCTACGGTGTAGAAAAGAGCTACGCTGCAGCTTTGAAAATACTACTTATGGTGATACGGAGTGCTTGTTATTTTAGTCGTTTCATGAAGTGCTACGAAATATTTACTGTAGATTCGCTACGAACGCTACACGCTTACATAGTCTTTAATACACAGAATAATAATTCCTCGCTAAACAACCAAAGCCTAATATCACTTTGTGATATATCATTATTTATAAGTTTTCTTTCGCCTTCTTTGAGATTTGTCCTTATATTTTTTTCATAGGAGGTACGAAAACATGTAAATGTTTGGAATTATAGTTAGTGTTCGCACAGTGGGTACAGTGACGATTGTGGTGACAGCGTTATCTCTTTCACACTTGAATAGCCTTAGGGGGCTGGCGTGTGTCGCATCTTTTATGACCCCTATTTTTAGTTTGATTTGCGGAAACTATAGTGTAGCTGACACATCACTGCCAAAAACCCGCCTAGCGCCATTGGAACTTTCCGCTACCAAGCAAGAAAACCGCGGTATTGGCTACGAGCGTAGCGCGTAGCGATTCTTGGCAGTGAATGTGTTAATATTTGGGACATTATGTGTTCATCAGTTTCAAATTACCTATTGCCAAAAGGTTATCCGATCAAAGTTTTTATTTCATAATATATTTGTAGAGGGCAAAGCGTTATTTAAGACATGAACACTCACCCAGGGAATATGTCTGAGACGGAACAAATTTCCAAGTTATGGCATTGAAACTAATGAATTAAGTTTCGCGTATGAAACGTTAGTGCTATTTCTTGAACAGCGAGAAAGGAGCGCACTAAGTTAATTAGATGCTGAAGTTTAATGAATATAACACAATACAGTAATTTAAAACAAATTTACTGCTAGTATTCAACTAGAATAACGTTTTTGTGTCGTCTGGGTCTACCTTATTATTTGCGGGTTTATCATATTAATATTGCCAAGTCTGTGCTCCCTTGATAGATGGGTAATTAACAGTTATTCCTTAATAGCATTTGCCCTTAACTTCGTCCGCGTGAACTGTGATTGAGTAACAATTGAAACATCCCAACACCGGATCTTCCGCATTCATATTATACATAAAAGTAAGGTATTTGTTGCTTCATTAAATAGCCAATTACTTACCACACTTATTTAAATATACCTGATGTTTTCGTGTAAAAAAACATCTAAACCAGGTACCCAGTCACCACATAACCCAGACAGTTATGTGGTGTTTCCATCCACTAAAAACTCCATTGCCATCTGCGCACTCATGAGGAGGACTCCAAGATCTGACACTGAACGCACTGGAGGCCCCCTCGCGCCCCGTCACGTTTCACTCGTTCTAGGGTGAAAAAAAAAAATTCGCCTTTCCTGGGGTTTTTAGGTGAGTGCCCTGGTCTCCACCACCTGGAACTCTCGCGACCCCGATGACCCCCTAGTCGCCTTGGACGAGAGTCGGGAGAGACCGTAGACCTATCTTGTCCGAGCCGAGGTATATTAAGAAAACCGAGTCGTTTTCTTAATATACCTACGTATTAAATCTGGATCACATTTTATTTACATATTCAATTAATAAAATTTGCATATAAAAATTAGCGCACTCAGACATAATAAATAATGTAGGCACAAAATATCATGTTTTCATATTCCATTCGCAATAAATTTAATTTCCAGTAACTGAAACGAGTTTCTTTTTTTCTATATAACTCCCGTTTCAACAAACAAGGTTATAAAACGCTAACTCTTAATATCTGTCAACTGTACTTTATCTCTGCTTAAATAAAGGTAAAATCGCGAAACATTTTTTCAAGACTAATAACTCTCGGTAGATAGTATCGCGCCGCTAGATAGCTGTAAAATAAGCCAAATTGGGTCATTCCTTTAGCCGTGTCTACTTTTATGGGGCCTATTCTAGGCTTCCCACTTCCATGCCGAGATAGCATCGAACCATTATACGACGGTTTTGTTATCTAAACAGTTTTATAAAGTGGCATTGTCTTACAAATTTGGTTATATTGCACCCTTTAGGTACTTATGCAGCAGTGCTTTATATAATGCAGTATTTGAGATCGATGAAAAGATAAGCTTTATTTCAAATTATGAAAACTGCTGATCGCTAGAGGTGGCTTTCGCAAAAACTAGTGCTTACGCCAAAACTGAGGATAAGATAGCAAACGGATCCAGGGTTCCTTTGGGATGCAACTGGGTTAAAGCTTGGATTAAGCAATCTGCAAAAGCCAACAATTTCACTAAAATGGAGTTTGAAAAGTTCCAGTTAAATACATACGCGGTCAACATATGCGCATGTGCAAGTCGCCATATTGTCGTATCGCAAAAGGAATGAGAAAGATATGCGTTCAGCCAAACACATTAATTGAATATTTAAAATTAATTAATTTATTGACCAAATTCAAAATATAAAAAAGATTAATAAAATATTGTATACATTACTAGTATTTATGTAGGTACCTTTTATATGAAAGAAAAAGTGTAATCGAAATATTTGTAAAACTTTTTTCAAGTAATAAAAACTCTTTACGTCGGGCTGACGACCGACTTAAAATTTAAAAAATAAATTGAAAAGTAAAAAGCACTAGTGCGAAAAAGTGGCACTTTCCGCACGATTTGGGTGCTTGGAAAACGCTCTTTTCGAGCAAATGCATTGTAAAATTTTTTTTTAGTACCCTTGTATTTTTACATAGATAAGAGAAGTTTTTTTTCACTATATTAGGTTCTCTGGCTACTTACTTTATAACTACAAATAATTTACTTTAAAAACAAAGTTTTAACCGACTTCAATTTAGTACTCCGCCAAGCCACGAGAACATTTCTTTTCCAATTTACCTCATGAACTGATTTCCGAGAGCAAATGCGTTGATTATTATAGAAAAAAACCCAATCGCTGTATGTGACCCGATAATATTTGAGGACTTCCGTCAATTCCACAAGGATCACCCTTGGCACTTCATTAGTTGCTATTTCAACGGAATCTTATCAGAATCTGTGATATACTTTTGTACTTTTAAGTACATAATTGAGGAATTCCATAAGTCATCTGTGGTCTTCATCATCAATTCCACTCCACCAAATTTATGATTTCCGGGTGTAAATACACGTGTTATACTAGAAAATACGCGTACCTAATATAATTGAGGAGTTCCCTCAATTCCTCATGGATCCCATCACCCAATTGAAATTTCAAAAAAATGGGACCCACCTGGAAGCATATACTCACAAACAAAAAAAAATTATGAATCGGCTTATCAATGACGGAGTTCTGAGGTAACAAACATTGAAAAAAAAAACAACCGAATTGAAAACGTCCTCCTTTTTTTGAAGTCGGTTAAAAATATGGCTGCGTTGTCATTATATGAGACCGTGTCGCCACAGCTCTAAGGAGTATATTTGAACTGTATTGAATTGAAATTGGTTTTGTATTTATCACACGAACTTGCTTAACGCTTATACACTAACAGGTTATGTATGAGAAACAATTCAAATTTAATAAAAGCCTATCATGACCAGTGAACATATTCGAACGACTGAATTGAGATTTAAGACGTTCAATTCCATTCGATGCATAAACTATTCATCCAACTATCTTGCGACACTGGATTTCCAACCATTTTCAAGAACAGTCTGAAGTAGATGTGTCTACGTAAAATCGGCCATAAAGTTCACAGCGAGTCCCCCTGTCAGCCGCAGGCAAGAATGAACGAGATATTGTGCGTTTTCGTCACTTCCCCACCCGGCCCTTCAGCCCCCTCGTCGTTTGCTTGCAATGACGTAATCTTTAAAGGCGATAACTAATCTTCCTAATTAATCTTTTCCTTGATGAGTTAAACAAATGAGTGAAGTGGGCAGGCTGAGCCATTATAGGCACAAATCCCGGCGCATTACGGTTGCTTTTCGTGTAGTTAACAAGCCCTTGTCGGTTAAGAGAGCCGTTCGTCGCGTAATGTAACAGTTAGTGCTTTTGGCGTGTCCTGCTATAATTTTATGCTTGTGCGAATTTTATATTCTTGGCGCAAATCTTTGTTATCGTTACAACAAAATCACCGTCATGACAGAGGTTTTCAATTTAAAACACTATTGCATTATTTCTATTGATTTACTGCTATTTGTCCGTGCGGGATCTGCCCTGACTTAATCCCGTACTCGAACAGCCATGATTATGCAATAGCTGGACTGATTTCTTTACGATGTCTCATCTTAGTACTGCAACAAACTTCTACTGGATCAGCAATACATAGCGCACAAGTTCGAGTCTTGTCCTGAGCTTCAGTAGACGATTATGGTTTATTTTTCCATTATGTCTGTCCTCTGTATCATATCGTTTAAACTTCCATTGTTCCGCTTTTCATAGAATAGTAGTAAAACACTGTAGAATATCGTCGCTTTTTTGAGTGTTATGTTATGAGAGTTGTCACTGATCTGAAATTCAATGTCAGAATAAATTGAATTGGATTTATCGGATTGACGTTTGAAAAAGTGATAAAATACACTTATTATTGGAATCGGACGTGTAATAAAATCGTCGTAAAAGATGTATTTCAAATGAATCTCTTACGAGATCCCTGGATTATATGGATTAGAGAAACACCAAAGGATAGAGACAACAGAGAGGCCAAAGGAAAGCTTTCGAAGCGAATGAACTCCAGAGTTGGAAACTTAAGCGTCCCCTGCGATACAAACGTGGTGCACGGTGGGTTCTATGTAAATTTGCGCAAACTTGACCTGCGTTGGATATTACTAATCTTTACTTTATGGTACGGCGAAGCCAGAAATCAATACTAGCGTTCATTGAAGCTAGGGACGTTGAAGGCATGTTTGATTTGCCTAAGGCCGGGTTTAGGCGATCGGCGCCGTGCATAATCATGGCCGGGTCTAAGCGCGTAGGAAGTTTATATATTGAGTACCCATTGAAGCCATGGTAAGGCGTTTTTTCAATACTATAAGTTCTTCAGTCTTAATAAAGTGAATAACAAAAATCTGCTTAGTACAGTCAAATGCGAAAATATGTTATAAATATTTAGTCCTCTCATAAATATGTACCGAAACCTTAATCCGCTGACATATGAGCGATAGTCCAGTAAATGAACTGACAACTCGTATGGAAAAAATGACAATTTTGGAAATAATTTATAATAGCTTATTTTTTATGTGTAACGGATATATTATCAATTTAATAGTTACCCAGCGACAAAATCCGACAAAATTTCAGACATCAAAAAAATGATAAGTTTACTAACTTCTGACAAGTCAGAAAAAATATTAATAAATATTTTTGTCTTTATTTTAGTTCATTTACATTTTCTCTATAATATTCAAGATAAATCGTATAAAAAAAGACAATGCATGCTTCATTGAAATCTACATAATTACTTCCGGGTGGAAAGTTTGTAGGATTCTTGAATATATGATCGTAGAATAACATTTTCAAATGAAATCAACAAAAAAAACGCTATTACAAATTAATGTTTTTCAAAACCTTATTTTGCCTGGAGTACGATGGGACATATTTATGAGTAAGTTGTATCCACCCATATGACCCCCACTTGACTATACACAAAATTTAAGACTTACGTCAATGTATTCTCTTTACCCTCCTCTTAACAGATCCCGTCCCTCCAAATGCGGAAGAGGCCTTTGTTATAGTCTTTATAGATGAAATTAATATACATACATACATACATACATTCACGCCTTTATTCCCAAAAGGGGTAGGCAGAGCACATGAAACGTATGTTCCAGTGCCACTTTTAGCATAAATGTGGGTATAAAAAAGATCGACAAAATGTGATATTGCAGTGATAGGTTGCTAGCTTATCGCTCACAACACACTTCAACCCTGCTCGTTTAGCCCTTATAATCAGGTGCTAGTTGACTAGTGGTATTTGTGGTGTTTATGGAATCAGCATAAAAATCTTCAGTAGCAATGGTTAATTTATGTCAATTTTGATTTTGAAAAATGTGATAAAGTTCGTGTATTATAATATTTTATCACATTTAGCCTAATAACCATAATTTGTTACTAATTATTGAAAGTGGCTATGCGAATATGACGAATACGACTAAAAATTTAAACTTTTGTGAGACAAGTAGAAATAATTCTAATAACCCCGTAGTGACATTTATTACGTGAGTTGCGAGAGCATTTATTACGACTACATCAACTTAAACGATAAAAATGTCTGATATCGGCTTATCATATATCAGATTCATTCCATCCACGATATTTGACCGAAGGGGATATCCCCCCTACTTAGAGTAAAGTAAAGTAAAGTAAAGTAAAGTAAAGTAAATATTTATTTGTGATACACAGGTGACATAATAGGTGACAATAGAATAAAAAATATACAGTACGCTGTGACCTACCTAAAAGGTGTACAAATGTTAAGCCTTACAAGAACTAAAACCTAAAACTAATTCTAATTTTGATTTTTTTTGATGAGATTTACTTAAACTAATATTTTTATTACATATTTCACATATTTAGAAAACTTCTATCTAAAAAAAACTCATCAACATTGTAATATGCTCTCTCTAAAAGTTTTAATTTTAATTTGTTTTTAAAAATTGACAAATTTAATTTCTTTAGGCTTTCTGGTAAGAAATTATATATTTTGGAAGCCATGCCTAGTATACTCCTTCTCAGCAAAGCTGTTTTGCCACTCAGATGTCTCTGTGTATAAAAATCTCAATGACACAGACATCAAGGCAAGAGACAGGGCTCTATAGGTAAAATATAGCAGAAAGAATGTTTGCTACCACTGGGATCATTAATATTGCCCTAGGTATTTAATCCAATTCATTCATCGTGTGAACCAATGAAAATTGGCACGTGCGCACCCTTTAGTTTATTCGAAATTGCTGAACCAAATAATTGGTCACCGTATCGAGTTCTACATTCTTAATGTTTAATACAGGTTTAAATTTGCGGTGTTCCGGTTTGCGCTTCAGTAACTAACTTTTTCACCGTCCAATGACCACAATAGTAAAGTAGGTATTGGGTTCAGTTGGACGTTGTGAATAAGTTGTAATAGTGTTAAATTTAACTGCCAAATGTAAAAACTTCTGATAGTCGATTGGTCAGTCAAATTCCTTGATGAGGTATAAGACTAACCTAAGAAAACCACCACCATCAATAGTATTTATCTCAGGAAAGAGTCTTTAGTTTTTTGAATAGATAGCTTTTATGTTGCATATATGTTAGCCTAAATGTAGTTTTTTCAGTTGATATCACCCAAATTGAGGAGTCGATTCTCATTCTGATTCTGATAGGTTCTCAGCTCAAGGCATCCGCTAATTACCAATGAAATACAAAACTAGGATGCTTTGACGACCGCTTTAGTCTAGTTGGTAGTGACCCTGCCTACGAAGCAAGAGGTCCTGGGTTCGAATCCCGGTAAGGGCATCTATTTGTGTGATGAGAACGAATATTTGTTCCCGAGTCATGGATGTTTTCTATGTATTTAAGTATTTATTTATCTATATACTCGTAATTATGTTAATCTTCGTCTAGTACCCATAGTACAAGCTTTGCTTAGTTTGGGACTAGGTCGATTTGTGTAAGATTGTCCCCTAATATTTATTTATTTTATTTATTTAATTGATGGTATGGTTAAGTAATTCATTCTCGACCGAATTTGGCTTTAGCATCGAGTAGGACGAAGTTTGAATTAGAGATCCTTATACCTTACTATACGACCCACCTCCAATTATTGATAAATAAGAATTGATATACACTTTTACCAACATCCCAACCGTTTCGCGTTTTTCACATTGTTTCTCATCCCATTGTGCTTGTGTCACATATTTAACAGATTTAGTATATTCATTATTTATTTATTATGTGTATACGTTTGTATCGGCAGTATGTTGTGTTGCGTTCCGTGGGTCACGTACGGTGCTGTCTGAAAATCAGCGCTGTAGGTGTCTGTCTGACACCTTAGCATAATGCTGAGACAGCGACCGATTCACTGCCGAGAAGACACACACATTATGTGTCAATTGTATTGTATCTGTACTCCCTTTGTCTCTGTGTGTCTTTTGTGTAGTGAATAAATGTCTTCTTTCTTTCTTTTTATGCATTATCCTTAGAATTTCTCATAGAGTACATCTGAATGTCTGTCAATGTGTGGACCAGCTTGACAGTACTAGCTTACCACGAGGCAGCTTGACCCTGATGCCGACCATTGTTCTGATGCATACGACTGTAATACCGGGCTTATTTAGCGAAATCTATCCACTCCCATTCAACGCAGTCAACCACAATGACAAATTAAATTATTGACACGACGCGTTCCATTGTTTCATGCAAGTTATTCGAATTAAATTGCCTTTTAAATTGCTATCTCAATTTGAACTGTGGAACGTTATCAGAACTGTCAAGGGGTGTATTCATGAGCGAAATAATTATCGATAACAAGTGTCTGTGAGCCGACAAAAGAATTAATTGGGCGCGCACTGATGAAACGTGTCATCATCGTTGTTTTTAAGGGAAGTAGCCCATTTGGTGCTCATTTCGTGTCATTTGGGCGTCTGATGGCTCTTGTAATAATGACTGGATTAATTGTCTGAGGTGTTATCTGGAAGCGACTTTTGTCGTAGGGCGACTGATGTATTCGACTATAACGCCTACCTAAACATATAATATTTGGTACGCTGTGGAGATTAGTTCGAACATCATTATGTTAAGTTGAGGTTACCTTAAGATTTATTTTATTTTATTATTTTGCAATATAAGGCCCACGAAAGTGCCCTTTGCTAAGGGGAATGGACCGACTTAAGATTTTTTTGGGACTTGTAGATTTAATGAATAATGCTTATCTCTTAAAAGTTAATATAATAATATTAAAATGCTATTAGAGTATCAATAGGCGAACAATTTTACAGTTTTGCCTGATTTTCCACTAAAGCTAAACTAAGCAAAATTTCTTGTATACAAGCATCCTTAGTCTAATTAACTAGCTTTACCTGCTTATGGAAAATATAGTGGACAAAACAGCTTAGAGGTACGTATGTCGCAACAAATATATATGTACTTAACTAAAATATTATCAAAACAAAAATAGCGATGTTACCTGATTAACGAATAATCCAGGTTTTTTACTTGTTAACGTAGCACACAAAAAGGAAACGCGTGATGGCTCACGCAATGAGTTCCAAACGTCTAATAGTTATAACACCTAGGTTGCGTGCGAAACGCTATTTATATTAACTAATTTTCTCGCAATAAAAGTGATGGAATCACATGTTTTGCACAAAAGGTGAGTTTATTTCGTCTTTTCTATGATTCGTATTGACCTTTTTAAATGTGTAATATATAGGTAATTATAACAAAAAACATGACTGTGCACGGCAACATAATACCTATATCATGTGATAGTTAGTCTTACATTTTCTTGGGTGAGCCAAGGACTTAACCATTTTTAAGTATATAAGTATGGGCCTGTTAACTTTCAAATGTATTTTAAGGAGAGAGCGCATCACTCGCCAACAAACTGTAAATACTGGCAAATTAATATGTGTAGGTACCTATAAGTTATTTTAAAATTCTTATTTAATTCAATAAAAACAAAAAAAATATTAAAGGATATATATAAAAAAGTTAGAACATCATCATATCAGCCGAAATACGTCCACTGCCGGACATAGGCCTCCTCCAAAGAGTGCCACAATGACCGGTCCTGCGCTACCCGCATCCATGTATATATTTATTTAAACGGTGGGTTAAACCGGGTACACTTAACTACTTACCAAATGAACAGCCGGCGTATGGTCGGGTAAAAACAAAATGGCAGCAAATAAATCAAACGGCATAATAGACCGATACGATACCGCCAGCTCGATAACACACCCCGAATGACCGATGTGCATTTAAACCAGATTTTCATGAAATTTCAAAAGGCAAATATATAATAATATTTAAATCTGTATCACTGTTATTGGTGATGGTGGGTCCGTGTCCTACAATTAGGTACAACCGACACATAACGTAGCTGACACTTGGGAACTAGTTGCCAATACGGTAATTGACAACAGTAAATATAAATGGTTCTTACATTACCAATAAACAAAACTCGTGAAAATACACGGAAAGCATTCCATTTTCCATTTCAACTACATGAAATCCTTAGTCAAAGACGTCACTTGTTTTTATTGCCCTACAAACTTTGTTCTAACAAACCGTTTTTGCAGTTTCATAAAATGTTGCAGATTTCACTACGTATAGACATCCCTATTGAAGAGACAACCATGTCAACATAACTTACTTTATATCAGAGCCGGTAGTAAAATAGCGCATGGAAAATAAAACAAAACCAAAATAGCACATCATTTATCACAGAAGACCGAAACAGCGTACATACATTCTCATAGAAAATATAAACGTGTCTAAAAACGATACCTGAGTACACCTTTGTTTACATTTAATTAACGATTAATGCCAGCCATGATCCTTGTATGGTACAAACACCGGTTTCTCAACTGCGACCGTCTCGTAGATTGGTACGTGGACAGTTTTTACAACTGGTACGGTTTTAATGATCTCCTTGAGAACTGGTACTTCCTTGATCACTGGTACCTCGTGGAATATGGGTACTTTCTCGACGTGATGGTGGTGGATTGTGTGGACATCGTAGGGTACGTGGATTCGGATGCTGAAAAGTTAAATCACATTGAAACCCCTTTCAATAGGTACTTTACAGGGCAACGTTTGAAATAAAGAAATAATAATAATAAATTTGATAAGATAGTACGTATGTAGGTACGTCCATGGTATCTCTAACAGTTAGACATACCATTAACGTAATTTGTTGCATATTTTTACAAGATTTATATTGCTTTTCGTATGTATGTATATATGAACTTATGTATGACTTGTCTTTCAAACTTTGCTAACCATTTTGCAGCCACTTGCTGGTATCTGATTCAGCTGAATTTTGGGATACTTATCAATATTCAATGACCCCGCCACCACATCGTGGCGCTATCAGTAGTGCCATAATCAGCCTAGAAGGTGGACATAGCAACTCCTAAAGTACCTAAAACAAAGCCGTCGTGTTTGGGCTCATTAAAACACTCTCAACGCGTAGGCAGTCATTAACTCTAACCTATTTCGCTCTATTGACTAAATTTCCTTATCTGGCCTGGTCTTATCGCATTTTTTGTCTTCCCAATTAATTTTGTCACAATGGAACTCTTCTAAAGTCACAGGTGGTGACGTCGGTTAGATGCATTTCTAGTTTAGCAAAATGGGTTCTACGGAATTCTTATGCAACCACTGACCCACGTGCTATCTCTCCGTCTTTCACAGAGAAATGGACCTGCAAATTCCTGTTACGAAATTATACTTTGCAACCACCAGCCCGTGGATCTATATAGATGGTACTTTTACTTTATATTATAATGTGAGCTAGGCCATCACTCACATTATACATGTGCGTATATTATCCTAATACGCAATTTGATGGATGCACGTAACTATGCTGTGAATGGCTGCCATTAGTTCGGTGTTTTTAAGTTATATTAGAACTAACACACGAGATGAGGCTTTTTTGTAATGACCTACTCAAGGTGCTTGAAAACAGTTCATGACGTGAAGTGGAAATACGATGTTTGTGGCAAAGTACTCAATATGTGTTTTTTTTTAAAGTAAATTATTATACTTCTGCACGGGTAAGTTCAATTAAAAACGTCATTACAAATATCTATGTACTTATTGTATTATAACACGTATAAAGTGTACTTACTGTGTCCTGTGGGGATCAGGTTCTGGAACAGGTGAAGCAACCGCCAGATGGCTTGCGACGGCAAAACACAGGATTATCTGAAAAATGTATAGGTAATATAAACAGTTGCTGACTTGTCATCAAACATTTTAAATACTAGGAAATGTAGGGGTAGGGACTAACATACTCCCTATATAGAAGGTAGGTGGCCCGTGACTAGTAGGCAGGCAGGTTGACGATGGTGAAAATAACGATACCTAAAATTGTGAATAAAGGTGTCGATCTCAGGAAAAAGGTCCTCTTATCGCTTTCGTTAGTCAATAACGATGCAATTAATAGAATGCCCTGCCACCTGACAAAGCTGTTCTTTTTTTCCTGGTAAGGATATAAATTACGTTGCCGTCTTGTTTTTTAATAATTTTCTATTTGTGTACGATGGAAAAATAAACAACAGGTCAAGGTAAATTTTCCGTAAAAAACGTATTGTATAAAAATATGATAACTCACAGCGACGTTCTTCATGGCGGCTGCAGCTTCGTATGCCTGTCCGCGGACGTGCACCCACTAATATCGGCAGTTATTGTGCAAGCTGCTGTCATGGTTCCTGACCGTTGCCAATATAAAGCTGACTCTTCACGTGCGTTACTTAGCGAGTGTAGTTGACAGGACAATATGAAGATAGTCAGCATATGTATCGCTCGTGAGTTCCCCGCTTTATTTTTGAATGTTTGATACATATGTAAAATAAATGTTGTAACTCTTCTATATTCTTTTGACATGTATATCCATGTTTTCTTAGTATCGTCCGACCGACCAAAAATTTTAAAGCTTAGACCATCAAAAAAACCGCGAGGGCATGAATTGAATAATTATTATATAAATGAATGAATTTTGACTACTTACATATTTTATTGTTTGTCAGAAGCCAAAAGACAATTACTTAAAATTTACTCCATATAAAAAGTAAAATATTTATTTTTCGGTTTTATCTCACCAGCTTAATCAATACACTATAAAACGACGTAATCAGGTTAAAATGGCGGCGTTTTACCTCACCTAAAATCCTATAGAAATAAATAATGGTAACGTGAATGGGGATACGATAATTTAATTTATTTAACTTCTTGGTTCTCAATGCCACCTCGATTATTTTGTAGATAATATGGAAGCCATCAACTGTTTAGTGAAAAATGACTGCCGTCAACAGTGTCAACTCTGCCTACCCCAGGTAAGTCACCCGTTGCCATAACGAAAGCATTATAGTAAGTAGGTGTTATACTCGTAGGTCCTTATAAATGAAAAATTACAGGACCAATGCAAAGTAAGCATTTCCCCAAATCATATCACCTTTTTCATGTCTCTGTTATTCTAATGATGAAAGAAAGTGATGATAATCCCTATGACATGCCGGGGCAGCATCGCTGTTTGAACCGCGGATTGGGCCATTAATGATAAACCAGCGTCTTACTGTTTATATACTTCATTCAATTCACTCTTGGTGCATTGTGTAGCATTCTCAGGAAACCTTTAGTAACCACAAACGTAGGTACATCCCGACGAATCAATCATTAGTGTACACTAATGTACACTTTATTGCAACTACGTTATGAAGGCCACCGAAGTACCACTAGGTGTTCATCTAATTTGCGAATACGAAAAAAACACGTCACGATAACATAAATAGCACATAAAGCCGTCTATAATATTACGGATATTTGTCTGTCTTTTTCGCCATTAAATTACCGCGTAAGGATCTAAGATGCTTTTTAACTAGGTAATTTACCTACCTATAAGGGGTTCCTTGAGAAGCTTGCACTATGGGAGTACGATTAATTCACACTAAGTGGCTGTAGAACTAGCGAGCCCGTTTTTTTGTAAATGTCAAATCAAAAGATCTATAAATTATCGTTCCTGCTCACAAGTTTCACAATCGGTTGAGAAATGCGACCTGCACGTCTATTATGAGACAGACGGCCGCGCCATACTCTCGATTTTTCTCGCACTATACTAAGTGTTCTAATAAGAGAGAGACGGATAGTGCGAGAAATATCGAGCGTATGTCGCGGTCGTCTCATGATAGACGTGCTGTAGAGGAGGCGACACGACCAAACGACATATAAACGACTTCAACGCGGACGAAGTCACGGGCAAGAGCTAGGTATAAATATTTCTCACTAGCATTGTTTTAATTGTTATGATACCACACCACACTATTGGGCCACGCGCGTCGGTGCATAGATTGCATATACTGTTGCACTATGACAGCGCAGTCATTTAGTTTCACTAGAATAGGGTGCCAAGGTTTGCTGTAATTTATTCGATTTGTACTGCGGATATGTTTAGCATCTACGGGTATAACTAGAGTAGTGCGGTAAATGTCGGCTATAATTGTAGACTTTGCAATCTTTGTAATACATGCAGGGCTGATGACAGTAAAAATACATTATTCTTACATTACCAATAAACAAAACATAAACATATTTATTTATTTAATCTTTATTGCACAAAATAACTTATCCTACAAAAGACGGACTTAATGCCGTAAGCTTAATAATATTCGTTCACGTTTCAACTTATATTTGTTTTTTAAAGATTTATATATCATTTATTTTATATTTTTAATTACAAGTTTTTGAATATTGTGGCGTAACTGGTTTGTGGCGTTTCATAAATAGTTGCTCATTTGACTATTAACATCCCTAGTGCGTAACATTTCGATCGATTGTGCCTGAACTGTCAGTTTCAGCTTTCAGCACTTGCTCTTGATATGTCCTAATCAATCACCCTGCCTATATAACGATACTATTTTTGTCAAACACTGCGCGCGGGGGCCCATAACAGGTGGGAACGGCGCACCTCGTTTGCGCTCTCTGTTGCACCCATCAATACAGAGTTCCCATATTTTATTGCCCCGCGCACAGCGAATATTATATAAAAAAAAAGCTATTAATACACTATTGGATTAAGATCATATTTACAATTGGACTTCAATCATATAAAATACCTATTCATTTATCATCATCATCATCATCATAACAGCCGAAAGACGTCCACTGCTGGACATAGGCCTCCCCTCAAAGAGTGCCAAAGTGACCGGTCCTGCGCCACCTACATCCAGCGGACTCCAGCAACCTTTACCAGGTCATCAGTCCACCTTGTGGGGGGCCTACCCACGCCGCGCCTTCCGGTACGTGGTCGCCACCCGAGAAGCTATCCTAACCTGTTCATTCGCTGACAATAAATTAATTACTTATGCAGTCGCTACTGCCATCGCATCGATACGCTACTGTATCAGGTCCTTAATATTTTTTTATAAAATAAATCTTAAAAGAAACTGATAAAGTTATAAGTATGTTAGTTGTCGATTTTCGTATTCCTTATACATAATTCCATGTTTGCTTCACGCTAAATTGATGGTACATGTGCCATTGTATAACTTAGTCAATGGAACATACCAATAGAAGTAGATGTGTTTGCCTATAAAGGCAAAACTCTCGAGAGTATAAACTCTTGTGAATACAATCATACTATTTACGCAGTCAAAATACTACGGCAGAAAAATCAAATGTTACAAAAGTCAGGAATCCTGATAGACCAGACAACCAATGACCCCTATGAAAATCCCATACATGTCCATCAAAGGGGCTTCAGTTTCAGGAAAAAGGTAAAACGGGAATTTTCGAAATGCACCCTCGCTTGGCTCGGCTGAATAGAGAATGAGCACAATCAGAGAAATTTCCCCCGACGCGGTGCATCCCGCTTTAGTTTCTGGCCACTCTACATTGAATCGTTGGCTTTCTTTATTTGTTTGGTTAATATGATTTACGTGTGGAATTAAAAAAGTTGGGTTGATGCATCGTTCCAGTTATTATTCCGGTATAAATTCATTATTCATTAAAAACGTTGGACAGTTAATCGTAATTTTAACTCAGTGGTTTTATTACGTGTCGTCTATTAATTAAATACATAAAACGATTTACACAACCTAGGAAATAACTAAATAAATCAAATTAAAAAATTAATAATTTAATTTCCTTTGATATATGATCGAAAGAAAATCTATATATCAACGGATGTAAAGGATTTCCTCAATGCTAGGGATTATTTTAACAGATACATACCTAAGCTATATAATATAGGTTCTAATAAAGTTATCTCATAAAAAGCAATCCATATAACTAGAAACCTGCCCAGAGTAGGAAAAGTCACATACCTAACTACAAACGTGCAAAGCGAGCAAGTGAAGCAAGAAATCGAATACCAACCGCGGCGGGAACTGGAAACTAACTTGTTCTAGAACATTTCGTTAACTCCGACTGGGACGAAATACTCCAGCCCGATAACGTCTGTCCCTAATGTTGGCAATATTGACTATGTGAGCGACTTCTCATTTCATATTTGACGTTTCCAATAGGTATCCATAACTAAGTTAGGTATTGCGAGTACCGAACTTAGTTATAGGTTGTTGGTTTCATATTTCTCGTTACTTTATTGGTAGTGACTCTGTGAGCATTAGAACTCGCGAGTGTTTTTTCTACAATACTTACTTGTCTTATTTTTTTAATTTACAAAAACTAAATCGACACAAAAAAATATAAAAATCGAACCTGCTCACGCAACTCCACAAGAGTCAGATGAGAAATGCGACCTGTAGAGGAAAACACCTGGACAGTCGGACAATACGAAATAATTTTAGCGCAAGGTGAATCGGAGAACTTCGTTATAAATTAATAATATTTTAATTATGGTGATGTCAGATTCAAGTAATTTGCTATCTTACTCGTATTATTATTTACACACAAACCATTAAACAGTAATTAAGCATTATTGTGTTAATTACTTTAGCACGTTAAGGCCAGATAAAAAATAATAAAATAATAGTTTAAGTTTGATGAACGTTTATCGAAAGAGCGAGCGAAGCGAACGAAGTTCTATGCTTCAGCTGGGGCCGAAAATCGTTTGTCGGTCGCCGTGCAGTGTCCGGTGTCCGGTGTCTGTCCCGCTGTTCTCCTAAGGGGTAATCACGTAACTTTTCGAACGGGCGTTAGGACAATTTAACAGATTTTTTTTCACATATAAAGTGACATTTAGATCTGTAAAATGCGTCACGTGATCGACCTGCAGGTCGCATTTCTCAGCCGATCCTCGTGAAAGTTTGTGGGCAGGTTCGTTAATTATGTAGTTTTTTTAAACACAGGCTTGCGAGTTCTACAGTTCGCAGACCCACTAGCGAATAAGGGTTTTAGTATTAAGTTTAGTCCTATAATGTTTGCAGTGCCCTTCCAGGGCGTCACACTCACATGGATAATTATTTTATTGTTTCCACCATCGGTGACATGTAATTTTATCCTAAAATAGAAATACCCAAATATACATCGTACGAGAGCTACGGTAGCCTAGTGGGGAGCTACGGTAGCCTAGTGGAGAGCTACAGTAGCTTAGTGGTTCAGGCATGCGGCTGTCAAGCGGCGGTCGTGGGTTCGAATCCCGGCTCGTACCAATGAGTTCATCGGAACTTATGTACGGAATGTTTACCGTTAGCTTGTCGGTGAAGGAAATCATCGTGAGGAAACCGGTCTGATCCCAATAAGGTCTTAGTATTCCCTCTGGGTTGGAAGGTCAGATATTAGCGGTGTCAAAGCGGACCCCGGGCTCCTTTAGGGGCACAACCGGGAATAACAATAGGAGGATAAGGATGGTAATGATACATCGTATATATAAATATAACCTTGACAAAATGGCGAACAGGGGTTGTCAAAAAGCGCGGGAGATGAATGTCTGCCGATAGCAGCACGCGGAGTGATTTGTGGGTTAGTCGCAAAATAGGAATACGCCTCGACTGATTTATCTACCATCTATTCAATTTATCGACCGACAGTAGGCAACTAGTGTTTCTCTGCCGCTTCGCCTGCCTTGAATTAGGTTACATTGCGAATCTGCGATGTGAGAACTATATAAGGTGGCAAAATAATAAAGTATATTTGCCAAACTTGTTCGCTGTATATTAAACCCTCTTATTCTGATAAATTAAATGTGTTTTGTCCCTTTCTTAAATACACAAATAAAGACAGACGATTTTTGACGACATTATAGCTAAAGTAGGTTTGTTGGACGTTTATGAATGTGACAAGTGGTCGCTCATCGTCAACACATCTCAGAGCGCATCTTCTGGGACCCTCAGGCGGGATTATTCACCAACTAGAACCATCATCAATCATCATTTCCTAGCGTTATTCCCGGGTATGCCCTAAAGGAGCCCGAGGTCCCCTCAACATCTAATCCCAAGATTTGGAACAGGCACTAGTTTTCGACCAACTAGAACCAAAGTTCTCTTATATTTTTGGGACGTAATCTTTAGGGTCTCCTATGTTTTAGTATCATTGTCATCGCTACATTTATTGCAGGAGTTATTAATATTGCAATCCCTAATTAAGAAAACTACACTGGCAAATGTATTCGTTCGATATTCTCTTTGTATATTTTATATGCATAAAGCTGTAACATCGTTTCCATTCCACCGTACCCATATAAGTTTGAATAAAAAAATCTCAGAGCCCAGGGCTGTTATTCGCTACACGCTAATGCGGTTCACCCCGCCGGTCACCCGTCACGAAACTAGACCTCTACCTACGCTTATTTACTACGCATCGCGGTGTCAAGAAATATTTGTGGGTGATCGTTGAGGTGAGCTTAAAACAAGTTACAGAAAAGGGGGGCAGGTGACGGTGCTCGGCTGACCTCCGACGGATTACCCCTGTAAGCCGCTCGCTTCGAAGCGAAACCGACTTATAGACCTTCTACGGGCTTTTATAAATACGCTTTATGTCTATAACCAGAGCTCAAAGTGTCGGTCAAAGTTTAGTAGCCAATGGTCTCTGGCTAGTTTTTGCAGAAAAAGGTTAAGACCACATTGTAAGCCACTAATGAGCAAGGATGACGATGTTTAATAATAAATAGTTAAGCTTTTCAGGTAGCTGGGACATCAAAGACATTACGTATCCGGAATATGTTAGTTGAAGAAAAAGACTTATGGTTATAGTATTATTAGCTGTTGACGGCGACTCCGTCCGCGTGGAACTCGTTTATATCGTAGCTCCATACGAATTTTCACCGCCCATTTCACGCTCTTAGGGGATGTTTTCTAGATAAATACTATTCTGTCCTTCCTCTCTATACCAAATTTCATCTAAATAGGTTCAGCTGTTTAAGCGTGAAGAGGTAACAGACAGACAGACATACAGACACACTTTCTCATGTAATAGTATGGATTCTAAACTAATAGAGAGAAAGATAAGTGATAATTCTTACATATCAGTTGATTTTAAGAATTAAGATGAGTTTAAGTTAAGTTCGTCGTGCATTTAAAACTTGAAATGAATTTTAAGTAAGTACTAAAATGAAGCCTTTAAACACATAATTAGTATGGCTTTTATATATATTTCAAATGTACAAAAAAATGCAGTCAACTGTACAAATTATCATTCTCATTTACAACACAATATATATATATGGCTGTATATAGCTCGGCAAAAACCAGCTAATTCCATTAATCAAAACCAATATTTACACTTTTTAGTCTCGAAACTTCCAAGTTCTCGCTTGAGAAAATATTTGATCTGTCATCTAGGGTGCATGACGCAAGGAAAGGGCTAAACTTCGTCATTAATTACGGTTTTGCAGCTTCTGCATAATCCGTCTGGAGTATGCAAGTATTTCGACGTCATTATCATATTATAATTTGGTGGAGCGCGCGCTTGGTAATTTGATATTAAACACGCTTCTGACATCTGACGTGACTGCAATGCATTCTAAAGCCTAATTTGAACTGTGAAGATGTCACCTGCGCGCTGCATGAGCTATTTTGTTGGTTTTCTGCTAAAACGTTATAATTTTTTGGTAGTAGTAGCGTATTAGGTACCTAATAGCTCACTTTTTGGCAACTTGTCCGTTCATATTAAGAAAACCGATAAAATGAGAAACGTTTCTTAATGAAGGATAAGTTTATTTAACAGGGAGAGTCATTGTATTTCTGCTACAGGTATTTTCAAACTTACCACAATGCCTCTTTGACCCGATGAAGGTTTTGGCTTCTGAGATCATTTTGCCTTATTTTGCGCCATTTCTCTTTGCCAAAGCGTATCAAAACCTACAACTTTTTATTAAATACCTTAAACAGGTAGCCTGAAAACTCTAAAGTCTTTATAACTCTATTATGGCATCGTCTCCCAACAGCATTTTGATCGTTAACAGTCTGAATATTCAGTGAGCTACCGCGTTGGCTTCCGTGTATTGGCTTAGGGAGGTTTATGAATCAAAGCCTCTTTCCTTTGTGATTTCTAGCACAGGTCGCTTGGTGACCTGGTTTCTAAAAAATACGTTGTCATGTTCGCACGTTAGTTTTGGCTGCGTTGTCTGTAGTGTTTGTTTGTCTTACTTATTAGGTCACAGCGAAATTCCTCCATGTCTTTTTGACTAGAACGATGCTTACGCTAGTTACGCTTATATAATGTATTCTGAGAGATACTACTTTAATGGATTGAAAACGTGAAGTCCATTTGTACTTAATTACCTTATTACTTATATGAGATACCAAATATTTTTTTAGTGTTTCGTATATACCAAAGTTGTCCATTGAAACAATTATGCCATCTTACTCGGCGTCTGCGGCGCTACCACGAACTTCGAAAGTCGAAGTTCGGGTATTTCCATCTCTATCTCACTCCCATACTCGAGTGACAGGGATGCATGTATTACGAACATCGACTTTAAAAGTTCGCGGTAGCGCCGCTGATTATCTCATGAGTTTTTATGGTTTGCGTCCGACAGATAGCGGTAGAAAAGTGTTATGAAGGTTTCATCATCATTATCATATCAGCCGAAAGACGTCCACTGCTGGACACAGGCCTCCCCCAAAGAGTGCCACAATGACCGGTCCTGTGTCAAGGTTTCAAAGTGGAGGTCAAGGTGGTGTAGGTTTTATCAGTTATGTTTAAATAAAACTGATAGTTTACTAAAGTGTTTTCATTAAAAGCATGGCCTTTAAAACAATACGTAGGGAAAAAAATCCTAAACCTACATACAATTTACCTGTGACAAACAAGAGGTAGGGAAGGAGGGCGTAGACAAAATTATAAGTAATAATGAGTATAAGTAACACTCACCTCACGATGGCACTCCACCTGAAAGATAACTTTTTTATCAAGACAAACATTATTAAAACAAGACTAGAAACTGGATCTCTTTACGAAGTCTGGGTAATCCAATCCAATGAAGAATTTTACGTCCCCGTAATACGAAAAGCTCTAGAAGTAGAAATTTGATTACGAATGCATTTACTAATCTAGAAGTAACATCCAACTTGCTCTAATTTTCCAAACTTCAGTCGAATTCAAGTAAGTTGTAATTCGAAATTTCTAGTTAGATTACTTTTTAATCCAAATGTGAAATGGACGAAGTTTGTATTACGGTTTCTAAATAGAAAGTTTTTAAAAGTGTCCTGAATGGAATTTAAATTATAATGAAAATTAGCCGGTTATCTTGAATGGGCACCGCAATGTTTATAACAAGTCTGTATCTACATGGATATTTAGCGAATATTGTTAGAAACTAAATTTTTGCAGTAGGTATAGTGATTTTACTATGGTGTTCAATTAGAAACAAAAGTTGGTTTTATATTTGACTAGCTTCTGCCACTGACTTCGTCCGCGTGGACCCGGGATAATAACTATCCTATATTTTAATCCAGGCTATAAACTATCTTCGTGCAAAATTTCATTCAAATCGGTTCAGCCGTTTAAGCGTGATTGAGTAACAAACATCCAAACATCCAAATATCTAAACATCCAAACATCTAAACTTTCGCATTTATAATATTAGTAGGATTAAAAGTATGAATTTTCATTATTCTTAATTATAAATGCAAGAAACAGAATGTGTGTCACGTCTGATTCTTACCTATAAACAATTAAATATAAATGTAAACGGAGCCGATGCCACCATATGGCTTTAATACAGAATAGCGATCCCTAACTGACACACATTCATGCGTAGCGTGCGCCGCAGTGGACTTCCGGTTACATGTAGTCTTGCAAAGGGTCAGTGTTGCATTTTTTTTTATTTACTTCTAAAACTTACGTAAGGTTGCTCAATTAGGATCCCGCTACTGACGTAGGTACCTATTGGTCTCTGTTTTCGCTTGCGCTAGCGCGTAGCCAAATATGAGACCGTCCTGATTTTAGATTGTATTCTTTCATTTACCTTTGCGTACATGAATTTATATTATGCTCATCAAACACACTGCCATAAATTGTATTAAAATGTCAACTCTAATCATCATGTAGAACGAGGGAGTACGGCAAATGCCAAATCGATTAATTCAATACGTCAAGTCAAATACAGCCCCAGTACGCTATAGATTCTACATGCAACTTCCTCAGAGTCATGAAGCAGGCATCACGTGAATATTGAACCGTTTTTCATGTCGTTAGATGTTCGTTCGTTTAGAAACGCTCCACTTGAAATTTTCTTCGCAGTCTTAATTTCTACGTGACCCCGGAGTTAATTAGTGCAATTACGAGATCCAGTCGAGTGGGTTTTTTGTGCCGCACTTACCCCGACATTCAGGAATAGCCATTGTGGAAAATTAAATTAGCTATAAACTACTGGAGCTAGGTGTCTGTCCGTTACGGGGTCGACTTACGCTCTCATCTCCATGAAGACAAATAAATAAAGCGGCGCTGTGGGATATCTTCCGTCCATTTATTTATATTCATTGAGTTGTATAAAGTGGTGGTTGTATTGGTGGGTATAGTTTGTTTTATAAGAATGAGAATAAGAATTTATTTAAACAGCACACAAAACACGGAAAAAATAAAATATAATCAAAAAGGGAACCTTATAAACGTTTTAGTTAAGATTTTTAAAACCAACCGTTACCGAAATCTATTTTTTAATTGTTACCTCCATGTATGGTTATAAAACAATAACGCATAAACAATATAACAGCCCAACTTGTTAAACACGCCGACAAAACAGTACAATAAAAGCTTAAATATTTTTTTTTAGTGTTACCTCCCCTTCACCTAGAGCGGGGATGTAATTTTTTTTCTCGTTAAGCCCATGGTGTGGGTTATCGTTGGATAGCTCGTTCAAAAATATTATGGGTTTCCTACAACCATTTTTCAAATCAGTAATTAGTTTGCCAGATGTTGGGCTTTAAAGCCCTACTTTTAGTTCGAGTCATGTGTCGTCGTTGACGGATAAACCTTGTCTTGATTTTACATTTTTTTCTAATTCTAGTAGGTGTATGTGACGTTTTTGTACACATCTGGAGTGTTTACTTATACTATAGGTTAATACATATACATTATATATACATATTTCATGAAATATATATACTTTTTTACTTTTGTCAGTTAGTATACTAACTGACAAAAGTAAAAAAGTAGTTAATGCTCGTGACATTTGTAATACTTTTTTTAACTGTGTAACTAATATCCGAAAAACAAACATCAATACCCGATTACCCATACTTACCCAGTGTTCTATTTAAATTATAATCTGTACACTTGCTACTGCTTAGCGTAGTATCATGCCCGCTTACAATTTCTCTTATCCGTTAATATCCTGGTGTAAATATTATGTAGTCAGTATTTTAGGGGACGTCTAAACAGGTCGTTCCCATGCATAACATAGTCACTGTCACGGTAATAAAGGCGCTCTAAGCATAACTTAATACGGCGCTGCAGCGTATAATTTGTCTAATCGGACGCCTTCAGTAACCCCTTTAAGCAATAATCGATACTCATTGTCTGCTTCCATTAGGGCCCCTTTTAAACAAAACTGCCTACCAATGGAATTATTTGGCATCATGGTCGAATGGTCGAATCCTCGTTATCGTCCGCTATTCCCCATTGTCCCTAGATTGGGCGGAGTCATGGTTTCGACGAGCACAGATGGTGTTTTCAATCATTTCGTTTGACTGCTTGACTTCTATTATATGTATAGGAGATATCAGCGTTTCACTGGCAGTTTTCCATTTCAGATGTTTTTGCTTTATCGTGAAACACTGAAAATCGTATTTACTTTATTAGAAATCTAAATTAAATAGGTGAGAAGTTTTTTAGAAATAACATTCGTTGTTGACAGGGCTTTCTTTGATTCAAATGATGATATAGGCAATTACAATTCGTATTAAAATACCTTGCAAATTAACCCGCAGTTACGGACTTTACTAATTATATTTTATATTTCTGCCTCCGCTTGATATATGTATAACATACCATCTAAATGATAGAATTTTGCTGTATTGCAAGGAGTAACGGTCCCTTCTGAATCCATTATCCATTAATGTTGTAAAATGTTAAATTGATACTTTTTCACCGATTGTATTTTAATAGGTAGAATTCTAAAGTTGAACACTTAACATGAATATATAATTCTGGTACAAATCATTGTCTAATGGCTCCTCTACAAGATGGCCCATTAAACGCCACTACACGATGGCGACATTCAGTTGTGATCGAATCGTTTTGCGAGATCGACGTCGAAGCGTTAGCCGCTGCGGCAATTTACCTATTACGCTTTCTTCCCGATGTAATTCCAAAAACTTTATTGTTTCGTGTTTAGGCCACGTACACGTCATTTTTGATTAAAAAAAATACACAGCACGAACGTCCACACTCAACCGCGGTCGACCGCGCACTGCGGAATAGGCCACGTGTAGACGCATACCGCCATCGCTGGCCCACTCCCTTTGATGTGCGGCCGAAAAACCGACACCGCGGCCATCCCATCGCCATCCCGCCGCGCCATAAGCCCACACCACTACCCTCTCTACACGCTGGCCCATCCTAGTGGACCAGCATGATGGGCCATCACGTAGAGGAGCCATAAGTAGTTGTGAGTAGTCTAAGACTCGGCGTTTACGCATAGAAAAGTGTGTCGCGCTCACACGACGTGCCAACTGGTGTTGGATATATCGTTGAAAATTTTGATTTGCGACTGGCGCAAGTTATCCAAGTACGGAATTCCAAAGCCGGAGCCTCCAAACATCGTTACTTTAATGAATTGTTTGTATAACCGTAATTTGTAGTAGCTCTCGCGTGCAAAATCGCAATAGTCACGTAGCAAACACCCTCGAAGGCATTAAACTTAATTCCCGGGCATTTAACTATTGCAGCGATATGCATTCTTTTGATTAAAAACGGTGCTTGATTTTCGTAAATAAATACTAATGGGATGATTGCTGTTTTGCGGTTTTGTTAGATAAGGATTGTTTTAATATGACCTTGGCAAATAAGTGTACGGCTTGGTTGATGGTAAGCCGACACCATTGCCTTTGGAAGCTTGTGACTCCAGCAGAAGCGAATCACAAACCCTTTATTAATTTGGGGCTTTGTTGTGTTGTGGCTGTTAAAACAATATATTTATGGTACTCTTCCTCCTTTTGGACCAGAGGGGTAATCACGTAACGTTCCGAACGTAGATACTTTCATTTTCCCATACTAAAAGTGACGTTTAGATCTGCCTGACGCGCGTACTTACAATGCGTTACGTGATCCCGGCCCCATTTACTTGGGGTCGGCCTTCCTTGTCCGCATTTTACATTTAGCTTACAATGTAAATGAGCTTCTTTTAGATCTTTTTCGATCGTCGTTAACCAGGTGGCGGGTGGTCTTCCACGAGTACGTTTCGATGCAGGATAGGCAAGTTTCACCATATGGTCCACTTGGCGTCTTCCTTATATATCTACTGTACTACATTTGTATATTGTTTTATATAATTTATATAAAACAATACCCAAGCGCAATTAAAAGTGGCGCTCCGTCCACAGCCGAATATTTGTCATAGTATTTATAGGGAGCTCATGACTCTAACCCGCCAGTGCCACAGCAAACACTCATACTGGTGCACACAAGTTACCTCCATCACGCACACATTGACAGACCGCGTGTTGCGGCAGTACGTCTGTAACCGGACGATTCGCATACAAATATTCTGTTCGTTTCGCCTGTGGCCGTTAGTGCCGTAACACAGGTCTTAGTAACCGACGTATTCGCTTGACATGAATACCCGTCTACAGGCGGTTACGTCTCTGGCCGTTACTGCCGCAACACAAACATTCAAAACCGAGCAATACGACAATCGGTCCCCAGATGTAATGCCATTTTGTATGGGGAATTTCTGTGTCGTATCACAAAAAAATCGAGATGGTCCTGTGTCCGTGAACGTGACAATAACGATATATTTTTATATAACGACGTATTATATATTGTCCTTGCTTACGGTAAACAAATTTCTCGAAGCACCCAGCCAAGCAGAGTACAAATGAGGTGTATTTATGGTGTCAACATGTTGCAAGTTTTATGGCAGGTAAATTGCACGGCAATGACCCGTAATGCTTGCGGCTGAATAATGAATGACTGTACCTTTTTTTATTATGAAAGTACAAAGTGTACATTGTTTTTTATTTTTTATTTATTTATTTTAACATGAAAATATAAAATATGTGTACCGTAAAGACATCATTTCATCAAATTGCGGAGCAGTTGTTTGGCAATGAGCTCTCTCGTTTTATGACAAAAGTAGGTATACATAGAAATTGCACTGTATGTACTACCAGCCCGACGTAGCCCATTCATAACTCATAACATATTTTCCATTAAGTGCAAATAAGCTGACTGAGCCACTGGCGGGACAGCAGTACAATGGTGCTTATAAACTACCTGTTTTTAATGCTGTTTTTTTTTGTTTTTTTTTATTTGCTTCATAATTAACTGACTAATTAAACTAACAACTCATCACAATACGCATGTGGCCGGAAGCACTGTGACTGTAATTAATCTTTAATACAATGTAATACTAACTTAACTTATAGTTAATTACTGCCGTTGTTTTATGGAGTTATCGAACTCATCTAATAATATTTGTTTAAATATTTCTTTCAAGCTACCTATTTTTAATTTCGGGTTATCAAGTAACCTAAGGCTCTCATTATACATTTTGGGGATCAATAATTCGTGAGTTCTTCGTCCATAATATTTTTTGGCTACAGGTTGTTTTAATTGTACTATTTTAGAGGATCGAGTCACACGTTTACTTTTCTTTTGTACTTTAAAGTCATCTGTGTGATACGTATTAATTACATATAAGTAAGTAACTTTACAATGCACTGGGAGAATTTTTACAAATTGAGAACAGTGAATAGTGATCAGTAATAGTTTAGCATGTACCTCGTTATCGCGAGATCGCGAGATCGCGAGATCGCCATCACTCCAACATGCTCACACAGAGCTCCTCTCTTGGAAGGGTTTCATCCACGTTCGCCTAAACTACTCGGTTTAGATATTATAAAAATAGTGGATAGCGAACTCTACCACACTGGCTAATTAATAACTACCGATATTTAAAATAGGTATGTGTTCAAAGTTGGCATTCCTTAAATCAGATGGCACAAGAAATACCTAATTCTGAAGACATTTTGGGGCGGGTTGCACTAGCTTACGATTATTGAAATAGAAAAACGTTTATTCGTGACACATACAAAATAATAACAAAAGTGAACACAGAAACAAAAACAACAGGTATGCCACGAAAAGGCCCCGACTCAGCATGGTGCAGGCCTGTTGGCCAGCGCTGGTCTTCCGTCGAAGCCTTTAAGTGAGTGGGTGGGAGGGCAACACAAACAGTATACATCGCAAACATGAAAACGGAAATAAAATATATATATATATATATATAAAAAACAAAACAAAAAAATATAAACATAGAATCAAAAAGACGATCGGTTGACAGTTGCGCGACATCAGCTGTGAACGCGACCATAACTCGCTCTGTCAATGTCACAGCCATAGACAGCGCGAGCCGGGCGACGCCAGGAACAGCAATGTCAACCGAATGCACAGTTTGTGAGTTTGATCATAGTAACATACAAATACAAGCTTAAAACTAATACATTATGGCGTTAAACTATACGGCAACAAGCACAGCGGATGGGACATTACATGATGGTGAGTTAATTTCTCAGGCTACTAACATTTCTTGAGTGGCATTGGCGAGTGTTTTTAAGCCTTTACACTAGAAATAATGTAATAATTAATTACTCCCTTACAGACACACTATAACATAATACAATAGAAAAACGAGCACAGATGAACAATATATACAAGTGTTATTATATATACTATGCAAATTGCTACATATACTATTATATATACTATTGCACGTCTATACCTCTTGTTCTAAGTGTTCAGCACGGCTAGCACGCAACGGTGCGCGAGCTCTCTCGATTTTTCTCGCACTATCCGTCTCTCTCTTATTAGAACACTTAGAAGAAGGGGTATAGTGCGATAAAAATCGAGAGTATGTCGCGGCCGTCGTGTGCTATACGTGCTGATAAGAGAGAAATGGATAGTGCGAGAAAAATCGAGAGAGCTCGCGCGCCGTCGCGTGATAGCCGTGCAGATTACACATTCGTTTTGCGTACATAGTTGTTCTCGTACTGGCAGCGCATGGCTGAGGCAATTATCATGCATCATAGGTGCCATTTGCAGTTATTCAGGTTAATATTCCACCTCCTTCACTAAACGCTATCCTACTCTAGCGCCTTAAACATTCCATTAAATTCTCACACATAACGCATAATGCAGTCAGTTATGTGTGCTAAATTATAACTCAACTGTTGGTATAGATGTTACATGTTTCTTTTAATTCAGATACGGTTTTAAGTGGTAGGTATATACCATTTTTGGCATTGCGATGCATTATCAATTTATCATATTATTAAACTTTAGTTAGGTTCTGTTTCAATTCATGTGATACTCGTATAATATCTGCTGTTCGTATATGGAACGATCTTTACGTCACACCTGGCCATAATGCCAGTTTTACTGCACGCTGCGCGTAAGGGAAAACTCGCATTGTGGCCAGGTGAAGACGTAAAATTATGTACTCACCACGGGCGGTAATTCGTAAAGCCCCAGATCGCATATTTATGGCCCTCACCTTCGGTTCGGGCCACAAACACCTGCGATCTGGCCCATTCACGAATTCACCGCCCTAGGTACGTAATGTACTATAACGATGTTTCTATAAGCACAGTTATTGTACTTATTGTACATAATGTTATCTTTTGAATATGTTTACTTATGAAATCATTTTTCTTGTTGCAGGTAGGCATGTGAATATATTTTGAGAAACCAACGGCATACCAGACTTTATCTATGATTATAAGCAGTAAGGCACCAGGTGATTGTATTAAATAATTTGGACGTATATTCCAGTAAAATTCCATCCAGTATAAACACAATGAATAATGAAATTATGCAATGAGCACTATTTCATTAACTCATAGACCGTAACGACATTTTTTTGGCATTTGCCTGACTACATGGTTTTGCAGTTTTTGTAGGGTAAAATAGGGACCATCATATTACTCACATTAAGTTTCTTTAAAAACTAACATACATAATAGCTGAATGTAGGATCAGTCGTTAACAATTGGACGACTGACAGAAGTTTCTTGTCCGTAGACATTATTATAACGACGAAATTCGTTCGACGTAATTCTGTCCCCAACAACGTAATTAACGAAAACGTGTCTAAATGCAAAACAAATTACCAGAAATTTTGCTCGTAAACCTTGAGTCGAACGTCAAGCGCTGACTAGCGTTTAAGATAAAGGGTACACTTTATTGGCTTTATTACGTGTACGCATCGCGCCGTCTCCGTATAACCGCTCCACCCTTTCGGAAGCTGTCAAATTAAAACTATAAAATGTAATAAATCACAAAACTTCCTATTCTAATGTGCACTCTTCGGCTACCTATTTAAGACGTCAATTCGAATGACTGGGCGAGTTCCGTACTACTTTACGTACCGCACCGCACACGAGGAGTTTCAGCATAAATGCGAAGACATCTTTGATGTGCACCCTCACGCCTGGAGCGTGAAAGGCTCTCATAGATAAAGTGCATTTCGATATTAGAAGTTTGAAACACAGTTTTAAAGTGAAATTTACGGTAAGAAATTGTTTTCTTCGTAAAGGAAGGACGGGCGAAGGTTAAAGGATGCAATAAAAGTGTTTGTTTTATTATGGGTTGCGAGGGGTTTTATTATAGGTAGTGTATACTGCTTAATCTTTTTGGATGTGGCTATAAAATGCACAGATTTCAATTGAGGTCATGGCTTATTAAAAACTTCTAAGTATATTTATGCCTATGCTTATTGAAGGGGGTACTCGCGGAAATAACTGACAACGAATAAAGTAAGAAATAGATAATAATGTTCATGTAATCTGTAGCCGACTGTTCCAAAGAAGCTTTCCATGATTAAGATACACTGAATTAATCATCCATAATTAATATTTCCACAAATGTAATGTACACTGAAAAAAGCTATTTCAATATAATCAGTTATAATATAAGGTTAAAAATAATCCAGGTATATAAATACAATGTGCCCGCGCGGCTTCGCCCGGGTATTGCAAAGAGCGCAGGCAAATCCGTTCAATTCAGAAAGGCCATTCTACACACAGGTGAATATTTTTGTAAATCGGATAAGCGGTTCCGTAGATCACCAAATAAACTTACAAACTGGCAAACTGACAAATGTACAATCTCACCGACTTTTCCTCTTTATAATATTAGTATACTCGTAGATAACCAAACTAATTAAAAAACCGGTTAAGTGCGTGTGACTCTCGCGCCTAGGGTTCCGTACAAACGTTCATACACCATTCCCGTCACATCACGACCCCATTCATTCTTGAACAAACTTAACAGCTCATAGTAGAAGTTACCGTTGTACAGTGCCATCTGAATTTTGGTATTAATACTTGCAACCTATAGTATGTTTGTTTTTCAGCGATATTTTTTTATCACGTGTACAGATTTTGATAATATTTTTTTTATTTGAAAAAGGGACTAAAAATATAATAATCTCGTAGGAATTCGTAGACATAAAATTGCATACGAAAGTAATTAAATTACAAACATAGTTAAGAGTCCGCAGTAAGCTCGGCCGAATTTCACCTTCCCATACAAACGTAGTTACGCTCTCATTTTAAAACTACGTGTTGGATTGTGACGAAACTTTGCATATACATTGACATGAGGTATATCTATGTCTGTATATGGTTCCAGTGTATAAATCAAACGAAATACAGCAAAAACTTAAATTCGCTGTATTTTTTTACTATGTTATCTGAAGCTACATAAACTAATTACAGACATAGATATACCCCATGTCATTGTATATGCAAAGTTTCGTTACAATCGAACACGTACTTTTAAAATGAGAGCGTAACTACGTTTGTATGGAGAATCGAACTTACTGCCGACTCTTAAGCAATGATTTTTGATAAATAAAAAAAAACAGGCTAAGAGATATAAATTTTACCACTATAGAAAAAAAGGGTTTTAAAAAGTGCAACTCAAGCCACTTGATATTTTAACTATTTGTATATTAACTAGACTTTGAGTTTTTAACCCCCCTCATATTCGTCATTTTCACGGAAATAAAGAATATTTATTAAAGTTTTTCATTTTCCATGTTACACGTTGTGGTTAGCCATCTTTACAATTGTTCCAAATTTCAAACCGATACCATAAGTAGCTCCTGAGATATTTAACATTGTGACAGACGGACAGATGGATAAAGTCACACACCATAAGGGTTCCGTTTTTACCTTTTTGGTATGGAACCCTAAAAACATTTGAAAAAACTTTTCCCTACCATCAATTAAATGCATTAAAATGTCAAGAAACGTTTGATTCAAACCAATCATTTCCGCATTTCAAATTACTTCCGAACAAGAAAATTGAGCTATAAACTATGTGAAGGGTTTCCAGAGGCCTGAAACTAGTTTACCATATTGTGATTACCCTTGGGCCTTAACTTTGGTTGTACAAATGTTGAAACGGAATCCTCGGCTACCCGCTGTATGTTATTGATTGGCCTGTTGTTATTGTTAATCTGCTTAGCGATTAACTTTTGCGTCTGATGTTTGTGTAGCTTTGTCAAGAAACTTGGTCTCGACTTGAGTTGAAACTGTTATTGTGCATAGTTGTCGGTATAACAGTTGTTTATTATAAATTATTTTGTAGTTACGTACACAGTGAGATCTGAAACATATATTATCCAACAAAATAAGTATTTTATTACAAACATGTGGACGTTAGGCTTTTTACGACAAATATTATTTTTGGAAACAGGTTTCCCAAGATAATATTTGAAAAAATTAATATTGTCGAAAAAAGTTTCGACAGTATGTATTTTTTTATTGATAACGTTTAGGTGTTTTTACTTATAGCATTAGCATATTTGGGATTTAAAATATTGTGTTTATTTAAATTTTCAACCAAAACGAAAAGATACGTCTTTTCGAATTATGTCTAAGCCTCCTGAGATTCAATACTTTTGTATTTATACGTCGATGTTCCGATTTCATCTCGACAATCGGATTAACCGATTATTGGTAAACTCGGTGCATGTATCTGAGTATTCTGAGTCGACTTAGTTGATGGGATTATTTTTTAGCATCCCTATATACCTAATTGTATGTTGTTTAGTCAAACGCTTAAAATCACATCGATTACGCAGGTAAAGCAATAGCGGCGCGGGTTCGTCTTCGGATGGATGGCCGCTTAGAGTTGGTACTGAGTTTCCCACGCATAACGCTTCTGAGAAATCTATGGCCAATCGTTGTGACATGCGTCCTAAGGGATGATCACGTAGCTTTTCGAACGCACGTTAGGACATCGCAACTGTCATTTGCCCATACAAAGAGTGGCATTTAGATCTAACCTGACGTAGGTACAATGCGTTACGTGATCGACCTGCAGGTCATCCCGCCATCTCCGTCTCGGCCTGCCACGTCGCCTCCCATCGTGCGGCACCCACCCCGTGGCCGTGGCTAGCTTAGCCCACCTCTATGGATGCGTGCGGCCGACGTGGCCAGCCCATTCCCATTTCAGCTTGGCGGTCTTGGCTCCAACGTCATCAATGCAAGTTTTTGAGCGCAGCGTAGAGCTTCGGACGCAGTCGATCCGTTGACTCCCAAGCAAGCATGCTCCATAGCTCTTTCGCAAACCTTTAATCTGGTCTTTTGTACATCAGTGAGTGACCATGGTTGGGCATGTTGGAGCCTTTAAAATTAAAAACATAATAAGTAACCCGTCGATCCCAGTTCTAATCTATGATAGCTGTAGTAAGCCAACAGAGGCGTTTGGGTGGCTTCATACACTAGAAAATGCCTAATCCCAATAATACTTGGGTTGGAATGTCAGATAAGCTAGTGACTACGCCAATTCTTGGAAAGCCAA
Source organism: Epinotia bilunana (assembly GCA_947049275.1). Classification (NCBI taxonomy): domain Eukaryota; kingdom Metazoa; phylum Arthropoda; class Insecta; order Lepidoptera; family Tortricidae; genus Epinotia; species Epinotia bilunana. The sequence goes on along the minus strand of OX346269.1, from coordinate 10,364,516 downwards.
GCGGACGATATTTTTTAATATGTTTATTTTAGTAGGTTTTTTTATATTTGACTTTTGAAATAGTAACAAAAATGAACCTGAACTGAAACTAAACCGATCAGCCATTGAAGTTTAATCGCGCAGTGAAACTTTTCATTGCTACCTATATAAGTAACTGAAAAATCGAATTCTCGAATTAATCGGATCAAAAGTTCGGGACGCCGTCGCCACATTTACATTCACAGCCTACATGTATAAAATGCTCGATTTTTATTTGTGAGCTATTTTCAGTGAAACTCTAACTCTCTTTTAATGTGGGAAGTTGTAACGAGTTGGCGGTCGAAAACGAAATTGGCTCTGTATTGAATTGAATCGAATTCCCCAAAGTACATATTGTTGTTTTTAACATTTTTTTCATTGCATTACTTTTCATTTTTCGCTTCCGAAATGTGGGAATGCTATTAGCGAAACAATTTTGCTGTTGTATTGTTTGTCAGCAATTTTATTGTTGGTTTCCAACATCTGGTTCATCATTTTCATCATCATAAGTCACTCTGAAACCGGTTTTTTTTATTTGTTACGTTACCTCAGGCCTTCTGTTATCGTAGTCAGTAAAATGCGTCAAGAATGAATGTGGATCGTTCATGTTTGTCTATTCAGGTATGTATAGGTATTATACCTACTTAAACGCTGCTCACGAGAAAAATCACTTATATTAAATAGTGCAGTCAGCGTCATATCGTTAGTAGCAGCCAAGGTAGCCAAATATTTCGGTACACGTCTTTATTACTGTAAGAATAAGGGTGTGGTGTTACGAAACATTTGGCTACTCTGGCTGCTACTAACTATATGACGCTGACTGTACCTTCTGCCCACGACTCCGTCCGCGTGGAACTCGTTTATATAGCAGCTCCATACAAACCTTCACTCCTCATTTCATTCCTTAAGGTATGAATTCCAAGATAAAAAATATCCTATGTCCTTCCCCTGGATTCAAAATATCCTATACCAATTTTCATATAAATCGGTCGAGAGGTTTAAGCTTGAAGAGGTAACAGACGGAAAGACAGACAAACCTCACTTTTGCATTTATAATGAAAGTATGGATGGATTTCAATTTCGAATGCATTTTTTTTTAATATATCGTGTATACGCCCGATTTTTGCATTCAGTTCAGTTCAGACTTTTTAAGCGAAAAAAAAAACCAATCGTTCATGCTTGAAATAACAAATGAGGCAACATTTATAATTTTGATGCTTCACCACTAAAACTGCTGTATATATACGTTTCCGGCAAACGTATAAACCGATTACGGACTCTTCTCCTTTTGAAGGGACGCTTTAATGGATTTCCCTGTTTGCCCCGGCAACCAACTTTCCTACGAATCACTTAATCTGCCTCACTTCGGATATGTTTTTGTGTGATTTATGAACACTGATGACGCCAGCAGGACTAGACGAAAACATTTATTTTGGATTTTACGTAAAATGTTTCATGACGGCGTAGGGTTTATTATCCGTAACATGAGCATCACGACTACTCGCTATAGGGTTAGGATATGGGGTAAGGACGATATGTTATTCCTGTTACAAACGCTTTAACGCATATCGAATGCGTAGAACTAAAACCTTCAGCAAGTTTCTCGTGTTGCAGTTTTGTTATGTTACCCACTGTTCAAGCTTAGACTGATAGAAATTCATCATCATCATCATCATTTTCAGCCTTTAATCGCCCACTGCTGAGCATAAGCCTCTCTTCGAGTACGCCACTTATCCCGGTCCCGTGCTAGTCTCATCCAGAGATGACCCGCGCTCTTGTTTACGTCGTCAACCCATCGTGCTGATGGACGACCGACGCTTCTTTTTCCTGGTAGTGGCCACCAATCCGTTAACGTTATGGTCCACCTACCGTCACGCTGCCTGATAGAAATTACAACAACGTATTTTATAGTAAGTACAATCTAACAAAGTTCAAAGTCATGCAACATAATTTATTCATAGTACAAATATACGCCTCACATGCAATAATTCGTTGAAAATGAAAATAAATTACCCGTCTTGAAAAACTTGTGATTGCTTGAACGTTGCCAAAAGAGAAAGGTGGTCAAACAATGGAGAACGCTTTTGATTTTGGCAGAGTAGGTACCTATAGGCCAATACTTTGTGTTGTAGCCAAGACACAACTTAGACTGCGCAACTAATTTAAACTTAGTAACTATAATTCCATACGAGTACGAGTAGAAGCTTTTAGGATCTTTGGAATAACAGGACCTCGTGTTCTTCCAATCGGTTTGGATTGCCTCACAGAAACCGATAGAGTCGGTTATTCATGCAGCAAAGCAAGTAAAAGGACGAACCAATTCAATATTGAATGGTATTTCTAAAGACCAGTTATGGGTATTGGGTACACAAGACCTAGCAGAATTTCGTATCTTGTGCAGAAGATAATGATATTAATGATGAGTTTCTTAATATGAATGCAGTTTTGCTAAATGTACTAAAATTGTGAGTGGGCTTGATTATTAGAAGTGCAGGTCTATAACTTTGCGTAACACTGATGTTATATTCTATGACAAATGTTATATTGAATGATTCTCGGCTTAATCAAAGCACGGGAGCGATGAATTAACTACCATACGATATATTCAACTACGCATGAGACAGAGCGCGCGCGCGAGCGAACCAATAAGTTGCGCGTGTAAGAATAACCTAGTTTAAACTATACGTACAAGCATATTTTGTAGCAGATTATTACAAAATATATCCATCACAAAATTCCACATGCAACAGACAAGTACTGAAAAGTCAAATAAATAGTATAATCGATAAATAATCGTTCACAGTTATTGAATAGTGCCAACCTTTATGGAAATATTCTGATGTCGCGCGTAAATTGGTTTCTGTCATTTATTTTCAATTCTGTTACACGTGTCCGCGTACGTTTCAAGAATTTTTAATTAAAACAATAAAAGCTAGTGAAACAAGATGTTTCGAATAATGGATGTCATATTATTTCTCCTATAATTTTGAAACACCGTTTCTGTTATGTGCGCAATTGTTATTCGAATTTCATTGCGTTTTATTTGGTTTTTATAGTTTTTCGTATATTCATACCGTTTTATTTCATTGTTTTAACATACTTATATGTATATGATACTTATATGTAAAAAAGTAGTTGGATATTTTATTCCTACTTGAACCATTTAAGCAACCGGAGTACTTATAGGTATTAAAAATAATAATTAAATGAACAACTAATGTAATATATATAATCAGGCAAAGGAAGCTCGCAAAAAAAATCTGTACCTATTTCCTTATTATAGAAACACGAGATAAAAGGCTTTATATGAATCGACAAATCAAACCGACTTTAGAAGAGCAACAGTATTTTACATCATTAAAAAATGCAGCTTTGCACGAAGGATGCGCTTCATGCGATGTCAAATTTGAAAATGGCAGCTTATGGCTAAAAAAAAGCATCATGAAAAACTACGTGTCATTCGTTTATTTGCATTATTGACAAACAAATAAACCTTTTTCATCTTCCAACTTAAATATTAGGACATTAAAAATCCACGGAAGAATGAAATGGGCAGTTTGCAAAAGTAAATATCTGTATACGAAAACGGGCTTTACTTCTAAACAATTAAATCCAATATTTAAGCATACTATGACTGACGCACTTACTCTTTAAAGACGATGACCTTTATATACTCCAGTAAATAATTTAAGCTCGACTCTACCCTGATTTACTTAAACAAAGGTAGCAGTTAATAGGGTAATACTGGTCACTTCTGCGATCCGTTTCCAGCGGTAGTGGTGCGAATTATCGCGGGCTCCAGCCCGGCTGTTGTTTATTGGTCAAAGTGGCGAAAATATACGACGACAGTGACATGCTGTAATATATAAATATACAACTTTATAAAGCAATATTGAGATATTTATTTGTAGATTCCCATCTAAAAATAATTATAACTTTTTAATATTTAAACTTTTTCTTTATTTTCGTTGGGCCTCCTAGATGATTGTTTATTTAGGAACAAGTAGTTGCGAAATGTTGACTTGAAATGTTCTCAAACAGTTCTCAGCTCATACGTACATATATATTGTTAATGTCAGTAATTGTGTCATTTTGTTAACTTTTTGTTGAAGACCGGGCTAGGTACTTTATTTAAATATATATTTGGTCAGTAAGAATGTAAGCGCTCGTAACTTAGCAAAAGATTGTCAGAGAATGACCTCTCAACTTATCGTCCGCTATAACTCGGTCATACCCTAAGGGCGGCTGACCACAGCACTTAGCGAATTAAGCATGTCACAATCTAATGGGTAATGCAGACAAGGGTAGGAGCATTAGGGCAAATTAGCCATGCTGATTCAGCCCGAGACGATTGCGGGAGTACTTCTGATACTTAGGATTAACTTAGATACTTATTTATATTTATATCTTTAATGGTTATGTCATCACAGTCAAACTCATCTTCCTTTGAAGTATTCTGGCGAGGAACCTGACAACTTAAAAATGAAATACATAATTGTATGATAAATAAGTAAGCAAAACAAATCAAGGCACTCAAACTTTAAATCAATAATGGGAATGGCATCTTTAATTTTTAAATATTATTTACCACCATTCGCCACTATTTCTCAAACATACAGTTTAAGTACCTACCACTTCTCTCCATTTTCAACTTTTCTACATAGTCAACTCGCGGAATGTGAAGCTGGGTATAATTCTACGACGCTACTTAGTTGAACTTAAAAATTATACTTAAACTAATTCTGAACAGCTCGGAAACGTGGCTTCAACCTATGGTCTGACATAATTAAACTAACAATTCCCAGGCTGTCAGGCGGACGCGCAAAGCCGAACCGGCCCAAAACAGACAACCTGACGGGTGCATTATAGGCTTTATCTATCTCGGCAACAGTACTTATGTATTTAACTACAGACATACTAATTGATGTAATATCGTGTTCAAATTCCATTTAGCTTAGTTCACAGAGTACCTACCTAATGCAGATGTAGTTAAAAATAAAATTCATTTGTATCGCTGTGCGTTGCGATAAAAGACAAAAAAAACTACAATAGTACATTACTACAGAGACCGGGATGTAAGGGGTTACTGGCCGAGTCAATATGTATAGATGTATTTTAGTGCTTTTCTCAAACATGCAATGAAATAATTTAAAGAAAACTCAAAGAAATCAAGCTTTAATTTCGAAAGAAACTAAACGTAAACTAGACAAAAAAAAATAACTTACACATATATTACTATTCCTTCGTCGGTGTTTTCGTCGGAAGTCATATTAAATAACAATACATATTTTATACAATATCAACAACACACAATTTTTTATCAATAGATATACAATCGATCCAAGTTATACAATAGATCCAATAAAATTGTGCAAAGTATCAAATATTCTCAAGGAAACAGTGTCTCCCATTGGGCCTCGTGTATTATTCACCGCGCGAAGTGGTGGGAAACTGGTAAACTAGATAAGTTTTAAAAGGTGGAAGTTAGATGAATCTTGACTGCATAATGACATAGATTAAAACTTGCGGGCTGAAATTCACACTTTTGGATCAAGTGCGGAATTATTAATAAAACCCTTCCTGTACACCGAATGAATAATTAAAAACAACGGACAATGGTATGTAATTTATACTTTGTGTTTTATTTAGGATTGTTCCGGGCCATGTTTCGTGAGGGTATGCTACACGGAATTCGAAATGTAGAACGTCATATTTCCTTGTCCGCCATTTTGAATTTTAAATTGCTCGCATGAAATAATTCGAGTTTTATGTTGTTTCTGTGGCTAATATTGTGTAATTTTTGAATGCAATGAATACTTAACTTTCTATATGGCCATAAACATAACAGTGGAGTCTCGATACACACTTGTTCAGAAAGCGTAATTTTAATTAAAGTTTATGTAAATGTAGAAAATGTTAATAATTCATTATCAAACTAAGGGCCGGTTGTTTCTTAAACCGTCGGTAATCTGATTGTATGGAAAATTGTCTTTTTTCTATTTGACAGCTGCGGGCTCAATATTTATACCAAACTCATCCCAGCAATTAATTTCTGACACATCATTATACGTAGCATAACACCCATACAATGCAAATTTATCACTCAGCAAAATGATAAATAGAAGTATCAATAGCTTTTGAATTAAAATGTTGAGTTTAACCACTAGTGTATTCGTTTTATTCCTAATTAAATGAACACAAATACACTCGCAAAGGCAAAGAATACAGCTCGGTAAAATACCGTCATATTTCCTAAAATAAGCACTTTATTGTACACAATAACAGGTTAAAGAATATACATGTCACACAATAGATCAAAGTACAATGGCGAACTTTCCCTATAAGGGATCTCTTCCAGCTAGCCTTTGAGCAATTGAGAGGAAGGTAGGTATACCGAGATAGGCAAACTTATACCGGGTACAAAAACACAGAGAAAATGAAAACAAAACCTAATAGGTATTAATTCTTGACAAATAAAACCATGCCAATACATATATAAATATACAGTATAAAATATAATACACACTATATATATATCGCAAATATACAATAAATAAATAAATACTATATTCGACCAATTCACAAGTCATTGGAAAGCCACAACTTCTTCAAATTCATATTAAGTGACGCAACAGACCGCGACTGTCTCAGCGACAAAGGCAACTCATTCCACAACTTAACAGCGTGCGCGGTAAAATATCTGGAGTATGTACAGTTACTAGAGGTTGTACAGTTAATCCTGTCATGATCTTTATTTAATTTTACATATAAACTGCTAATAACAGTAAAAAATATAACGTTACCAGGTTTAAATCGGACTCGTAAAAACCCATGAAAAAAACAACGTTAACGGAGCGAGATATCGCAAAAATCGTCATTTTTGGATATCGATATTTTTATGATAGGATCCAGGAAATTGTTAATACAGTTGGGTATTGTAAAGAATAGCATATTATGTAAATAAAACAAGTATTGAATATTTTAAAAAACCTATTGCAGTTATTTAATTTAGGGTGACCCGTATTCTTTGCCCGCGAGTGTATATATTGTAATTAGATACAATAGACGTTTATTTATAATAAACTAGCTACCGCCCGCAACTTCGTCTGCGTGGACCCGGGATGATAACTATCCTTCCTATATTTCCAGGTAATAAACTATCTTCGTACAAAATTTTATCCAAATCGGTTAAGCCGCTTAAGCGTGATTGAGTAACAAACATCCAAACATCTAAACATGCAAACTTTATAATATTAGTAGGATCAGCCTATAATCGTCTCACTGTTGGGCACAGGCCTCCTCTCTTGGAAGACAGAGAACGGGCAGCTGTCCCTGTGTTGGGTACTTCACATACACCTTTGAATTTATTCGCAGATGTCTGCAGGTTTCCTCACGATGTTTATCCTTCACTGAGAAGTTAACGGTAAATATGAAATTATATTCCGTACATAAGTTCCGAAAATCTCATTGGTACGAGCCGGATTCGAAGCCACTGAAACAGAGTGGGTATGCTCGCTAGCGGATTTCTGAATACTTACATACTCATACTTTTATACAAATATTGATATATATAGAGAGAGAGAGAGAAAGACAGACTGTTGTTTCATACCCAAAGTTGGAAAATTGACGTAATAAATAAAGGAGCAAGGAAATAAACGTAACTAGCATTCAATAGTGTTATTAGTCAGTATCGGAAACTTATTTCATTCATGAATATTGTATAAATCATTTAAAATATGGAAATAATGATAATACTACCCAAAAAATGTTTATACTCTGGCAGTCCGTCATGGCTAGAAGCGTAGGGCGACACACGAATTCCAATCTTAATAGCTAGAGCATTAGAAGCTATATGAAAAGGAACAATATACCACCATCTGTCGTAAGGCAAACGATATAACGTGTTTACGCTAGCGCGCTAATACTACAATCAAATTTAAACCTTATTGTTAAAGAGGTAAGGTGGATTGAAGAGATTGAAAATACTACCAACGCCTTCGCCTTGTGACCCTCGTACCACTGACCCTGGTGACCCTCGTGACCCTCGTACTACTGACCCTCGTGACCCTCGTGACCCTCGTACCACTGACCCTGGTGACCCTCGTGACCCTCGTACTACTGACCCTCGTGACCCTCGTACCACTGGCCCTCGTGACCCTCGTGACCCTCGTACTACTGACCCTCGTAACCCTCATGACCCTCGTACTACTGACCCTCGTGACCCTCGTCACCCTCGTGACCCTCATCGAATGACCCTCGCGACCCTCGTGACCCTCATGTAGCTGACCCTCGCGCCCTGACCCTCGTGACCCTCGTGCAGAGTATAAAAGGGCATGTCGGCGTAGTATTCGGGATCATTCAATTCTCATCGTTCGGACTGGCAGTGTGTCTGGTTGTAGGCTAGGAAATTATCGGTGGGTGTTTATTTTGTTCTGTGGTGAATGGCGTCGTTGTGAGGAAATTATCTTCATAATTTATAGTCATTTACGGTTCTTAATTTTATAGTCAATTGTAAATTCATAAGTGGTGTTAGGGCCTAAGTTATATTCTACTTTCTCGGAAATATTCTAAAGGGTTTATATGACTGAATCAAACATGTCTGATTCGCCAGAGCTACTCTCTGGAATTGGGCATGTTTGACAAGTGGTTTCGGAACGCAGTCAAAGCTGTATTTACCGTAACGGAGTACTTCCGGAGGTTCATATGGTTAGTCAAATATAGCTAATATGCCAGGGTACTCCCTGGGATTGGGTATGTTTGATGATTGTTCTAGAAACTTAGTGGGGGTTAAATTGCCTAATCAGCCGGAACACTGTCAAGAATCAGTATATCTGCGGGTCATTCCTAACTAACGGTGCCAAATGGGGGTGAATCCGTGTCCATAGTTACCAGATTTGAGGTGTGGTCTGGCGTCTACCTTTTTACCGACATAGAAGACGAAACCCCTTAATCGGGGCCCTCACGTCTCTCAGAACGGCTGGCGATCTAGACGTGGCTCGGTCATTCATGTGATGAGCACAGGAGGTTACTCCGCTCGTCGAAATCGATCAGTTGCCTGAGGGGTCGTTCAGCATTATATATATGTAAATATACTGGTCAGGGTTGCTATCTCAGTTTCGCCGACTGAACTACTTACAGTTTAGCTAGGGATACATTCTTGCTTCTGAACTAAGGTATGGTTCTAGAAGTAAGCCGAATAGGGACTAGGGGTAGATGTAGGACTAAGTTCACGCGTTATGGGGTGATAGGCTTATAACTATGTCCTCTGCAACAAAAGATATTCTAAGGTATTGGTTGGTTAGCTAAAATTAGTTACTATTCCAAAGGGATTTCATGAAAGTTATATAGTGTGGATATCTGAACTTACGTTGATAGTAAATGGTTAAAAGGGGTGTCGGGTTTCCGTGGGTTACATGTGAAATATTATAAAGGTGTGACAATTAGTAATTATCATCAAAAGGTTTCAGTTCTATTCATGACATTGGGATATCAGGATTGTTTCAGAAACATGAAATAATTCTGGGATTGATGACAGGCTGAGCAGTTCATCAAATCCATTTAAAGTATCTTGTTATCATGAATGGATACTCTTCATTCACGGTATTTATTATCATGAGTGGATACTCTTAATTTGAGGTACGATTTAGGTAGAATGTTTCACATGTTACGAACGGATTACCTCGGCATTACTCACTATGGTTATCGGTATAGGATGGTCTTAGGTTATTGGCTGTATAAGCTAAGGTTATAAACATAAACGCCTAATAATACAAAAAGATGTCAGTCGAGTTTGTCTCGGTGTATCTTCTCGAAACTGATCGCTAGGTTTGAGACACTGGTAGATTCATTCTCAGGGTCATAAATCCATAGGATAGCTAGGTAAGTAACGTGAATAGGATGTCCAGACTCCATTCCAAACAAGAGAGTAGCAAGTGTGAGTTTTTACTCACACCGTCGTGCGGTAAGCTTTTGATTACCGCACGACCCGTCGTTTAGAACTTTGTTCCAAAATACAAGTATTTAGGGCAGTCTTTTAACTCATTATAGGTCTAAATAAATAAGCTTGATTTTATAAATTATATAAGCTACTCCTTGTTCAACCGGACATGTAATAGGGGGTAGAAGATCTTCTACCAATAACAAAATATATTTAAAATCATAAACTAATAACTTATAGTGAATAAATTATTAATCTAAGTTTTAGGACCTTGTTATACATAGAAATAGAAAAATGGCAGTGGAAAGTAGCGCTTAGATAGGTTCATTTATATACAGATAGACTAGCTTTAATTATATTAGGAATGGGGAGTCCAAAACCTGTCAAGCTTTCATAAAAGGACCTAGGGTTATTACGGATCACAACACTTCGGGGTTCTACCACTAACGATCACATTTTGGCCATATTTCCAGGTATTGGTAATGAAAGCACACAACAAAAGTAGGTTTAATAAGTAGGTAAATAAAGCGTGCAAATTACAGTAAAGTCTAGGGTTTTACATTATGTTAGAATTTATTACAAATTATTCAGCGTTCTCGAGCTTTCAGCGTTGAGCCTCGGTAGCGTTTAAGGTCGGCAGGGGTGTAGTAGGTTGAGGGGGGGTAAAACTGTTACACCACGACACCGACGTTTGACAGCCGCAATCCTGAACCACTAGGCTAGCGTAGCATGGCCGTTTACCTTCTCCTTTTTTTAAATTGTGATGTGCAGGTACTATCATTTGGAATTGGTTGTCATTTGAGTAAATCGGTACCAGGGAGCGAAACTATGGTGCCGATGACAGACGTACATGACGTCAAGTAATATACAAAGTGTTTTTATCTAGATTATATATATACCTAATCAAATAACAACTTATTGGGCTCTTTAGTTTACCTACTGATGTTGAAACTTGAGTTGAGTTTTTATACGTACTTACTGGCCACGTATAAAAATATAACTAACTGTCTTTGTCATCTTAAAAACAAGATTGTTGGAAACAACAACCAATTTCTGTTTTTTATATTTTTTTTATTTGTAAATTGTAAATATAACCGAAGTGTTATTGTTTCGCTTGAGCGAAGTCGCCATGGAGTCAATGCATCCGTATTTGCAGAAATTTCCTTTTCTGGTTGTAAAAAATGAAAAAATGTACTGCTCCTGCTGTCAGCAAAATCTAACAGCAACGAATGAAACATTTGTTGTGTTGTTTCATTTACTTGAGGAAACATATATTTTGTTAGAATTACATTACCCAATAAAAATCATTATTCGTATCGTTACAATATTTTTTGTATAAATACCAAACATTTATATTACCATTATTACATTATTAAGAATCATTGAGGTTACAATGTTGTTCTAAAAGACATCACCCTATATGCGACTTTGCGTCATAATGACGTCACCGGCACCATAGTTTTGCTCCCTGATCGGTACACATTAATAATCATAAATTGAACAAGGGTAATATATTATCTCATTTACCTACAAATTACATTCAGTGCTTCTGAAAAATAATACAAAACAATCATAATCGTTTTTTACTACAATCGATTGGATAACTTAATCCACAACTCTAAATACGTCATTCAGGAACTGTCAAAAATCAAATGCTAGGATGTGACTGCCGCAACGATGAAATCCTGCTACACACTGGCGCGGCCTGCGGTGGCGGTCAATAGTAAATTAGACAGCTAATGGCAAGTTTACTATTGACCGCCGCCGCGTCAGTATGTGAGAGGCCTAAATATTATTTTATTATATTAGCTTGTGAAGTATGGTTGACGCAACCCGCCCTCAGTAATAAAAACCTCTTTAGTCTGGACATGCCTGTCGTCACACGAAGACATACGAGTATGTACCTTATTCATAAAATAATTTAATTCCTTTTTTCTAGTCTATATGATGATACAGCTTGCACCTACCTACAGAAGCAATAGAAGTGGTATATACCTCATAACATATGACCGCTCACAATGCGCTTCGATACAAATTCCCTACAAATATATAGTGTGTGTATTTATACAAATCTTATCTTACGATCGTTTTAAGTCCTGTTGACAGATTTAAAAAACAATAATCTTTGAGCAGCAATTTCTTTGACACTACTACTATTTACATTTTTTTTGTACAGTACTGATGATCGTCATTGCGTATTATTTCAAATAAATGATTTTTGATTATTATTGCTCGATGTTTCGTGTCGCTAAGTCGGTAAAAAGGTCTTAACATACTAATTGAGACACTGCTTTAGCTAATTAATTTACTGTACTAAGACCAAGAAAAGTTTAGTATCAAGAACCACGCTGCTATACTGACCTACATTACAGCGGTATTATTAACGCCAACCCCTACCGTGTACAATAATTCACACATGAGTCATTATATCTCAAGGGGAGTAATTAACACAAGCTGCCCTCTATCAATAACAGATTAGCATGTAAAAGCTAATGGCCTAATGGCCGTGTGTGCCAGTAATAGCCCAATAAATTGTAGACAACGCTGTAATCAAGTCTATACCCGATACCTGTACTATAGGTATTTTTGAACCTAGAATGAGTGAAATTTCACTTTTATTGTGCTATACTATATATAAAACATGTTTTTTTTTGTACAGATAGAAAAACAATGTATTAAGATAAAACAAAACAAAAGAATGGACGGCAGATGGACTATGGTAATTAACGGAAGGACGGACGAGACTGGTAACATATATGCATACATCACGATTCCCATTTAGTATTATATCCATACACATTTTAAACTATGATTATATAAGAACCAAAAAAAATTTAGATTTATTAATTACCAGCTTTTGACCGCGAATTCTTCCACGTGGAACTCCTTTATAATACGCCTCTTTACAAGCTTCCATGGTACCAGTTGGTAAAAAGACTTCAACCTGTATCGATGTATGGCAACAACAGTTTTCCAATCGTACGAGTAAAGTTAAATTTGCCCCTCAATTAAAACGAAGCAAAAAACGAGTTTCGATTCCTTTGATGGATAAACCATGTACGGTACCTGTCAATTTGTACGGAACTCGTGGCGCGAATGTAACAAGCACTTGACCGGTATTTTAAGGGTTTTTGAAGGGGATAAGACAGTTGGTATTGTAGCTATATCACAGTCCTATATGTACGCACCTATCGATTCCATTTCTGTTTGTTGCGCCCACTCGCTTCCTTTCAAACGAAGCCTAATAGCTAAGCCTGCTAGTCAGAACTAGCAATCATGGCAAGTGCAATCACAATTCAAATTCAATACGTTTCTGAAATATGTCCAAGCGCCTACTCGCGCGCTCTATCTACATGAGTAAAAAGCGCGAGTAGGCGCTTGGCATATATGAATATGCTTGTCCAAAATAAAACCATTTAATCTATTCATAATGAACACAGTTTTGTATGTCAAACATCCTTTTCGTAATATATTCGGATTCAAGTAAATGGTTCAGCTAATAACGCATAGAGTTGAATAGATTGGCCGGGCAGCAAGTTGGACGGCACTTCAATAGGTCAAATTACACGTAATGTACTCCGCGGCCGCCGCGCCGCGCCGGTGCGAGACGAACTTTGTACAAAGTAATCTGCCGTACTTGTCTGTGTTTAGATATTGTATTTATTCCTTACATAAGTTTGTTTTTTAACTTCTATCCTAAAAGATCCTATTTAATATTATAAATGCGAAAGTTTGGATGTTTACATGTTTGGATGTTTGTCACTCAATCACGATTAAACGGCTCAACCAATTTGGATGAAATTTGCACGAAGATAGTTAGATAGATTCCAGTTATAGGAATTAATATACAGGGTAATTTTAATCCCGGGTCCACGCAGACGAAGTCGCGGGCAGAAACTAGTACTTAAATAAAAAAATCAGTATGAATTTAGAAGCTCTAATGGTTGTGTAAAATATTACAATATATATATATACGAGTATATAATAAAATAACTGAATTTAACTTGGTTGTGTAATTGCATTATACGTAGTTTATTTATAGCTATGAAGGAGCTGTAATAAAATAACTACTATGCGAATCAAACCCAAGAAGTGAATTTCAGAGATTAATTTCAGTAATTCCTCGTAAGTACCTGTAGCCAACCTAAAAGGAATAAACGGTGTAGTTAGTAAGCTTATGCTTGTCATTCTTGAGGTCGAGGGTTCAAACCTCCGTGAACCCAATGTCTCTTTAAAAGGGGCTAAAAGGCCTACGTCCTATCAAAGGCTACATATAATGTATGCATAGTTATATTCTTGTCTGTCTAACGGCTACTAAAAATGAGGTGTTAGCCCAAAGGAACAATAATAACCACTTCAATGGAAACACCATTGCTGTTCTCACCCAAGTGTATAGATTATAGCCGCGTAGACCGTCGATTAATACAAAAATAAAGCTTATACTATAGTGGCAAAGAGAAAATAACATAAAATAACATTACATTAGGACTAATAACTATTTTGAAATTTTCTTAATTAAATAGCAATTCAGTCTCGTAACTCAGTGATGGCAGCTCCTTAACTGATACTCTAACTAATATTGATGTGTATCTCAAGATTCGCTTGTTTATGGGCGGGCCCTTTTACCACGGCTTAGTGATTTCTATACCCCCGTTTGCCATGTCGGCTGCCCCGAGCGGCCAGCAATTAGTTGCTGTCCCGAGCCCTGCTTAATGGTACATGGCACCTACTAAGGAAATCATGGAGATCAAGTAAGCTGGTTAAGACTTTTGAGGTGCGAGAGGTATTAGTTAGTTGGTACGGCGGGTTTCGGATTTTCGTTTAATCCGGGAAGGACCTTTGCGTGTTAGGCAGTCGCTTTATAAAGACAGGGCATGTTATTATTCAAAGGGTGAAAGGAATTTGTAATATATGTTTTGGCACATGTTGAATTTAGGTTCTAAATGGTGACTATATTTTCATTATCTCAAAGTGTCAAGTTGACGATACAACTCGACATACAACACAAATAAGTTGTACCCACTTAGAGAGATATTATAGTGTATGGTACGGTCGAGGTCAAAAATATGTTTACACTTTTGCACCTTATTACAAGGCAATAGGTGCAAAAGTGTAAACATATCTTTGACCTCGACTGTACAATATTAGATATAGGTATATCTTACAACTTCTTTGGTCGTATTTTGACGAAAGAAAACCTTCTAGAATATGCTTTCACCGGAAATCAAACAAATCTAGGTTTTCTAACTTACCGGTAGTATTACCTCGAACATTAAAAAAAATATCGCAACAAACAAGTTTCTTCGAATATTTTACAGCTGTGTCACGCAAAACAACATTTACAACTATTATTTTGTACATGTTATCTAAAAATATCAATTATTGAAGTACCATGAGTGTTGTAAACAAGAAGTCTATAAACGTATTGCTTTTGCGAGTTCCAGTGCAAACAAAGGCTGTAACTTTTAAATCCCTCTTTATAGGTCGTAGTAACTATAATAAGTACTATAGGTTGACCGTTTTAACTGAGACGATGCCTATAGACAACAAGCAAGATGAGCTTCAACCCACCTAGTCAAAAGACTCGTAACTGAGTCGCATCATTTTTAAAATCGATTGAATTGATGTTCATTCTTCATCGGATACTTGATATGGGATTTCAATGAATTCGATAACAGTGAAGATTTGAGTTACACTGTAAGGCCAGTGAAATGGTTCACCTTTGTCTGGTCTGGGACGTTCAGGGCACGCAAATGTCAGGATAATGTGATTATTGATAAAACGTACGCTGAAATGTTATTCTGATTAAATTTAATTGGATGGTAGCGTGAAGTGAGTTAAATCGTTTTATTAGAGTTTATTAAGTTTTCGGTTTATACTTATAAGGTACTTATATTGTAGCATTTTAGTTGAAATATATATAGAACATCAGCAATTTTGGACCCTTATTGACGTTTAAGTACTTATGTTACCCGTGGTCTGCATCATATTTAGTTTGACATTCGATACTCAAATTATCTCCTTAAGTCGCTTTTCTATAGGAAAACAATTTTGCTAAACACCAACCAACAAGAAAAGCATACAAATAATATCATATAGCATTTCCACACACCCGTATCTGGGTGAACATCTAAGACTTCGCAATATGCCGTAGATTGGTTTAAGTCAGTGAATTTCCGTGCGGCTGGCTAATTAACTTGTTTACAATTCAACCAGTGAGCCGCAAGGCTTGCACAAAGTGAACTACGGCGTTTGAGATTATGGCTAATCTATTTAAAGATTATTACTAACTCTAGTAGCCGGGGTCAATCAATGCAAATGGCACTTTTAGTATCAGATGTTTGCTGCCCTATTTACTATCAATTAAGATTAGCTCTTCTTGTTCAAGTGCCAGGTGTTCTGTTACTTCTAATATGGCTGCGCGATAACGATCGTGTGATTAGGTTGAACCAAGTCCGAAGATCCTTAAGCTACGCGTCTTATAACCCAGCCAAACAGTTATCTCAACGAGTAACCGAGACGAGACAAGGTAGAAGCTATAAGTATATAGAATGCCAAAGAAGTAGATTTAATATCACAATATAAGATAACGTTATTCAGCGACTGACTAAAACTGCGACAGCTACGGTCCACGGATCGTACGTGCGTAGATTCGCAGAAGCACTAAATCCAGCCAAAGTTCTAAATAGATATTTTAGATTTTTCATCACGACTTTTTTGGTGCAGTAAAGGTTATGTAAGCTAAAGATTCCATCTTATCTCGCTGGCGTTACTATAATCCTGACACGAATATCGTCTCATAACCTACAAGCCACTAGGCCCGGAGCAAAACCAGTGGGGCCATAAAACTAGCCATGCTTATTATGACGACGCCAGTTTGCTTTACGATCCAATTTATTACTTTGTTTGCCTTGTCTAATAAAATATTTTCTGCTTTCAGGTAATAACCTGCTAATGCTGTTTCCTCGGGTCACTTTTCTATGGCTATATTATAGCTATAATGCACGAGTAGGTAAAGTTTTAAAACAATGTTTTGAGTTGACGGCAATCCAGTAGATTAAAAGATACGATATCCTACCGTCTGACCCATTTTATTGAAGTTTAAGTGGTTGCTATATATATTATCTATTAAAATTAGATTCCAGACAATAGAAAACTATTTTAAGGTGATTCTAACTATTTAGGGCTCATATAGAGACCGAATCGTTTTGGGTGCGGCGTTGTATGTAAAGTGAGAATATACGTTTGAATTTATTGCAAATTGACTATGAAAGTAAGTGTAATGCGAATGATATACATGTCGAGCGATATTTTACCTCAAAGACGTGAGTGATCCGATTCATTATATTTTAATAAGTATATATAGCTATAACCTTAAAAGCGGTCACTGTCTGTTTGCACCGGAGTGAACGAGGAGCACTGTGGTCGGGCCGTATGTACAAAAATTCAGACAGCTTATAAATGAGTCTCAGACCTTAGTTAATAAAATAAAGTCATATACGAGTATCTTGTATTTATCATTAAGCTATTAACTGTATTTTCTTATTTTACGAGTAGAACAGTTTAAAGAGGATTTCAGACATACATTTTTTGAAATGTATAAAATAAATACATTCATTTTCTTGGCCAAATAAAATAGTTTTTTTGTTAAAATACTGTCTAAGTAAACGGGATTTATTGGCAGCGTCTGAAGATGAATGTAACGATAATATATGTGAACTTGTCAAGATATTACTACTGAGCGAGCCAATAAAATTTACTTATCCATATACGAGTACAAACATTGTCTATAAACATTCCCCTCCCTTCCACTGCAGTCGATTATATACACAGCATCCTTATGCCAACATAACCAGCAAGACACTCATATTCTAATAAGCTAAGAACATTACTCTGGGTTTATAGCACATTTTCACTTAACACCAGTCGGTATATTCTCTTTGAAAGTCGTTTTACTACGCCGTCTGGCCAATGTGAATTATTTAGAATACGACTCGAAAGATAGGGCATTAAAATTTCACTCCATCCGAACTAGATTTGCGACTTACCGCCTGAAGTATTTCAGACCTAACGTTCTATTGTGCGGGAATACAATTAAGTGGTCTGGACGTATTTATTTCACTTACGTAATTGATGCTCAAGATTTGACTTACTTGTTATGTTAATACATTATAAATTTTATACATATTTATACTCAACTAGTTCTTAACATTCAGTGACAATTCACATTATTATATTGTTTTTTGAATAAGGTAAGTAAAGGTTCTACACGCCGTTTACATCAATGTATCTTGCTTCCAAAGGTGTCTTTTGGCTATCAAGTATCTTAGTTACTAAGTAACATACTTTATTTTGGTATGTATTTTGGTTTTATTTGCTTTTATAGTATATATTTGACAAAAACCAATATAGACTGACCCATGCAATTTTGACATTTAACCTCAGATTTAAATCCTTATTCCCTTTTGGCTGAATTTTGCACAAATCAAACACATTGCCACAAACCAATCCCTAGAACCAATAACTTGCGACGTCACTCCCTAAATAGTTTTCGACAACTATTTACACTCCCCCAGTGCGGGCCATGAATGATCGCAATATTCTAGGTTTCGTAATAATCGTGTTAATCCATATCCATTATCGAGCCCACAGGGTTTAAGATCTTACGTGGGCCATCTGTCTCCGGAGCCCATTTGCATTCAGTGTGGCGAACGTCACGATATCATTGATATGTAGATGCATCGCCACAAATGCATCACTCACGCTTTGCCAAGACAGTGGCTGCTTAATTTGTCTGTAGTCATCAAGGTAAACCTAGGTGATAGACCTCAATTAGTATTATTTATTCAGGAAACAATCGAATGTATATTTTACTTATTTTTTATTTCCTCACACAATGCACTAATTTGTCGAATTCGGTTTACCTAAATTTTTGAGATTAAAATTCGTGGTTTTCAGAATAGTAGCTATTTCAAATAAATTAAATTTGGCAAGGCAGTTTTTTTTTAGTGCAACGTTCAAAAAGTTCTACGTGGGTGTAACAACGATAGCAAACCTATGTAGTTTAATCCAAATCTGAAGATAAAATTTTCTTCTTTTGCTCTGAAAATTAAAGTTAAAATATTTAAAACCTCTAGCCTCAGCATAAAACCTTTCTGTTCTGCGTGCAAA
The DNA here is from genome assembly GCA_947049275.1 of Epinotia bilunana. NCBI lineage: Eukaryota > Metazoa > Arthropoda > Insecta > Lepidoptera > Tortricidae > Epinotia > Epinotia bilunana. Next base: position 10,345,390 of record OX346269.1, on the reverse strand, counting down.
GCTACAAAATTAATGTTTGGATAAAGTTGTAAGTCTTTTGAATAATTTATTTCGGAATTGTCGAAATATTCCAAATCATACGTACAGCCGTACATAACGTAGTATTTAAACATTAAACATTCGAATTCCATTCATTGTATTACTCTACGGGGAACATTCTGTAAAACCTTCCATTCTACAGCTCTTGAATAACTCCATCGCCAAAAGCATTTACTAACCGTAATATGACGCTAAATAAACTGAGTCCTAATTGAATTTTATACTGGCGATTAGCTTTCAATGCGATTTTCCCTTAGCTAGATAATTTCAAGTCGGGGCTCCATTATCGTAGACCTTTGTAATCAAATTAATTTTATTGGTACCGAGCGCTTAATACAAGTGAAATGATAATAATTAATTCTACCCTATTAAAATTGCCTGTGTTCGTTTCATAAACGAGCATTTTTATGGAGGCCATTTACTTTGTCTACCGGCGTTTGGAAAATTAAAGTCACTTATAATCGTCGTGTCGTGGGTCTGGGATACTTCGCAAGATGTCAGTGATCAAGCCTGTCAAGATGTAGTTGTCATTTCGATTGTATGCATTAACTGGTTCACTAACCCGTCGATCCAGGCTTGTGGCCCACGGAAAGGTCGAGAGTACCACCGCGAGGCAGGTCACCGATGGAATGGACAGACCAGATTAAAGCTGCAGTAGATGCATCACTAACCCACCCAAGTATAAGGCAGGCGACTGGCAGAGAGAAATGGCGGCGTGTTGTGAAGCTTGCTATATTTGAAATGATGACCACAACCACTTTTTGAAATAGCCAAATTCTGAATAATATTCTTTTTCGAACTTTACAACGCTTTCAGCTTAGTAAAAGTTGTATTAAGTTGACTATTTTTCTCTAAGCTTAGTAATAACTTCTATACCGCATATAACACAAATGTTATTACGCCTAAAGCATTACATATGACTTAAGAGAGCCTGAGACAGCATTTATCTGTATAACATTACTAGCTGTTGCCCGCGACTTCGTCCGCGTAGAACTTGTTACCGTCTTAGAAAAATGATTGCTATTAAATGATTGTAGGCGGAACCTTAATTATCGCTGCCCTTAACATAGTTCTACCATCTTAAGGGATGATTTCCGAGATAAAAACTATCATATATCCTCAAATCAGGGTCTCAAATTATCTGTACGGAAAAATTCATCTAAATCCGTTCAGGGATTAAGCGTAAAAGGTAACAGTGCGATGAGTTCATTAGTTTAAATTGAAAACTCTGTTTTTACACATATAAATATCTTAAAAATCATCAACAGACGTTTTAGCTTAAATTGTATATTTTTCATAATGAATTAAAGAAAGCTACATTACTGAAAATAGTTTTGAAAGCAAACGTATCTAATGCTAAAAGACGTAGAACTTTCCATCTCCATCCGCCGTCCCCATTTAATTACAAAACGGTGTTAGAGAATAATATTATTCCGATTAACGACAAAAAAAACGCACCTACTTACTACTACTACTTACCTACCTTTCGGTTCTGGGACCATCCCAGTTCTAACCTAACCTAACCTATATTTCTGGTCTGTTCGGTTCTGTAAGGGTCGTGGTTCTAACTTAACCTAACCTACTTTTCTGCTAGCAGACGGAATTTGTATGACCTATACATACTTCCAACCCTTTTTAACCTCCGTAGAGGATGAATTTTAAGAAACGCTGTAATTAGTTTCCTAGTTTTTAACCGAAGGGATCTGTACCCTTACTTTAAAATTGTCTTGTTCCCCGTACAAACGTCCAACTCCTTTTAGCCCATTTAGGAGATGAATGTGCCCCCCTTATGGAATCAATTTAAAACAGTCTAAAACAGAAGTTACAAATCCCTTACTTTAAAAATGTTTTGCTCTCCATACAACTTTGAACCCCTTTAACCCCTATAGGTAATGAATTTCAAAAACTCTGAAATCATTTTTGTAGTCTTTTAACATACAGGCTAAGACCGAAGTTAAAAATCTCTTACTATATCATTTTCTTGGTTTCCATATAATAGACCTTGAATCCCGTTTTAACCCCTTAGGGGTGAAATTTTTCCAAAACGCTGAACGAACTTTTATTTATTCTGATAAGAAATCTTTATACAACGCTTTAAGTCTCCAGCTTAAAAATGAGTGTTTCTCATCCAAAGCTTGCACCGCTTTTTAACCCTCTTAGGGAATTTTCTAAAACGCTGGAAGTAATTGTTTATATTACAATGATGGATGTTTCCAAAACGATAAATGTTCTTTTTTGTATTCAAATACGTAATCTGGCTACTAAGTTTCAAGTTTCTAGCTCAAACGGAAAGTTTCCCTCATACAACTTTTGCACCCCTTTACTTACGGATCATGCTAGTCCGGACTAAATTAGCCCCTATAGCTCCGTACACTCACTTTTTTCCCCCTTTTTTTTACTTTTCATGGCTATGCACTACAGCATTTGTAATGACATGAATAGGCTGGGATTCAAGAGAGTCCGATGAGGAACTACGTGAACTAAGATGTTGTACAATGATAGCACTACCGTCTGACAATATAGTATCACTATTACCGTTAGCAGTATGGTGATTTGGCCTAGTTTCATGAACAAGCCTATCGTTATTATTATTAGTCGCCGTCACGCCATCATTGCCAAGGTTTCCTGCGACTTCTTTCAAGCCAGGTACACCACGAGGCACTTCTCGAAGTTTTTCATGGGAATATTTGAACACCCTATTTGTTCCATTAATATGTGTCATCTCATACCTGTCACTATCCAAGACAGCAGTTATTTTAAACGGTCCCTTATATTTGCGGTCCAATTTGGTTTGATGCCTTTCTTCACATTTTACAAAAACGAAATCTCCTACCGAAAAAGATCGTACTTGAGCTTTGCCTTTATTAAATCGAATGGTATCCGAATGTGATTGTTTTTTTATACTATTTGACGCATTTAACCTAACGGATTCGAGGTCAAGTCTGTCTGTTTTGCCAGAGCCCATTGTTTTTGAGAGTTCTAATGAACTTCCTTGAATGCCAAACATTAATTCTAAAGGTGTGTATCCTGTGACCCTGCAGCGAGTACTGTTAAGGGCTAGTTGGATATCTCCTAGTTGGTCTTGCCATCTGACTTCCGAATCACACTCTACTATAGTTAGTAGATCTTTTAAAGTTCGCATAACGCGCTCAATTTGCCCATCGGCCCTGCTAGCACCGGTAGCTATTAAATGGAGTTGAATCTTATTATCTTTGCAGAAGTTTTTGAAATTTACATTATCGTAAGATCGCCCTCTATCAGCGATTATTCGCTTAGGAGCACCAAATAGATTAACTGCGTTTTTGACAGAACTAATAGCGGCTGTAGAATTCAAATTTGAAGTGTGTTCAAGGAGAACGTATTTGGTAAAAGCGTCTATAATTACAGAGCAATATTCTTTACGCTCACTTTTCCCGCTTAGTTTACCAGTTAAGTCAAGATGAATCGTATGCCATGGGATAGCTAACTTTGGGATTGGGTGCAAGCGTACCTGTTGAGCTCCAGATGAACCCTTGGACGCTTTGCAAACCACACATGAATCAACGAATGTTTTTACAGATTTTGACATGTTTTGAAACCAATAGAGATCGTATAATTTATCCAGAGTTTTTTCATAGCCAAGATGTTTAATTTCATTATGCACATGATTAATTATAGACCAAACCAATGAGCGTGGCAAAATAGGCAGCCATTTTGTAATTTTACCACGTTAAATTTTTCGATAGAGGACGCCCTGTCTGATATCGTAGGTATTGCACAAATATCAGTAGGAAGTTCTTTAGCTCGTAATTTAGCTATAATATCAGTTATTTCAGGGTCGCATAATTGTTCGACAGACAGCCATCCTGTTTCTAATTCGGAGAAATTAACTATTTTCTCCGGGGGACATGGTTTTTTTTCGATTTTTCCTATTGGGTTGCGTGAAAAAAAGTCTGCATGGGCCATAGATTTACCTTCCTTGTATACTACATTAAAAGTATATTGCAATACGGCCCACCATCGGTGGACTCTGGGTGTTAAATCCCTTTTAGTTTGAGATGATTACACAGCGTTGCAGTCAGTGAACACTGTAAACTTACGCCCAAAAAGGTAATGTCTGAAATGCTCAACAGCTCTGACGATAGCTAACGTCTCTAACTCATAGGAGTGGTAGCGACTTTCTGGATCTGTAGTTTTCAGGCTCAAATAAGCAACTGCGTGTGGGACATTGTTTTGTCTCTGAATAAGAACCGCACCATATCCTTCACTACTAGCGTCTGTATGGAGTTCAATAGGCAACGTTGGATCGAAAATCTTCAAAACCGGTTCATTTACAAGATAATTGACTATCTCTTCATGACATTTTACAACGTTTCAAGTCTCTAGTTAAAAAAAAGTTTCCCACATATTTTATTTATTTATTTATTTATTTATGTAATCATACAAAATTTATACAGTTTGACAGTAAGAAACCAAAGCACTGTACAATTTATAATTATTAACATGTAAAAACCGAAAAAGAAAAAAAAAACATAATATTTAAACATCCATCGTCTCGCAGTATCTCAGACAAATGTGACATACAGTCGCCCATCGACTAGCAAATACATCACATTCAGGTGCTTGTGACAGAAGCGAGTTCAACAGTTTTAGTGCCAGAATAGCAGGGGAGTTTCTGTGTGCTACAGTACGAGTTGATGGGACTGCCAGGAGATTGTGACGTCTCGGTCGCAGGACTGCTTTGGGAACCAAAGGTATAGTGAGTTTTACGGCTCGTGCCACTAGATCCGGGCAGTCGGTATCGCCACGTAAGATACTGCACGTGGTCACCAGAAGATTGTAGTTACGCCTTACTTCAAGAGAATTAAAGCCCAGATAACCTAGCAGGAACTTGGTAGGGTACAAGAAAGGGTAGAGGGAGTACAGTTTCTTATACATAAACCTCAGGAAGGTTTTCTGTACTTTCTCCAATAACAAGGCGTAAGTACTTTCAGCTGGGTTCCATATGATGCTTGCCACCTCAAGCTTACTCCGGACAAGGGCCGTGTAGAGCAACGTGATTGCTCTGGGATCATTAAAATCACACGCATTTCTAATAACAAATCCCAGTCGCTTGTAATAATCAGTAGCTAGCCGCTTGATATGGTCATGAAATGTAAGAGACATATCAAAAAGAACGCCGAGGTCTCGAACAGTTGTTACGCGAGTTATGACTTCCGATCTCAGCATATATTGGGCAATAATAGGCTTCACTGAACGAGTGGAGGACATAACGCAGCATTTGGGAACATTGAAATGCAGCTTATTCGATGTACTCCATTGTAGGACTGAATTTATATCCTCCTGTATTGCTGTGCAATCTGCCATTTGCTGGACACCATGCATAAGTTTAAGGTCATCTGCGTAAAGAAGACACTTGGTGTGTTTGAGTACTGAGTCAAGGTCATTGACCATAACGCCAAATAACATTGGTCCAAGGATAGATCCTTGACTAACACCGGATTTAGTGGAATAGGGTGACGACACAAAGCACCCATGCCTTACAAACTGCTGCATATTAACATGCATATTAACTTTGCACCCCTATTTAACCCCCTAAGGGATGGAATTTCCAAAAATCCCGTCTTATCCCTTGCCTACGTCATAAAAGGAAGTTCTGGTGTAAATTTCAAGTCTCTAGTCCCAGTAGTTTCGGCTGTGCGGTGATGAATCAGTCAGGAAGTCTTCTTTTATATATATAGATAAGTAGCTGAATAAACGTACTTATCTAATACTACTAAACAAACTTTACTCAGCTTATTGCATATGAAACCATTATATGCTGTAAAATAGTATTCGCGGCAGCTGTCTTCTGAATAATGGTGTAGTTGATTTCTATTAAAAAGCTTGATTTTGAATAACCGCTTTGATTTCGTCTTCAACTCACATAAGGTTCTACATTTTATTAATTATTCAGCTACTGAATAAAAGTGTCTTCTGGGTTCTTTATACAGCTTATTTCAGTATAATAAAAATAAAATCATAGTTTATAGCTAACTAACACAGATGGAAGCTGAATGATGTATTCTTATTCAGCAATTACTTGCAAAAGTAACATGTTTAAACAAGTTATACAGAGCATTTCTGAGTAGTCATTGAATTAGTGATTATTAAAACATTGTTTTACTGTCGTGGCCTTATTGTACTGCGGGTTTGTTGTGAACAGTTTGTTAAAAATGGTTAATAAATCATAGAAATCTAATTAGCTGTATAATCCATCACATCTAGTAACGTATTCAAGTATTATTCAGATATTTGTAGTGCCGGATCACTATTTCTCAAATAAAAGCTTAATAATTAGAAAAACGTGACTTTATATTCAGAGTGATGCTGTAAAATAGCTGCGTGGAGAGCTTTTATCCAGCTTATAATTAATCGCCATTAAAACTTACTTTTAAGTTAACTATTGAATCTTTATGTGTATGAAATGCCTCATTGTACTAATTAATTACAGATAAAAATATAATGTATTACTTATTTAATGCCTTTTGAAACATACGCATTAGCTGTTTTATCCTTAGTATTTTTTTCACTTCTAAAAGTCCTTTATTTATGTCTTATTTACTATCACTAAACTTGATTGTTGAAGCGGCGCGTGTAATTTTTTAAGATAAATTATATACTGTTCACGATAAAACTACTTGCGCAGTATTATTTATCGTATATCATGGTTTAATACAAAATAACATTTAAGTACTTAATGATTCTCAGTTTGACCGTGGACCTCGTTAATATCTTTTATTCAGTGCAACTAAACTATAAAGTGTCAGAACAAAGCACACACTGCAAGATTTAACACCAATTGTTTTCTACTTTACAACTTAACTCTTAATTTTGTTTGAAAAGTATTACGCAAATTAACTTAATCCTGAATAGTTTCTGAATAAGAATATCCATATGCATTTGTCTGAATAAATATGAACTAACATCTGTATAAAAGAAATGTCAGCTTTTTTCAGATGTTACTAAGCTAAGTTCATCATTACTAAGCTATTACCCAGAGTTTACATCGCTGTTATACAGACTAAAGCATTTAAAAATGTGCCCAAATTGCTTGAATAGACGTATACTCAGACATTATCCAAACAATAGTTTTAGCTTATTGTTTCGCGGATCGCTATTACTAGCATGAGTGTGTTACTTGGGCAGTCGATGTAATTTCTACTTTATGATAAGTTTAGATTACTGTTAAATCTCCAGAAGTGCTACAAATCCGGGTCTCGTAAATTGTGCGAATGAATGCGAAAATAAGCAACATTTTCCACGATGCGTCATTTGCAGTGCGGTTTCTCCGAGACGGTACCACGGGTCTTCTAAGCCGGTCTATGGTTGCGTAACTGTATGTCCGTCTGTCTGTTCATTGTCTTTTCATGAGTTGAGCGCTATCGGTGCTATCCTCGCCATTGACTGATTTCTTGGAAAAAGTTTGGCATGGAGATAGTTGAAAAGAAATGGACTTGTAAGGATCAGTATGAAACTGCGATAAAAAGATAAATATTAATTATTCTAGGTGTTACACAAAAACGTCTTCTTATTCAAAATTCTTCACAAAGGTTTTTTTTTTGGTGGTGTTTGACATACAATCAGTAACAAATTTTTCATGGCTTTCTTAATTCTTTTGTTCCCTATTTTTTATGTTTACGATGTAATGAATATCTAACGTGAATGCCATCAGGGAACTCTTCATTATTTAACAATGTTCTGCATTCACGCTTCTTTGTGAACACTGTAATGTTGATCTTACGATTTGACTATAACTGCCAGGTCAAAGCAAATTTTATCGAGTTTTCAAACGTTGGTAATGAAGTCTTTCTTGAAAGTAACTGAATGCGGTAGAATTCGCTATTCGTTTTATTCTTATGGAAATGGCAAACGAGGGAGCGTCCCAACCTAATGACAATATAATTTCACTTAATACAGTTTTATATCCACTAAACCTTTGGCGACGTAATGGAGGGTAATTGCCAGCACCGTGAGGACATTAAAGTGAATATGGGCGAAAATAATAACTAATGGAGGTTTCCAGCAACTTGCATAAGTTATTAGGCTCTTAGCGGCAAAAATGTCGGGCCGGCTAGTTCACAAAAAGGTCTGAAGTTGTTGACAAATTCTCTATACAAAAAGCGTGCGAAAGTTTTCTTGGTCTTCCGTTAACAATTTCAGTTTCGTTAGATATCAGATAAATAGGTGGGTAGATGTTTATATTATCTGATAGTCCAGGGGCTGTGAAACTGTCATCCGTTGACCTTTCTCACGAACTGTGACAGGTAAATCGATACGTACCGATGTCGTTATTAAAAGGTAACTCTAATAAATTCTGACATTTCACGCCAATGCTCATAAATGTGAATTGGGGAAGAGATCTTGTTGCGCCGTGTTGTTGGATATTTGAATAATTGACTGAATTATTCTGAAAGGTATCAAAACATTGGAGGTACATTTTGCTAAGAATTTGTATTCAGTATATACTATACCGTTTATAAGTAATTTTCAAGAAAACAAGATTTGACATGCTTGCGAATTTTAATTTGTCACAAAATTACGTATTCAAGTCAACTGAATAAAATCAATCAAATATTTATATTTGAACAGTTTTTTTTTATACTACGTCAGTGGCAAACAAGCATATATACGAGTATATAAATAGGTACATACCTAACCTTAAAAGTAGGACGAAGGCGTGTATAAAAATTCATGTTAACCTCACCGCAAATATCGAACACCGTCTTTCGACACAGCGTTCGACGACCGGACGCGTATCGAGATTATCCATTTCCCTGCGATAAGTGAGAAGTTTTCCGCTGCTAGATTAAATATTGCACCCCGTTTGCCCCCCGCGGCGGCTGAGTAATGCTCGAGAATGCATGTTTGGCAAAAATACATTTAGTTCCCTTCGAACTTGCGAAACGTCGCTGCTAGTCGATAAATCAGGGGTTTTGCTAGTTTTCGAGTTGAAATTCATTTACCAGTTTGCTTTGTGTTCCCGCTTTCGGTTTTCATGCTATGAGATCATGACATCAAATCGTTTCTAGCCTATCTGTATCGTCGTAAATAATGTTGTCATGGTATAGAGAATATAGAGCAACAAAAAAAAGATTGGTGTTACAGAGAAAGTGAGACAAGTTTTTCTCCGTTAAATCTCTTTGGGACAGCATGACATAATATTGAATTTCCTGCTTTGTATAAATAGTTTTTCTCTTTATCTGTACTATGTGATGTGTTTGTTTATTTATTAGGTATAAACGTGCACTACGTTTTGTTTGACCAAACGGGAATGAAGGCTAACTGAGTTCAATAAAAAGTCAAAATTACAGGTGCTTGGTCTTGGAATAAACTATAGTCTGGTTTCAACAAATTGACACTTAAAATTAAGGCGTAGCAGTTTAATGATGTCTCGTTGTACCTACTGCATATACCTAAGTCTCCTCACTTATACAGGTCAGCTGGTCGATTGCGTAACGATTTGTTCGTACGTTAGGTAGGAGGTAATTTTTTGAATGGGAAAATGACAGTTGGGTTGTACTAACGCTCGTTCGAAAAATTATGCAATTAATCATCTCAGGGGTTGAAAATTAGTCTTATATCATTGTTATAATTTTTGAATATCATTATTATATAAATGATAATGTCACGTTTTCTGTACGTAGGTATTTATTTGCACATTGCGCGCGGAACGTACTTATTTGTTGGACATTTGAAGTGCTTCGTAATGCAAGGACCAAATGACAAGCGCACGTAATGCAAGTTTCGCCTTGCGACCGTTTTAAATAGCTTAGTGGCTTATTTATTACATCAGTGAGTTATGCTAGGCTTTACACAAAAACGTATCTTCCCACAATTCACCTAATTTGTGAGGTTTTCCGTAAATCATCAAATACTGTAACACATATTCATATACATTCGTTACTCAGTACATACGACTTTGTACGTTGTCTTATCAGTACCTAAGTACCTGGCTACCAGTGGCGGAGCTCCCATACAAGCCGATTCCCACCGGTTTGCCTAAAATTTCTTGTTTGGCAAGCCTATAGCTAATACCTACCTATACCCTAAACTCTTTCATATCTTTCTTGTTCCGGGTTGGCCATCGAAAATTTGCCACTGCTGGCTACTCTTTACCTTTCTAAAAAGAGGTCGATATATCAAGCGGGTCGTGGGCGAGGTGTGCTAAGCGTTACTCAGTGTAGATGCAGAAGCATATAGCGCCTATAAAACCGGCCTGGCTCAGAAAATTAGTTGAATTAGTTAAACTCGCTGCACCTTGAGAGATTGCAAGATTCATGGGGACCGATTTTTGACTTTCGAGCGCTCGACTCTTTCACTCGAAAACTGACAAATATTATGAAATGCTATTTTGAAATGACGACAGAAAATTTAAAAACGTGCGGTATTGACCACTCGTATTCAATTCTATCAGTAGAAAGTAAGTGCCTGTGATTATGACACTACAATAGCATTTACTTTTATTTAATTTTCGAGCGCTCGAAAGTCAAAAATCGGCCCCGTGGTTTCTCCGGTACCTAGGCGCACACTACATAATTCAGAAGAGTTATTAGTCCAGAAGTATAGTTTTTCCGAATTCATGTTCCAGTAAAGGAATTTTTGATACTTCAGGATGAAATAGCATAACCTAACCTGCTGTTTTAAATTATATCAGTCATAAAAGCATTGTTCGTTTAGCGACGTTAACGGAAAATGGCGTTCGGAATTCTGAAATTCCAGAATAATTATGTGTTTGGACCAATTCTTCGGAATATTTGTGTATTCGCGTACATAACGACCTGTAGGACGACCGCTGTAGCCTAGTTGGTCACTACCCTTCCTAAGAAGCAAGAGATGCTGGGTTCGAATCCCGGTAAGGGCATTTATTTGTGTGATGAGCACGCATATTTGTTCCTGAGTTATGGAGGTTTTCTATGTATTTAAGTTTTTATTTATCTATATAAGTATGTTTATCGTCGTCTAGTACCCATAGTACAAGCTTTGCTTAGTTTTGGACTAAGTCGATTTGTGTAAGATTGTCCCCTAATATTTATTTATTTTATTTTATAAGGATAAAAAGCTAAGTGGCAAACAACATGAAAAAAATGTCTCCTAATTTATCGAGCGATACCACACTGTGGGTGAACTGATATGAATTCAAAGCAATATATCACTGGCACCCTGTTGAGACCGATTTTCACCACGGGAGCGATTCCAGAATAATTCTACTCCATTACTCCTAGCTATGTGTCGACATCCTGCCGATTTTGTAGCACGAATATTCAATTATGCGGTATCGTATGTCTATCGATTTACAGCAATTGCATTTTCAGGTACACCCCTCCGGGTTTATCGTATTGCTGGAGTTTTCCGTGTATTTACGTTACTGTAAATTAAAGTGTAATTTATTTAAATGTACGCTCTGTCGCGTATCAACTAGGGTTACGAGTACCTGTGAAAGTTTGTTCATAGTAATTGCGGTTATATGTAGTCATGTTTACGAAAAATATTATTATTGCTAACTTCTCGTAGCACATGAAAGTAAACTAAGCTATTCCAGTACCTTCTCTTGTTCGAGTTATCACCCTGCTACGAAAAAAAATAATAGTTTCCGTCTCCAATCTTATAAACATGTCTTTTAAACCAACTGGAATACTCTGCCAAAATCAATTAAGATTATAAGAGGCAAGGAATCCATTCCCACTTTGGCCGGTATTTAGTTTGTTTAACTAAGTCGTAAGAGCAAACTAACCGAGCTCCATTCCTCCCTGTGTTCTGGCTCGGTAGCTATGCCGACCAACGTACGAGGCGGCTCTGGAAAATATTATGGCCGTTTGGCTACAGATACGAGCCACGCTGGCACCGCGCCATGCTCCTGATATATCCAAGCCTACGACGAATTCCTTCCAGAATAAATTAATCCCCAAAACCCCACTTACCATCAAGCTCGTTAACATACTCGAGATTCTGGCATTCAAAATCGATTCGGCTCAAGTTATTTTAAGAAAACAATCCCGAAAGAGTTAAAAAGCAAATTATAAATTCCGTTCCAGGAAGATGAGATGAATAAATTGAAACAAAAGTTTTTTGTTTCTCCGATTCGCTTTCGTAACTTTCTGGCAGAGTGCTATGGCCTTAATCTGAATTGTTGGGCATGCCGAATAGTTTTACGAGAAAATCTTTACTTCCCCAGCTTAATTCCGCTGAACTATGCACCGGGCTAAATGAATTTATTACGCGATGCAGATGCCGGTAATCGAACCTGATGCTACCTGGGCTTGGAAAACTTATGGATGTGTGTAAACTAGTACATGAACGCATTAAATATAGAGGCCTCGGCAGAGAGTACAACTTTGTACCATTTGGCGTCGAGACCCTCGGTCCGTGGGGTCCCAGTGCGCAAAAGTTATTTGCGGAAATCGCGAAACGTCTGGTTGACGTAACTGGTCAGCGAAGAGCTGGCGGCTTTCTTTTGCAACGCATCAGCATTGCAATTCAGCGAGGAAATGCCGACAGCATCCTCGGTACAATGCCACGAGGGCCTTATCTAGATTTAACTTAGTTTTAATTTAATTTAGTTAATGTTAGTTATCATCTTGTATATACATGACTTTATTAATACGATCTTGCATAGCTCTATATTTAGTATATTACCTATGTGTGTCGAGTAAATAAATGTAGATAGGTATACAATGGTAAGAATTGTATGTCCTCAATAACTTAATTATCTATGCTGACAATAACGAGATTGTGAAACTTAAGTTTGTGTGTAGCAGATAAGCTCCCAAACTATTCATACGATTTTAAAAGTTCTTTCACCAATGTACTGAATGGATCTTCAGGATTGGCATAGGCTCCGTTTATACCGTGGCTCTGCCTGAGTTCCTTGTAATACGGCGGGGCAGATAGTATGTACATAGGTACATACTATCTGCCTGACATGAGAATCTAATCAAATAAAACAAATAAATGTATTAACCGTAACTGTTGATAGCATAAATAATACGAGTAAAGCATTTTTTTCCAAATTACTATGATGCATTTTAATGAATACTATAATGTAATCAAGCGCCTACTGCTATCAGCTATAGATATTCTGTTAAATTTTAATTGCTGTTAAAACATCAATATTTGTTCACCTTCCTCCACTTTCCCTGGCAGCCCACTAAAGTAATACAAGAGCAACATTGAAAGTGAATTAAACTGGATGATCGCAGGAGCGTCACAAATTGCATCCCGGCTCGGAAATGGCTTTCTGACATGCATTCCGGAAGAACATTTGACATGCTATTTCGCACCGTACCTGATGAGCAGTCATTGTTTAGTTCAATTTGGTTCACAATCGATACATCGTCGCTATATATGGGTAGGTTGCCATATTGTAGAATCGGTTTTCCTTATTACGTTTCCGATTATGCATTATACATACTTGCTAATTTACAACTAAGTTTAACTACTAATAAATCTTTATTAAAACCATCTTCCATCAGAAAATCCATATAGCAGTGGAGGATAAATTGTAGCTCTTATTTATTTAATTATTTAAACTTTATTGCACAAAAGAAAACTTATCGTACAAAAGGCGTATGGCGTTGCGGTACCAGCGCATCGTTGGTCGCTTTGAGTATAGGTAAAAACCTTAAGTAAAAGCCCTTCCTGTATGCAGTGGAGACATATTCGATAGACATTACGTATTAACATACTCCAAACATAACAAATGCCTATGACGTGTTATCCCTCCATACAAAAGGTACGTAACCTATGCTAACTGAGTGCTCCCGTGCTTTGGAAGGCACATTTGGTTTTAAGCCAAGTTAGAGGCATTCGAGTAGATTGAAACCGTCTAACAGTCAAGTTGCCAACCCCCTTGTCGAAGCTCCTGACTCCAACAAGGTCTAGTTCCTCCTCAAAGTTGGAAGGTCAGACTGATTACTTTTTTGTAGGAGGAGATTTTGGTAGTTTAATTATAATATGGGAGATGGACAAAACTGGTAACTGAATGGTGGCCAAGGTCATCGAAACGGTCAGCGGGCAGACCACCAGCTCGATGGACCGATGATATCTGCCGAACAGGAGGCAAACATTGGATGAGATTAGCACAGGACCGAGGAGAGTGGCGTAATAAAGAAGAGGCCTATACTCAACAGTGGGTGGATACGGGCTGAATAGATAGATAGATAGAAATTATAATCTTTCGTAACTACTTTAGTGTATATCCTCGTTCCGCCCATGTATACAAATGACCCAGAATCAGAATAAAATCGATTTATGCGTGTTTTTTATTAAAAGTTTTGTCTATTGAGGTGGTTATGTTTATTCTGTCAGGGTGTTTTAAATTAGTAATCATCTTGCAATTTGAACAAGGTTGCCTTTTTTACAAGCTTTATATTAACTTGACCTGTTCGTATGTAAGTAGTCCGTCAAAATTTGCAATCCATTTTTCAGTCACTTGCCGTTATCCGATTGAGCTGAAATTTTTGGTATTAGTATAGTTTGGATGACAATTCAATATTATGGTACCATCGAGCTGATCTGATGATGGAGACAGAAGGTGGCAATGGGAATTCAGTATTGAACCGACGTAACGTAACGTTAAGTTTGGGCTCGTTTGAATCGTCTCAATGATTAGTTGATGATGGTATACAGAAAAGTACAGTCGACAATAAACGCTTGTAGGTACCAAAAATTAATTTTTTTACAGAAAGTTATTTCATTAAATTACAGGACAATAAGTTTTTAGGTCATTCTATTTTCTAAATAACTTGACTAGCAAATACTTTGTATGGTGGACGACACGAAACTATATCAATTTCAAGCTTAACAGAATCCCGTGCAGAATCAGTGCACCGGCTCTCGGGACGGCAAAATTAATAGTCAACAATAATGCAGCGATAAATCAGCCCTCTGATGTCGACAAATTGCAAAACACGCACTGTATCAATGATTAACGACATGCCAAACTAACATTAGCGTAACTGATCTGCTGTCTCTCTCACTCGACTATCGCGCAGCTATAGAAAAACGGAGAAAGCATGATAGATTGGATTTTAGTTTTGCGGTTGCAGTATCTATGGTTACTTTGTCAAACTCATATCTGTATCGCAATATTTTAAGTGAACTTTATTTGCTCATGATAAGGTGAGTTTTGCAATATTGCAGCGTAAGTTACGATGTTGGGAAAGTTAATCGTTATTCACCTGGGCATTATCTTTGACCTGTGGAAAATAATGTTGAAATATGGAGGGCGAAAAGTTTAAACGGAATGAATGGTAACATAGGATCAATCACTGCTAAGTAGCGGAAATGTTATTAATTGCGATTATCGATTCAGTTCCATCCGTCGAACGGTAATGGCCTCCCATATTAATCCAATGCGTTGGACGCTAAGGTTCATCAAGTGACGTATCCGATATGTAGGTCTATCCTTTCGTCAATACGTGCCAATCTAATTGGTAATTTTTTCAATGGAGCCACGTCATGTGGGCACTAACAAACATCTTGAAGTGCGTCAACGAAAAAAGTAACTAAATTGTTCGATTCATAAAACTAATGTTTTTAGTAAAGTGGAACGGATTGGCTATGCTATGCCTAACATCAAACCCCACGTCACTTATTCAATATTGCGGTATTCAAATATAAAAGCGTACTAATGGCTTGATTACAAAGGATACCGAAAACCGTGCGAACTAGAGGAGAAAATGTAGGAAAGCGGACCCCAAACTGAAGCAAATAGCTCAGGATACAACCCGGGATTAATGCTAAGACGAGAGAGACGGTAACCCAAAAAGTAAATCTTACATAAATAAAATACAAGTATACCTATAGCATCTTCTGCATGATGAAAAGTTATCGTTACAGATATCATTAAAAATGCCGATATCAAAGAGACAATAAACCTTAAAGCCATCCTCGACATGATTTGTATAAAATAAAATAACACGTGCTTTACGAGTCCGTGCCCGTATACGTTCCATTCCCCGATAACGTATCATTCGCTGCGCATATTGTATCGACGTCTCAAGGCGGGACATGAAATATTCAGGTCTTATACACCCCAGCATACATCCTCCGTCTATACTTTACGTATATACCCTACCTACACCCTTCCATGTTCGCCACGACACGGTATATGACTTCCAAAAGCAATGTAGCGTATACTTCGCCAAAGGGGCTAATAAATTCGCTTAGTTTCCCTCCACTCTCTAAATAATAGCAAAGAAACAAGAACGTTATTTTTAAATTCTTTACGCCTGAAGAAATAAACATGTCTTTGAGATACCGAGACGAAGTATTTATGAATATTCACAAGTTATAATATACATAATAGTTGTTCCTGGGAAGTGGGGCAGATGTAAGCGGAATAATCCTGGACAAAGACTGGATATCTGTCATCTAGGTGTCGGGCTAGCACGGCCAAGATATGCGGCCATTCAATAAAGTCAATACGGTGTTTCGCCCACAATGGGCAGGTTAGCACAATAACAAGATAAACTCCTGCTGCCTGCTGGTACTGGGAGCTACGCTTTGGCCACACTACATTCATCCACTGTAAATTATATCAGTGCAAACATAACTCGCATACGATAAGCATCAACTGAAGGAACGGCCAATTAATCTAACTATTTTGTACCTTAAAAGTAATAAATCAGTTTAATAACTATAAGTAACTTAACTTCTATTACGTTCTCTCAACGCACTCCAAATCAATACCCAAGTGTATGGGTTAACTGGCTCATACAATATTAGGTACTTGGAAATTGTATTGTCTAGATATGTAGCCAGCAGGTTTATCACGTAACGCATTGTACGTACGTCAGCTAGATCTAAATGTCACTTTTTTATGGGAAAATGGCAGTGAAGTTATCCTAACGTGCGTTACAGTGATCGCCCCTCTGAGGGGTGACCACGTAACGTTTCGAACGCGCGTTAGGACAGTCTAACTGTCATTTTTCCATATAAAAATTGACATTTAGATCTATCTATCGTACGAACAATGCCTTACGTGATCGACCTGCTGGTACAAGTTGATGAAAAGGTATTTTAATTTCTTAGCATAGGAATCAAACACTTTTTGTCTGCCATATACCTACATAATAAACACAGAAGAAAGCATCGGCAGAAAGAAGCTAGATATCACACGAGCAAAGGTTACGTATGCCGCCGTGACAGTAAAAATACTGACATATTTTATTAAACCAGTTCCTAACTATAACACACTTGCTAAAGCTGCTTTTCCACGAAGACTTAGCTTAACTTTAGATATATGGCACATAGCTTCGTAGCTGAGCAAAAAGCAGCTATAAATGTACACCCGGAAGCGATTCTACGCCAGATGTCTCGTCCACTATATTAAGTTTTAAGTTCGCAAGTGTTATCAACACCTTACATTCGGCGCCGCCCACACCCAAAAAAGCCATCAGCTAATGCCATGCAAGTCTTTGTTTAACATATTCGTGCAGTTGGCTGAATCACACGAGCGTGGCGGTTTGCCAGCGCTTGGCTTATCTGACCAGCCAGTGTATACGGTAAAGCGAACTGTATATATTTTAAGTAGGCTTAAGTCACATACCTAATTAGAGGTATAATCTAATTCACGGTTGGCTGCGACTTGATGACATGCTATTATAATGACTCTAAATATTCAACTAATAAATTATTCAACAATAATCCATGTGCAAATGTTCCTAAAACAATACAAGTGTAGTTTAATTCCGGCTCCTTATATGCACATAACATATGCACTTGTCACCGGCATATTCATATAAGGACATATAATATAACACACTAACTACAATTTTAACAAGAAGGCATATGTCATCAAACGTTTCAAGTTGGCTCTGTCAAGTTCAGAGCCGTAATTGTATGTCAAAGTTTTCCTAGAAACAACCTGGCTTGACCCCTATTTTCTGAATAGTATTTTTTTTACAACATACACCTTTTTGGAGTCTATGTTGTGATCGTCGGTTTTTAAACAGCCAGCCAGATACAATTTATGTATCGTTATATATAGGTACTAAATTGCGCTTAACACATACATACATATGTATAATCGATGGGTAGTTTGTTAAGTGAAGTAACCTTTTTTGTGACACTTCATGTTAAACTACTGAGTCTATTTGTCGTTATCCAAACGTAAAAAAAACCTAATTAGAAATATAGTTTACGTCACACCTGACCATAATGCGAGTTTTACTGCACGCTGCGCGTACGGTAAAACTTGCATTGTGGCCAGATGCAGATGTAATAGTACATTACGTACCTAGGGCGGTGAATTCGTGAATGGCCTCACCTTCGGTTCGGGCCACAAAAACCTGCGATCTGGGGCTTTACGAATTACCGCCCGTGGTAAGTATATAATTTTACGTCACACCTGGCCATAATGCGAGTTTTACTGTACGCGCAGCGTGCTTGCATTGTGGCCAGATGAAGACGTAAAATTGTGTACTTACCACGGGCGGTAATTCGTAAAGCCCCAGATCGCATATTTATGGCCCTCACCTTCGGTTCGGGCCACAAACACCTGCGATCTGGGCCATTCACGAATTCACCGCCCTAGGTACGTAATGTACTATTACAATGCACTTGCTCTGAAAGTGCGCCTTTATGTGGGTCAACATAAATACGGGAAGCCCTCCATGCCCGCACGGCGGGGCGGGTCGGGGGGCGGCCGTGCAGGAATGGATTTCGGTAGAATATTCCCACACGCGTGCGAGAATGAGATTTCATGACAATTCAAATTTCACCTTTTATGTATATTTTTTAATTTCCTCGCACGATTCATTGCAAAATGTTGTATGATACACGTGCGGATTGGTAATTCCCAACTCGTGTCGATCGAAAACACTCCCTGTCGATGTCGGTCGTGTTTTTGGTCATCGTCACTCGTTGGGTATTACCTACTTTCTGCACTTGTATCATAAATAACTATTTCCCTTGTGCCTGTCATAGGTACGCTATAGGTATGTACTCGTACTTATTAAGCATGTTGTAAGTCACACGGCTAATTAGGGCCGTAATCAAGTTTCCGCTTTACCAGTGATTAGTGGAAAAAGTTGGAGGTTTATGAAATTCGCGTTTGTCGCGGCTCTTACGGTTGTGAAAGCGGTCTTATATGCCTAAGTTAGCCTGGAATTTAGATTTATGTGTGGCGAGTACTAAGGCTCGGCTCACATGCTTTGAATGTCTTTACTTTAGTTTTATTCATGTACATTCATTCCGATGTGTAAGAGAGAGCAACTTGATTAGAGAAAAAGGACTAGTTTTCAGATATATGATTTTTGACTACTAGCATGTGATTGTTTATATGATTTAATCGATAAGATATCGATCGTTTAAAATTTCCTCTATGTATAGAAAAAATCCAATGTTGGGTCTTTATCTTCTTTTTTAACTCAGTGAAACATTCGTCTAAGTCAATCAAGTTTATAGTATGGTATTTTACCTCATCTAAAATTTCACTTAACAAAATATGAATAACACTTCACTAAGTTAGGTATTTATCGAAATGTGTTCAAAAAGCATTGCCGAAGAGTGCGTCTCTTTTTCTCGTCCGCGGAAGGCATAACCGTGTCTCTCACAAGGGGGCGTGGTTTCTTGCTTAGACGCGCTTCATGCGTTGCATGTAAATAAAAAAGAAAAGAAAAGAAAGATACATTTATTCACAAACACACGTGTCGGATCGTATGTGTCAGACAGAACCAGCACGAAACCGAATATGTGGAGGCCCTACACTGTGCCAGCGTGCGTGGAGACTTCACCCCTTGCCTTGCATTATGCTAGGCTTTAGACAAAAGCTTTTCTACCTATTCGTAATTCATTCCAAACGCAATTTCTCACAACAGCAATTCACCACATTCGTTACTCAATTACAATAGTATTTTTTTTTGCAAGTTCGGACGTTGAAATGAATACTGTGAAGAATAACGAATATGCTGAAATGCTGTAAAAAAACAGGAAGAAACAAGAAACAGTCAAAGAAGAAAGATGCTAGCATCATTCCTTGCCCTCCAACCGTATTGTCTTGATATAATTCACTTTAAAAACAAAGTTTTAACCGACTTCAATTTAGTACTCCGCCAAGCCACGATAACATTTCCACATTAATTTTCCAATTTACCACGAACTGATTTCCAAGAGCAAATGCGTTGATTATTAAGGAAAAAACCCCAATTGTTGTATGTGGCCCGATAATATCTGAGGACTTCCGTCGATTCCGCAAGGTTCACTTTTAGCACTTCATTAGTTGCTATTTCAACGGAATCTTAACATAATATGTGACGTACATTTGTACTTTTAAGTACATAATTGAGGAATTCCATAAGTCATCCGTGGTCTTCATCATCAATTCCACTCCACCAAATTTATGATTACCGGGTGTAAATACACGAGTTAAAATAGAAAATACCAAAATGACTACACGCGTGCCTAATATAATTGAAGAGTTCCCTCAATTCCTCATGGATCCCATCATCCAATTGTTTTTTTGAAAAAAATGCGACCCACCTGGAGCTACCTACTTACGAACAAAAAAAATTTTTTCGAATCGACTCATCAATGACGGTTCTGAGGTAGCAAACATTGAAAAAAAAAAAAAACAACCGAATTGAGAACCTCCTCCTTTTTTTGAAGTCGGTTAAAAATGAAATATCGGCGGTTGAATGATCATTGACATAAAAAAAACATCGGATATGTCGTTCTTTAGGCACCGTCTTCGGAAATTGCGCTGCTTCTCTAACTAGGCAGTAATATGCAATTGGTTCCAGCATGATTGCAGGCCCATATTAACTGGTGTACCATATTAAATTACGTACTTTATGCGGACGTCCGTTCCCTTGATCGTATTTGTCTAATGTCAAATTTATCCCGAAAAGGGAGCCGACAATAGTGTTGATCGTGTGAGCCATAGTGAAACAGTAACCAGTACAAACGACGGGTTGATTTATGATTTATCGACACCAAGTGGCAACAAACTGTTAGCACTCAAAATCTATCATATACGGGGTCGAGAAATCTATGGCCTCTGAAGGTAAACAGGGAAAGATTTTATCGTTATTGATACTATTGATTAGTATAATTAAATAGTGAGTGATGATGTTAGTTGTTCCCTCGATTCCCGGTTTAGTTAAGGTTTTCGTGAAATCTGGGAATTCAGTTATTAATCTTAGGAATAATAAAATAATGTTTTTGTTATGTAAACTGAGCTATCTTAACGATTGGGATTAGGACATATTTTTTTTTCATCCTGTTTATCACCCTTTAACCCTCTAAGATGCATTTCCCTCAATAGGTTTAGAAGTCGCCCTACGAACCGTATAAAAAATGTAACATATTGTAACATCAAAATAGTTCTACGTAAACAATACAACTCACATTCTCCCCTTCAATTGAGCATACAAATTATTCATCAACCAAATAGTATAGCAGCAAAAACTCCATAGACGGAGTGTCTTCCTAGCAGACGTCTCGGGACCTTCATTAGGGGCTCGGAGAGCCTCGGAAGGGCCTCGGGACGCAGTAACTCACGTAGGAGTGCCACTGACACGCCCCCGCTCTGTCGTGGGGAAGTCAAATGTATAGTAGGCATGTACGAATGTTCATTTCTGTATTTCGGTAACAAACATCCTTAATGTTTTTATTATTGTTTGATGAGGCGGCATGCCGGGAGGCGATCACTTGTGTCCCTTCAATCATGACCGGTATAATGATACATGTTTCTTACGCCGGTTCTTCTTGCGGCAGAGGTTTTATTTTACGAGTCAGCGGTGATGAGGTAAACGTGTTAGTCCTCGACGTTGAACTAGTACTCGTCTACTAGTAGGTACAACGTCGAGCAGGACGTAGACGGAAGTAGACGAGGAATAGGACCTTTACCTTAGCTGTCAATAACATTTAAAGGTTAATTAATATTGAAGAATAAAAAAGTTATGTAAGTGAATAAAGCTAAAAGTGACTGTCTAGTCCTTTAGGTAACAGACGTGATTTTTACAGTCACCAGCATTGATATCTGCCGTAATAAAATGTGCAAAATTATCCGACAGGTCCTAATGGCCCTAGGAATAGCGTCGTGTCAGATATTCGTGTGCGCATTGCTCTGGCAGCTACATTAATGCAACAGGCACTGGTGAAATGAGACGATGGATTATAAAATATTTAATCATGTTTTTAAAATAGTATAGTACAGCAATATTAGGAATGCTTGCCGTTAGAATCCTTAGGGGTTAATTAGCTACAACATTTCACTTTAAATTTCGTTGATGAAAGAAAATCTTTAATTTTTCGCACCGAAACTCTTTTGATTAATGTTTGTCGGCGTCGGCCGGAAACTCGAAAAATTACGGCCGCAAACCGTCAGCAAAAACAAGGGACCACTCAAACGCTGTTATATGCAGCTTGATCAGATCATTTACAGGCATCGCTTTATAAGCTGGCTGGCCGCTTGTGTGGACACGGTTCGGCCTCACCGCGTTGACCTATTTTGTATGAACCATTATATTTGGTACCGGATTTCGGAGCCATTGCTGTTTGTAAAGGGATTGCGGCTTTATTGATTGTAGATTACGTTTATTTAATTTATTTTGTTCAGGCAATTTACAGACAATCACGCTTGACTTAAGGGTTTTTGTAATCTGTCTATTTTCAAATCAATAAGAAGGCAAGGAAAAATATATATGAATATAAAAACATATGAAGGGATGACACACTAATGAAAAAAGCATAAATCATGAATTATTTATATTTTTATGACTGCTATTAACATGAGAGCAAAACTAGTATGTCTGTCATATTTATATATTCGTAGTTGCCATAAACAAACCCCACATACATATTCCTGCTGTGCCACCAACGATTACCATATCCCTCAAATATATCAAAACGTTCCGAATATTTTATGCTCGTCGGTATCTAACAGGCGTTTCGTGGTAATGTCTTCGTTTGATGTATAGCAGTCAGAAGCACTCGTGGTCTAAATATCTTGCCATTATGGAGACTGTGGCTACATTAAGAAGTAACGTGACGGAGGGGCTCTTAGCGTTTTTTCGGTCGGTAATCGCGACTTAGATTGCTCGTCGCGAAATGTATTGCCGCATCGAGAAGGGAATTTTTTAAAATTATAGGCAAGCATTTATTTCGCAAGTGGGAATATCGGAGTGGGCGGCGACGGGGCTCTTACCGAGCCGACGAATTACAGGGCAAATGGCGCCTCGTTTGTGTCTAATTTGTACATTTGCTTGTGCAATCTTTTTTGGTTGAGATTTCGTCCCAAAATTGGCGGGGCTATTTTGTGATGTGGCGAATAAATGGTTGCGTAACCCAACCATTTATTTGCCACATCACAAAATGTGTTGCTGTTAATTCTAACGCGGGCTCGCCAAGGTTTGATCAAAAATACCCTTTCATTTAGACTATGTCAATCACCAGCATAAATTAAACCGTATGCTATGAGCACGATTGGAAGATATTGGTATGAACAATAAAACTGAGAAAAAGGTGAACCCGACGACGGTAAGAAGTGCAAAGAAATTCCGTATGAATTACAAATGAAATTCCTCGACTCTTTCAAAATACTCGGACTGAAAAATCTCACGGCGGGCAGCTTCTTTAAATAATGTAAGAAAGCGGAGGTGCGCGAATTGCAGGCCCAGGCCTGAACAAAACGCAGAGCTGGTTGAATTTGTAATTTTGAGGCGTTTCGTTCTCAGAATTTACTTACTTATACCGCGTACCCTGTAATTCGGTCTGCAGTACTAAAGTTGAATAATCACCGCCGTCGCCTCGCTATAGTAGCGTTACAGGACCTTCTTATTTTCTGGCATCATATCAAATTAAAAACGATAAGAGTAAGCCTAGGTATCCTAGTGCAGAGCGCGCGCTGGCATGGCCCGCCTCGCATACGTAACCGACAGTTTAAGCTTTTGTTTGCGAACTTGTCTCAACTGCCTGGTTAAAAATATTTTTTATAATCGATCGCTGCTTGATTTTAAGCTCGGTCTCAGAAAATGAGGTATTCCTCATTTTCTGAGACCGAGCTTAAAACCAAGCAGCGATCGATTATTTTGAAACTAAATTAACATCGCACTATCATTATAAATGCATGACTTCGTTTTAAATCTAATTAAACACGAAATATTCCGAGCAATATGTAAACTAAAAAGCTAGTTTCTGCGGGCATGGGAGCGCCTGCCTTTCGTTTTCTCTCAAATAACGAACGAGTTCGCTGACCTTACTTAGCAGCTTGCACAAAATTTAATTTTAATGCGGGACCAACCACTAAATATGACGCCGCCTAACAAAACAGAGCCTGCCTGCCGCAGATTAGAACTCGCTTACACAGTGTTTGCTCACGGCCCACGTTTTTGATGTTCCGAAGTCATTATACGTGTGTTAGGTTAATCGATTGCTACACATAAACGGCTACTTAATGCGAGCCTAGAATTTGTGGCGCTGAAACGATGCAGTGAAACAGTGAAAGAGCCGTTAAAATCGTCTGAGAGACGCTATTACTAACAAAATATAATGGAACATCCGAATTCTTTGGCATCTACAATTGGGATAAAATTTGCTGCAATTTCAGGAATAGTCGGCAGTTATTATTCGGCGTGTAAGCGGGAATTTGTCTCTCCAGAACATAGTCGGTTTTGTCGGGAGTTTCTCGTAAATTCGCATGGTTCGCTGGCTCCTTTCAAAAGTCGGGATTGGTTTTACGCTTTCGGCGGCATTGTTCGTGGCGTTTTGACTTTGAATTTTAACTGTCCTGCTTCAGAATATTCCTGGCGATGAATAATGTTTTCGCAACGCATTTAGTGCATTTTAATTTGCATAATTACTTTCGTCCACTGCGATTGTTTCTCCAACCCTGACTACCGGAATAAAAATGAGAGTGTTCGGTCTATTATCTGATTTGGGTGTCAAAGAATCCTTGTTACAATGAATGCAACGAAGTGTTTACCACGCTTTTCCTGTTGTAAGGTCTTTGACTTTTCCACGCACTAAAACATATTCTGCAATGGTGTTTGAATTTGTTCAGTTTACAATTGCTAACTTACATTTCTACACATTTTTTTCCCACCAGAACGTGGCACATGAGGGACGAAGTAAGCTACGGTACAAATGCATTTGACGTCTTTAATCTCTCAAATCCATTTAAGAATGTCTTGCCCGCTCCTCTGTTCCGGACACTGGAATGTCAGAGGGAATGAAACAGTCAAAAGTGTCATATTTCGTAGATTACATTCTTATTTTAGATACGACTCATACTCATACTCATACTTTATTGATAATAAAAAATTACATGTCAACAATCTACATACGTGTTATAAGCTTATGTTATTATAAAATATTATTATGGCGTATACGCCATTAATTATAAATATTATTTTTAGTTTAAAAACTCTTTAAAACTACTACTCTACTCTTTAACTTTAATTTAATTCTTTCGCTGTGCCGTCAATAGACACAAATTAGGCCGTACAATCATGCAAAAATAGCTTTCTAATATTAGTCAAGGACTCTAATTTGCCTCCATTGTAGCTCCACGTTTAGGGGCGCAATTGATTTACTTAAATTACTTTTTATTTCGCAAGTAGGCCTCAAGGACATTATTGTGTCTGACTTACAAATACATTTACAGTAGTGCGATTAAGTGAATATATAAAAAAAACGTAGCAACATTGATTCAAAATCCATACTTATTTAATAGTTTTCTATTACAGGCAAGGTTTAAACCTCGTATTAATACCGTGTCATTGAGATTCTTCACGAGTACAGTTTGCAGGCTTGGGAACCGCGAATTTTCCTTGCGCAGTTAAAAAAGTTTGCCAAACGTCGCCGGGCGGGCGTGGGTGGAATGCCATCAGAACCAACAATGCGTTTAGAAAAACAAGTATTGGCAACAAGTTTGTTATGGGGAAAAAGTTAAGTGTATGTATTTTTATCACTTCAATTGTTTTTATTGATCGTCTTGTTAATCCATGCGTAATGTTTTAGGGCTGGTATTGTTGATTCCGAAAAACAAAATTGAGCACCTCTTCCATTTAAACAACACATCTAAAATACGAAACGTGAAACTATCAATTCTTAGTTTGGCATTAACTAATCTCCGTAAAGTCAGGAATATAACTCTGTGTAGATCAAGTAGGTACCCTATTAAAGGTTGTCGCACACGTAACCGCTCGGCACCGGACCGGCGCCGCCTCAACTCGAGCCGTCCAGTATTCTTTCTAAGAAATTCCATACTGTAACGCACAGATATTGGCATCGGAGGCGATGCTGTTCCGATGCCGATATGTGTGCGTTACAGCATGGAATTTCTTACAAAGAATACTGGACGGCTCAAGTTGAGGCGGCGGCGGTCCGGTGCCGATCGGTTACGTGTGCGACAACCTTAAATTGCTGATCGACATCTTATAATTATCAAACACATATCATTCGTTAACACGAACTTTTATTCTGAACTTCTAGTCACATGTTCAGGAATTTTCTGCGTTAACTATTTTGTACATTTGTAATTTTGAAGTTAAGCTGAACGTGAAAAATACATCTTTAGGACTAACATACTTTCGTAAACATAATTTGTCTTCAGGGATTTTGTACGTAGAAATAATAGTTTTACATGTTATGCTGAGCATGTTCCCTCAATTGTGACAGCGGTGAAGCTTCCATAACGTAATGGAGGAAGAGATTAGCCAAAACTTAGCAAAATATTGTTGATGTTGGCATCCGTTAATATTTTAAAACATTCTCTTAAGCAACATAAAGCAGAGACTCGGCGCTTCTCAAGCCGGTAATTCTGCTTCGTTGACGCAATTAATTTTATATTAACGTTGAGAACCATCTGTTACAGCCCTGATTCTCTGTCTTACGTCTGATGAAACGATATTTTTCAAATTGAAAAGTATAATTTAGATAATTTCCTGGCGTTGAAGCGCAGAATAACAAATCGTTAAATTTAAATAAGTCTTTTTTCGGACAGCCTCTTATTACTAACAATGCTGAGTTTAATTTACGTTTTATACAGTAAAAGCCTTCAGCAATAACGACGTTGGTTGTTACTGTGGCCCCGGTGGGCGTTAATTAAGTGTTTTATTAGCTACGTTAGTTATAAATTAAATTTGATGCATTTCGCATTTGATTGTACAAATGATTCCGCTGGGAAATCTGTATTGTGAATGTAAAACTGCATCATTTATTACCTTAAAATGGAATTTATTTAATCCTTAAATGTTATATAAACTTTGTAACAGGTCAATTTTGTTTCATAAACCTAAACGTTATGAAAAACAAAATCTAATAAAATTAAATTGTATACTACATTAGGCTCAATTCAAAATTGCGATTGTTTTCACTGAAAATCACTTACCTCCTACCCAGAGTTCTCCAAAGTTTTACAAAAAAATCTTAGTCATATGACACGCAAAATGATTCCTTCGTGTCAATTATTTGCTATGTAGTTAACTTGAAGCATACATATTAAATAGTGATGTAAACAAAGAGAGAATAGGTAAACTAAATCAAAACTATTACAAAAAAATATCGTTTATCCAGATTGAGTTCATTTATCTATTTGGCCGAATCCCGTAGTCACTTTGCATAATCAAGTTTATTTGTTTCTGAGTTTAGTAATTCTCAAACAGTATTTTATTATAAGGCTTAAAATCTTTTTTCCTACAGTAAACGAATGGAGGCCATACATACGATTCGGCCTGGGTCACCAAAAATTCAAAATGGCAGTAATCTGAGGCTCCGACTTCGGTGTCGTATATCACAAACTTGCGACATTTCTGTCTAATGTTTCACTACGAAGCTGCGAAATAGTGTAATTAGCCCCCAACTGAATTTTAAGGTCATATTTCTGGCGAATTAAGGGCTTTAATGGGTCAAGAAGTTTCAGTGATTCGAGTATAATTGGGGCTAATTATCCCAAATTTTAGAGTAGTTTTGTGTCGTTAAAATGGCGTTGAACAGAGGCCCCATTTGGGCCCATATTTGCGACGAATTAAATGATCAATCTCAATCTCGTCTGCTTCTTGTCTGCACAGGCAAAAGCACATGAACGTAAACTACTAGCATTTTACAAAACGTCAAATCAAATGCCTAGCCTTGAACATTCGTTCTGCAAGTGTTATAACGTAAAAGCTATTTTCCGGACAGACATTTACATTTTTCTCAAGGCAAACTAAGGCCTATAAAATAAACAGTTATAGTAGATTGGGATCGTATTATTTATGCTTTCTTGCACTAATCCGTAGCAAAGAGAGATAGTGCAATAACAACAGGAACAATTTGTATCGTATGTACAACAATTTGTTTGGAAATTCGATACAAATAATTAATACAACTTCTCTATAATGTCAGTTTCACGTTCAAAATTTAAACTTCAAAATAGAATTTGACTAACATTTGAATTCAACCCGTAATTGCGGGGATACATAAACTCGCGGCTGTAAACACTTGGCCGAATTTTCCGCTTGCTTACGCCCGCCGCCACCGACGCGTGTGCAAACTGAACTTGTTAGTAGAAAATTAAGACGCAGAATCGTCCGTGCATCTTCAAATATGAGTAATTAGCACTTATGGTTATGTTTAAGCGAGGCGCGCTCGTGTTCGGAATGTTTTCATGCTTCACCAGTGCAAACGTGAATGTGAAAACTTTGAATTAGAATTGTGCTGAAATCAAAACTACCCACTCGAGGATAATTCAACATGACACATGGACATGGATAACATGTGGCAGAACAAAACGCACCATTAAATGGATTCGATTTCAATTCGATTTAGTTCAAAACCCCATACTTTCTTAACGAAACAAATTATTTATTTATAATATTTTGTTTCGTGTTATTTTTAACGAGGAAGTTACCCGATCATATTTTAAACGATATGATACAGAGAGAAAGAATATAATGGAAAAATAAACCATCTTCATCTGTAGCCCCCGACGTGACGCTAAGCGCTATTCGTAGCAGGAATATAGTTGAAAGATATGCGACTTCAGTCACTGTCCTCGTAGCTTAGTGGTAGGACTCTACCGGCAATAGAGGGATTGCAGGTTCGAGTCCTGTCGGGGGCTACAGACGAAGATGGTTTATTTTCTCATTATATTCTTTTCTCTGTATCATATCGTTCAGAAACCCATTTTTAAAATATCTAATACCTAAAATTTATAGCAATCTGCTAGATTATCTTGGCCATGAATTTGATTTCTAATGAGAAAATTTTGCCCTTTATGGCCAGAGAAAATAATACTGATGATGGTCAAATAGTTAAGCCGAATTTGACAATCATCATCAAATTAAATAATAGGTAATTGGATAGGTACTCGAATGTATGAATGTCAGAGCTAAAGTGAGCGTTAAGACTGAATTGAAGATATAATTGAACCTAGATAATATTGATGATATACATTTCCGATCAGTTCAATTGCCAAATTCAACACTGCGTGGATAACCCATGAATGAAACAGAAGAAACAATGAACATATAGTTTACAGCCCTTGTGCCTCCGTCTGCATGTCTAACGAGTCTCGAAGGCGAATTAGATTTAATTTTTGATTCTGTTTGCTGGCCCACGACTGCTTCGCCTTTAATTATTCAGGCTTCGAGCCGGAATGCACCGTAACTTATTGCTTAATAATTATAATTATGAGGATTTAAGGGAGATGTATCAGCTTTGTGGTTAAGTTTGTAGGAAGTAGGGGCTACTTTGCCCCTGTTATGTATTGATTGCTTGCCAGTTGCCTCATCTTGCTTGTTAAAAATCCGACAAAGCAACAGTCTTATCTTATGTTTGACATTAGTGACTATACTGCAGACAATATTGCAGGTTTTTGACAGTGCATACAAAATAAGAGTACCTATTGGTTAGACTAAGTAAGTCTTCCTCTTCGCCGCCACGCTCTTGGCAGTGGTCGTGGTCGTCATATCAGGGGTGTTGGTAAGCTTTACTGAAAGTATTAGCCATTCATTCCGCACTGTAGCTGTTGCGGTCTCTAAATACATTTGGCGGTATCCCGCGAAATGTACTTAGAGACCGTAAAAGAAAAAAAACTTGCAAGTAATTAATTCAAAACTGATCAGCTCATCATACATGTTTAACGACAGCATTTGTAATGGCTGATATTTGTTAATGGTATAGATCATTATGCACCAAAATGTATATTTATTCTTTTATAGACTACTAGCGACCCGCCTCGGCTTCGCACGGGTCCTATATTATACATATAAACCTTCCTCTTGAATCATTCTATCTATATTAAAAACCCGCATCAAAATCCATTGCGTAGTTTTAATGATCTAAGCATACATAGGGACAGACAGCGGGAAGCGACTTTGTTTTATACTATGTTGTAGATTAAATCGTTGAAACAGCAAATCTATTTGTTTAATACCTAAAATTAGGTCATAACCAACGCCGCTGCTCGCTGCAACGCAATTTTCAACGTTTTAACTCTAAAAATTCCCTCCCTACGTTCCGTTTCAATGGAACTCTGTTAATCAAGTATTAAGCTTAGCTTTTCATTAAATCGGTCTCCCCATTAGGCGGGCACGAAAGGAACGATGCCTTGGCCACAGCAGATATCATGTACACAGTATTACACCGAACTGAATCTCATATAGGCGTCTAAACTATATATTACACCATATTTTTAGTCCGCAGTAAACTTATTATTTATTAAATAGCTATACCATTGACTAAGAGTCTAGTCATTTCCGTTCATGTTATCAGCATGAAGTGATTGAGAAATGACAAATTGACTTCTTATTTACCAAAATCTAATATTTATCACTGACTTATTTGCCCTTATCAGGATTTGAACCCAGGACCGTCAAGCATGGTCACTACCCACTAGGGCCTAGTGACTATAGGCTAATACTAAACCGGCCGTCAATTTGAAAGAAAGAAGGAAATATATTTATTTGGTGTGATATCATGTTACATGTGTGTCTTACAATGAAAATAATATAATAATATGTCTGTATTTGCATTGAAATTACTTATCGGAGTGCGAGAGTGACGGATGTCTTATCCACAACGAGAAGTGAAATGGCCACCATCTTAGGCCCACAGACATGGTTAAAGTACTGTTTTTGTAGCTGTTTCTGTGGATCCGCTGAACTGTTTTCATTAGACGAGCACGCGATGTCTGGATGTACAATTTCCTTTAATTTGCCGTATCCATCATTGATTCGGGCTGTCCAATCGACTGATTATACATGGAATTACGGTTTTGGGTCCGCGGCGTGTTCAAATGTAAAAAAATTAGGGAAATGGAGTAATTTTCAAATCAATTTGATGTGGCGTTATGAATCAATTGACTTTAGTGTGCCCACATTGAGCATTAATGTAGGAAATCGTGCTTCGTAAATGGAAATGCTTAGAAACGCCGATTTCGCGGTCTTCAAAAAATAGCAATACAAAGTAGGAAGTCGCCTTAATTTTAAACGGAACCTGTCGGTCACTTTTTACAAAATGTGGATAGAGAGGATCTAAATTCATTTAGCATTTCATAATCCTCGAATAGGTAGCGATATTTGACAGTTCACTGTTGACATCGTAACTTTAAACTTTAACTACGAGGTGTCTTTTTCTTTCTTCTGTAAAAACCCAAGTTGAATTGCGATCTAAAATAGATGGGCTTTGCCATGCCATCAATACTTATCATATAAAGTGAACATCCCTTTCAAAAACGAGTTACCTATACCAATAATCTTCTTATAGCATACTTCGCCTCGGGCCCGGGTTTTCGCTAGATAAATCCAACACATCAAAAACCCAAAGTTCATGGCAGCCATTACCCACCGGAAGGTGAGCGTTATAATTTTGCGCACATCCGGCATTCACGGCGATTAATGCCCAGGCAAAGACGGTTAAGATGAATAATAATGTAGTAACAATAGCCGGAGGGCCCCATTTTGCCTAACTATTAAACTGGGTCGTAATACAAGAATGATCCAGAATCTATATTATTACAACGGAGATAGGGCGGAATTATTTGATGATAATTTTGCGATTGTTGAACATAAATTATCTGGGTTTGCAAGGGCGGTGTGCTAAAGTCGTAAATCTTAAAATTTTGGTAATTGTTAGAAGCAGGAGATATTATCATAAGTGGGATATAGCAAAGTCCATATCCATATTGGCTGCCATAAAAATCGTTGTCTTTTTTTTTTATATTAACGTATTGTGGTCATAATCATCGCTAGTCCAAATTTTTTCCTCCTAACTTTTTAGTTCCTAAATTTCTGTAACTATCGGTTGTCCTAAAATGTTTCTTCATAATTTCATTAGTAAGAACTTGCTTGAAGTCATAATTTTATTAAACATAACAGTTTTCTTCATAACGGACATACATTATTTTTTTAGTCCTAATATCATAACTAAGAAAATACTTCAACTCCTAATTTTGTTTTTCCTAATGAATAAACGCTTTCGCTAAGTAAATGAAAAAAAACCGGCCAAGTGCGAGTCGGACTCGCGCACGAAGGGTTCTGTACCATTATCTATAGAAAAGCAAAAAAAAACGTTTGTTGTATGGAAGCCCCCCTTAAATATTTATTTTATTTTGTTTTTGGTATTTGTTGTTATAGCGTCAACAGAAATACATAATTTGTGAAAATTTCAACTGCCTAGCTATCGCGGTTCTTGAGATACAGCCTGAAAAAAAAAACGTTTGTTGGGAGCCCCCTTAAATATTTATTTTATTTTGTTTTTAGTATTTGTTGTTATAGCGGCAACAGAAATACATCATCTGTGAAATTTTTAACTGTCTAGCTATCGCGGTTCCTGAGAGACGGACGGACGGACAGACAGCGAAGTCTTAGTAATAGGGTCCCGTTTTTACCCTTTGGCGCTTAGGGTCGCGGTACAGCTGACACTCCTCCACGCTTCGCTCCTCGTCGTACCTACACGGACCTGCCTTAGCACTTTCACTACCAGGAACCCGCCTAGCGGGCGCCTAGGCCGTAGTCTCTTTCCGCTACATACGAGGAAAACCACGGGATCGGCTACGAGCGTAGCGCGTAGCGATTCTTGGTAGTGAATGTGTTAAGCTACGTCCGCACAGACAGGTGGCTTGCTTAGCGTCTAGCTAGAGCCTTGTGGCCTCGCCTCGCGCCTTGCGAAAAAACAAACACGTTTATTTACTTCGATAACGCCAAGCGGGCAGAGCGCCCGGTCTCGAAAATTCATAGGTGACGCGCTAGGCTATAGACGCTAAGCAAGCCGCCTGTCTGTGCGGACGTGGCCTTTGAGTAAAATAGGTGACCTCGGCGGTTGCGATGATTCGGGTAATATGATTATTCAGTATTAGACAATAAAATCTAAGTAAAAACGTTATCCGTATATAGGTTAAGTAACATTAATGATGAAACATATTATGAAAAACAATTTTAGGGTTTAAAAATGTATGACTAGTGTCATTATGAATTTAAATAAAACGGACAAGTGAGTGTCATGATGAAAAAAAAATAAGAAAAAAAATTAGGATATGAGAAATTTATGATTATTGTCATTATGACTTCGAACGGTTATGACTTACGATCGTTAGGAATAAGAATTATTAGGACTAACGATTATTATGGCGTAAAATTTTATGAAGAACATTTTTGGACTTCCAATAATAGGACTTAAAAAATTAGGTGAACCAAAGCGCCCCGGGACATTGATACTCCTATATGCGTAAACATCTAAGCAACGGTATTGTAATCGTTGCGTCTTTGAAAGCATTCAAAATACAGTATATTAGATGAAAAAACAATTCGCTTTTGCAATTGGCAGCGATTAATAGCGATAGTTCATATGTGTTTGTTACATTTGCTGAACCGATTCTGATGTGTTGATAGTTCAATAGTTGTTATACCGGAAACGAACATATACTATTTTTTATCCAGGGAATCATCCCCTAACATTTAGGGCCTAAATGATCCCCAAGTTGTATGGGAGTGCAATTAATGAATTTTACGCGGCTGTTGTGACAAACAAAAGTCAACATAGCCCATTCTATGTACAGGCATATAGTGAACAAAACCTTTTTCTCATCACATTCACTGCCAAGAATCGCTACGCCCGTAGCCGATCCCGTGGTTTTCCTCCATGTAGCGGAAAGCGACTACGGCGTAGGCGCCCGCTAGGCGGGTTCCTGGCAGTGAAAGTCTTAACACTTTCACTGCCAAGAATCGCTACGCGCTACGCTTGTAGCCGATCCCGTGGTTTTCCTCGTATGTAGCGGAAAGCGACTACGGCGTAGGCGCCCGCGGAGCGGGCTCCTGGCAGTCCAAGTGTTAACCCACGTGTGCTACGCCGTAGCGCGTAACAGCGTTTTTTTGCTCTGCAGCGGAAATCACAGGTCGCGACATGACTCATATTCGAGTCATTGACCTTGAATATGTTGACTTTGAAAAGGAATATTTTCTCACTTTATCTGTACATCGGTTAGTTCCGGTTTTATTGATTTTTTTTCCCGTTCTTTAATATCGAACCAATCACACAAGAGCTGCAATAGAGGACTAGGCCGTCAATAGGAATTGCAATTTAGGCCTCAATCTATACGCATAGTTTGCCTGGAATTTCATTCATTACGCTCTGTCTAATATCGGCAAGAACGCCCCACTTTCACCCCGTGGCCATTTTATGTACAGTTATGGTGTTGGAATTTATATTGGTCAGGTGTTATGAAATTATTGGGGTGTGTTGAGCTTTGGTAAGGATTTCCTGGTGTTGTTTGAAAATATATTATTTTGGCGAGTAAATATTTGCTTAGTTTTTAACGTGGCATTGGGACGGTATTGGAACGCGATACATTAGTAACTACCTGCTTCATGTCTTAAAGGTACTTAAAATGAAGGTCATAAAAGTCATGGAACTTAATTTTGCACGAAGCCTTTATAGTGTTTCTAGGAATATAAAACACAACCTTTTCTTTGCTGTCGCGTAGCTACGCCCAGCTGGGTATAAAATAGTAGTTTATGCAATCGTTATATAATGTATGCTTTTTCAGTCGAGTACCACGTTTAGGCCACGAAGCTTGCTGTACGCTGCTAATTAAGGTACCTACGAGAGTTAAAAAGCTAATTATATAACTATTGCATACAATATCTATTATATTATAATATTTTCTACGAGTTAACGGAAATAATATTTTTTTAAACAAATTTGATATCTATTCGCCCTGCTGAAACGAAGTGCAGCCAACCGCTTTATTATTTTTGCGCGTTGATGTCTTCTGGAAATCGAGCCTCGTGATTGGTCAAAATTAATTTTAGTTCTGTACACAGTTATAGCACAACTCAAATGAAGTTGATTTAGAAGACGCTGTCAGTCATTTAATTGACGGATATAAGTGGTCGAGTTAGAATAACTGCTTTTAGTCAATATGTAAAATTATCTAATACCTAATTTATTTAGGATACGAGTGAGGTAGGTACTTCTTTAGGTTTATATTAACGCTTCCTCAAATCGTTACCCCTACAGAAGAGAGTGCACAGGGCTGCATTTACTTGTTATATTTAGGTACCTGTTTATCCAGTTACTCGAGAATGATGGTAATATTTTTGTGAGTTCTTTGTGATCATTGTACAAACCTAGGTACCGTATGTACAGTCAAAAAATATTTTTTTCGCCTTCGTAGGCAGGCGTAACGTGCATAAGTGTAAACTGTGACACCAAACGAATCACCGTGTGAAACTAGATGTTCGTGTGCGAAACACATCAAAGAAATTACTTTTTTGCACAAAAGCAACAAAGTTAATTTCCTCGTAAACATTAGGAACCTACTTCACTTAAGTGTGTTACATTTTTTGCATACTCAGTCTCTTTTATTACAAGAAGCGAAACGTATGCGGAAGCTAACGCAAAAAAGACAGCGCCCTATACATATTACAATGAAGGCTCGAAAAACTTCGGATGTCTGATAGAACTCATAAATTTTAATAATAAAGTTCGTATCTTGTTTGCCCCATGTTCCGGCTCGCGTATGTAAAACTTGTATACAACAACAATAAACGACATTAGACCAATAACTTTCTGACAAATATTTTTGCGGTTCCGATAGTCGACTGCTCTCTAAATTTATGACCGAACAATGAACGTATGGGTTTAGTATATCGGTATCCTTTATTTAATGAAGGCCGAGTTCTCCTGAAATTGAATGGGTCCGCGACAATCACAGTCCGCAGATCATATTTCAACGAACGAGATAAACTCGGACAAAAGAAAGGAATCCGCGCTTACCCAATTGGGTAATGGCCCAGCTCTGTCGTTATCTCTGCCCATTATTTCTGTTTGAGGAAGGCTATGGTGTCCTACTTAATACTAAGGGCGAAATCTTTAGAAAGATCTTTGATAAAGTTCCCCGGTACTTGATCTTGTTGTTAGCAGTAATGCCGGGATAAATTGCTTCCGCGGCCGCTCAATTGGTTTACCTAACATGCTGGCATGCAGGCTGCTGCGAGAAACGATGCGAAACTTCCTACCTTAATAAACACGTGATTTGTTCCTAGCCTTACGGGGCTGGTAGGTCCAATTTGCTAGGATCTTGAATCAGAAAGTACACGCCATGATTAAAATTGTTTAATACCACTAAACAAAAATATTAGATTACGAGTACGACGACATGGAAATGCAGGCAACGAAGTGGCCGCAATGGAACACCTAACCTCGAAAAAAAAACAGTTCTCGTCCCTATCCGTAACAACTTCGGTACTGTAAAAAGTAGAACCTCATATCTTGCTAGCATGAGTTGTAGGTACAGTGTGTAAAGAAAGTTTCCTAATGCAAGTAAATATAGATAGATAAGAACTTGTAGAAGTAAGTAGTAGAAATGTTCGTAAATCTATGTTTGCAGCTTGGGCCCCAACAGTCGAGAGGTGTAATCCGCCAGACTATCGTGTCGGTTAAAAGATCGTAACGTCCTAGGAAAACCAGTGGCGCATAAGTCGTTCTCTAGTAGCAAGACAGTAGACAGGTAGGCCCGCGGCTTACAGCGATGCAAACCCAGTGAGATTATTGGTTTTTAGGATCAACTGAAACTACTCCAGCTTGGGGTTTTGTGAGAAATATGTCGGTTTGTTCTTTGATCGATTGACGGTGTTATTTCCTCGTTGCGTAGCTACACAATATGATACTGCATACCAATTTTCAAATTTGTATATACATACAGTGTGTTACCGGCACGCGGGCATTTATTAAAACTGATATTAATATGTTCCATTAGCAATTGTTTGCAGGTATTTGGCAATTAAGTGTCGCCATGAAGAGTTAGGGCTTCTCGGTAGGTAATGACAAGTCAAGACTCGGGTAATAACTGTTTATTCAGAGAAAATGAATGTCTTAAATAGTAATCCGTTTCCTTGTTCCCGTGAGTGGAAACAGCTACCAAGGTTGCCAGTACAAAGTCCAGGCATGTGCAGGCGGCTATGCCGAGCGAGGTCGAGGTATTATGTTACAGTTTGTTATGATTAAGTACTAATGGAAAATAGGTATAAACTTTCCATCAGGTGTGCCGTGTGCCCTCACTACACAAATGATAATTATGTAAATTAACTGCACAATTATTTTTCCAAAATCCAAACCTTCACTGTACTAGGTGTATGACGCCGTAATAAACAAAGTATGAAGAGCTGTCATTTACACTTACTTATTAATTTACTTTGCTGTACATTGCTGGCTATTTACATTTTGTTAGAAAATGTCTGAAGCCGGAATTATAGTTAATTAATTGAATTAAGGTCATGATTAAGTTAAAGAACTACGTTTATTTACCCTACTTAAAAAAGCGCGCTTACCGGTAACGCACCGTATAAGTGAATCACTTATGTAATTCATTCAAGAGCAATCAGAACGTGTGCATATAAAATGGGAGTTCCTTACAAAACTGACTATTTATTATGCATACTATTTTGGAATTGCTACCTAATACCAAAAGTAAACGAAATCGCCCCAGCTTCTTACAGCACTGCCTTGCCAGGTGGGCGCGAAACGGCCTCCTTTGCAATTGACGAAAGCCACATTACTTTTTAATTTGAAACGTTGTTGGGCTGGCTCGAGACTTTATTACACTCCGAAGAGCCGCTTTTGACCCGTACGCCCTTTGTGAGGGTATTTTTTATTCATTCCCACGATTCATACGGGAGTTAGCGCGGCTCGCTTTTAGATACCCTGTTTCAGTTCGTTTTCAGTACAAAAATGGAGACTTTCATCATTATCTTTTGTTTTGCTGGTCGTATTGACGTTTGTGTAGATATTTCTCATTTCATTTTTTTTTGTTTTATATTTTTATTCATATTTAATCTTCCGAATTAAATTTATTGGTTATGATCGTCTATTTGTACCACGAACAAGGAGACAATAAATAAATAATAAGAAATGAGACAAATTAATATGAATCGAACGAAACGTAATCGTAAAATCGAATGTAAGTTGAACATATTAATTTCGTATCATTAATGAATTTTATTTTTGTTACAGGTACTTGACTTCACTTATCATGCCGAAAACTACATATTAATAGGTATAATTAGGCGTCCGTCACTCTTTCGTAAAACAATATGTTATTGACAACAGTTAAAATAAATTGTTTTTAAATGCACATAACTTTCGCAAATATTTATAAAACATCAAAATTAATCTTAATTTTATATCTTAAGTTTTAAAATACATAAAGATTGTAAATTGGATGCTGTGTAATG
Organism: Epinotia bilunana; assembly: GCA_947049275.1. Lineage (NCBI taxonomy): Eukaryota > Metazoa > Arthropoda > Insecta > Lepidoptera > Tortricidae > Epinotia > Epinotia bilunana. Next base: position 10,306,673 of record OX346269.1, on the reverse strand, counting down.
TTGCATAGAACATTCATCACTAGTCTGTCTAGGGCCTTACAAACTAGTGACATCAGAGTTGCTAACAGTGTTTATGACGTTTCATTAAAAGTTGCTCATTTGACTATCAGGCAAATGCCGTATGTATTAGGTATTATTATTTATAGCTGGGTCGTCCACGGGGATTGCGGAACGCAGAGCCGCGCGCTTTCGTCGTGATTTTGGTTGTCCACATATGTAATTCTGCATTTTACTAGTATAAGTAGCCACTACTTCCTGAACGTACCATATGAATTCAGAAAATATGTTAAAAATATTATAATACGTTAATTTTTACCCGACTACCTCGGATTGAGGGTTTTGTTTTCCGAGCGTATGAATGCATGCACGCTTGATCGATTTTCAACATATGAGGTGCCTTAGGATACTTACCTCTTAATCCTGGGAGTGACATATAATGTGTGTTAACAACCAGTTGGGATCCTCGGAAAATAGTTCGTTTCGCATAGGTAGTTTTTTCATGGTGTTATAACTTCAGTATGTCATCTAAACTACAACCTTCAAGCTGAACTTAAGAGCGCCCAGCCAGTTTAGAAATATTTATTCGTTTTATTATATAAACCCCAGGAGCAGGAAACATTTATATTTGTCTGTTCCTTCTGACGTTGCTTCGATAAACAAACGTCAGTATTGCAAAAAGGCCATAAATAAAACAACATAGTTCGGTAAGGGTAAAAATCGGGCTAGAGATTGTTTTTAGGGTCCCGTCTGTAAATTATTGGAATGTCGTTGATGTCACTACGCCTTCCGTGTATAGTAATGTGGTGGAAAAAAATGTGTGGAACCCTCGGCGTATTATTTATGGAGCAGATATGCGAATATTTTTCAAGCGCGGTGTTTTTTAGGTTAGATTGTAATATATTCCGTGATTTACCACGTACGAACACGGTGTTTGTGCGAATGGCGTATGTGGACAGTAAGTGTTACTATTCCGTAGCACTATGTTTCTTAACCCACTCACAGCATGGCAGCGCTTCGTGCTAGCAAATAGCCGTAGCCGGCGTAGCACATAATAGTCACGTCACTTTTTGTAATGAAAATATTTTTATAGGTACAGTCAGCATCAAAAGTAACTGCACAATCGAAGACGTCAAAAGCTCTTATTTCCTTTCAATAAAGACTTTTGACGTCTTCGTTTACGCAGTTACTTTTGATACTGACTGTACATTTATGGGGGACACGTGATGGCAGGTGATTTGACTAAACTCATCGCAGAATAATACGCATAAGGCAATCGAGAATCTCTCAATTTTTCAATAGAAATAAACCATTTACCGCTACACTAACTCTTTATGTATCGAAATGCGCCCGTAGCGCTCTGACATGTCTATCGTGAATGTCGCTGAATAGGTTATAATAAAATAAAATGAAAATTGTGTCTTTCCTTCAGTGCGAAATCAGTAAACCACATTTTTGATTTGGTTACTTACATTTTTAGGGTTCCGTACCTCAAAAGGATAAAACGGAACCCTTATAGGATCACTTCGTTGTCCGTCCGTCTGTCAAGACCCTTTTTCTCAAGAACGCGTGGAGGTATCAATCTAAAATTTATATCAAATAAGTACTCTACTGTCCCTTGGAGCTGTGAAAAAAATCAAACTTCTAAGCCAACTTTATGCCGCAAATTTCCGCAAATTTTTGAAACTAGCAAGTGAATCAAAACTTACAGGGTATTTCCCGTGAACTCAGAATCTTGAAATTTAGTACGAAGCAACGTCTTATAACACAGATAAAGGAAAAATTGCAAAAACCGTAAACTTTTAGTTACATCATATAATAAAAATATTTTTAATAATTTTAAAGGCATTACTTACATACCTTCAAGTTTGTACGGAACCCTCGGTGCGCGAGTCCGACTCGCACTTGGCCGGTGTTTTATCTATTCTTACTACATGTTGGTACATAAAATTGAGACCTTAAATTTAAATGTTGTGACCGTTTTTTATACTAGCCAACTCACACTGAACATTTGCGCAATAACGACCAGGCCCCTATTTCACCAACTTGACAATTGTCAGCTGACACTGACAATTCGCCATGCATTGCTTGTTCTAGAAGTCAAAATGGTTGCTAGGTTTCTTGTGGATCCAGCAATGTACGGAGAATTGTCGTTGTCAGGTGCCAATTGTCGAGTTGGTGAAATATGGGCCAGGTATGTATGTACTTATTTCAAAATTATCTCTTAAATTATTATTAATTTACATATGAATGTATTACCTAAACTAAAGGATTGCTCCCCCCAAAAAGACATCAAGGCCAGAAATTCTACACTCAGAACACCGAAACGCACGGAACCCAATTTGTTGTACACCCACGTACCGTTTTATCAGTTAATAATATCCCCAGTGTCGTGTTTTCCTTTGCCGTTGCTTTGAAATATAAATTTTACGTTCCACGGAACTAAGTTGCTTTTGTAAAGGGGAATGTAACTAAAATACGAGGTTTTGTAAGCCGTTATGCTCTTGTACGTTGACGTGCCGGCTTATCTCGTAGCTTATCCGCGCATTTTTCACTCACACTTTGACTGTTTTATTGTACCTAATAACGTAGGCACGTAATCTAGAGGAACGCTTGCGAGATTAATAGATAACTATGTAGAATTACGAACACGTTGGTGCTTTTTACACGAATCTACCCGAAACTTAGTGAAATATGTGAGTTCGACCAAACCCGAATTTAGACATAACACACATTTTTGTAATGTATATTAATCTTCAAATAAATTCAATTTGTTTTCATATAATTAACAGTAAGGAAGCAAATTCAACTGTTTACCTATCATGAACACTCTTTGACAGGGTTGATTACAATAAAAGACTTTCATTGCCAACCTTTTCGTAGCACTAAGCGTGAAGTTTATTTAGCTGCTAACGACAGTGAGAGTGTTAAAAACTCCTCCAGCATGTAAGAGCATTAGGTACTGTAAAACAAGGACTTAGGAGGCGGTTGAAACTTCATAATTGTTTTTTTTTCAATATCTGTGTCGTATTATAATTACTACGAGTATATTGAATAGACATTCACAAGCGATCTTCTAAAACAAATGTCTTCCACCTGACACAGACAACAATATATCCAATTGCAGCCTCTGATCTTCAAAGGTCTCTCTACAGGTTATTACAAAACCTTTACAGCTTTTCTATAACAAGCATAGTTATCTAAAAATTCATAGCAGTCGGTCTGCAGAAAAAATACAAGGCTCTGTCCCATTTCCAAGTCTGCTCCGTCCTTCTAGATCAAAGGACGTAACTAAATGGATGTTTCTATCAAGATCTAACATTGTGGAAGCAGCCTTAGTGGGGTAGAATTCCATTACAATGCAAGAACGCATGCGGGTCAGTAGTCGACTCGGTTTAATTTTCCACTCCCGTGACCATCGACTGGCGAGCTACGTCAGCTCCGTTCTGTCTCGAATCTTGTTGCATAAAGTATGTTCTTGCTCAGTGTTAAGCTTGACCCCTGAGGTTTTAGTTATGTGTTCATACACATAAAAAACGTGTTTGAACCAAGAAACCTACCCCCGTATGTACCTATTGAAATTAATATTTGGTTATTAATTCTCGCATCTAAGGTTCAATTATTTTACTAGTCTGTCTTTTGCATCCACCTTTTGAAAGTCCCTGTTTGGTCGACTGATAGAGAATGCCTTGAGACATTAAGTCCGCCTTTTGTACTTATTTGTTGTGTGAAATTGAGTTAAAATAAATAAATATGGGTATTCAAATTAAATCTTATCAAGTTGCTATTTTGTGTTTATAGCATCACGAAAATATGTAGTTTTTTTTACATAACTTTGTAAGTCTTTCTTTTACCAAAAACAATAACGTTCAGTATTTTTACGTAACTCAGTGTTGGCGTTAGGGAAGATAAGGAAAGCCTGTCAAATACCATAGGTGTGACGTGTTCGATACTATGCGGATATAAGAATTCCTAATAAGTTTCTCGTAACCTTTTCTTCCTTTGACATATTCCAGATGTGTTTCCAAACTTTTTTTTATTTTGGATTCCTGCAAAGGGCAGGCACATGTTATAAATAAGTTACAGACGCTTAGTATTTTTCTTTAGGCAATAGTAATAGGTATGTAAGAAAATGTATCCTGTTAATAGAATAAGAAAATATATCCTTAACAGTGCTTATGTACCCGGCTAATAGAGGTGAACAGGTCTCAATCATTAGGTGTCAAGTGCTGCAATTGGGACGTTTACCTTACATGATGAAAGATATATGTTACATATAAATAGCATCGAATTTGGTGTCCCGTGTAGAACGTAACAACGTTATACTCAAACAAAACGGCTTTTAACCCTTTCACCGCCACAGTCGGTTATAGCCGACAACGCAAAATCGTGCCTACGACGCCAGAGACGGCGCTGGCCGACAAACATTTTTTGATGAATACCTATTGAAAAACAGCCCATTTTTATGGTGGCGTTATTTCTTTACCCATTTTAATTTTACCCCCGTGGTGTTAGTGGCACAGCGTATTGCTTCGCCGTCGGGCGGTGAAAAGGTTAAGTTACTAGTTTTAAGTAACGAAACTAGGAATTATCTGTTGGTTTTCAACGGGTGCGTAACGGTCGGGATAACAACTTTTGATATATTATTGATCGATATAACGGTTAAGGGTTATAATGCACTTTTGGTATAGCAACATTTGGTATATTCCGATATGATCTATCATTAGGTATAATGAACATGTAATATAACAACTATTAATCGAATAGTAATATGCTATAACGTATTTGTGATATAACTATGTTCGATATAAAGTCAGTGGGTATACTGGGTATAATGAAGTAATGGTATAATCTGGAATACGTACACTACTATTATAATAATGTTCATTTGGCAACTAAATCAGGTTATATTGGGTTAGAACTGTGACTCCAACCGACACGAAACTGTGTCTGGATAGTAGGCCATATAAAAACCGTACCTAATAATATAATACACACCATTTGAAATATTATTCAAATGACATACTACGCTCTAAGTCTACCCACCTCTACCTCTGGATATCGGATTACCTACCAATTCTACTAGGCAGGTCGGTGTAGGTACGACGACGAGCGAAGCGAGGAGGAGTGTTAGGTGAACTGCGACCCTACAGCGCGCGAGCCGAGCGAGCGGACCGAGCGTGCCGCGGCAGCGGCCGGCGAAGCGCCAGAACCGTTTTTTTTAATAATTCTATACTTTTTAATATTTTTATATCTTATAACACATTATACCACTAATACTTATAGCATATATTCATTATATTAGGTAAACGTTATATCTAATATCTTTTATAATTATGGAACTTTATTCACCATGAAATTATCTATTGTGTTGTTATATCAAAAGTTTATTATGCATTAAGTGATTATATCCTATGAAATTATGTAAAATGTTGTTATATACAGTGAAAATATATCTATAGTTGTTATACCGATCATCACACATGCACCCGTTTTCAACGTGTCGTGTTCCACATCCTCCCTTAACCCAAGTAATCTTTCTTTTCAATGTTAATGTTTCAGGATCTATACAATCGGATACCTACTTAAATCAAGTTATTAAATAATACCATCATAATAACGTCCCACGCAATTATCCATATTACTTAGTAATGTTGTATCACTTTACAAGAGACTGCAGATACACGGGTTTTCGGCTGTATTTATTTGACGCAAAAACGAGACGCCTATTCTTTATTCGTCCGGGAGTGAAAGAGACGTGTAAAAGAATTTCTAATGGACGTAACATGAGAGCCGGGTGAAGGGTCAACGACCTTTTCTTTAGGGTGGGTCACCCTCGGACCTTCGGAAAGCAGTAGGCAGTTTATTTCGATGCATTTTCTAATTGAATCCTTCGGGTTGCCATAATACTTGTGTAAGCAAACTTTGTTATGGCATGTTTCTGTAGGGATCATATCGAAAGTAGTTCTGACGTAGTTAATGACAGCAAACAGCCAAACACTTAGTTAATGCACAGTGGTGTGGGCCCTTTGAAGTGTTTCTGGTGCAAATATTAATCGTTTTCTTGATGCTTGTCTAAGGGATTGCACATATGAATTGAAATCTGGCGCCAAGTCGAGCAAAATAGCGGCACGGCCGTACCATCCTTTTCTCGAAGCAGTTCAGGCCATATTCGACCCAGAAATTGTGAAAGATGAGTGAATACAGAAACGACACGAAAAATCGTCTAACTAATGAGCAAAGTTACTACGTATTCAAAGTACTATCTTCAACACAATTAATTGATCATCCGTGCACTTTATGTGCATTGTAATAAGGTTCTATATAAATGGATGGTCAGTTAACTGTGTTGGCGTTTGTACAAGAAACCAAGGAGATGCTAGTTTCATAATTGATGTTATTCAATTAGGTACTATATTCGAAATATTATAAAAAAGTAATTCAGTCATTTAGTTTTAATCCGTCCAAACAATTACCTGAAATAGCAAATCCGCTTTCTTGTTACTTGATGGGGTAAAGGGAATTTAATTTTAAAAAGCTGCTTTAATAGGTCTTAAACAATGTGTGTACGCTGTACTACTATTAAAAGGAGGTATTTTAATAGAATAATACTCGAACTTCATTTGATATGATAGGACCGAGCAATATCTGTCGTCCAGAACGAACTAATTCATAAACGTCTATTAAACATTTTAACTAAAATTCCTTTAAAATTTGTTTGTGCTAATCTGTTACTTTGACATTTATTGTCTTTAAAAAAGATACAAAACACATGTTCGTTAACATCAGTTATCCCTTTGGTGTAACACTGATGATAACTCACAAATATCTCAACAACTCTCGATTGCCGAGGCATTAGAGACGTGTGCAGATATTGCCGGCCGAGTACATATAGACGGCCGAGCGTAGCGAGGGCGGATAGTTAGAGCAGATGAGGCTGGCAACCCCTTTTCACGCCGAGGTATGTAGGTATAGTGATTTTCTCAAAAATGCAATGAAATAAATAAATAAAACTCTACGAAATCAATCCTTAATTTTCATGGCTGAACGGCGTGATGTTGTGCCACAAATTGTGGAATGGAAATTAAAAAGACCATGTTGCATGCCTAGGCCTCCAATTTTGTATGAAATGCCATTGCGGGTCTCCCGTCTCGCTGCGCCCAGAACGTGACACTTCGAAGCCCATTATGAAGAACACGACGTCAATATTTCGTTGCATGTTTGAGAAAATGTATTTTTCAATTCCCTCACACATCAATCAGCTGTGCAATGAGTTAACGTTACAAACAAACTTCTGTTTATTCAATTGGTTGGCAATGTCAGCCCTTTATGCGCAGGTTAAAACCGGTACCGTATCGGTTTGAAAACTGTTTTATTCAGGCGTGAAAAACACGACGGACATGCGGGCGGGCTGATAGTTTACACGTGTTCAATATGGACATTACTGTTTAAAGAACTCTTTTTATATTACTATTGATCGTAGTGATGTTACGGTAATAACCTATTCAGCGATATAAATAATCGAAACATTTGTTCCTGACAGCAATTTTATTTTCTCAAACATGCAATGAAATATTGAAGTTGTGTATAATGGGCTTCGAAGTGTCACATTTCGGGCGCAGCGAAACGAGATCCCTAATGGCATCTCATACAAAATTGGAGGCCTAGGCCTGCAAGATGGTCTTTTTTAATTTTCATTCCACAATTTGTGGCACAGCGTCACGGCGTTCAGCCATGAAAATTAAAGTTTGATTTCTTGGAGCTTTTTTATTTATTTCATTGCATGTCCCGTTAAATCTTCCCGTTTTTATCACAGTCCCAATTTTATAAATAAAAGCGTATTACATTCCAATGATAGATCCTCCTGGTATCATAATGTAACACGCTTTTATTTGTAAAATTGGGACTGTGATAAAAACGGGAAGATTTAATAATAAAGGTGTAAAGTTTTAGTGTTAAAAATATATAATTATGTACGTTATGGAATAATTTTGTCGTAGACGAAGAAGCTTAATTATCGTTAAAGGTTACAATGAATTTATAGTGTTATATTTCTTATTAGAGTTAATTTATTTTTAACCTTTTAGTTCATTTTATTAAGAAATAATAAAAGCTTGTTTTTAAAAAAAGGTTTTTTTTCTTTAATTTTATTTTTAACTTTTTAGTAAATTTATTTTACTTCCAGATTTACTACGACGTAGTTTGTAGCGCGTAGCAGCGTTTTTCCATTATGTAGCCCGTAGTACGTTCACATAATATGTGCTGCTTTGAGCACTTAAAGTTTATGTATTTTTTATTGATATATTTTATTTGTAGTAGGGTAAAATAATTTTTCAATTAGTTATGTAATCACTAGTTAGTTATTTTTAACGTTTCTCATTTTATCCATTTCATTTAATACATGGACATTACAAAGTTTCTTCGTTGTCAACTTGGAGCAGACCGTGTTCCAGTTTCATCATCAGACCCGGGTTACCATATAGTATCAAAGTACTCGTCAAGACGAATTAAACGAGCCCAAACTCGATGGGGCTGCGTCGTTTAATTACGGAGTTCCTATGGCCACCTTCCAGCTCCATCATCAGACCCTGGTTATCATATAGTATCAAAGTACGCGTCAAGACAAATTAAACGAGCCCAAACTCGATGGGGTTGCGTTGTTCAATTACGGAGTTCCTATGGCCACCTTCCAGCTCCATCATCAGATCAGCTCTATGTCATAACAATATTGCATTGTCATCCGATTTATACGTGCATGCAAAATTTCAGCTCAATCGGGAACCGGGAAGTGGATCAAATTTAACTTGCAAGATTTGATTACAGACAGACAGACAACGGGGCAGGTGAAACTAAATAAAAGCTTGTAAAAACACAAAAAGCCGACATCGACGTCCATTTCGACGGGAAGGCTATAGCAATTTTTAAAACCTCGACAATTTATCTAAAAATCAGGGTAACGAAACGTGGCACTCCCGCAGTGTAGAGAGACACACAGTAGATCCAATCAGTCTTAAAAACTACACAAAGTGACGAGTAAGTGACCGGCGAATTGTAAGCAAATTATAGCCCTGCCTGTGCCGCGGTTAGCAGTTTGATTCGACTTATTTCAGACTAACATTGATATTGGTGAAACTCATAGTACTCCATGATCTACTTTATTGTATGATGAACTGATTCATTTATTATTAAGTGGGAGTGTAAGTAAAACAAAATTCAGTCAACAAAATTAAATTTGTTCTAGACATAAAATACCACAAAAAATGTAGAACCTTGGATAAATATCACAAATGCGAACTAACTTTATCTTCTTGTTTGGGAGGCGAACGAAGACGCGGACTTAAGTTAGTCGAATTAACAACACAGTCATTTTATTAATTTCATCACGCACCATTACATCAGCCGAAAGACGTCTACTGCTGGAGAGGCCTATCCCAAAGAGTGCCACAATGACCGGTCCTGCGCCACCCTCATCCTGTGACTTTTACCTGCAGGTCAATCACGTAACGCATTTTACGCACGTCAGTTAGATCTAAATGTCACTTTTTATTTGGGAAAATTACAGTTGGATCTACCCCTCAGGTCATCAGTCCACATTGTGGTGGGTCTACCCACGCTGCGCCTGCCGGTACGTGGTCTCTACTCGAAGACCTTTCTTCTCCAACAGCCATCGGTCTGCACGCAAGGTGCCACCTAAGTTTAGTGATTCGTAGGGCTATATCGGTTACCCGGGAGTATATTGTTAATTTGTTACCACATAATTAAAAATCTGTCCAACCTAAGCAAGTTTCGGCCACCAACCCGAGAGGGTTAACCCTTCGAGTGGCAGTATCCGGGAACCGGACCCAACGTCAAGTGGCGGCGATCCAGGAGCCGGACCTGACATAAAAAACCTTTGAGTGGCGGTGCCGCAGATTGAACTTCAGAAGAAGTGACACGGCCATTTAGGAAAACATACCGTCAAGTGGCAGGCCCACCACAGAAGGTCATCGTGAATTATCCGCACGTTAGAAAAATTACCATTTCTCAAAAAAAAACCCATATCGTATATAAACCATGTATCGTTGGATTCAGCATGAAATGGCTTATTTGTATAGCAATAAAAGCCATTCCATTTATGTGAATTTTGCTAGTCTTTATCAAATCTCAGATGAACATTTTTTTCTACTTTCGTAAATAAAAATAGCTATGATTACGAAATAAAACGATTAATTGTAAAAAACACAGATTTAATGATTAATCAATATATTAATCTACACTTATAAACCTTTTACCCGTGTGGTGTCGGGTTAGAATAGCACCACCCCCTTTCTTCCTGTGGGTGTCGTAAGAGTAGACTAAGGGAACAGGGTTGAAGTGTGTTGTGGGGGATGGGCTAGCAAACCTATCAATGCGATATCACATTTTGTCGATCTTTTATACCCACATTTATGCTAACAGTGGCACTGGACACAAGTTTCATGTGCTCTGCCTACCCCTTTTAGGGATAAAGGCGTGTATGTATGTATGTATGTATAAACCTTTTAATTAACCCTCACAGTACAAAAAGTACGGTCGGCGCGTAATGGGAGAGCTACCTCTCTCATTACGCGCTGACCGTATCGGAAAGATGACGCAATTTCTAACGAACTTTGTATAAGCGCGGCAATTCAACCGTTAGTGATACCATCCTTGTTTATTGTCGAATGTATCTTACAAGTGTGAGCTAGCAAGGAATAGGTTTATCGGTTTCATTTCTCGCGCAAAATAAGACGTCAAACGGGGTCCGGGAGCCGGTCCTCGCCACAAAGGTTTTTTAAGTCAGGACCGGGTCCCGGAGCTCTGCCACTTGGCGTAGGGTCCGGCTCTCGGTTGCTGCCACATACGGTATATTTTACCAAAATGTCTGTGCCACTTGTTCTTCCGTTCAAGCGATGGCGCTGCCACCTGAAGGGATAATTGCAGTAATATTGTTAGCTCAATCGAGAAAGTTCGCAGGCAACATGTCGGGCCCATAGTTTGCGATATCCCTAACTTGGCCCCCAACCGAAACAAACAAACAAACATGGGAACTTTGCGTGCGTAAATTACAACTTTGTGAACCTGCTCCACAAAATGTTTTTTCTCTCGAAGCACCATTACACTCATTAACGGGATAAGAAGCGAACGTAATAGGGCCAGTTTCAATGAGTTTTAATTACATTGAAATAATTGGATTTTAAACTACGAAACATCCGTAAAAAAAGAACTCATTTTAAAACAAACTATTCACCCGTGCACCTTACCAAACTGTGTATAATTACACGTTGTACATAAAAATAAATGATCCAAATAAATGAGAAATTGCTCAACTACATCCTCTTCACTGTCTCCACTAAGATAAACATTAACGTAAGATACTGCAGACCAGACGTAATCTCTATCTGAACAATCAAAGTCAATATGATAAGGTTTTAGTTGGGGCTATACAAACAAGTTCCAACTATCTCTCCGCAAGAAAACAAAGTAAGAAAACCTTTCTAATGCTCCGATTCACGCATCAATTACTGAGTGACGTACAATATTCCGGCAGACGCAATGGCGTATTTTCACAGTACACTGTTGACAGTAGGCTCACTGAAATGATTTTGTGAACAATGATTTATTTCGATAATACATAGTTTGATTTCATTGAAGGTGGTTTGAGTTTGATTGTACGTGAACAATGAAAGTGAGAGATAATAAAAACCATGAAACTAATTTTATTAAGCATCTGCGGAAAATGCATCTCTCATTCGTACCAAAATTAACTGCGACTTAATAAAGCATGATTTTTCATTTACGTATTTGTTAAATATGCTGTGTGTTGTTTTATAAAAAAATATCCGTCAATTGTTTAATTTCATAAGTTATTTACTACTCACGACATGGATAATTTCTAAAAGAGTTGTTGTTAATAAAATCTATATATTTACGTCAGAAATTGTAGTGTAGTCTTATATAGTTTGTTCTCTCTCTTTTTCACAGCTCCTATAAGTACTAATGGCCGTATAAAGCCTATTGCGCCGCCATTGTCGGTAGCTACTTAAGTCGAGTAGATTGACGTTGATTATTATACCCAAATGGATACATTTCATTAAACGAACTACGGCACCGACGCATTAGCATTAAAAGCATTATCGGCAATGAAATCGTTAAAATCATCTCATAAATCGTAGCTTAGTCTTATAACAGCTTTTTTCTCCCTTTCCCGGCTCCTATAGCACCATTGCAATGGCCGTATATAGCCTGCGCCATTGTGCGTACGTCGTCACGATAACGCGGATTATTTGCAAATTGATTCAGTTTACGAAACACGGGTACGCTTTTAGTGCGCGCCGTTTAATGTGTAGCTCAATCAACTTTGTTCGCCAAAACACGATCAGTGGAATTACATTTTTAATATGATACTTTTTGGACTGAATCTAGTTAGTATTACCATCGTTAAAGATACAATAACAAGCCGATAGCTTGGGCGAACTTTCGTATTTTTAATGCTAAAAGAACTAGAACTCTTAGGATTTTGGGCATAATAATTATGTTTATTATGTACTTACCTAGCTTGTTTGTCCGCGAATATTTTTTTTATCCGCTGTTTCCACCTTTGATAGTGAACGAGTGCCTTTCAGTGAATAAATTCAAATTAAGTAGTGAGCTTTTTCGGCAAATACTTCATACGAATTTAATTGTTCGACCTACCAATTGCAAAATACTTATTGACTAGATTAATGCCAAGCTTGTTTTACGATGTAATATAAAAAAATGCTAACTATTTGTTGTAAATAGATGAAAATATTTATTCCGCAAAATCATGTTACTCGTACCTAAATCTGAGGGGTAATCACGTAACTATTTGATCGCGCGCGCCAGGTAGATCCAACTGTCATTTTTCCATATAAAAATTGTCATTTAGATCTACCTAAAGTACGTACAATGCGTTACGTGACCGACCTGCAGGGATACGAGACTGTAAGTAGTGAGCTAATATTCCCTGTGCTACTATACCTTTTTTTCTGACACGCTACTAGTTCTTGCCCTACTTTCGAAAGGCATATTTGGAATTGCGCCTAGATTTTTTTATATTATTTATATTTAAAATAACATTGTTTACATTTCTAGCTGCCTAAACATACTATGCCACACAAGAATAGTTAAATGATTCTAACATAACATAAGCGAATGATAGCATAATTAACGATTTTATATGTTTATGTATGCATGCTGCATGCTGTTTTGTGGCTATTTGTATGCCTTAACAGGCAAGACAGTGATACAATCCATAAACTGAAACACCGATGTACATACCTATGTTTTACACATAAAATATTTTGTATTTTTATTTCTTCCCTAAAACAAGCGAAGTTAAAATTATGCACGTAGTTTGAGTCAATCTCACATTTGCCGAGACACTTTTATGCGCAACTGGCTTACTTCCATCTGCAATGGCGCGATCGTTAAACGACGGTTTACTTAGGTTACATCATTTGCCTCTTTACGTTTACATAAAACTTTAACAGGCGGCTTAAACCGTGAAAGCCTCAAACTAACGGTTATGCGATACGTTTATACTAAGGCACACAAGGTCTTAACTATAAAGGGGTACCTACAAACTTACACCGTTTTGCGAGAGGGTTGTATAGCTTGTTAAACATGTTAGGTTACCCGAAGGTCTGAAGGATACTAAAACAGAATTTAATTGTGCTTTACTGTATTCATAGCGTGTGTAAACGTGACGCTCGCAATACTAGGTATGTCTGGGGGTTTTCTGCGTGGGGATTGATTTAATTTATAGAAGTGTCTACTTTTAAACATTTTCTTAAACTAGAAGGAAACAGTCTTTAGAACTACTCATGATTTATAACTACTTACAATTCATCGGCGATCCAACAAGTCTTGTTCCAGTCCGATTTAGCACAAAATATAAGACTATATATGTCACATATGTATATGAAGATAACAATTACTAGGTACTTACGCATTTTAATCAATTAAGCATTTTGTAAACGAAAATATAGATAGAGATTGAATGTACTATGTCAATACGTTATAGTATACCAGAAGATAATAGGTGTGATCAAAGATATTTTCGAACCAGTTTTTGGAGAGAAGCAAATGTTTGTACGGGAGCAATTACAATTAAAGAACATAAATACCCAAAAAATTAAGCCAAAGACGGACCACGCTGGCGGCCTTTGAACATAAATGATGACGAGTATGACGTCACAGGCTGCTATTTGTACTAATCGTTGTATATGGAAAATAAAGTAAATTGCTGTTTCAGTCGCTAAATACTGTGTTTAGGTCCATAGTGTCACACAATTTTGTTTTTATAAAAGCGTAAGGGTTCTATTGGTAGCCTTAGATTTACGCTTAAACTTTCAAGGCTTCCATCTTTTTATGAATTTAATTATATTTTTTAATTTGTACTTTATATCAATAATTTGATGGTTTACTATCCATATAGCAACAATTCGTTATCAATTTTGAGTCTATACACCCCTATTGGGATTTAGGATGGTGGTATTTAGTGGGTTGGAGTTAAATTCGTAATATTAACATGTTAGTCTGTCTACAAAGACCGAAAATAATTGTGTAACCATAATATGTTGACCACTGCTTTATATATACCTTTTTTTGCAATTGCCTATACTCATACTCATACTTTATTGATAATAAAAAAATACATGTCAGCATTATATATATACGTGTTATATGCTTAGGTTATTATATAAATATTATTATGGCATATACGCCATTAATTATAAATATTATTTTAAGTTTAAAAACTCTTCAAAACGATAGAACAACTGCTCCACAAGCCATGATTTAAGTTTATTTTTTAAAAAACGCAAGATTGGGAAGTATCCTAAACCCCTTAAAGAAGTTAAAGTTAGTCCCTTGTATAAAGGAAAGGGGAAACAAGAGGATTTAAGCTGTAACCGTCCTATATGAATTATACGCGTACACGCCACATGCGCATGCGCATGCGTATACGCCATTAATTATAAATATTATTTTAAGTTTAAAACTATAGAACGACTGCTCAACAAGCCATGCTTTATGTTTATTTTTAAAACTCGCAAGACTAGGGGCGTTTATTATGCTTATTGGCAATATATAATATACCGAGGGACCCATTACGTGTATTGTTTTTAGCCATTTTGACCAGCCTTCTAGGCACCGGGGCCAGTTTGTGATCATAGCGCGTGACCCGGTAGCTTCCATCTCCCCGTCTAGGATATTTGTCCAGGTTCTTCCTGGTGTAGACGGCTATTTGTAGTAGTAAGAGGCTTGGCAAGGTAAGAATGTAAGAATGCCTAAGTCTATAAAATATTGTTTCGCCGAATCATGCCATGGAACTCGCGCCATCTCACAGCTCGTTTTTCAGCCGGAAAACACGCTGCCAGTCTGCCGCGCGTCCCCACAGCTCGAGCCCGTACTGTATAATAGACTGGCAAAGTAACAGTCGCGAACAGCATGTAGTGGAAGGGTAGTAGTTAGTCTACCAATGCCGAAAGAAGCTCTTCCCATTTTACCGCACAGGGCGTCAATATTTTGTTTGAACCAGTTCGACAGTTGTTGTCACAACCCAGTTAAGTTGCCACTCTAGGAGATATTGATCTCCTAGAGTGAGGGTGATTGTAACTGCCCCGAATATTGATTCGGGGCAGTTACAATCACCGCAACGTCGTCCGTGTACATAAACACCTCGCCTCCACCAATTGCACCTGGCAAGTCGTTTAGTAGGAGGGAGAAGGCTAAATTAGAGAGCGAAGATCCCTGTGGGACACCTATTTCCGTTGGTAGTCCGCAGGAGATCAGGCTGCCTCTTTGTCCTACCACGTGCTGAATCCTCCCGTGCAAAAAATCACACATGAGAGATTGAGAAGGTCCCCGAATGCCATAATGGTACAGCTTAGAGCTTAGCAGGGAATGGTCAACTAGATCGAAGGCTTTTGATAGGTCACAAAGAGAACGGCTACTTCGAGCTTGCTTTCACGCGCTTCGAGGACCAGGCGCACTACTTCTCGTGCCATCATTGTAGTTGACCGTCCTGGCCTGTACGCATACTGGCGTTCGGAGATGCTCCTTGTATTTAGTAAATACTGAGACAAATGTGTTGTAAGCCCGTTCTCAAAGAACTTTGCTACAGCGGGTATAATTCATATAGGACGGTTACAGCTGGGATCCTCTTGTTTCCCCTTTCCTTTATACAAGGGACTAACTTTAACTTCTTTAAGGGGTTTAGGATACTTGCCAATCTTTATACATTTGTTAAAGAGTATGGCCAGTAGAACAGCAAGTGAAATAACTGACAGTCGTATGATTTCTGTCGAAATCCCGTATAGATCTTGGGTGGGTTTATTTGAAACGCATTGCAGGATAATTTTTTGCACTTCAGTTGGTGTGAAGTGTTTGAAACGCAAGGAGCGGTCGGCAGCGGCATGCGCTTTCGTGAGCCCCGCACGCGAGCTGCACGGGCGGGGCTCCGTTACCCAAAGTGCTCGTTTAGGCTATTTACTAATGCGAGTTTATTAGGAAAGTCAGTCCCATCCGGTATTTTAATAATATCCGTGTAGTCAACGGAGGTCTTCTTCACGGAATAACAAACCATTATTCCGTCCCACATTGTTTTTATTTTGCTCTCGCTACTTTGTATTTCGCAACATAAAATCGGTTTTAACTTTTCGTGTGAGTCGGTTGTATTTGTCTTTAAGGTCGGTAATTTTTGTTCCAATCCATTATAATGTGGCAATTTATCTTGTAGTTTTATAAGATCGAACAATAACCATTAAATTGCAAATTTCGTCTGTTATCCATGTATTATGTTTGGAAGCGTTTGGTTTAGTTTTAAATGGAAAGCAAATGTCTATTTACCAGCCTTAGCAAGGTCATCAACGGTTGTTTGGCTCGTAGAGAAATTTTACATATGCATGCATGCACCACCGTGTTCAAGCGAAACAGGAAAAAACTTAGAAGTAAGGGTGTAGTTATTTATATATATATATACTTTCTAGTTGATTACTGTCAGCCAATGCGCCGTCAGTACTAATGCTAGGATATCACATTTTAATTCAATTTCTAGCAGTATTTCTAGCTGGCAGGTTTAGGAGTTTAGTGACTGCATATTTTGCTGACAAATAACCAGTGTTATGCGGCGCTGTAGCTCGGGCGCGAGCGTGGGGCTGCGGGGGGTGCCCCTCGCCTCGCTCGCCCGCCGCTGCGCCGGAACCATTCGCTAATCTCAGTGCCGACTGGCCAGTATAACATACAGCAACACTTACATAACAACAAACTTCATGTAATTTTCCAAAAGTTAGGTAATCATCACCTACCAACAACTTTGAATACACTTTTGTCTTTATAACATGTCCCGCTGCTAATGCAACTTCCGCTCTCCCTGATGGACTTCCAATAGTCCCTATTAGTCCTACCATTTTACTAAAATGTTATTTTCATCTCAATCTACTCCTTAATCATACAGCGCATATTTATTTAAAAAGTGACACGTTCAATCACAAGGTTTTTCCTTGATATTAATATAGAGCTCCCCTAAGACGGCACGCCGTTGTGTTTCGCATGACAAAGGGGCTGTCACTCAGGCTATTGTCGGCGATATTTACCAAACGTTCGCGATTCTTGGCCTTGCTCGCGTTTAGAGTTAAGCTTACGCGTGTGATCCAGAAAACGTACAGCATCATGATTGTCATGGTTAGTCGTGGTTACACCGAATAAGGCTAATGGCAGGATATTAGGTGTCCCGCTTACTGGTGTCAGTTTAGATGTAGTCCTGTCAATCAAATTATTCTGCCATTAAGAGAGGTAGTAGGTACACTCGGCTGCCCAATATAGAAAACAAGTAACTCACTTTTGGCAAATTTTATAGGAGAGCGAAAAAACGTAACGGGTGTAGACTCGAAAATTATTATTACTCCAAAAGAAAGAAGGCAAAAAAATATGCCTAGTGACGAAAATCCCATTCAGATTATTATTATTGCTTGTTAGAGAGAGTAAACGGTCGCAGTTAGTGACGTCACAAACTACGAGCGTCATAGTAAATGACAATCGTTTCATACGAAGTTTCGTTTTGCGGAAAAGGGTCAGAACATACCACTTCTTAAAACTTTGGACACATAACTTTGTGATTATTTAACCTCTTGCGTTGCTTTTTTCTTCATTAGACTACATTTTTAATCCTTTTTCGAGAAAATACGACAGTTTTGATTATTTTATGTAGTGTCTACACCCCTATTTGAAGTTTTCGTCACCTTATAAACTTAAATAGCATTCAAAAACGGCGCAAGGGCATTTGGAGGTGTAAAACTAGATCTTTGCTATGTATATTTATTTGTTTTTATGGTCAGTTTAATCAGAATTAGGGAAAAAAAATCCTGCGTAGAACGGATTTCTTTAAAAAATACATACATACATACATATATGTAATCACGCCTCTTTCTCAGAGGGGTAGGCAGAGATCACAGCTCTCCATTTGTTACGATCCTGACAAACCACTTTCGCTTCACTCTGCACTTTCAAAACATTTCTCATACATGCTCGTCAGTTTAGGGTACTCTTCACCCGGCCTTTTTGTAAGATTTCTCCAATTTGATCAGAGAAAGTTCGCCTAGGCCTTCCCCTTCCAACTTGCCCTTCCACTATTTTTATATACACTCTCTTAGTTAATCTTCTTTAAAAAATATAGTAGGATTATTGCACTTTTATGGACGCAGTTTATGTTTTGGGTAATCTCCGGAAACACTTCTCCGATTTCAAAAATTCTTTCATCTGCGTGTAGACTGAACTTTTTGGATGGTTATAGGCTATATTATATCCCGCGGGTTTGCCTGCGTTCTTTGCAATACGCGGGTTAAGCCGCACGGGCAGGTTATAATTATATAATAGACTAGCTTCCGCCCGCGACTTAGTCTACGTGGGCCCGGGATAAAAACTATCCTATATTTGAATCCAGGTTATAAACTATTTTCGTGCAAAATTTCATCTAAATCGGTTGAGCCGTTTAAGCGTGATTGAGTAACAAACATCCAAAGATCCGTACCGTACCGTTAAGTACCGTTAAGTATTTTTATTTTTCTCTGTTTAATTGTAATTATTTTATTTTATTGTAATATGATATGGACTAATTATAATTATTAACAATTTTGACTTGTAATACTGAATTATTATGAATAAAATGTGATTATAATTATTATGATTATGATCTAAACATCCAAACTTTCGCATTTATAATATTATAGTAGGATATCTAATAGACACGAAGACTTAAGTATATACATTAATAAGTAATCTGTTTAAAAGGCTGACAGCGTCACTTTGGTTAAAATATACAATTTCTTCATTTTCTTTTAAACCAATTGGCCAATGTTTATTTTTTCTTAATATTTAAACGAAGTATGTCCCGAAATCTTCATTTATTTAAACTTTACTGCAAACGTACGTACGTAACGTTGGTAATAAGTAAAGTAATTAGGTAAAGTAATCTTTCTACAAAATCAAGTATCAAGTTCAAAAAATAATATTTCCCCCATACAAAAATTGCTCCCCTATTTAACCCCTTTAGGGGTGGAATTTTCTAAAACGCAGAAAGTACTTTTTTGTATTCTAATAAGTAATCTTTCTACAGTTTCAAGTCTCAAGTTCAAAAAATAATATTTTCCCCATACAAACATTGCACCCCTATTTAACCCCTTTAGGGGTGAATTTTCTAAAACACTGAAAGTACTTTTTTTGTATCTCAATAGGTAATCTTTCTACAAAGTTTTAAGTCTCTAGTTCAAAAAAGAATGCTTATTTAACACCCTTAGGGGTGGAATTTCCAAAAATCCCGTTTTATCCCTTGCCCACGTCATAAAAGGAAGTCCTGGTGTAAATTTCAAGTTTCTAGTCCCAGTAGTTTCTGCTGTGCGATGATGAATCAGTCAGGAAGTCTTCTTTTATAATAGATATATAATATATATATGTGTATTGTACCAGATAAACACATTTCCAATATTCTGGTGTGGTTGAAAATTTATCTGCAAAAACCAAACCAATGGAATAATTGCGCGACCAACAACGAGACAGTGTCACTATTCCGGACAGTTCCCCTTGTCCAAGCCCGAGCCGATTATAATCGCGGTAAAAACGCGTGATAGAACCCCCCAGACACCCCGCCTTATCCGATCTGCTGTCAAAAGTCCTTCCAATTTATGTATTGCAGCCGACACCCCAGTATTATTTATTGGTAGACGCTCCTTTCGCGCCAACTTTTCTTTTACGTCTATCGAACGATAGCTTCGGTTGAATGAAGATGTATGACTTACGATCTGAAAGGGTGCCGATACCAGCGATACAATGTTGGAAATTATGTAATTAGATTGCGTCTCATACAATTGTCTGAAAGTGTGCCGTGTGAGAGAAATCAATACAGTGCGTCTTCACAAACCATTTATTCGGCTGTGCTACAAACAATGCTTCGGACAAGGGCGTAGCACACAGCGCGAACATAACAGTGAAAGAGATAATTTGACAGTGAAATTGTAACCCTAAATCGTAGCTTTTATTCCATAATTTATCACGTTGATTTAACATCTTTACAGTCTACTTTAATTGTGAAAACCCAGGATTTGTTGCGATGATATTTTAATCTCTATCGATAGGACGGACTGTAAATGTGAAAGCACCTTAATATTTATCTGTGTACGGAAGTTAAATGATCGTTTATTCCGATACGGTTATCTTATACTCTGTCTACCGCAGTTTTAAATTGCAATATAATAAATACGTAGTTACTCCATATGACGAAAGTTAAGTACTTCTACCTAAAGCATGATTTCTAAAATATGGTTTCAGTTAGAATATAACTTATGAGACGCGAATGTGCAAACTTCTTAGACTGTATTCCTGGGAGACCGGAGACGTTGACATCTCGAAACTTAAAGCTATTTTTCTTTGATAATATGCAGACTATGAGTTCCAGCGTCAAGTGTAATAAGTACGTCGTTATACTAGATTAAAATGGATGCAAAGGAGCTTGTGGACGAAATGTACACAATTCATCTTGTTAATCAAGCAAATGATATTGCATTTAAAATTCCATTAATTTTAAAGCAAACTTAGGTACTGTATACATTAAAGCCATTTTTTTAATGTATTCAACTATGATTTTTTTAAGAGTACCTAATGATTTGAATATGGCGAAGGTTAAATAAAAAGTTTTTGTCTGTTTGTATTGTTTCTATTGTAAGCTAATACTTAGGTATTATGTGAGTCAAATTTCGGATATCGGTTTTAATATACTGACATCATATTGGGATCGAACGATGGCTCGAGAGTGCGATTATTTAAGAGATTATATACGTAATAATAGTAATAATAACCTAGCCTAAGACGAAAAATTAATAAAGAAAATAATAATAATAAATATAAGGGGACAATCTTACACAAATCGACCTAGTACCATAGTAAGCTCAGTAAAGCTTGTGTTATGGGTACTAGACGACGATATTTATAATATATATAAATACTTTAATAGGGTAAACGCAGGTATTAACGACCCCCTTAAGGCCATTTTAAAATAGACCTTACTTTTTAAGTATACTGGTTGCCATCACATTTTGTTTTATAATTTTATGTTAGTGATAAGTATAAAGATTATATTTGCTCAGTCAAATGCCTATAAATAAAGGATTATCGTATTTAAAAAAATATAAGAAGTGACGAAGTCGATTGTTGCTATTACCGTCCTAAAATAACGGCTGTGAATCTATTAACGATTTTTATGCAGCTATTATCGATCGTTACCCGGGTATGTCCTAAAACTACGACCATAAGTTACCCACATTTTATGATTCGGTAATATATTGTCCTTACATATTTTATTACCGACCCATAGGAGTCGGTAATGGCAACCTTAAGAAACCATTACCGACCCATAGAAGTCGGTAATAGCTACCATACGAAGCTATTACTAATAGTTTATTATGGTTGCTATTACCGACTCATATGGGTCGGTAATAGTTTTTTATGGTTGCTATTATCGACTCATATGGGTCGGTAATAGTTTTTCATGGTTGCTATTACCGATTCCTTTGCTCGGGTTTGGGTCGTTAATAAAATATGTAACGACAAACATAAAATTTATTACCGACTCATAAAAAGTAGGCAATTTTTATTCAATCGACCTTCTCACTACAAAATCGATTGTTAGTGTTTAATATCACAAAAAATATGAGCAAAATAATACGGCTTCAAACGAGAAACAATCATTTACGAAGATTACTATAAAATATCGATCTACCTAAATTATCATAATTTTGGTTAAATTGACAACGCTAAAATAAGAAAACTGGACAACAATTTATGTGTCGCTAATAGATTTTTAAACTGGTAAAAAAAACTTGTGTTATAATGCAATATAATAACATAAAAGAGAGAAAAACTAAACATTACTTTGCGGCCATTACCGACTCAGGGGTCGTTGATAGCTGCCACAACAAAAAGTGGCGAAGCTATCACCGTCCTTTTTTAATTCATAGTTTTAGCGGTTAAAATGGTTTTTTTTTCAATAAAATGTGGTACGAAATCAAAAGCTGACACTTAAACGGATATAATTAATAATACACGATAAAGTATAGGGTTCACAAATTCGTATAAATGTCTTAAGCAGAAAAGTCACGTACTAACTTGGAGGAACAAGAGCCAGTATGGCGCAACCTGCGTCCGCGCTTCCCCGCAGAAACTGACGAGTTGTATCTCTTTTGCCTGCTGCTACACACACTAAAGTAAAAGTATACGATGCTCAAGGAACAAGCGCGTGTATAGCTTTCCCTGCTTATAGCTAGAATAGTTCTGGAAACGTAAAAATAACGAATAACTATAATAGGTCGGTAATACCTTCCGATTTTCGATGAGTCGTTAATAGCTGCGTTTACCATACATAGAAAACATCCATGACTCAGAAACAAATATTTATGCTCATCACACAAATATTTGCCCTTACCGGGATTCGAACCCAGGACCTTCAGCTTCGTAGGCAGCGTCACTACTCACTAGACTAACCGGTCGTCAAACGTAAACACCATAACCATGAATTATATTTTTTTTTTCAGCTGCAACTGTATATTTATCCTGTGCAAAACATTCATAAGATACTAAACAATATAGTTGTCAGGATTGTAAATTAAATTGAGACATTCGTATATTACTTTGCTTCTTTATTACTTCATATTCATGCTCTGCACAGCCATGCCTCGACTGGATCCTAATAATTTCGTCTTGGTTCAAAAACATATATACTGTATTGCCAAAGTGCACTTCAGCCTCAGTCGATGTCGCATAAAACAGCACGCACGGGCATAATTGTAAAGATACACTTCATATAATACTGCAGTCCCTACAGCCATCTAGAGGGATCATAAGAGACTCCTGCGGCGAAGAGGGAGCCGCGGTATTTATTACCAAGATTAATGGTACGCATCCATATCGGAGAACATACGAAGCATAAACCTGGAGCCGGTATGCTTGACGGTTGTTGGCGTTGTTTTCATAAATGTAAAGCGTAAAATCCTGAATGGTTTTTTAGGAGTTGCCGCTAAAATGCAATGCACAAACAATATGGATGTTTTCTATGTATTTAATTATTTATTTATCTATATTTGTAAGTATGTTTATCGTCGTCTAGTACAAGCTTTGCTTAGTTTGGGACTAGATCGGTTTGTGTAAGATTGTCCCCTAATATTTATTTATACGAACACGAAAGACATAACCGGACGGGCTGCAAGGGAATACGATCTCTGTTTAGCTGTAGATCTCCGACAGGAATTCGTCGTATATAGTGGTCAATGGATCCCGATTTGTGGTGTTTGTACAGTTCTAGTCCAGCCATGTCAGTTGGCAGACGATTCAGTTACCCATCTTTTCTTCCAATCAAATAGTTTTATAGATGTGTGCGAACGAAGTAGCATGACGCGGTGAAAGTTATGTAAGCGAGGGGCACCGAAATCACAGCTGGCTCGTAAACCATCGCCGAATCGAATCGAGAACGCCGTAAATGTTGGATGAGATGCTGTAAAATACAAATATTCCCCATGCCCAAGTGTTTCATACACGAGTACATGGCACAGGTTCTCTTGTCGTGGTTAACCTCTAGAGCGAGCGTCCTACGGCCTATATACATAATACATATAACATTTTTGTATTTGATTTAACATTTCCTCGTAAGTCCAACATAGATTATTGCGATTTTGTCCCAATTTCGAATATCATTTGTACCAACTATAAAACAATGTCACCCGAGAACTTAACTAGATGTAGTCAGGTACTTAAGTGGTTTTGGGATAATGCGTTTAAAAACGAGCGCGTGCGACAAATACCACACCGATTCGAATGGAATATGATAAGATTGATAAGTCTACGTCATGGACCTATAATACTCAGGACAAGCTAAAGTAATAATAATACCACGACCGAGCGAGATGGCAGTATACAAATCTCTATAGTGTGACAGAAAGGGATATATCATTCGTTGTTCTTGTCATAGTTCTACTTTTTTTATTTGCCGCAACTGAGTTAGTATATATAGTGTTGCGGCAAATAAGCCATTACCCACCCAAATTAAGGAGATTGTTTATGGTAAGCCGTCAAAGACCAGTTACTTATTACGCTGCAAAAGGAGGCCTTTAATTCCCTCCCTTATTGTGGCAACGTGGTATAGAATCTGTATAGAAATGTATATTCTAAGACGTATTATGTTTTACTGCGGATTTTCAAAGGAAGAGATGAGGCCTATTTTTGTCCACACATGCCAATCCTCGTGTCGCGCGTTTTCTTTCGCGCGCACCGATCTAACGTAATAGAAAGAGAGCGCAAATCATATTAAAAAAGGTAGGTATGCGAAAGAGATGCACCGAGTTGAAAACCACTCTGCGTTTTACAACTGTTTTTTTCGTTCACTGATTACAACTCCTCGAAAAAGAAAATTGAATCAGAAAGAATAGCATTAGTGCTATTCTTTCTGATTAAGATTTTTTGAATGTGTCTTAGGACTCATTCAAAAAATCTGACACGATGTGAATCGAATTTGTAAAAAACATGCACCCGTATTTGACTGATTGATTAAGTTTGGCGCCGTGCCAGTGCCATTTTCTGCGGACAGCCGGACCAGCCTCGCTCTGCCATTTCCAGTTCCATTTCAGCTTTGGAATCGTTGTAACTTTCAAATCCCTGCGTTATTTTATTCATCAAGTCATAAATGAAGCAATTTTCACAAGATCTGTTTAGCGTAATTGAAAATAATTCAGTATTAGACATATATTTTTTATTGTAAAGTTAATATAGCGTCTAATAAAATCCACAGCTAAGTCTGCCAAGTTAATCCTTAGATATGTACAGCCTTTAATCAGCCAACCCAATGGGAATAGGTTTCTATGAACACCTCGCCACTGCACTGTCGCAGATAGGATACAAGTTCATAATTACACACTGTCGTATTCCCATAGAAAGTGTGTTCCTGCCACGCACGCAACGCCAATGAAATTCAAACCTTCACATTATTATTCATCAACTTTCAGACGGCTCATAAATAAATAGGGCCAACGTATACATACCTATGTGTCGGTTATAGTGCTCGATTCCGCTGCGGTCGAGGTCGGGAAATGAATTGCCCAATTTTCCGCATTTTCGGCCATTAACAACATCCGGTCGGTGCCAGGATCTGGGTGACGTCCGCAAATACTGTACACCCGTATGGCGCTCAGTTGGTAATGATAAAAAACTCGTTTTACACGCTTCTGGTCAAATATTTGTTTGCGGAACATTTGCATACCGTCGCGTGGGAGCATACATGTGTTTGGAGAGGAGGAGAGCTTTCTATTACGAAATTGGCTTCTGTTATGCCATTTAAATAACTACACTTGTAATTACCTAAACCTTGTCCCCGACACAGGTGGAAGGTTGAATGTTGAGTATACAATGAAATATTAAGTAGGTACAGTCGAGTTATCCAATATCT
This sequence comes from Epinotia bilunana, assembly GCA_947049275.1. Lineage (NCBI taxonomy): Eukaryota > Metazoa > Arthropoda > Insecta > Lepidoptera > Tortricidae > Epinotia > Epinotia bilunana. The sequence goes on along the minus strand of OX346269.1, from coordinate 10,280,674 downwards.
ATACAGACAACCGTTCAAAAATATCTATACACAGTCTTTATTGTTACTGACATAAGACGCATATGTAGATATTTTTGAAAGGCTGTCTGTATAGATATTGGAGAACTCGACGTACACGCTTCACTTATGTTTATGTAACAAATTATACCTAGGTAGTGGTATTCATAACCTGGTTGATTGATTATAAACATACAACGACCAAATAATATCAGTAATCAGTAAACTTGATAACTGAAATAAAAATACGACTTGAATAAAACAAACCGCTGTTCACCATTGCACCGCTTATAGAATGATGTTGTTTACTTTTACACAAAGCCTGAAATAAATAACCCGCGTTCATTGCAAAAAAAGAAAACGTGTTTTCTTAAATAGGTACTCCAGTGGTAAGTAACAGAAGAAAACTGGCCCAATTCAATATAGCCGGAGCGGAGGACGCTAAGAAAAACCCAGCGAAAAAATGTCTCGCAAACTTGTAACTTCAAGAGGCCATAACTTTGTTTTCCAGCCGTCAAACTGTAGCACAATATTCTGGAGTTTTATATCTAGCTGTAATGCCGGTGAACCACCAATCATAGCGAGGCGGGGCTAACGATTTCCGATATCAACAGTAACGGTTAACGACAGCAGTTACCTCACTAACGGCGCGCGATACTCGGATCCCGTTGTATCGCGCCTGGAATGAATTTCCTCTTTTCATTTAGTGTCCGCCGAGGTTTACCTAAGCTCGTTTAACGGGATTTTATTTCGTTACTAGTGATGTGACTGCGATCTTCCGTTTTTCTCGATGGAACGCCGAAAATAGCTTATGACTGTGATTTCATTTGGGATGGAATTTCAATTTCCGGTGGTGTTATATTATTATCTACTCAGGCCAACTACTGACAGAGGGTTGATACTCAGGTTATCTATTATTATAATATTATAATAGATTAGGTACCTATCAGAACTTTTAATGATCTTGATTATACTAAGGCTCTGCCGTGCCCCCAGATGCCAAGTCGAGCAAAACAGCGGCACGGCCGTACCATCCTTTTCTCGAAGCAGTTCAGGCCATTTTCGATCCCCCTATAACTTCTTTGTAGATAGAACTAGAAGCCTGAATTTCAGTAATCAAGCAGGCAATGTATAAACACGGTATATTTTTAAAAGTTAATTCAATTTGAACGAGTAGTTTAAGAATTATAACTAGTCAGTTTCTTAATTTTTGTCCCACTGTATAATAACTGTCTGACTCACCGATCATCAAAACTCTAAGGCACTTCTAGCAGACATAGAAGCTTCTAATTTAGAATACAATAAGTGTTTAGTGTATAAATCATGGGAAAACTAAAATATTTTGCAATTTCGGTCCAGTTTTCTAGATTAGAGAACTGCATAAATAAATTGAAGAAGTTGCAGAATTTTATTTAGCTAGCAAATAAAGAATAATAAGAATGCCTGAGACTTGGCTCTACGAAACATCTCACAACTTTTTACGGTGGAAGAGTTTCGAGACGTGGCCTCTTTTTACATGGAATGTTTTTTATGGGATTAATTATACTAAGATATAGTTTAATTGACATACCTACACATTGTGATTATTCCCATCCTTATGTTATTCAATTTAAAATCGTTATTTCCGTTGTCGGTTAATCCGATTAACTAAAAACTTTCCGAGATATATGTTTCATAAATAATAGGTAATAGGTAAAAACTAAAGGCCCGTCTTGCTTCCCCTAGAGTTGTGGCCTACGTTTGCTTTGTATGTGTTGTATATTTTGATTTTATAATATGTTGTAAGTACCTACACACAAGATAAACAGGTTCTTTTAAGTTATAGCAACATATGTAATATCGCTTCAATATTGGCCGGGAAGTTTTTCTGCTTAAAAAGGAAACAACGTAGGATCCGCTCGCGAGGCGGGCAACACTGTCTCTTTGATTTTCCGCAACTGTGCCCGCGACTATTGATTCCCCTGATTTGGAGGGATGCTCTTTCCCGTTTTAATCGCTGGATTATGATTTTGCTAGTACTGGTACAGGAACTAACCATGTATTAAATTAATTTATATGACGATTTGTGGTTCTGTGTGAAAATGATGTGTGATTTGAATTAGTTTTGAAGCTTTAGTCCTAAAGTTGATTGTTCAATTATACAAGTAGATACCTATACACATGTATTTTTTAGTCATAACTGGCAATGGTGTTTGCTTTGATTAAAATTATATGAATGTGTATGTATTATTAAGTTATTATCATACTAGTAAAACTATATTTTAATCTAGGCTATAAACTATCTTCGTGCAAAATGTAATCCATTCAAATATCTAAATATCCAAACATCTAAACATTCAAACATCTATACATACAAACGTCAAAACTTACGCATTTTTAATATTAGTAGGATACCTACACCTTAAAAACGTTTTTGAATCTTGTTTGTAAGTTATTTATTTATTTATATCAGGCAACGAGGCCTAGCATACATATCAGTATATAAAACTTATAAGTAGCAAAATATCACGTTAAGACGGACATGCGCGGAGCATGTACTGGGTATCAAATAACCGACCTCGAAATCGCCGGAAAACTACACCCTTCGGCCAGAACTCCTCTTTCATGAAGGTCGACAGATTGTCTGTCGGCACTCACCACATCGTGTGCAACGTAAATGGATGAACTACTCCGTCTACTGTATTTCTAACTCTTACATATTTTTTTGGCAAGAAGCAATTTCCACAGTTATTTCGCCCGTTAAAAATAAGCAACCGGAGCTTGAAAGTAGGTCATTTCAAACAATAAAACGAAAAATCACTCTATGAATCAGCTATATCTTTTTTACAACCCACTCAATATTCATCGTTTACATTTTTAGCAATTAAAGCCCATCAAAACTTTACGAGATGTCCTTCGAGCATCACTCAATTACGAGGCTACTTGCTTTTTAATATTACTCGAAGTCCAAAACCCTTTTAATCCATTCATACATACTCCGGCGGTATATAGCCACAAACTGCCGCCGTAATATTTAAGAAGGATAAAAGCATAACTTATTACCCACATAAGACTAAAGTTACATGTAAATAAGATAAACATATAACATTCATGTGAAGTGTACTTGGTGTATCTTAGTTTGGGATTAAGCTAATTCAGCGCTTACTCTAATCTTGTTAGAGTGTAGACATTACGGCTAGCATTACAACAGACCCAATTCTAAGATTAACTGCGAATTATGACAGCGTGTTAAAATAATATCCGAAACCTTCAAGCGACTTTTTATACCATACGAGTAATGTACAACTTTTATTTTTTCCGGAGGATAAAGCGGACGGCTTCAATTTACTATTTTCACTAAAACTTAGACTTAGAAATACAAACACATCCTCCTCGCTTTACTATTTACCTATTTACTGTTCGCTTTTTCCGTCGTCATGGTAAAATATCTAATACGTAAACTGCTTAGTTTTAATTTAAGATTGAATGAAGCCCGGGTTACTATTTCCGTTACAAAGTAAGAAAATTAGTGATACTTTTATGTAAAATCATACGGCAACTATATTACTTATTTATTGTAGGTAGGGTTGTATAGGTATATGTATAGTTCAGTACCTAACAATAAATTAGCAAAGTATCATTAAAATGTGTTAAAGTGATTGGTTGACAATGTTATATGTTTCTAATCCGATATCTTTTTGTTATAGGTATGTAGCAGGGCAGACAAATGCAAAGGTGTACTTTGTTCATTGGTTCGTGTTTTGTATACTAATGTTATAAAGAGGTCTATGAAGCTGTAATTTTTTAGTAGGGGTAATATCCGAATGTACTCATCCGATTTGAGAAATCCTTTCACCAGTGTATATAAAATGGATCTTCCAAATGGACGTGGGCTATATACCTCGTGGCTCCGTCTGAGTTATTTGTTATGTGCGGGCGGAGCCGCGCGTACTAGTCCATACTAATATTATAAATGCGAAAGTGTGTCTGTCTGTCTGTCTGTCTGTCTGTCTGTCTGTCTGTCTGTCTGTCTGTCTGTCTGTCTGTCTGTCTGTCTGTCTGTCTGTCTGTATGTTACCTCTTCAAGCTTAAACCGCTGAACCGATTTAGATGAATTTTGGTCATAGAGATAGTTTGAGTCCCGGGGAAGGACATAGGATAGATTTTATCCTGGAAATCATCCCCTAAAGGGGTGAAATGGGGTGGTGAAAGTTTGTATGGAGCTGCGATATAAACGAGTTCCACGCGGACGGAGTCGCGGGCAGAAGCTAGTATTTAATAAAATAGAAACCACATTGCTAACATAATCTTTGTTAGCGTATTTTCTCTACAACCGGCGTTGTATCCTGATAATCCTAATCCATAACCCTCTGTGATAACTTCCCGACCATTTTCTTAGAACGAAACCGTTGCTTCAAATTGTGAATGGTTTTTTGCTCGCTCGGAGAATACGAGATGAAGCGCGGGGGATGGAGACGGTCGCAGTGTTGTAGGTATATTTTTGACACATTTTATCTATATTGGACGTTCAAATAGATACGGATTTTGTCGCAAACCGATATTTACAAGGACCTATTGACGCAATGTTACATGTAAAATAAGGTTTTTGTACAACGACAGCCAGCGGAAGGGCATTTTAGCATATTTTTAGTAGGTAGTTATTTGAGCAAATGCGATATATATGCTTCTTTATGTATTATTATACCCTCAACCTTGAGATCCACAATATTACAATTAGTTCTGTAAATCTTCGCCTGTAGGGAAATCTGATGATAATGATTATTAGTTTTATAGCCACCAGGTATACATAAACTAGTTTGCTTAAACAGTATTAGCTCACTTTTGTTTTAGATACTTTCTAATACAATTTAAGGAGCTATTCAAATCAAGCAATCTCATTAAAACTTAAAATCGAGTAGCAGTAGAAGGTGCAACTAAAAATAGCTTGCGACCTTACTAATTGGATCGGGCCAAAGCAGATGTCCTAAGTGTTCGGAGTTAGAACCGTAGCCACGGCATTTTACTGAAGGAACTTCAGTTCAACTTTTTACCAGCTATTGGGAAATTCTCGTACTTCACTGATTAAAAAGTTGCAGGACCTAAATGAGAGATGTTTAGCTGCTTTAAGCGTAGTTAGCAGTTTTAAGCTGCCTGGTTGGTTTAATCGCAGGATGTAAAATGAGAAGGGTTAATCTGCAGTTCTTCTTATCAATTTTTTTCTCTTTTATTTAAACTTTATTGCATAAAACACAGAAATGTACAAATGGCGAGCTTAATTCCAAATGGCATTCTCTACTGACTAATCATTGGACTAAACAGAGATTTATAAAAGGAAAAAAGTATGATAACTTCAATTAATATCAAGTGTCGCGGTCCCTGACTATGGGCCACATAAGAAAGCCCAAAGTCACCCAAGGGCAATGGAGAGGGCTATGTTGGGAGTTTCTTTGCATGATCGCATCAGAAATGAGGCTATCCGCAGCAGAACCAAGGTAACCGATAGGTATAGCCCTCCGAATCGCTATACTTAAGTGGCAGAGGGCGGGGCAGATTGCACGTAAAACATTGGTATTGGCCATTGGGCCGTTGGGGCAGAAAGGTTCTCGAGTGGTGACCACGTACCGGAAGACGCGGCGTGGGTAGGCCCCCCACAAGGTGGACTGATGACCTGGTAAAGGTCGGGGGAGTCCGCTGGATGCGGGTGGCGCAGGACCGGTCACATTGTCACTCTTTGGGAGAGGCCTATATCCAGCAGTGGACGTCTTTCGGCTGATATGATGAATATCACGTTACGAATAAACAAATGTAATACTTATACTTACACTACATATATGTAGACATACATCAGTATAAAATACAAGATATGTATAAATAGATATACTTATACACACTACGACATGCCTTAGGTAATGCTGTTGATGCAAATATATTCGTGTACCAGAAGGTGTAGAAAACCAACCATCCTATTATCAAGGTTGATTCATTATGACCTATGGACGTGACAGCTGATAAATCTGAAGTCCGTAGATAGATAAAACGTCAAGAAATCGGTATAAAGAATCTATGTTATTATCTCTATAATGGATAGCTTGCCGTGACCCGTAAAAACAATACAATATGTGACCGAGCCACAACCGAACTGACATCAATCTTCCTGTCCTCTCATCGGACGAACGAATCAAAAAGCCAACCCGCAATCGGCGACTTGAATACAGATGCCTTTTTTAAGATTCCTGGCCGAAAACACCCGCTATTATCGCTTTGGATCCCTGAAGGGAGGGGTAAATAGACGAATAGTGCAAAAGGGAGTGACGTCACTGTTTGGAGTGCCGTTTGAGTGTTGAATTTGTAAATATTGGTTCGTTTTTGAGGGATCTCGAACGTTTCTCTTAAATTGAGTCATTTGTATTGTGGAGAGGAAGCTAGGTTACTTGTAAGTGTAGTGCTTATTGACCACTTTAGGAGTCGAGTGCGTGTGGGTTCGGATTGCTGATACAGTCAACGCGTTTTGAATACGAATCGAATGGCAAATGCAATGTATCCAATTTATTATATGGTGTCGTAAAATGCTCCAGTGTTGTCTAGATTTTGACCAAAATGAAAATTTGAGGCGGTTTTCAAATGTGAGGGTGCTGTTTTTAGGTCGGTTTCATGTGTCTAGTGAGTCCACGTATTCGTTTTATGTTATATATACTAAAAGTGATAATTCGTGGGTAATGTGAGAGTAAGAGTGTGTGTCATATAAGTACAAGTATGATGTGGTGTTGTCGTCGACTTCTACGGATACCTTGGACTGCTATGCAAACAAACCAATCCATTCTCGAAGAGCTGCACATACATCGTCGACTATCCACAATATGTCAAGACCGTATTCTCACATACTTTGGACACCTCTCACGACGTTCTTCGGATAGCCTGGAGAGCATAATTATGACGGGAAAAGTCGAGGGCCAGAGGCCTCGAGGCAGACCACCCGCTAGATGGAGCACACTAATCACTGCACTCTTGCAACTCCTGCTCCTTACTCCTCTCTAGACCTGCATGAGGCGATACATAAAGCGGGTGATCGGAGCCTTCGGAGAAGTCTGGTCAACAAGAAGGGGACTTGATGTCTTGATCCTCAGCATTGAGGGAACGACTGATGATGATAATGATGATGAAGTACAAGTATAGACCTGTACAGTCATCATCAGAAGTAGCTAAGCATAATAACACGCTCAAAATTAGCTACACAGATCCTTATTCCCTTGACATTAGAGTTCATGTGTAGATGATTTTGAGCACTAGAACTGCTTAAAAACTTCTGCTGCTGACTGAACTTGTATGACACATGCTTACTTATTCATTTTCGCTAAAGTATTTTATAAAACGAAATGTTCCAATTATTGTTTTACGGTATTTAGAATAATTGGGCTTATTTTAATCACGTGAATTGTAGCGAAAAGCACATTTAAAGGCATGATTCATATGTGAGTCATTGGATGGGTTAATAAGAGCACCTTTACATATATCTATCACATAATAAGTACAACGATAATTCGTTTAATTACAACTACTGGCTACAGCGTTACATCTTATTTTTATTCTTGATATTTGCTTATAAAGATTCCTAAAATATGAATTAGTCTTTATAAATTTACTTTTAGAATAATAAAGTTACGTTTTATAACTTTGAGAATGAGTCATGATCAATATTATATCTCATTATAGCGACACTCGAGTGCCAAGATTTCGACAGTCAATTTTCTTTCAAGAGTGTATCATAATTCAATGGCGAAAAAAGGAATTTATTCCTTTTTGCCTGTCGTTTGCATTCATTTTGGAGTGGGCATCTGGGGGTAATGGCATCGTATATTATCCTCATTTATCGAATTTATCAAGTGCGGGGGTGTACTTTTGAAAAAGTATACTCATCGCAGGAATTATTGGAATTTACAAGATTTCTATAATTTATTTTTGATTCTTAAATTCATACTTCATTTTATACTAGTTAAATCGGAAGTACGGTCGTAGAACTTAATGTTGGGCACATTGCCACGGCCCACTCTCATCAGACACGTTTAGCCCACAAAACTTTACCATTTGTGTTTTCAACTTCTGACCTATTAATTCATCTCAGGTTATAACGAGTTCCCAGACATTGTTAATCCTGTTTTGCCGACCCTCCCTTGACCGCGTCGGAAAAGATCATTTTGCAAAACGCAATTAAACTTTAACTTCATTAAGGAATACCTTATTTTCTTTCGTTCAAATAATAGGGCAGCCGCATTGTTCCACCAATTCAGTCCCTATTGTTCGTGTACAATGAAAGGCGTATTTCAGTGTTTGGGCAATTGTAGGGGCGTCAGTTTTTTTCTTAATTAGGGCACGTCGCAAAATATTAAGTGCCTGGCCATTCCAGTTTTATGGAGCCACTGCGAGACGAATAAGATCTTAGTTTTTCCATTATTTTTATTGCTTTTCATCATGTTTCGGTAATCGCTTGAGCTCGCTAATTAAAATAAATTAACGGACCTGCCCTAATTGAGGATTGATTCTGTTCTCTGTCAGTTTTATGTCGGGAAGCCTTATTCTAACTTCTCTCGTTATGGGCGTGAATTGGAAAATATCGCGGTCTTAGAAACGCTATTCTCGCCAGATAAGGAAACATGATTGCTTACCATTTTCTCTATAGAAAAAAACCCATTTGTTATTTTTTGCCTTTTGAATTCGGCCAACTCAAAAAGTATAATATTTTACGACGCAATTAAGTTTAAATTATTGTATTTTACCTCATCTAAAATCAGGTAAAGGTAATATGAGTAAAACTTTACAAAGTTAAATATTGAAGAGTGTTTGCATCTAGATTTCACGTGCGCAGAAGACGTAAGCGCGTTTCTTACAAGAGGGGGTGGGGGTTGATATTCGCAAATCGCCTCGAATTTAGCGCTAGAATCAAGTATGCATTACTAGCTTCCGCCCGCGACTTCGTCTGCGTGGACCCGGGATAAAAACTATCCTATATTTTAATCCATGCTACGAACTATCTTCGTGCAAATTTCATCCAAATCGGTTGAGCCGTTTAGGCGTGAGTGATTAACAAAAATTCAAACTTTCGCATTTATAATATTAAATTGGGAACGTATGCATTTACAGGCGCTTACGCGTAAGGAAATATGTATGCGCCAGTAAAGAGGATTACGTTTAAAAACGAATAAGGTATAAGAATGTCGCGAAATTAAAGATTCGACCGATTACACTTGGTTTCTTACTTAGCTCTAATATCTCACTGCATCCTTTATTCTATTCTGAAAATATGCAACAATGTTCATTTTATCTGACATACATATCCTCTAAAAGGCACACGTTTCATATAAAAATAAAAGTTCAAAAACTAAAGTTAGGTCTGTTATTTTTCGTCTGAAAACTATCTGAAGCAATAGCACGCCGCTGTTTGCTGAAACAACACACAGACCCGGCGAAGAACTGCGTCAACTGGAATAAAACTTACGTGTAATGTTAGTGAAATGAAACTTTATCGTTTTACCTCGGTTACAGTCACTGAGCGCCTTTTATTCATACATGTTTCCCCATTGGTACCTAAATCTGCGTAGAACTTTGATGTGAATTTGTTTGCAGTCATCGTAGTTTTTGTAACTAAGTATATTGCACTTTCAGAGGTTCTAGTATAAGTTTTACCGAAACAAAACGTTACGACCGCGTTTGCGTTTAGCTGTCAAATCCCATACAAATTGAAGGTAAAACGCAAACGCGATCGTAACGTTTTGATTCGGTAAAACTTATACTAGAGCCTCTGACTAACAAGGTAATTTATTTAACATTAACTTTAGAGTTAAGTATATTAGGGTGAGTTGTTTGCCGATTGCCCGCTTGCGACACCAGAAAAATAGCAAACGCATCGTTTTGTTGACGTCACACACTACCCCCGTGCCTAGAGCGAGTAGCGGTGTTATTATGGTTGCGGTCGTCTGTAAGGTGGAGGTACTTCCCTAGTTGAGAAGCTCCGAAACGAGCGACATGACACACGACATTCACTACTTCTCACAGTGTTTCGTCTAGAAAAAGCTAGGTAGACAGTTTTTTTTGGCTGTGTTTTTGGGTTGTATGACGTTCACTCATGATTAATTTAAAAAATTAAGTTGTAATTTTATATAATTAGCAAAAATGGGGGCCAATTTACTAAAAAAACATTATTTACTTAAAAATATTATATTTTATTCATAAATTAATAACAATATAACACGGAAAAAAACCGAAAATACGAATTAATTACTAATTTAAAATTATTTGTACACTTTTTTTACAACATTTTTAAACAAAAAAAAGACTGCTATTGTTGATCATCATCATTGGACTCCCCTGTTGTATAAGAAAAATTGTAGTTTTCTTCATTTTGGGAAATCACCCTAGGTAGGTACAGTGTGCCTAGGCTGTATAGTAGGAGGGCGAATCTCCGAGCGTTTGAACCGCTCGGTTTTAACGTCATTGTCGGCTCAAGATTATTTCATCAGAGGTAAAGCGTACCGCAGAACCTTTAGTCAAAAAAGATTCAGTACTGGTACTGGCTAACATCTTCATCAAAAGTAGACTCTGATACTCTTACCTTTTAATAGTATTTGCTGTCTACGACAATGACGAAAAAATACGCATTAAAAAGGAGCTATTAAAAGGTTTAACACCTCTGAAGGTAATTTATCTACCTTTTTTACATGCATGTGCTCCTCTGAAGGATACCATGCAATTTTAGCTTTACGCAAACAATTATGATATGATAGATATTCAACGCCTTCATAGACCACTTCTCCTAGTCTGTTTGTACGTGTGTTGTCGATTTAGTCAAAACAATACGCTAATGCCTCGTCACTAAACTTGTCATCAATGGACATTGATAACTATGTAAACAAACGAGGTAACTTTGTTTTGTCACTTTCTCCTTGAATTTTCACATCACCTCATCAAACACCACTGAAACTATACACTATTGAACCGGTCGTTACCGTAAAATACAAAACCATAACATGTATAACTGAATCTTGGGTATTTCATTAAAAGTTTAAAACTGTTTCATAAGTTAGGTTAGTATGACATGATGGAGTGACGTTATTTTTTCTTTTAAATTCTACAATTGACTATGATGGGTAGTGTTGTGACTAAAGTTGGTGATATTGTAAAGCCGCTACACACTACCCAACTCACGCTCTGTACCGGCCATCGCGGTTGTGTACACTACCTACGCGGTAGTTTTATCAGAGGGTAAAGAATCGTAGTGTTTTATCAGTGGGTAAAGTGGTTAATAAAATTTAAAAATACCTACTTGTTTTTTACTTTCGATATTTTAATATTCAATATGTTTCGACAAAAGAGTACAGTAAATCTTCCCCATCACTAGTAAAATCATCATTCAGAGACAAAGTCAATATGGCGGTTTGTTTACATAGTTACTTAGCAAAGTCCATCGACGGCGACTTTAATTAACTGCCTAGGACTCACAAAATAACTGTTATCGTGAGAACTAGAGGATGTATTTAATTTTTGTGGACTTTCACTAGTGTTTTTAATCACTTTTGCCGTACTTCTATGTCTTGTCGAACGCGAAACAACTTCGGCAGCAGTTAAAAGTTGGCCAACACTACGCGATTGAATCAGGTCTTCAACGATTTTTTTTCGTTTTGAATGAGGATTCCTGAAATCTTTTCTGGGTCTTATTATATATATTAACACTTTCAGATGACGTTGATGGCCACGGTTGGGTTGCGCACACTCTAAATTTTAAATCTTCGCTATCCATCCAGTTTTTAAATTTGGTTAAAAATATCTCTTTCGACTTTCCCGCAGCAATCCATTAGGTAGCAACTTTTATGGCAAAACAGGACAAAAGATTTTTAATTCTCGTTTCAGAGTTCTTAGTAATGACATAATTCAAATTTTGCTGACACGTAGCTGTAGAGATGACTACCTATTTCTTTAATTTTTCTCTTGTTTCCATCATTCGTTAAAAAGCTCCATCTTTGATACGGAATGTACGTGCTCTGAAAAAATAAGAAATAATATGTTCTACTCATTTCTGCTGAATAAAAATTACAGGAACGGAAATAAAATAAATGACTAGATAATATCTATGGGTATGTAAAGCGGAGTAAAGTATTTCCCATTCTTTTAAAGTTGATAAACTTAGAAAAAGGACCACGTATTTCGACACGTTTTTAAAACCATCTTTTATAATATTGAAAAGGATATAAATGACTTGTTTAACAGAAAATAATATAGGGACTTACTTTCATATATGTGATCCATCACTAACACTTTTTACAAAATAACGTATAATCACAAGAGATGTTGTTGAGCATGTCACAGAAATGCAACTGATTATAAATAGTGTGATTGCACTTACCTCATTAGCTGACTTTAGCACCCTATAACTAATGGCATTAGAAAGTTAGACATAAATAATGAGTTAATATAGGGGTTTAAACATGTTATTTATCCTATCTGATCACTTATTAGTAGAAATCCGCTGACTTTTGTCCACCTAGCTTGTTCTACACGAAACACAGTGCCTCTCTATTTTATTAAATAACATCAAGTAAATTTATTTACCAACGGGTTGTGGACCCCTGCCTCTATTCAGATTGTCAAATTCGCATCTGTTCCGTATTTCAATATGTATAGCGCGCTTGTTTTGACCCGTAGAATATTGGTAGAAGGGCATTTTGCAAGTGGGACCGTATGCGCGTATACCCTAGATCGGTGCCGGATCTTGGCACCTTATCACAATCACTTGTGATAAGGTGTGTCAATAAAACTAATAATAAAGTGAAGTAGAAGTATGTACAGAATGGGTAAATTAGTCAGTCAGTACGGAGCGTGTATTAGCTTAAAGTCACTGGCCTGAACAGTAGAGACGTTCGTAGTCTGGAGGGTGATAGCCGTAGGTTTTAGATAATCCCGGAGGTCCCGCTGGGCTGGGCAGGCCTAGAGCACACCTTCAGGTAGCTTGGAGGCAGCGGCGCAGGCGAAAGTATATGCAGCAGCCGAGCAGCGGTCAGTAGTAGCGGTTTATAGATTAACCAGGCATAAAGGGCTGGAATCAATCCTTTTTGTTACTACAGGTTCAAACCCATCCGAGCCTCACAAGATTTAGACCAGTGACGGCTAAATGAGGCTTGGATTGGGTTTAACAATAAATATATACACATAGATATATATTACTTCGTAAAGATAGACCCGGCCGACCCGCGGTCCGCTACTTGGTACGCAGTCCGTACAACAGATGGCGCCACTCTTTTCCATTAACGACGGTTAAGACAAACGTATCTTGACTTTCGATATCATTGTATATACAGAATACAGAACTTATAGGATACAAAACAGACCTGCATAAGTGACAGCCCTTGTATATATGAACACATAGTTCACACTATTTACTAGTAGAGGTAATGTCGAGAACTGTACATAGGTTACATAAATCATTAAGTTTTATATTATAAAATAGGTTTTCTCTAACGAATACGTAGGCTAGCGAAAATTTCTGACAGAAGAAAACAAAACACGGCCGTGACAACTGTACATTTTTCTTTATCGCCGGCCAGTGCGCTAGCGGCCGCGCGGCGCAGGTTTTGCCGTATTACACACTAATCAGATACGTCGGCTCGAAGTGGACTTTCAGTCATAGCATAGAATACCACGGGTGCGTAGTGTGATCAGCTTAAACAATTGCTAATCAACTTTCATATACAAATAATATCCTAAGAACAATTTAATAAAAGAACACATCAGTGGAAAGTATTTCCTAATTTAGCTCTATATAGTAGGTACATAATTTACTTAAAAGCTGTAACGCGAAACGGCTGAAGCAGACACGTCCGTCTCGCCATAAGTACCTTGGCGAAACGCCAAGGGTAACTTCCCTTCGCTTTATCCCCGTATCTACCTTCACTAAAGCCAATTGAAAAACTACCTTCATCCTCTCACCTAAGGCCTATCTTTGGACAGCTAAGCCTCAATCGGTAAGCCTTTCTGAAGTGGGTACTGCCAGCATTTATCAACACATCTGGATCTACAAACAGCGATGTTGCACTATTCTGTGATTCCTCTTTGATATTGCCGAAAAGTTTTGGAAAGTCTAATATCGAAAGTGGTTGGCGTGCATTGTATTTACATAGTACGAATTACTACTGAGTCGGCCGCGACACGTGTTGGACGAATAGGTGTTGTAGCTCAATCTTATGCACCAACGAATGCTGTCGAGCCAGACGCAAGACAGCGATAACGGTTTTTTATGTATTTAAGTATGTATTTATCTATATAAGTATGTTTATCGTCGTCTAGCACCCATAGTACAAGCTTTGCTTAGTTTAGGGCTAGGTTGATTTGTGTAAGATTGTCCGCAAATATTTTTATTTCATTTTTTATTTTATTTAGATTCTTACATTTACAAAACGTAGCCCTCTGATAAATGATCATAACGTCAATCAATTCATAAAGAAGAAACAGATTCGGAATAAAATCAAGTAATATTTAATTAAATTGTGAGGTTGTTGGTCAAGTATACTAACCTTTTAAGTGTCCAAGCACTTACGAGGTTAGGATAAATCATCGCGATCGTAAAGTTTTAGTTTTACAGCTTAGTAAATGCCAGAAAAGGAATTCCTTCTTAAATTAAGGAACGAAGGATGAGCCCTTACAGACATTAAACTGATTCTCACACACGCCATTCGTACGTGTGCATATTCCAAGCGTTTCATCAAAGAGGACTTGACTACTCTTCATGTTTTAAACGTTCAATTTCTTTATCTTTTATTTAAGGTATCTTACAAGTAGGTACTGGTAAACACTGGTACACTTTTTTGGCCTGATGTAAAAGTTGTAATTTTAGAAAAGTAACCTTTTAAACATATATTTATTTATTTAATGTATCGAATTTCGAACCCTGGATTAAAAAAAATACATTTTTTTTTGTACCTATAGAATCAATAAAATTCGTAATTTCGTTTAATTTGAAAACAGGTAATAAAATAAAGTAAAATTGACGACCTAGTTTGAACGGCATTTTCACCAAAAGACACTTGAATGCGTTTAAAAGCGCCGTGGCCCGATTGGCTTCTTTAGTGTAGTAATTTCACGCGACCATCGAAACCAGGGACTCCTTTGAAAGGTTAACTCTGTGGCACGGAACTGTAATTAGAGCCGCGGAAGTCGCCACTACGCTATAGAAAACCTTTCTTTGCGATCGGACACCCTTGCTTCGACCGCCGAATGGACCGTTTTGGGGGTTCCATAATAGCACTGAACGAAAGATACTTATCCTACAACCATTGAATGATAAAAAAACATAAACGGGTCATGTTTGCCACCATTAAAAAAATCGCTAGAAAACTCTGGCTATCCTTAAAAACCTGTGTTGATATTAGATAATTATTTAACTCCTTCGCTTGGTGATACCGTAAGTAAGATAGCGAAGTTTATAGCACCACGATACACACTATCATTTCAATACGTCTATAATGCGTTCCAGAATTTGGCTCCCACCAGCAATATGGTTTTGTTATTAGTTGGTATATTCCTTCGGTGGGCACTGGCGTCCCCGCTAGATTTCCACTCATCTATGGCCAATCATTTTCGAACGCGTTCAGGTTATCCCACTAAATCGGACTGGGCTTGCCCCGCCACCTGTGTCAGCCATGCGGCAACCGCCAAGTGGCTTTGACGAGCCCACGTCAGTGGATGCACAACAGCACGATTCTAGGGGTAACTATGCTAACAGATCTTGAGAAAATAACATTTTTAGTTAGGATACAGTAATACGTCTCATGCGAGTCCGACTATGATCATTCTTTTTATTTAGCACCAGTTAACGAAGACTATTCTTTTTGCGCCGAAAGATGTTGTCGCCCGCATTGTTTGCATAAATTGTTCCACGATTGTTGCCATGACGGTTGAATACTCAAAGGAATGTTATGTCGAGGGAAATATTTTTTCCCGAATACCCGTGTTGTTTGTTTTGTCCGTCTGCCTGATCTAAATTCAGCGGACGGATGTTTTATTTACATTGTTTGTTTTTGTCTGTAATAACATTATGGGAAAGTTTTAAAGATACGATTTCAAGTTCAATAAATGAAGTAATGTTCAGTTTAATAAAGTTTGAAAAGCTGGCTAAAAATATGCGCTAAAATGTGGCTATAATAGTTTACCATATTCAAAAAGATGGTACCATATGAGGGCTTACCACTGAAGGGCAATTAGAAACATACGTGACGCATTCCCATTTGAATTTAAGTTATCCCTAGCGTAAATTTGACCCATTTTATTCATAGACTGCCTGATTTACTCTCTGTGTAAAAAATATAGCCCCAAATGAAACCACATGGTGCACAGCAATAACAATATATCGTATCTCAGTATTCAAATCTGTTTAAGGCGCACCTGCATAGTCATCATATGAAGATATTCACCAAAAACGGGACTTGCGGGCTTATTTCGAGGCATTCAACTTTATTGATATAGAATATTGGAAACACAATGGCGTCAGCAGCACATTGGAATTCAGAATGTTTTCTGTTGCATCCCCTGCTTGTATTAGTGTGCTTTATTCACTAGCGCTTAAGGTTTGTTTTGTGTTGGGGTTTGGGTAGCTAAGGGGTGTTTGGTATAAGGGTCGCCGTCGATTTGTGAGCTGGCTGTATATCCTGCTGTAGATAGCTGGCAGACGGCCAACAGCTCGCCTACACTGCAGGCTAGAAGGCCACATCGTTTTATCTATTCAGAATTGAAAGCAGCAATAATAAAATTGTCTGGCCATCCTCAACGGCCTGACGCGTTCTCATAACTTAAATTGAAATCGGAATTGACTGCAAACATTTTGATGGATACGTTGCTCTGACGAAGATAAAATAAAGGTTAAGCTTGTATTTGAATAACAGACAGTTAACCTCTGCTAATTAAAGCAAGTCTTGTTCTTATCTCGGACTTTGAAGTGGATACAGACTTCGACAAAGCAACGAAGGCTTATTTGATTTCTAAAAATGGTTTTTTGTAACGTTTTCTAACGGTTTTAGGGCTCCGTACCAAAAAGGAAAAAAGGAACCCTTATTTATTTATTATTTATTTTATTTATTTATTATTAAAAACAAGAACGGTTAAACCAATGACAATTGTTAAATTAAAGTCTTACGAATTATATATTACAGGAATAATTATGACACATTAAGATATTTCATCCATCAATTCTCACACATTTCACAATAGGTAAGGCGTCGAGACATTAACTTAGGCCAGCGATCAAGAAAAATATCGACCTCTGGATCAGTGCGCAGGAGCCCGTTGAATGAGTTGAGCATGTCGGACAGTGGTGAGTTGGTTCGACTCTGTCCGTCTGTCCGTCTGTCACAACGTTAAATATCTCAGGAACTACTTACGCTACCCGTTTGAAATTTGGAACAATTGTAAAGAACACACGTGTATGGAAATTGATAATTATTAATATACATTTAAATTTTCTTGGAAAATTAAGAATATGATGGGGGGGGGGGTTTAAAACTCAAAGTCTAGTTTGTAGACCTAGTGGGGTATTATATGAAAGGGCTTGAGTGGCACTTTCTAAAGCAGTTTTTTTTTACAACGTTTTTTGATTATTGAAGGAAAATGTTGAAAAAAATACTATTCCCCCCTCATCTCCAAAGTTTACCAAGTTGTAATTATGTAAAAATAAAACGATAAATTGATCAAAAATCTTTTCTTAACTTAGTATATGTTATTTAATTACTTTTTATGAACTTTATTGTTTTTAACACAAATTAATATGATCCACAAAATTGATTACTTCCTCTGTAATTGGCTTTTTACAATGGCGTAGTCATAAAAACTTGGATATACGATTGCATAATCTATACTCTATTCCTACTCGTATGTTATAAGGAGGAAAAGGCTGTGAGATTGTATAGCTTTGTAAGTTTGTATGCAATGGGTAATCTCCGGAACTACTCATCCGACTTCAAAAGTTGTTTCACCTGTGTATAAAATGGACTTTCTGGAAGGCTATGTTTTGTCTTACGGATTTGCCTTTGTTCTGTGCAATACGCTAGTGAAACCGCACGGGCAACTAAAAGGTAATTTTGTTCATTAAATTGGGAATTATTTTATAGTGCTTTTGGTGGTGAAAACAAAGAGAAACTAAGTAATATCCATTACCAATTTACGATTTGCATGTTCGAGACAACCAACAGATTTTTTCAAACAAAATCCGGGCTTTTATTCTCTATGTATTCTATTACTAATTAGGGACAAATTGTAAACCTAAGATATTTCATTAAAGGGAATTTCGTAATATAAACCCTATGTGGGTTCTGCGGGTTAGGGGTTGGGCAATGAATCTTTTGAACACTGGGACCTATTTCGCTAGTAGCTTTGATAACAATTAACCATATATTATGTTCTGCGGTTCTTTACTTATATACGGACGTTAAATGCTTCATAGCCTAGGTAAGTATTTAAGTGTGGTGTAATTTTTAGTTAAATTACTTACCAACATGCTGATTTTATCACTGTGGATAACAATTGTAAAACACAATCAAAAAATATATTAGTATAGTCTTTTACCTGGGCATCAATGTTTTTTGGTCTTTCTCTATCTATCCCTCTTCACCGTACTGGCTTTATGTCCAATTCTTTCACTGTGCAGGTGGTTCGTCTTTGGAACGCCGCGAGCAGAGAAGCCCCGAGCAAATTCGTTTTTAAGAAATCTGTGCGTAATTTCTTTGGCAGATCCGAGTAGACTAAAGGTTTCAGGTTTGAAAATTTAAATCATAAATCAATCATTTATTCATGACAGCAAATACACACTAATACATATAGAAAAGAAAAAAGAAATATATGCGTCACGAAAAGGACCCGGCTCAGCATGATGCTGGCTTTAACTGCCAGCGCTGGTCTTCCGCCGAGTCCATTTGGTGAAGGAACGGAAGGCAACACAACAAGAAATATACAAATAAACACATAATTAGTGCTAGACATAACGGAATCAGTAAATTAGTAGACGTAGCAACTTATTGGCATGCGACGAGTTGCTACGCCTGCTTAGACCTTTATACAAATTATGAACGTAGCCATAATATTATGCTGCTAGCGCTAGCAGTGGCAATAATAGGAATCAGGAAGAAAATAATTCGTTCGCATGTAGCGTATATTTATGTATATATATATATATATATTTGTGTATGTAAGTATTTATTTTATTTATGTGTATGTATTTGTGTAAATATATTGTGTATAGGAGTACCGTAATGTATTTTTTTTTAGTTGTTATTTGCACTGCCCACAATCTTTTCCGCTTTGCCTTAAGGTTTGACTGGTAGAGAATGCCATTTGGCATTAAATCCGCCTTTTGTACGATAAGTTTTTCTTTTGTGCAATAAAGTTTAAATAAATAAATGTTTATCAGTTTCATCGCATTCGCTTTTCAATTTATTTTCAGTGTTTCGCCCTCTCTGTCAGTTTTAGACACCGGAAACTGGAAAATTCGAACCAAGATAGACCTGCGCGAAAACCATACGAGATAAATGGCAGCAACTTACACAATATTTATTGGGTCATTATTTAAAATGAATCCGTCACAGCAAACAATGAATCATAATAAAACACGAGGCGGAAATTAAATTCAGTGAGCATGTTTCGTGAATTAAAATGCATAGCACGTAACGCACCCTTCTGGGGTGCATTATTACAGGAACGGACCACGCCGGCTCGTATCTTGTTCGATAATTGCAATGAAAAACCTTCTTTATTGATAAGTCATAGAGAACAAAGTCTAGTTTCACGTAATAATAAAAGGTACGAGGTTGGTATAGTAATTAAGCAAAATACTGTGGGGCTGAAAGCGGATCGGAGCTGACTCCATAACGTGTCGCGGGCAACTTAATGGTAATGGAACGCACGTCGATCAGTGAGGTGCAATTTGTGGCCGACATTGTTTATGAAATTAACCTAACCACTACGTTATTAGGAGCACGTGAGATCCATGAAAATGGAGCTTTGGGAGTCCATTATGACTATGTGGAATATATATATATACTTATTTGGATTTTTGTGTAGTAAAATAGAACGTTATGATGTTGTATATGTTTAAACAAGTTTTGGGTATCAAGAACGTCCTTGCTGTGATTGAGTAAATAATGAAAGAAATTAATTTTATTCTGCAAGTAGGCCGTAACGGCACTTTTACAAGTCAAAATTCTACCAGCGTTTCTGAAAAGAAGCCCAATATTAAGAAGAAACGCTGAAACAAACTCAACAGTCAGTCATTTTTTGCCAAAAAAGCTTATTACGATGATAGTTCTTAACCTACTTAAAATAAGTCAAACTGAATATGAATACAAAGATAAAAAACATCATAATGCGTTGTTCTACAAGAACACATGTCCGAATAAAGCTATATGAATAATTAAGCAATTTTGGGCTCGGTAAGAAAAAAGGCCATTTGATGCCATTCACTGAACTAGAAGTTAAATACCGTACTTATTCCGTCTCTTTACTTGTTTCATTTCATTTCAAATAATTCGAACGTCAATTTAAATCGACGGAGGCACCGAAATCAATCAATATGACAGTTTAGTTCATTTTAATCTTGATATCATTTCAATGCGTCGCTTCAGATAGACCATCGAGCCGTTAGTGTGACAGCGGCTCTTAGTATATTGAGAGCAGCTTCTAGCAACATCGCCTGCATAATCAATCGATACGACAGTTGGTTGCATGACCTCGATGGTGTAAAACAACGGATTATCTACATTATACTTTAGTGCCTGTCTACGAATACATTTTCAATTTAAAAAATGTGAGAAATTTTGATCCAAGTGCTCTCGCCACTCCTCGTCGGAAATGGCGTATACGTACATCATTTTTTTTATTACAACAATAATAAAACTGTAAGTAAAGGACAAAATTCCCATTAATACTTTTGCGCATATGTCTGCTGTATTAAGTATTAAGATTACACAATCGTCTGAATTATCAAACCAGTACAAATCAATAACATAATTAAATCGTTAAATTATTGGAATAAATACCTTTCTGTTTCATTTATTTTTATTTTTCAGAAATGTATGTATGTATGTAAGCACTTTATTGTACACAATAACAGGTTAAATAGATCAAAGTACAAAGGCGAACTTATCCCTATAAGGGATCTCTTCCAGCTAACCTTTGAGCAATTGAGAGGAAGGTAGGTAGACCGAGATAGGCAAACTTATAGTGTGTACAAGAGAAAATGAAAACAAAACCTTAAAGGTATTAATTCTAGACAAATAAAACATGCCAATACATATATAAATATACAGTATAAAATATAATACACACTGTCATAAGTAATATATATCGCAAATATACAATAAATAAATAAATACTATATTCAACCAATTCACAAGTCATTGGAAAGCCACAACTTCTTCAAATTCATCTTAAGTGACGCAACAGACCGCGACTGTCTCAGCGACAAAGGCAACTCATTCCACAACTTAACAGCGCGCGCGGTAAAAGATCTGGAGTATGTTCGCGTCTTTTTAGACGGTACAGCAAGAAAGGTTAAGGTTAGCACTCGACCGCAAGCGGTGGCCACTGCCGTCTGCCATATAGTTAAACCGCTCAGAAAGATAAGGAGGGGAAGTAGGGCTGAACAGCGTGTTGAAAAGTAATGACAGGATATGCACGTCCCTGCGCCGGCGAATCGGTAACCATCGAAGATTAGAACGGGCTTTGAAATGTAAAGGGGAGTATGGAATAAGTTTCTGTCAAAAATTTCATTTTTGGTACAAGCTTTTATTGCCGACTGTACTTTTCTGTATACCGTCATCGACTACTCATTGAGACGATTCTAATGAGCCCAAACTGGTTTTATTACGGACTTCCTATGGCCACCTCCATCATCAAATCAGCTCCACGTCATCATAATATTGCATTGTCACGCGATTTATACATGCATGCAAAATTTCAGCTCAATCGGAAACCGGGAAGTGGATCAAATTTAACTTGCAAGATTTGATTACAGACAGACAACGGGACAGGTGAAAGTAAATAAAAGCTTGTAAAAAGCAGTTTTTTTATTGACACATTTCTCAACCATTCGCTCAAATCAAAAATCATTTTGGGAAGAGAATCAATGTCACATGGTAATAATAAATTTAATAACTTTTTAAATATTAAAATTAAATATTACATTTCATGTATTTGCAAATAGCGTACCGGAAGGCGCAGCGTGAGACCACCAGAAGTTGCACTGATTACCTGGTAAAGGCCGCGGGACTCCGCTAAATGTGGGTGGCGCAGAACCGAGCATTGCGGCCCTCTAGGGGAGGTCTATGTCCAGCATTGCACGTTTTTCGGCTGAAACTAATCGGTCATTCATCCCGGCCCAGCGCTATCCAACAAAATGTCAGTACAAGCGCGCAAAGACATTGATATCTAATTAGAATTTTTTGCAACAGTTTGATCGAACTCTAGATCAGGCTTACGCGGTTCGACTCTGGTGAGTTGTTGTTGCGCAGCGTTGTGAACGAGCTTTGGACATTACAGTGACATCGCCAGTAATCCATTTACATCTGCTTCTAGCGGCATCCGCAATCCAATTAATGCGCCAATTACAGGTATATCCTTGCTTGTTTAAAGCAATCCTAGTCAGTACGTATTTGAAGTGAGGATGTCTAACAATTATCGAAAATGCGGATACAAGGTACTCGGATGGAATCCAAATAATTTTACCAATTTCGTATCGTGAGTTGGTTTTAGAGCATGGAATGATATGCGTGTGTAGTGTACGTCTTTTGATTTCACTGAAGCGCTATGATGTAAATGTATTATTACATTAAATCCTAAACAGCTTCTCTAGAATAGGATGAAATTTAAGCAAGCCATCTAACTTAGTTTATATCCTCAAATAAATTTACTTGATGGGCGTTAAGCGCTGAAGGCGATACAAAGCTTCCATCTCTCGTAATCTTAAATGCACTTTATTATGGTAAGTTTCATTCCTTTGCGACCGTAGAAAGGTGTTAAGGCGAGAATAAACTTTGGATCAGCTTAATGTATAAGATTTAGCATACTCCGGTGCAAGTTTCAAGCACTCAGGGTATAGTCGGGTGCCTAGCTCTAAAATGCTGGGAAATAAACAAAAGGTGACAGATTTGGAGTGGAACAGCTTTCCTGCTTAACCAAGTGCACAAGTGGTCTGTTCTGCACGAGTGGAACGGGTGGAGCTGGTTATTTATAGTGCTGCTACTGGTACTGATACATTATAGAGGTAGGTAACTATACATTTATAGTTCAATAAGACGAAAATCTCTTATTGAAAGCATCTGAAGTATTCAATTGAAAACAGTTCGGTTTTACATCTTGTACATAACGGGGCAAGTCTACAGGACTCCATTGCGCCAGCGTTACTTTCATATTAACACATTCACTACCAAGAATCGCTACGCGCTACGCTCGTAGCCGATCACGTGGTTTGCCTCGTATGTAGCGGAAAGCGACTACGGGGACTCCATTCCACCAGCGTTACTTTCAAATGGAATGGGTTACATTCAGGGTCAAGAATCGCTACGCGCTACGCTCGTAGCCGATCCCGTGGTTTTCCTCGTATGTAGCGGAAAGCGACTACGGCGGTCGGACGCATATGTGTAGTCATGGGCCCTGAATGTGTTGACACATTCACTACTAAGAATCGCTACGCGCTACGCTCGTAGCCGATCACGTGGTTTGCCTCGTATGTAGCGGAAAGCGACTACGGGGACTCCATTCCACCAGCGTTACTTTCATATTAACCCATTCAGGGCCAAGAATCGCTACGCGCTACGCTCGTAGCCGATCCCGTGGTTTTCCTCGTATGTAGCGGAAAGCGACTACGGCGGTCGGACGCATATGTGTAGTCATGGGCCCTGAATGTCTTAACACATTCATTACCCAGAATCGCTACGCGCTACGCTCGTAGCCGATCCCGTGGTTTTCCTCGTATGTAGCGGAAAGCGACTACGGGTTAGGCGCCCGCTAGGCGGGTTCCTGGTAGTGAAAGTGTTAATGGAGAAAAAGTAAAAAACTTAAGAAAAGCCTCTCACGTAGTAGTGAAGTGTTCGAAGCATTCGTACGATTTGAATCATACTGTCCACTTGAAGGTATAATTAAATTGTCATGATCAGATTAAGGTTAAAATATGTTTTTTCATGCGTTATCATAAATACACTGTCCGCAAATATAGACCAGTGAAAAATTACTTGATTATGTTGTTTGAAAACCGAAAAGTATATAAGATTACGAATGAAGTCTTTAGTCTTAGCAGAGTAGATATTTTTGCGGCTGTAGCATCTTTACATATTGTTTCATTGATTATGTTTGTACAATTCAAAATATAATATAACTATAATAATACATTTAAAAAAGACGAAAAAAAAACATTTATTGTTAACCATGTACAATTATTTAAGTCTTAATAATAAGTATGTGAGTAACAACAACCCATTTCGGGCATACAATATTAATTAAGTTGCAACGGTATCTAAATAGTTCGGTCAAGGAATATGAAATTATTTGAACGAAAGATAGCTTCGTTAGACATAAAGATTCGCTCGCAAGCAATACGCAGAACAGGAAAATCTTTCTGGGCAATCTCTTTGAGCGTTCAACAAAAGGAAACTAACCCGAAAATACATTACGCGAGGTCTTACGTTCGGTTCCGGGCATGCCACAATAATGCTCCCCCCATTTGTCAGGATAAACCGAGGGGGATAGTGTTGCCGAAAATATTTTGCCATACTTGTTTATTTTTGCTCGAAAAGTTTAGTGATTGATAAATAAAAGCAACTTCCTGAAAGAAGAAAAACATATTTTTACATTGAAAAAGCGTGTAGGTATGTAGAGATAAAGTGAGAGAAGCTATTTCCTGTCAAAGTTTTTTATGACATTAACATTAAGCGGACCCCGGGCGCCTTTAGGGCACAACCGGGAATAACGCTAAGAGGAGGAGGACATAAGATTGTATAAAATAAACTTATGTGCGAAATATCATTTGATATTAAACAGCAGCTGTTCGGTGAAAGAAAACAGCAAGAAAACAGCAAGAAAACCGGTCCAATCCCAATGAGGTCTAGTCTTCCCTCGGGGTCGGAAGGTCTGATGGCATACCTACCTACGCTAAATCTTGGGATTAGGTGCCAAAGCCGAATAAAAATACTAGAATAACGAGCGTGCGAAGCGAAAGAATTTCTCCGTTTCAGCTTAGGCTAAAAAAATCGTATGTCAGTATGTTCTCCTCTACGGGTCGCATTTCTCAACCGATTCTCTTGAAATTAATTTGGTTTTTTGTCAATTCACTTTTTCAGAAAAAAGATAGGCTGCCGAGTTCTACTTCTACAGCTCACCTAAGAGCCTAGTAAATAATAAGGAACGGTTGATATGCCATAGGTTTTCAGTTATTTTATTTGACGCATTCTGTTTATTGCGTGCTTGCTATTCGTGCCAATCATATCTTCGATAACTTGCGTCTCTTTCGCTGCTGGCTTCTTGAGCAATATGATCGCCCTGTATTTCCGGTAGTTTCGTATAGGAACTCAGCTCGACATATTCACCATAGTGAAATTACCGAGAGAAATCCAATTTCATTCGAATTTTTCGATGTAAACCGATTAATGTATTCATGCTCGTATCCCACATGTTATGGCTGGCACGAATTTTCGAGGGCAGCCAATTTGCCACGACGTGATGAGAATAACGCGGAATTACCAGCTAATATAGATTGTTCCGCGGCATAGCTTCAGTAATTTTAGCACAACCCATTTATCATTGTGTATTTGGTAGGGAACGAAGAATTATGTCGAAATTCATGTAATCTAAGTGACGACAATGCAACTTGGCAACAATTAAAGGTGAGAGTTAAAAATATAATATGGCAAGTCATTCTTCGCGCCAGAAATCCAAATGGAATAAATCGAATTGAAGTTAAGGGTTTTGAAACTGCTTGTTGACAAAAAATAATCAATCTTAACTAGCTTTAGTCTCCATAAACGGTCATCATCATCCTCTCCTATTGTTATTCCCGGTTGTGCTCTCAAGGAGCCCGGGGTCCGCTTTGACACCTAATTCCAAGATTTGGCATAGGCACTAGTTTTACGAAAGCGACTACCATCTGACATTCCAACCAAGAGGCCAAACTAGACCTTATTGTGATTAGGCTTCATATACCATATACACATAATTGATAGAATATTTATAATGACAATATCAGGTTTAGTAATAATTTAACTTTTCTTTTGTTCACGATAAATTGATAGTTATTATGATAAATCTTCGAACTCCAGTCTGCCTCCAACGAACTATTACTTTATTAATAGTGTCTTCATCTTGCGTTTAATAAAGTATGAATACTTTAATAAATCGCCTGCTGCAATCACATAATAGCTTCCATCACTAGGTTTGTTTGCAGCAAACTTAAGCAGTTAATCTTTTTCTAATCCTTTAAGCCCCCGTGATCGATTAGATGCCGCTGGAATTATTCTTAATTTTCTTCACTTCCAATTAATTGATTTCACCGGGCAAAAGTCCTTTCATTTAACTGTATTCTAAATGACTCTCTGTTATAATCCGTTGATTAGGTGCCTGACTGAAAGGCAATTAATTTTAACTAAATTATTAGAGAAGGAAATTCTAAAAATAGCAATCTTCTATCTATCTATCTATACATATAAATGCCTATGTCCTGACTGACTCACTCACTCACTCACTCACCCACTCACTCATCAACGCACAGCCGAAACTACTGGGACTACAAACTTTACCGTACTTATTTAGCTTCACAGGCGAAAATAACAAGTGTTCCTAGTAGAGGTTGAGGTATTTTTGTAATGTGTATCTACTAATTATTTACAAATATAATTTACTTTTAAAACAAAGTTTTAACCGACTTCAATTTAGTGCTCCGCCAAGCCACGCGAACATTTTCACATTTCTTTTCCAATTTACCACATGAACTGATTTCCGAGAGCAAATGCGTTGATTATTAGAGAGAAAAACTGAATCGCTGTATGTGGGTCTTATATGAGGATTTCCGTCGATTTCTCAAAAATCATCTTTGGCACTTCATTAGTTGCTATTTCAACGGAATCATATCATAATCTGTGACTTACTTTTATAGTTTTAAGTACATAATTGAGTAATTCCATAAGTCATCTGTGGTCTCCATAATCAATTCCACTACACCAAATGTATGATTTCTGGGTGTAAATACACGAGTTATAATAGAAAATATCGAAATCACTGCACGTGTGCCTAATATGTTAAGGAGTTCCCTCAATTCCTTACGGATCCCATCATCCAATAAAAAAAATACAACCGAATAGAGAACCTCCTCCTTTTTTTTGAAATCGGTTAAAAATGTAGTTTCATGATTCTGGTTTTGCGTCTAGCGGTATTTTTTAATGAATAACATACAAGCAGCACACCATGCACCCACATCTACTTGCAATACCACAATGTGAAGACAAATAAAAGCACGCAGTGAATTTAATTAAAAAAATACGCGCAATAGAATGCGGGGCGCGAGCCTGCGAGATTAGCCTACTTTTTTCTTAGAGTATTAGTAAGGCCTTGCCACAACACGCGTTCATCCTGACAAATGTGCCGTATTATTCCCAGCCTTATATTTGTTAGGTAATTTATTGCAGCTTTATTTGCTTTTGTCCGCGGAATGTGATGAACTCGCACCAATGTTTTTTTTCTGCTACTGATTTCTAGATTGTTTATTTTCCTTATTAATTATACGAGTGTACGCGCGAATAATCACATTTCCTTTCGGACGGATATGAGCTTCATTTTTGGGGTTATCCCTATTATCTTAATGATCTATTATACACTCAAATATCAAGGTTCGACGGTCACCTAAATACGAGTAGATTTGTTTCGTATTTTTTTATTATTGCTGTTTTTCCTGTTATGATTGCTATGGAGATAAACGGCCCTTAACTAAATTATTTCATATACTTCGATATCATCAACAGGGGCTCAATTCTGGGACGCGTTTCCGATGTATTGAGATTACATTAGATTTGGTGTACTCTTATTTTTGCTGGCGCCTAACCAAACGTGCGGAAGCGAAACTGCACCAACCAAAACGATTCAATCTTATCTCAATATATTAATAACGTTTCTGGAATTAAGCCCGTACTTCAATCATCATTATCGTGAAGTGCACGTTTACGACTATATTATAAATAATAAGAAAACAACGTAGGTTCACTAGTTTTCTTCACATCATGGGTACCCGATTCGCAGATTTTCGCGCGTTCAAAAAGCTACACAATTAACTCATAGAGAGTTCTGGTATTAGGTAGCTATTTCTTCAGGGCCTTTGCCTAACTTAATGAAGCTGAACATTTAACATTATTATTGTTAAGTCTAAGCGCTCGTTCCAAAAGTTATGCAATTACCCTACTGTTGGTTTGATCAGTTGTCGCTGAAGCCAATACATATCAAAAGGAATAAAGTAAGTTAGTTATTACGTGCTAACCAGTCGCGACATTGAATTTTTCCGCCGCCTCCACGCACGACTTGCTTAAGTGAATTTAGTTAAATTACAGGAGTGTTATTTAGATGAAAGCGCGATAATTCTGTTTGCCTCGAGACAAGCATTATTTATTCAAATCGAGTTAGAGGAACGTGAGTCTGTGGCCCGCAAACGACACCAGTGAAGGAGATTTTAATTTTACACGAACATATTAATTCTGCTAACTGCGTTTGCGTGCGTGTGATAGCAAGGGTTGCGGGCGAGGTTTAATTTGTACCGGAGAATGACGTAACACATTTATAAAAATGATATTTGTAAGACTTTTAGTACCTATGACTTGTCACTTTGAAAACGTTTAAATTTGTGCAATGTTTATAGTTATCAATGAATAATGCGTCGACATTCGGCATATTATATTATATGAAATAAAGCTTATATTTCAGTACGATTAGAAAACCATGTTACATAATAACTTATATTTTATGGTGTCCGGCGAGACGTGGCTACATTTTCATTAAATTGTTTAGTACACTCATACTAGTGTTTTTTTATAAAAGTGTACACGTTTTTTGTCCTATTTGGTCTTAATTATCATGAAGGTTTGTTGCCCGTAACAAATCCGTTACACGTATTTTATAATTTTAAACTAAATACTTCTTGTTTTCTCAAATTTTTTCTACCCCGCGTGCTTGACTAATGCCTGCACCACACTGGCGCGGCCTGCGGTGGCGGACAATAGTAAATTTGACAGCTAATGACAAGTTTACTATGGTCCGCTGCGGCCAGGACGCGCCAGTGTGATGTGGGCATAAATCGTTAATTGATTTTTCAATGAACAACGCACAAGTCCTAATATAAAGGTGTCATCGATCAGCCACTCGTAGGCTTTATATCAATCAAACGCCAATCCCAAACGGGCGGTTTAATCCTTTACCGACGTCAAAGAATAAATTAACACAAAGGCGTCGACCCGGTCAAATGGATATAACTGGCAAAGGACACGAAGGGACAGATTAAATGAAACGGAAAAGTGAATAAAACGGTAAAAACGAGACAAAAGGTGCACCTGACCCATCAAGTAGCCCAAGGGGCATTGTTAAGTTATTTTTCTTTAATTAATGACCCCTTTGAAAGGTAATGGTATTGAATATCAGTAATTACTCGAGTCTTTCATCATTTTCTGTATTTTTTATTAACGTCCAGTTTCAACTGAAACTTAATTAGTTTGTATTCAGGTCATTTAACGAGAAACGAATGCTTTTAATGAACTTCAAAGCGGGGTCGTGGATTTGGCCTGGGTGTGATTTTCGTGCTATGTTTGGGAAAAGGATTTTGCGAAGATTGAATTATTACCCAGGACCCTTGTTGCATGCCGTGGTAGGTTGAAGTTTAGTGTTTCGTGTCAAGTTGGTTTATATTCTTACAAAGTAATCTAGCTATGCAAATTCCAACCCGATTAAAAATATATTTTATCGATTTTTAAAAATAAAATAAAATAAATGTTTGATATGTTTTTTCTAAATGTTTGTACCACTATACTTGTTTGTTGTGGCTGAATAAAGTTATTATCTATCTATCTATCTTTATTTAGAATGGATGTTCAGTAATCACCATTTAACGCGGTCGAAGCCGAGGGAACAGTGAGTTCTTTTAACACAAACCCGTTAGTAATTATTGTTGAAGCGCTGGCTATATATTCGAAAAGATACCCAGTAACGCTCGGATAACATTTTTTAAGTTGCGTAACTATTTGAACGAGTGTTAGTGCGTAACACAGTGTGATGAGCACGAATATTTATATTTACTCCTATGTCTTGGATGTTTCCTATCTGTACAAGTTTGTATATCGTCGTCTCGTACCCATAGCACATATTTTTTTATAACAATTATAGTCTGTAGTCTGTCTGTAATAGTCAAGTGTGGGTGCATACAAACTTTTAATCATAAATATGTCCAATCGCTCTTATCTCAGCGGATTAAGGTTACGGTACATATTTATTAAAGATTTATTTAAATTAAATCGATACATAATGTTTGCACTTGACTGTACACAACACAACACACAATAATACGTGCTGAGTAATCACACTTCACATCACACTGATATTATAAATGTGAAAGTTTCTTGATGTTGTCAGAGACATAATAAGGAGAAGCTGAAGGAAATTAATCAACAACAAAAAAACTTCAATAGCGCGATGCAGAAGGTCACCAATTTCCATGCATATTCTAGCTTTAGTAGGTCATTCTCGTTTTTTGTCGGCGTCTAAACTCTGTCAAACCATATGAAACGTATAAAAAAGTTTGATGGAGTTCAGGTGACCCGAAAACCAAATTTGAGGATGACCAATTGGATAAAGTCGTGTACACTTAACTTAACAGCGCCATCTTTCGTTGTCATGTGGACGCGGCGTGGCGGCGTTAATAACCAGTATATTTTTGATGGCACATTTTAGCGAAAACAACTGAAGAGATTTTGATGGCACTTTCTAATATTGTACTTTAAACCTCAGAATAGACATAGCGTGGCGTTTTATTACATATAATTTCTTTGTGTGGAATTAATTTATTTTTCAAGAAACAGACTCGAAACTTCGTAAAAATTTTTTTTAATGAAACAAGAAAAATAATTTCAGCGTTTTTGAAAATTCAATCCCTAAGGGGGTCAAAAATGGATTGAAAATTTGTATGGTGAGTGAATTCTTTTTCGAGCTAGGGACTTGAAACTTTGTAAAATGGTTCGATATTAAAACACAAGAAAAATAATTTCAGCGTTTGTTAAAATTCATCTTCTAAAGGGCTTAAAACTTGCTTGAAAATATGTATGTTTTCTACATCCTTTCCAGAATAAAGAATTCCACAATAAATGGTGCTACCGGTCTTATCCGATACTATTAATCGAGCAATATTTGTATATAATATACCTACTTATATTTATATATATTTGTAATCATATTTATACATATTTTTAATCATGATTGATATGCAGTATAGGGCTTTACGGAACCGAGAAACCGATCTAGGTTGGTCTTATTTTCGAGAAAAATTGTTTTTTCCGTATTTTTTCACAAAAGGCAGGCTTGGACAGACCAATGGCTAATCTTCTTTGCTGATGGCTGCGAGTTGGAACCCCAGCGATGAGGTTTTTTCTTTTCTTTTTATCAATTTATTTCGTTCTTTTTGGTAATTGATCAGTTATTGGTTTTTTGTTTAATTTTGTATGGAAATCGATTTTTCGTAGTATTAAAGCCGAGAAAAACTCGGTCGCAGGTAAAAACAAAGCTTAAGCATTATCTTACAATTATTTACCAACATCGACGGTTGTGGCTTTGAATGCATTCATGCAGTCTTAGCGTTTTAAATATATGCCGATTTTAGTCCAACACGACCCCAACCTGGGCCAAACTTAATTACAATATGAACTAATACAATTTTCTGTTTGCGAAGTTACTGAAATATTGTATGACATTATATTTAGTCTAAATAAAATCAAAAACATAATATAAGCGTCATCTATCGAGCTGAAATTGGACTAAAATTAAGCTGGCTAGATGGTGCAAATCGACATCTAACATCAGCGACCTCTATCAAACTGATATTGTACCAAAATTATGCTCGCTATAGCAATCATTATATTATTCAAACATTAATAATGTTTCATTTCCATTGAATTTGTGACTCATAATCATGAATTTATTAATTATTTATTGTTAATATCCGTAGTAAATAGGATCTGAAATTGCGTCAGTTTTAACACGTTCAAAGGCACCCATCCGGCTCGTTTCACCGCTGCATAAGTCCGATTCGATATTGGCCAGTTTTATCCCTTATTTAATACTTTAATAACTAGCTTCCGCCCGTGACTTCGTTTGGGTGGACCCGGGATAAAGCTATCCTATATTTTAATCCAGGCTATAAACACTCTTCATGTAAAATATCATCCTAATCGGTTGAGCCGTTTAAGCGTCATTGAGTAACAAATATCTAAACATCTGAACATCCAAACATCCAACCATCCAAACTTTCGCATTTATAATATTAGTAGGATTATCTTTTACTTTATATTTTCACCTTGCTGGTAAACTTAAGTACAATACTATCACCGTAGCGAAAATCGTGAATAAACACCTCATTCATTAAACTTAAAATGCCTGTTACAATCTGTCAAGCGAGTCGTGTCCCAGGAAATTTTGCAAATCCTATTAATATTAATATCATGAATGTTTGGACCTCAATCACGCAAAAACGGCTAAACGGATTAAAATGAAATTATATAGTGTGTAACCTGGAAAACTTGCGAATATATTATATTTTTTATTCCGGGAATCATCGTCTAAGGGGGCGAAATAGGGGGCGAAAGTTTGTAAGGAGCTACGATATAAAAGAGTTCCACGCGGACGAAGTCGCGGGCAGAAGCTCGTAATTTATAAAGAAATTCTCAGTCTCAAAATTAAACAAACACATACATGCTCGTATTCTACATCATCCAAACCATAGGTGTAAATCCGGTTATAACGTAAAATAAGCGGCGTGTGCGTACCGCCCGTTATCACGGCGTTCTACTGTTTTCGCTTATCTTGACAAATGGTATACATTACCACCGTACAGCGAAGAATAAGACGTCGCGTTTGCCCGAGGTATTGTTATTTGTTTATTTTTATTTCCGTGCGGAATGATACATAATGCTGTATTATCTAGGGCCTTGAATTATTATCTGGGCTTGTGGTCATGGGAAACAACTACATATGTATTGAATCAGAATCAGAACCAAACGTTTATTCGTGACACATTAGTACAAGACAAAGACAATTACTTACCTAGGGCGGCAAAACAAAGAATGTCTCAGATCGCAGGTATTTGACGCCCGTGCCGCAGGCAAGGGCGACAAATATTGTATCTGCGAGTCTCCTCATTACCGCCCGTGGTGGGTACAACATTTTGCGTCTCTCCCTGGCCAGGAAGTGGGATTTTAATGGCTACTTTATGGCCAAGAAGAAAAGCCAAAAGAGAGTCTGTGTCCATGTCACGAAATAGGCCTAACTCAACATGACGTTGGCTTTGCAGCCAGCGCTGGTCTTCCGTTGGGTCCATCCAGTGAGGACACGGTGGGTAACACAAAAACAATAATAATAATAAAAGTTAGGGAAAATGTATGATGATAATGAGTTTATGTTTAACCCTGTCTTCAATATACGACGTAATTTTTTTCAGATTTTTGTTGTAAGTACTTTCAAGCTGTGCTGAGAAATGGTTGCCATAAGTAACGATGTTCCATAAAACGAATCTAGAGGAAATTCCAAATAGCGTGTAGTAACTGCTAGATTACTAAAGATGGTTTGGATGAAAAATGTAAACATAATAACTTTGCCTTCTACTGTAGGTACATACATCCAATCTATGTAAATTACAATAGTTTAACAATTTATCAAAAGCATTTGAATCCAGTTTGTTAAAAGTAAGTTTAGTTATTAAAGTTTTCGAAAACGTTACTGAATATTTCGCTTTGTCCTAGAGTATGTTGTTTCGTCCTTCTCTACGATTTACGAGGGTCGACCGATGTGGTAACTTATAGGGTCACTGTACAATCTTGTCTTTACAACCAGTCGAAACATTTTAGACCTTAACGTTTTGAACATAAGTACAGTGTTGCTTTGTAAATCGCTTGCCAAAATAATTGCTTATAGAACAAGCTTTGGGAATGTAAAGCTTGAACTATACGTACGAAATGGAGACCAATAAATAATTTGTACATTATGTGTTGAACCGAGATTTACATTTAAAGAGAAAATGTGCATTAATAATTTGTAGTGTATTATTATGAACATAATATTTAAGTAACTTACTGCTTGAGATAAAAATTACTTTATGCATGCATTCAAATTTTAAAGAATAATCAAATGGTTTTGAACTACATAAAAATTGTTTCGATCTCAGAATACTCATTTACGATGTTCACACTGGACATCAAGTAGTTTAAATTGTATTTATCATAGTGATTGAAATAAAAATAAGTATATACAATTTGTAATAATCCATTAAAAGAAATTAGCTCCATTTTACTTCAATTCTGTCCATTTAAATTCCCGTATATAATTCCAATAAAACTCGAGTTCCGTACTAATTGAAATGTGCAACTGGACCCGCTTCGCCCGTATCTAGCACGACGGGGTACATGTACCAATTCTCTACAAGGACGGCTATGAATAATTTCGGTGTAACCATGTCGCCGTGCCAGCCAGTGACAGCCCTGCGATAGTATTATGTGTAAGGTTTTCTGGAGATAACGAGGTGGAGACATGCTAGTATAGCTGATGTAGGGTTGACACAGATTTACTGTAACGACATACTTTGGTTGAAGTTTTATGCAGTTGGGAGAACAACTGGGAAGCTAAAGTGTTAAAGCTAAGTGGTATGTGATAAAAAGGGCAACATTGAACTATTCATACCTACTAGAACCACCGGTACCCATGGCTCTGCCCGCATAGAAATCATTTACCGTATTTCCATACAACTTTCAGCCCCGATCTCAAATTTTTCTCCGTTTCTCAAACAAAACTTGCCATCTGCATTTCAAAATGTACTCTTTTAGAGAAACCCGCGTACAAACTACCGGGCACAAAGTAATCGCATTGCTTACATTTTAAATTCCTATTTCCTCTGTGTACTATATCGTCAAATGCTGATTGAACCTCGTGAACGCAGCCACGGGGTTTATCTGACTGAGCGTATTGGAATGAAATCACACTTGTTTTTGGAGTCAATCAGGCACCTATTTTTCTCATTGCAAAAACATAACGTTTTTCGTGCAAAAGCGCATGCGAGTTTTTTTTTTAAATCAAATGGTAATGCGATGCGTGCTTACAATGAGCTACGGGATAGTCGAAAAATACTTATATACTCCGTCTGCTATAATATTATTGTCTTAGAAATATTTTTGCAACGCCTTGCTTATTATATAACTCCACGCGATATCTGAAGCTATTATACTAATACTAATACAGTTATATATCCATCAAACAGAGATAGTTACTATTCTAAATTCAAACTTATCAACTGCCAGTCTCTGTTTTGGAAGGAGACCTGTAAAGGTGTTCACAATCTTTACAGTGCCTTTACGATCCCTGAACTTCTGGCATACAGTTAGGCTTAGTGCGAGTGAAAGCAAGCATTGATCTTGATCCAATGTTTAGATAGACAGATCCTTTAAAGACCTCGCAATGGTCACGCCACTCGTGTCTCAGCCAGCGTTAACATGAGGGATTAACCCGCGCTTTATTACTTGAAATAACTCAAAATCTTCGTATAACCATGACGGAATCCCTTCAGGCCGTCATTTCAGTTAGATCGAGCGCAAAGAGGCCGGTCATTAAAGCCGGGCCGGCTAAGGGTCGGCGCACACGATCGGAGCCATGAATACAATTACATACCCCTGGTCGTAGCTTCAGGATTAAATTCTCTGGCCCGATGAATCTCAAGTTCTGGGGCTTCAAATTGCTATCAGGCTTAATGATATCAGTGATATATGTTTCGGATCATAATAGGGTACACCATCGGAATCAAAAAAAAAATAATGATAAGCTGTGTCGAGGAAAGAATTAATAAAATAACTATTATTGCATGATTATATTTTGGCTTGTATTAAAATTTTAACTTAATATTCTATTTATAGGTATATTTTGCAAGTGAGATGCCATCACTAGTGTCTCACATGTTATGCTACTTAGAAACAGAAGGGTAGCTGTTTTATCTCCGCTGACAGTCGTCATCGAGTTCGTATAAATAACTTCACCTATTTTACCTCGTAAGTCCCCGCGTGCTTGTACCTACAGGTACAAATTCAAATAGATTTAGAAATAGGTTACGAACTGTAATAGAATGAACTAATATCCCTTTAAAATAACAAAATCAATCTGTGACTTGGGCGGAGATAAATATAGGAAAAAATAATGTTAGGTATATATTTCGCATTCTAACTTGTCTCCAATATTATATTTCCAACGACCATCAATTTCGACCTCGTCAATATTTGCTCAATTTGCAATTAATTATATTAAACCGTTGATTGGCTATGCGGTAGAACGTGTGTTATTTTCTAAATAACTATGTTTAACTTGGTAACTTGTGTAACCAAAGCGAGCTATTAAATATTATGGACCCAGCATAATAAGGGTCAGGATTATTTTCATATTTGATGTAGACTTTAATGTGAATAATAGCTTCATTAATATAAAGTGTTCGTCCCTGCTTCTGAATGGGGGCCCATTTATATTCTAATAAATCTGTTTGTGTATGATTCGGAAAATATTTTATCGTTCTAATTGCTGGGTGGCAAAACAATACGACACCCGCGTGGGCCAAATCGATGTAAACCATGCACACTTGTACTACATATACGAGCTTTCGTCTGGTTAACATATTGGGTTAGCATACTAATATTGTCCATATTAATATACTAGTTAATATTAATATAAATGCAAAAGTAACTCTGCCTGTATGTCTGTCAGTTATATTTTCTCCGCTGAATCGATTTAGTGGAAGTGCAATCAGAATAAACAATAATTAAAAGATGCATGTCTATATTAATGTTGTTAAACAATTGCTAGGCCCTTCCAGAGACAATATTAAAATGACGACGCCAAAAAAAAAAAAACTGTACAAACTATGGTTGCAATAAATGCTATGACTATGTAACTTGGTATGGAGATTGAGAACATAGGAAGGACCTTGGATAGTTTTTTATCCCAGTGATCATCCCTTAATGCGTTGTGCTATAGCAGATAGGAGATATCCCGTTAAGCCCTTTTAGGTTCGTGTCGCCGATAGTGTCAATTTACGCGACTTGAATCGTACAAAAACCAACACTGGCTAAGTGGTTATGAATTATCAATAACTGTAATAAAAAGTATTTTCGCGTTGAAACGTGAAACAAACGGATTTTTTTGCACTAAAGCGTCAATCAACGCATTATCCATGCAAGTATTCAGAGCAGCGGGCAGTCCGTGTTACGTACGACTGCTAGTTTTGTGAATAAAGCTTCCGCCAGCCCATTGTGTCGCCCCTTTGTTCCAGAATCAAACATGGCGGCATTGTTAGCGTCCCCTAGCGGTTCTTAAGGAGAAACTTTACCATTTCGGCTATGTTAGTCTTTGTGTTTTTCTTGTTCACTGTGCGCGCATAAAATTATTCAGTAATTAAGATGCATTCTTTGAGAGTTAACAGTTTTCAAATACCGTGAAGTTGTAGGTTGTACTAGCCGGCAGTTTTGTATTGAATGTACGGATGGAGAAGTGTTTTTGTTTTGCGCTGGACGCGATGGTCTTGTTAGTTAGGTTTCGGAAAACAAAGGGGATGAGTTCTCGAGTTTGGATGCGACATGCACGGCGTGCCCAGTTCTCGTGTACGTTGCTTTACTTGATTAGATGCGGCGATCGGTATACAAAAGTCTTTTTTTAGTGTTCTTTTGTGCTCAATACTTTGGATAGTCTAGCTTGACTACGGAATTTCTCTTACGTCAAAGAACACAGCGCCAGAGTACAAGTGTACTCTGGCGCTGTGTTCTACACAAACAAAATACACCCAATAGTTATACTATAAACATACAAGTGTATGTTTATAGTATAACTATTGGGTGTATTTTGTTCGACGCCTACTGCATGTAACCTACACGCCAGGCTCGGCCGCGTAGCACACTTTTCCCTTTTGCTTGACATTGCCGGCTGCGGGTAAAATATGGAAAAATACAATGTGAGTAAAAGAGGAAACAGTTAGTGCCTACTTTCCTTATTTATAAAGTATTTTAGCTACAATACCGTTAAAATTCATCGGTCTTTATTATAACTATAATAAACAGAGGTTTATAATTAACCCTAAACTTGGCAAAAATAAAAAAAGTCTTTTTTTCTTGCACGTGCACGACGTGTCAGTCAGTATTACTAACAATAACCACGAAACACATGTTGTTGATAAGAACATGCTTCGTCAGTATCAGAATAATGTGTCTTGGCTTTGTTTTCCCTATCCTCTGTGTATATCGCATGATTAACTATCTGAAGCGAAACTGATTCCCAGCAGCCTCCCCTTCGTCATCGCCATGATCGTAGCTTGAAATAGTAATAAGTAACATAAAAGCAACCATGGTTTGTAGCTACTGCGTCTCAATCCCATTAGAAACCAGTAAGTGTAGCTTAGCTATTACCATTATCATTCCAAAGAAATTCACACGGGAGGACGGGAATCTCTGCGGAGAGCGCAAACGACCTCTCTCTCTCATTTACAGCGGTATACTAATTCGGGATACGCAATTTTTCGGCCGTTATCCCCTCCCCCTGTTTACCGCCCCTCCCCGATGGACGTGATCCGAAAACAAATGCGTACACTTTTAGAATACTGTATTTGTTCTCGCTAACTCGCCCGTTGTTCCGAGTGGAATGCGACGGACAATGTTGCTCTCGGAGAATCTTGTTACAATATAATAAATGCCGAGGTCTATATGAGATAATATTTTCTTCTAAGTTGTGATTGTGGTTTATTTTACGTAGAAAAAGTTATCAATAAACTAAGCGCCTGCTATTGCCGGGCCTTTTGAATTGGGCACCTCAAGCAGCGCGGCCTTCTACAATAGGAGTGTCGACACCAAATAAAATCACCAATAATGTTGTTTTTTAATTTAAAAGGGTCAAACATATTGTCATATTTAGAAAAAAGTAAAGCAGGGGATTAAAATAATCACAAAGTTATAAGTGTCCAAAGTTTTAGGGGGTATATTCTGTCCCTTTTCCGCAAAACGCACCTTCATATGAAACGATTGTCATTTACGAGTACAATGGCGCTCGAGTGCCGTGTCGTCACGATCCCCGTGCGTTTTCTCTCTTTAACAAACGATATTAAAACGTTTATTTCTTCGTAATTTTTTGAGATATCTGAATGGAATTTTCGTCACTAGAGACATCACGTTTATTGCCGTCTTTCTTCTAGAGTAATAATGAATGTCGAGTCCACAACCCTATTTCTCTTAGATTTTTACATTGATGATGAACCCTGCTATGTGCCCCGCCCAATGCCACTTAAGTTTAGCGATTCGGAAGGCTATATCGTTTACCTTGGTTCTGCTGCATAACACGTAGAACCGATGGCCGTTGGGGCGGAAAGGCTCTCGAGTGGCGACCACGTACCAGAAGGCGCGGCGTGGGTAGGCCCCCCACAAGGTGGACTGATGACCTGGTAAATGTTGCTGGAGTCCGCTGGATGCGGGTGGCTCAGGACCGGTCACTTTGGCACTCTTTGGGGGAGGTCTATGTCCAGCAGTGGACGTCTTTCGGCTGATATGATGATGATGATGAACCCTGTTCATATTATAATTATGAAATTGATATATTCAGTAAATTTTTTTAACAAAGCTTTCTATCAAAGACTATTTTTATCTAAAAACAATGTATGCATCTGTACGAGTATTACCTTGTTACATAATAAATCTACTGCAAAATAATAATGAGCTACACATGTCCTTCCTTACATATGTTGCAAAAACTGAAATTGCTCTGCAAAAGGATTAAGTTAGTTAGTATTTATTACCAATACAGCAACATTAACGGTCACCCACAATGATAAACAGTCACAAGATAAGCTATAAACAATATTCATGCCCGAGCCCACGACCAATATGTTCCAGCACTGTTTATATTACCTCCCGTATCACTTTCCAATCTCGTATTTTACCAAATTTACCGCCCTACCCTCCCGATATAATCCAATTACTAAACAAGTTATTTAGCAACGTCTTCGCCATTTTCCTTCGGACCCCATTTCATATCTGTATGGAGTAATTATTACCCTGGCTATTGTTTAGTTGGAAATTAGAAACAGTAGGGACGAGTGAAATATGCGTTTACTGCCCATGCGTGGCTTAACGGTCAATCACAAAGCAATAAACACTTTATTGCTAAAGGCCTAAGGGTGTTAATTGCCTGTCACATTACGGGGTGTCCCATAAGGGTGGGTCTTACGGCGTAGGGAATAAGATGCACAGTTAAGCGGGAACAAAAGAACGCGCATTGAATAAAAATCGGAATTCGAAGGTATCAATTAAGTGAAATTACTTAATCACGCTTCGATTATCGTAGAAGAACCACCATTACGTATTATGACGAAAAGAGGTGTGTGTTTGGCCGCCCCATTGAAGTACGGGAATCATTAGGTGACCAGGGGGTCGATTCGCGTCATGCCGGTTTGATTTCACTTAATTTTTTGTATTTCGCTTTCTGGCACGTTAAGAGTCCGCAGTAAGCTCGATTCTCCATACAAACGTAGTTACGCTCTAATTTTAAAACTACGTGTTGGATTGTAACGAAACTTTTCATATACAATGAAATGAGGGATATATGTCTGTAATTAGTTTATGTAGCTTCAATACCATAGTAAAAAAAAAATCAACGAATTTAAGTTTTTCATACAAAACTGCTGCTGTATTTCGTTTGTTTTATAAACTGGAACCACATAAACTAATTACAGACATATATATACCTCATGTCATTGTATATGCAGTTTCGTTACAATCCAACACGTAGTTTTAAAATGAGAGCGTAACTACGTTTGTATGGGAAGGTGAAAGGCCGAGCTTACTGCGGACTCTGAACTCGGCACGCCTGGAAAAGAACGCATGACATACATCAAAATCGAATTGTAATCGAGTTGGTAATATGTCTCAGATAGACCTGCTGCTCTTGAACGACCTTATCTACGAGCTGTTCATACATTAAACATTAAATTTTGAAAAAAGCGTTTGTTGACAGTTGACATTATAATATGTACTGTTTCTGGTTATTCTTATTTATATCAAACACCAAAAAACGGGGTTTAAGTCATTGAATTTTATTATGTGCTATATATATTTCATTAAACGACCAGATTAACGCGTTTAGAGCCTTTTTACAAGCTTTATATTAACTTGACTTGTTCGTATGTAAGTATAAAAGTATGTAAGTAAGTTGTCCGTCAAATCTTGCAAGTTAAATTTGACCCACTTCCCGGTGACCGATTGAGCTGAAAGTTTGGGTATAATTATAGTTTGGATGACAATTCAATATTATGGCACCATCTAGCTGATCTGATGATGGAGACAGAAGGTGGCCATAGGAACTCCGTAATAAAACCACATAACCCCATCGAGTTTGGTATACAGAAAAGTACAGTTGGCAATAAAAGCTTGTACCAAAAATGTCATTTTTGACAGAAACTTATTTTGACTGCGTTTGTCTGAGGCAATATCAATTTCGTTTGACAGTATTAGCGGGTCAGTCCGAGTCGAATAATTTGGATAAACTTTGTATGTGTCGCATGCACTAGTTTGACTCGTTAAAATTGGTTCGAGTGGAAGATAGCGCATTTGAAAATACAAAACTGGTCCCCAGCTCTTTTAAAAGATGAAAAAAGCATCTTTCTCTTCTTCTTCTTCATCGATTTCACTCTTGACAGAGTGGTCGTGGTTATCACTTCAGTTGCTGATAGCAAGCATCACGACACGCCATTCCTCTCTGCCAGTCGCCTTCCTTATGCTGGCGGTCTGGTTCCCTCGACCCTTTCTCTTAGTTTACTGAAAATTATCCAGAGACCATTCTATTTTTCTAATCAATATTCGGACACGAGATGCGTGTAACATCTATTTCTTTAGTCCTATATCTTTAGAATACTTAATGACCGTTGCTAGCCCCAGCTCTAGCTTGAGCTAACGGGGTCGGGCTATTCGACATCAGAAAGCCTATTCTTCTTTGGGGAATACCGTCATTTACGTCCTTGTTCTACGCAGCTGTACAGGTCCGAGAACGGTTATTTATCGGTTGTAATTCAAAGTGCAAAGACCATTTGTCAGCCGCCCCTTTAGGGTGAGGTAACTGAATACGAGGTAGCCGCTTTTACAAGGAATTATGGCGTCTTGGCAGAGCGATGCATTGGCATTTAATTGGAATAGGTGAACTGTGCCTGAGATTGGAAAATTAATCGATTTCTGGCAAAAAGAATGTACTCGTAATGGGTTTGGTGAACTTGAATCCGCATGGGTGCGGTAGAGTAATAAAGTAGTAAAAGTACTACTCCTATTATTTGATTACATTAAATATTTCCTTTATTTTATTCGTTTCATTACGTAGTTCACTTTTCAATGGGATAAACGTTGGCCTTCTTGTGTTACATACTGTATATTATCTTATCACACAATATTTAATGCATTCAGTGCTAATCACGACACACATGCGTCAGAGGGCTACAGGTGATTTCCGTAACATATGGAGATTTTACTGCTTAGCTTTACGGCGTAGCGCTTTGACCATAGCTAGCAGCAGTCAGTGAGTTACCCCATTCAAGGCCAATGTCTCGCATATGAGTCATGCCTCAACGAGCGATTTCCGCTACCGAGTGGCAAAACGCTGCCATGCGCTACGGCGTAGCACACGTAGCCATGCGTAGCCTCGAATTCATTACATTCACTACTAAGAATCGCTACGCGCTACGCTCGTAGCTGATCCCGTGGTTTTCCCCGTAGTGCGACTAATCCGTAGGCGCCCGCTACGGGGGGTCCTGGCAGTGAAAGTGTTAATAATCGTTTAGGGTTAATTTTCGGTAACCAACTATAGCCTAAAAATGTACAAATTATGCCAATCGCCTCATTGTCTTCGTAGCTTCACGCCATAAGTGCTAAAACGTGGTAAACCCCTATTAGCTACATTTATGACAAAATTACCTACTATCAATTTAGTGTCGGCGTTGGAGGTTGATTACGTTGTACAGTCTACACATCTGTCGATATGGCAATTAACCGCAATCAGTTCGCAGCCTGCTCTGTATTTAGGTATTGAATAATTAAATAAATTATTTTACCTAATTTACCTACTAGAACGAATGTATACACGGCAATATGGATCAGGTTTTACTTCACTGACTTACGATTGAATAACACGTAAGAACTGTTTTAATGGAGTTACAAAAGTAAAATATCAATTTCCGTAATTCAACATTTCACCGTTTAAGGTATCTAGAGTTAGATAGCTTATTGGAGCTTATGTATAAATGAAGATTTATTTAGCTAATTCAAACTAATCAAAAAGCAAACAATTCTGAATTCTGGATAAGGACTCTACTCTAAATATAAATCAACCCCAACTTGCGCTATTAACCACACAGTCCATCGCCAGTTCACCCTGTATATGTAACTCACAAAACCCGCAAACTGAGGATTTGTTAACTAACACGGAATTAAAGTTGCGGAAACTTTCAGTAAACTGTCTGGCAAGTTTATGCGCTGACAACAGGTAAGCATTAAGATTATATCAATGGACTATTTCGTGGGACAAACATGTTTGCGTACACTGGCGTGCATGTAAAGTGGTTGGGACCCGCTTACAGGACCGTGATAAATCACATATGTGATAAATTAGAGACTATACGAAATGAGTAGTGAAACTGTCTTATTGCTATGCGTTTTAATAACAATAATAATAGACTTATATCATGTTTTTGCAGCTGTTGGTACTCCTTAAGTATAAATAAGGCAGCGGCAGGCCGAGGCGTTAGGTAAGGCGACCCACTGTCTCCCAAGCTTTTTATAGCCGTCCTGCAAAACATATTCGCCGAACTGAAATGGGCAACAGAAGGAATCAACATAAATAACACACGACTTCACCACCTCAGATTTGCAGACGACATTGTAGTTTTTGCTGAAACCCATCAAAAGCTGGAAAAAATGATACACGAGCTTAATATAGAGAGCAAAAAAGCTGGTCTGCACATGAACCTAAATAAAACTAAAATAATGATGAACAGCACTAAAAGTCCCA
Organism: Epinotia bilunana; assembly: GCA_947049275.1. Lineage (NCBI taxonomy): Eukaryota > Metazoa > Arthropoda > Insecta > Lepidoptera > Tortricidae > Epinotia > Epinotia bilunana. The sequence continues at coordinate 10,236,343 of OX346269.1, read as the reverse complement.
TTTTATTAGATGACGTCGAATTAGAATACGTGGACAGCTACATATACTTAGGTAAACAGGTATCATTTTCCAAGACGAGCAACGAAGAGGAGGTCAATAGGCGAATTACCTGTAGTTGGAATAAATATTGGGCGCACAAAGACATACTGAAAGGTGACTACAATCTAAGTATGAAAAAAACTGTGATGGATACCTGTATTCTACCCTGCTTGGCCTACGGGTCCCAGACTTGGGCCTATACAAAAAACATTAAAAACAAAATAATCAGTTGTCAACGAGCCATGGAACGAAGCATGCTAAACCTACGAAAAATAAATAAAATAAAAAGTCAAACAATTAGAAAAAGGACAAAATTGACAGACGCATTACACCATTCCTTAAAACTGAAATGGCGATGGGCCGGACACGTAGCAAGATGCACCGACCAGCGCTGGACCCTCGCCGCTACCAAATGGGCCGGTCCGACTGGGAAAAGAAAAGTCGGACATCCACGACAAAGATGGGCGGACGATATTACTAAAGTAACCGGCAAAAACTGGCTATCAGTAGCCCAGGACAGGACGAGGTGGAAGAATCTGGAGGAGGCCTATACCCTACAACAGGGGTCCCTATAAATTAAGAAAAATAATATATACAGATGTAAGTTATGTATAAGATATATGGGAAATAAAAAGGCTTTATTATTATTATTATTATAAGTATAAATAAATAAATAAATAGGCCTGATATTGTGCTGACAGATCGCTCGAAACGCCAGGCAGTGCTCGTCGACATCACCATCATGAGAGAGAGAACGAGAACCTCGTGAAGGCTGAGGACAAATCCAGCAAGTAATACCTTGACCTGGCTCACGAGGTAACCGCCATGTGGAATGTTGATTCGACGATCTTTGTCCCGATAGTCGTTTCTGCGAAGGGTCTTATAGCGACGAGTCTCGATCAACACCTCAAGAGAAGACTCGCTAGATGGCTGGATCAAGGGTCTGATACAGAAGGCGGTACTCCTGGACACTGCGCGGATAGAGGTTCCTGTCTCTGTCGCCCTGACCAGCGGTGGCTGAGGCCCCGCCCCGCTACCGGCGGCGCCCTACGTTAGGTTTTTATCATGATTTTATGTTATGAATATTTAAAACATAGCCTGAGACCAAGTATAAATAAAGAAAAGAATATTAATAATATTTATTGCCCCAAAACAAACAAATGCAGAACGATATAAGATATAAACCAGTATAACAGGTAGCAACAAGCGGTCTTATCGCTGTAGAGCGATCGAGCGAGAGGTGTATTTCTCGTGTGTAAACTTACAAAAAATGCAACCCGAAACGCATAGCCTCGTCCCACACAGCTGACCTGTGATATAGTTTAATACTAAGCAGACACTACTAGTCTAGGGATCTCTGCGAATGAAAACTCGTGGCCGACCCTTTTTTTTTTGACCTCTAGTTGTGTCTAAAGCTAGAGGCATATTCAGGAACACAGTGCGTCATCGGGAGCTCTGGCGGCCTCACTCACCACCAGCAACCCAACCACGTACCTACAAAGCAAGTAGCCAAGTGTCAGGGCATTCTAGCACTTAACCCTCTACGGCTGTGTACAATTTGTACACAACTAATAAAACTCGTCAACCCTCACCGTGTGAGATAACGAAAACAATTTCTCGACTAATTTACATTACAAAGGCGGTTGTGGAAGTAGAACAGAATTAACGCCAATAAATATTAATGTAATCACGTGTAGATGTTCATTGCTGTGTTATCTAGGTTAATTCGAAAGATTCGCTGGTGCTCACTGGAACATGAACTGAAAGCATATTTCCATCCACAGGCGAGACAACCTTACACGTCTGCAAGCAGGTTTCGTCATTCGAAATAAACAAGTGCCCATATTATTATTACTTATGACCAGGCCCCTATTTCACCAACTTGACAATTGTCCCCTGACACTGACAATTCACCATACATTGCTTTTTCTAGAAGTTAAGGTGGTTGCTAGGTTACTTGTGGAATCAGCAATGTACGGAAAATTGTCGTTGTCAGGTGACAATTGTCAAGTTGGTGAAATAGGGGCCAGGGCCCGTAATTTTCACGCCGATGACATCAATTTGACGTCACGCTCCATATAGGGTGATCCCAAATAGATTTATTGTAAATTATTAATCATTAGTCGTCAATCATTTTAATTATGTACAAATGACTTAGAAAAGTAGTCTATTTATACGTGGAGTAAATAATACTTTATTTCGTGTATGTCAGATCTTTCACGTCAATAGAGATACGAAATAAGTGTTTTTTTAGACAATGTTTTAAAAGATCATACAAAATTAACTATTCATTTCTTTCAAAATCCGGTAAACAAAAATGGAGATATAAGATTGAAGAACCGATAGCCGTTTGACTCATAATTCTATCTGTAGTGCAAAAGCAGGAGGCACGATTCAAATCTTGTCGAAAATCAATGAAAACCTCGGGTAGCCCCTTAACGGAATTGGTATAGACAATATCAATCAAATTTGTTAATTAAGGTTAATATTAACGTTATTAACGCAAATTAAGCATTAGGATTGAAATTCTTTATACCGATTCCGTTAACGGTTAACAACACTACGCTGCACCAAAAATGCTACAAAAGTTACGAACACTGATCAGCATCATCATATCAGCTGAAAAAAATCAAGCCTTAATAAACTTCCTGAGGACAGATTATTCTGTCCTTTTGATACTTTCATATTATTACTTTAATAATATTCACATTTATAATATTTTACATATATAGTAGGAATAATCCTACTATATATGTAAAATATTATAAATGTGAAAGTATGAATGTTTAAAAAATAAAAAAAATAAATGTATTCAACAACACAATTAACAAAAGCGATGCGAGTAAGTAATATACAATACTGGCTGTCTGTGTATTGAAATGGTTTGAGACTCGGCGAGACCGCTGGTTTTCAGTCTCTAACCACAAACTTAAAACTAAGTAAATCTTAATTCATTAAGTAAATTCGCGTCCCGACGAGAAATTATATAAAACAATTTAAAAAGAAGTTCTTAGCACCTAATATGCGTTAAATTAAATGAACGGGCTACCTACAAAATTAGAGAGCTTATTCACACCAAAAAAAATTTTTTTTTAAATAATAATAAATAAAATAGATAGATAATGTATCAATTTAGTTTAGATGTTTGTACTCTCACTCAATTACACTTAAACGACTCTTCCGATTTGGATGTTTTACATGAAGAGCCTCTTTTAAAATATAAGATAGCTTGTATACCGGGTCCACGCAGACGAAGTCGCAGGCGGAAGCTAGTAAAACATAATTAGAACGATATAAGTTTAGGTGTCTACCTAAGCCGTTAACGTTAACCATATTGTTGTATTCTTACGTAACATTGTAGGACCAAATATTATTTGATACTTTATCAAGAATAAGTATACATATCAAGTTGCGGTCCAAGAAAGAAATAATCTATTTAAATCAGGCCATCATAAGATTAATATATTATGCCTGGCTGCGATTTTTCTAACCCTAAAATATTCTTTTGTTTCAGGTAAACTAATGCTACCATTGCTACGTGCTACGTGTAATCTGCTACGAGCTACGACAGGTCTACGAGCATCGCTCCTGCTACGAAACAATCACTATGAAATAGATGTGTAGTTTAAAGTGAACATTTTCAACACTTTAATTTTAAAAGTAATGTAAAAACCCATATTCGTAGCTAGTTTTCTTACAATTTAAAAATGAGAACGAATTGACCAACTTTTTTCAGTCTTGCAAATGAAAACCTCTATAAAAATCTCAATATTAGTACGCGAGTCCAACTAAGTTTTATCTCTGTAGTCCTGCCGCAAGGCAAGTTTCACAAGTAAACGAGTTAACTTAAACGATTTCCTCCGCCAAGAAAAAAACTCACAAGTAATGGCATTTGCGCGAGTTCCCGCTTTATATAGATGAGCGTGGCGTAAGTAACAGTATCTTAGAACTGATGAGCAGTTTTTAAGTTCTTTACGCTGCGGTGGCCGCTAGCGAGGGCGCCGGACGACCGCTGCTCGCGAGACATCAACTCTCGTGCATCATACTGGTAAAAGTTCAGCATACTCATTCGTTCAGTACTAGAGTTCAATAGGTCACATACGTTTCACATTCCAAATTGACATCAGTGTATAACGATACGAATTTTATTTTATTCAATCCTTTTGTTTCGTGTTTACGCGGAAGTTACCACGATCAAATTTGTAAACGATTTGATACAGAGAGACAACCGCTCTATATTTTTTTTTAAATACTCACAGCCCTTACGCCGGTAGTAGCGGCGGCAAAATCAAGGCAAAGATACACGGTCTGATGACAGCCTATCTCTGCCTGATGTCAATGTCAGAGGTATAACCACGAACTTCGAATGTCGAAGTTCGGATATCTCTATCTCTATCGCACTTACTATACTCGAATGACAGGGACGCAAGTACACGAACTTCGTGATTCGATTCTCGTGGTAGCGCCGCTGAATACCTGAGTTGGAAGAGCACTGTACCGGCAATACAGGTAGGCAGGTTCGAATCTTGTCTTGGGCTGAAGGCGATGATGGTTTGTTTTTCCTTTGTATTTGTTCTCTGTGTCAAATCGTTTGATGTCAGTGTATTTACGTGCGCTCATTCACACACAAGTTATGTTCCTACGCGCGGTTGAGAGCGCTTGAAATAATTATATTCAAACTAGCTTCCGCCCGCGACTTCGTCTGCGTGGACCCGGGATAAAAAACTATCCTTTATTTTAATCCCAGGCTATAAACTGAGCGTGATTGAGTAATAAACATCTAAATATCCGAACATACAAATTTCGCATTTATAATATTATGTTGCAGGATTAAATGAGAATGCAACGTACACTTTTCAAATCGTGCGTTCATTCTATGCGTGCTGCACCAATGTATGTATTATATATTTTTGTATTATCCCTGCAATCACTCTTTTTAGATCGCAGTACATCGAATGGAACAACTGTAATTTTATATACACTATGACGTAAGCATACAGGGTGTGGTCCTATTACAGGCCCCTGTTTATTATAATTTCGGCTTGACTCGTGGAACACATCTGTATTGTATCAGAACGCACGTAACACATTAAGATGTAAAAGTGGCGACCTCAAAGAACAATCGAAGTTAATAGTCAACTTTGTTTTAATGATCATAACAATAGCGGGAATATCAAAAATAAATCTCATTAGCGCGTAGTTAAATATTGAAGCGTCTTCGCGGAGGCCGGAGCCTAATTGTTTCAGTAATTAGTGGATGTGACGCAGTCAAGTGAAGCCAGTGTCATACTTGTCTTATGAAAGGGGTTTTTGGATTCTCGACGACACCTTGGCGAGGTTCACATCTGTTTTTTGAAATTTTTGATTCGTTATTTCGTATTAAAAACAATATCTTTTATAATAACCATTATTTTATACAAAATAACTTAAAAACCACCAGGACTTAATAAGTACGCGCTATACATTTAAATCAATCTTAGGGGTCCGTCAAAGGGGTAGCGTTGACATTGGCAAAGTGCCTAAGTAGCAATAAGCCACAAAATACGGAAAAAAATCTTTAGATTAATTATATGTTTTTTCTAATTCCAACCATGCTACTAACGTAACTATGGAGTAGTAATATTCAGAAATAAAGAATGTATTATTATTATCATTATGTATGTCTTTGCCGTATCTCGGGACCATGGGGTCCCGGACCTTTGGATGGCATGCGTGGGCCGCAGCTAACAGCGCAGGGGCCCTTTAAGACAACAATAATCTAAAGCGATGGATACACATGGCGGATACAATCTCCTAACGCACAAAATTGACGATAATTGAATAAACGACGCAACAATTAGAACGCCTTTTAGTCTTATTTGGTAGGTATTATTAAAAAGCCATTACGTATATGCTGTCCTGTATCCTGTACCTGCTGTCTTCGATACCAGACCTCGATGGTTCTAGCTAGACCTTCGGCCCATTCAGCCCAATAGTTTAACACAATGCGGTGTATCTAATTAACAAATCCAGGGCATTTTGTTAAGAGATGCCGGTGCTTTAATTATCTACTTTTGACCAGGCTAGTGCAGTAAGCCACTAGCAAATATAATAATTAAAGGTAAACACACACTCTGTACGGTCTCTCGATACCGCACCAAGACAAGGGAAAAGTGAATAGCGATCGTCGTCTTTTGGGACTTATTAAAATCGGTATGAACAAAGAAACATCATAAAAAATAGTTAGGCATACTTTATTTATTAACCTACTTTTTATTATACTTTTTTTATAAAAACTTCAATAATGAATGAGCCTAAGTATATAGTTACGTCCCACTGCTGGGCACAGGCCTGCCTCCATGAATGAGAGGGACGGGCAGCCCAGTGCCCAGTGCGAGTTGAGAAAAATTTAATATTGAAGCAAAACTCCCACGAGGGATACGAACTGAATATAGATTTTATACTGGTAAAACAACGCTTCTTAGCAACATATTTCTTCCGAATATTGCATTTTCGGCGAAATATGTTTCGCCAAACACTTCGCAACCAACTTTACGCAGAAGTTTCATTTGGCAAACCAATCGTTGGCATAACTTTATTTCGCACTTTTCTTATTTGGCAACATTTTTATAATGCCGAATTTTATTTCAACAAACTTTTATGTGGCAAATAGTTATTAAGCAAATGATTTGCTTAGGCAAAACACAAATCGTCAAATGTCATTTGGGAAAATTTTAACTTTGCTTTGGAATTATGATAATTTACTATTATTATTAACATATAGTCAGCATAATATTTTTTGGTAAACACTAAGGCAGCTCGGTGTAGGTACGACGACGAGCGAAGCGAGGAGGAGTGTTAGGAAGAACCGCGATCCTACAGCGCGCGAGCCGAGCGACCGACCGAAGCAAGCGTGCCGCGGCAGCGGCCGGCGAAGCGCCTGAACCGAATACTTTTTGACCTAATACTTACATAATCATATAGTATTCAATATGTTGCTAAAAGTATGGCATGCCAGTCAATGCCTTTGACGAATACATAAATGACATTAAAAAAAAAACCAAAATGCCTAAGCAATAATTAATCAAATCATTAGTTGGGAAAAGATATCAGTGCGAATTGTTGAGTTGGAAAATAAAACTTCGCCGAAATAAAAATATGGAATTAATAGGGAGTTAAAATTTGCTAAACAATTTTCGCCGAAATATTAGTAAACCCTATACGATATAAGAGCGTATTTTCGTACTGAACCTATTAAAAAAAAATACATCTAATAGGACAAAAAGACGAATGAAACTCAATGTTCGACTTGTTCAAAAGACTTAAATTGTACTTCGTTCAACGATTGCACTCCAATAGCTTTATAAGTACGTACACACACTCACATGGTCAATAGTTCCCCAGCTAGCAACTCTCAATCACCGCTTGCCGCTCGTCCCGTGCCGCCCTGCCGCGGCCGAAGCTCGATACCGCATTATTTTTCACTAATTACCTTGTGGCCGGCAGTGCAGTTAATTTCAGTTTCTGTTCAATTAACATTATGTGTGTACCCGTTCCTGTGTTAGCCTCGCAAATGTTTGCGTATACGTAGATGATCAACTGGCTGTATAGCCTTCATTAGTGTAATATGCGAAGGCTAAACTGGACATTTGTTTCAATTTCATAGGCAATCAGTGACCTCTTTAAATCTAGCAACCTCAGCGGAAAGTAGGCAACCCCTATTTGTTTAAATAATAATTATTAGGTACTCGGTATTTTTTTGTAAGTCCGGGGTACTTTGAGAGATTGAACAATGCTATAACCTTGGCATGACGTCTTTGGCACATCGACTGGTTGATATTACGTAATTGAATACTTATACCAGACGAGTCTCAGTTTCAAATATACAATTTCTAAACTTCGATCGACCATTCTATTTTGTTCCTGTTTTGTAACTTGTAATTCAGAATGTTCTATGTAAAAAGTACCAAAAAAAGGTCTCACCATCTCGCTCACGCATAAATTAATATATATTTTTAATTTATTTATTTATTTAAAAAAAGAAATGACATTTTATACCTTAACATAAATACTCGCCAAACTGTGACGTTTGATGGCGAGAAACGCTCATGTTTTATACTATAGTAACCTATAGTATCAAGCGACACGCAAGTAAAAAATCTAGTCTACGTCGTACTACTCGTCTAGTAGACATACGTCTAGTCATCGTCACCGTGTTAATTACGGATAACGTTGGCAAGTGGAACCGGTCTAGACCACTTATGGCTATGGCCCCTTATGGCCCCTTATGGCCCCTTATGGCCCCTTATGGCCCTAGGGCCCTTATGGCTTATACATAGAAACATGGTACGCATTTCCGAATATCCTGTCAGTGGTCATAATCGGCAATATAATGATTATAATTTACCTACTTTAAAAACAAAGTTTTAACCGACTTCAAATCAGTATCCAAATCGCTTCAAGTATTAACTTATGAAACTGTAAGGCGGTGATTAAATATTCATCTATATCATATTTAATTTTTTTGCTTACCTATGGTACCAAGTCGGCCCGCACTTTTATGAACTCACAGATAGATTAATGTACCGCTGAACTGTAGATATATTTGTTAAAACGTGCGCATTCCCTTCGACGTATGCTCTTAATGCACGCAAAACGTTCGATATTCGAAATGAAGGGCTTTGCTTCGCGCGCAATTAACCACGGAGTTCGTCCCTCGACTTCAACTTCCGGTCGGGTTCGCCCCCTCATTGATTACTGGCATGTACTTATAGATTTACAGGAAAAGGTTCTGTTTTTTACGCGGATTATTGAATGCGAAGGTAAGTCGGGAATACCTACCGTGGAAAATCACGTGGCTGCCGCATTACTTACTAGTTTTATATTTACCTGCATATGTGAGCGAGAACGTTTATCTAAACTTTCGGACAACTTCTTCTATAAACGGGACATACCTAGGAAAATGTCTACCTTTAAGTTAGGCAACCTTTGTACCGCTCAGCTGTTTCCTAGACAACCTAACACAATTGGGACGAGTATAAAAATATTTTATTTCATATATCTATTTATTGATAACAGATGAGTAAGGCCATATCGGGCTAGTTAGATTTGTGTGTGATTTTTCCGTAATATTTATTTATTTAATATTGAAATATGCATATAGAATGAAATATGTATTGTCTACCTTGGGCATTTATTTCTTCAGCCATAAAGTTGATACCTAACCAAGCGAATGCTGTATAAAACGTAAAATCCAACTACACCTTACTCTCCACGTATTTGCTTAAACTGAAGGGTGGAAATATGAAATAAAAACAGAACAATACGTAATTCGACCCCATTCCGAGCGGAAAAGCGGGCCCTCATTATCGTTTTCCGCACCGCCCCGTCTCAAGTGTCGCGAAACAATGCCATCCGAAACTGAATAAATCATATATTTTTTTAATTCTGTGCGTTTCTTAATTTTCGATATTGTGAGTGTCATTTTGTATCAACGCTGAAGACGAGAAGAGACTATCGACGTGTAGTACATACCCAGAGAGACGTAAATTAAGCTCCATCAATCGAAAATATCTATGTTATTAGAGGATTAATAATAACCAACCAAATTCTGTCAGGATAACGATAACAAAGCTTTTGAATAAATGGTTGAATACTTATCAGTCTCATCACTACGAGATTAATCTACAAGTGTTAATACAACCAAACCTATAACCTCTATTCTGGTTATAATTATAACAAATATTTTTTATTTACTTGTATATAACACCTGAAAGATTAATAAATTATATGCAATATATACACGCGCAATATATACTCTCAAGATGATAAAAAAGAACTTTCAAACCTGCTTAATTAGCTTCTCACACTTCCATCATCACGTTCGCTTTAGAAATGGGTATTTTAATTGCTGACTTATAATGCGACAGCAATTAACAATTACATTAAGCTTATTGTAACCACATGCTTCATATCAGATATCAAGTGACGCTGTATCATCATTACAGTCATGCCATTATAAATTCGCTCCTACCCGCTCGACATAAGGACCACTTTTAATTATGCTTAGTTCACTGTCTGTGTATTACTCGCATAAAACAACGTAACGAATCTTTATTCGAAAGGAATGATGATCAAAATCCTATGGCAAGGAATAATTTGAAATGTAAGCGGAATAAATATTCTTGGTCGCACGCAAAACTGAACATTATTTGAGGACAGATATAATTCGAAATGGGAATATGGTGGAGTCAAGGAAGTCAAGAATGAGGTATAATGAATTCGCTCCCACTTAATGCGTGTTAATTTAGCAAAACGTGCACTTGAAGAGGAATACAAATGTGAGATAATTGCGTCATCGAAGATGTTTCCAACTAATGAGGTCGTGTTCTATATCTAGTAAATTAAACGTAGACATTGTAATTGCAAAATAACGAAAAGGCAGTATTACTACATATATGTTTATAATGATGTAATCGAACGAGCGAGCGAAGCGAACGAAGTTCTATGCTTCAGCTTGGGCCGAAAATCGTTCGTATGTCCGCTGTCCGCCTGTCACGCTATCCGGCTGTTCTCCAGCAGGTTCGTTAATTAATATTTAGTTTTTCTTTGTCGAGAGACTTTTTCGAAATAGAGGAATAGTAGACTGTTTAACAAGGGTCTAAAATAATCTATATTACCACGAGATGGTTATTTTCCCGAGCGAAGTGAGGGAGAATGTTCGAGGAGTAATACGGATTTTAGACCAGAGTTATATACACTCTACTTTTCACTTCGACTACGAAAAAATTGTTAAAATAAAGATTATCCATCCAAAATCAATAATAAATTCCACGGCGAAAGAATTATTTTGTTCAATTTAGCCTTTGGCGGTATGTTTTTCTTTAATAAACTGCTTTGACATGGATCCAAAATATTGGCACCACTAATAGGCATGATGCCTCATGTTTAAATTGATAACGTAGTGATGCTAAATGAATAGTAAACCATCAAATTATAAAATATACTTAAGAATTCAAATCATAAAGAGATATGAACCTTGAAGTTTAAAAAAAATGTGCATTTTTTTGTCTAAGAGTAAATTTAAAGCTTTCAATAGAATTCTTACGCTTTTATAGAAACAAAATTGTATGACAACTATGTACTTCAACGCAGTATTTCGCGACCGAAACAACAATTTACCTCATTTTCCACACAACGATTACTTAGTACAAATGTCAGTTGTGACGTCATACCTGTCTGTCATACTAATGAAGCGTTTTTCGCTGCCACCAGCGAGGTCAATCTTTGTCTCGAATTTTTGGGTACCAATTTATGTTTTTTAATTGTAGTTGCTCCCATACAAACCTTTGTTCCTCTCCACAAACTGGTTCGAATGACATCATAAAAAAATCTTAGTCATCATCCCTATTAAACGCCACTGACCATCTATAAACGCGTCCATACGGCTGAGCGCGGCGGACAGCATATGGTGCATATAACAAAGCGAGATAGACAGCAGTCTATCCCGCTCAATCTCATAGCGTATGCCAATGTATGCAGCCAACGCTTGAACGTTTGGACGCGGCTATAGACGGTCACAGGCGTTTAATCTTTTTTTAGTAATTGTGAATTCGAGAATGAAAAACGCCTAATATCTGAAATTAATTCAGTTTCCTGATTGGTCGATTTTAATATCTAGCTTTGCCTGTGCTTTGGGGAAAACTGGTGTGACTTTGTATGTATGTATGTATGTATGTAAGCACTTTATTGTACACAATAACAGGTTAAAGAACTTTGCGTATACGAATGTATTTAATAAACATATAACAATATGTTTGTTTGTGTCACTGTCATTTATTTATGTTATTTTTAAGTCCTGACATTGTAGGCGCTTTGGTACCACTACTGTAAGCCTATTATGTAAGTTATTAAATAAATAAATAAATAAATAAATAAATAACGGAACCACTATTACGGCCCTACCATATTGGGGCAAAAAAATAGCTAGCACCTACTAAAACTTCCTCTTATAAAGTAGCTGAGTATTTTCAATTCTCAACAAAAACTACAAAACACAGTTTCGAAATCGCAAAGATCCCGCTTGTGTGACTTGCATCTTACACCCCTCGCGAACCCGTGAATGTTTCACGAAATTTCGGGTCTATGAAAAAATAATCAGTTACCGTTTCACCTTCGGAAGGTAAAGATTTGCGTTTGATTCCCTTGGCCCTGCCTCCATTTTGCACCCATATAAGGCCGGAGAAAGGGATCAGGACAGACGCTTTATGTCCCCATAAAAAAATGGAGGACCCTGCGAACTCGAAATTGAATATGAAATCTGCGCGATCGAGTTTAAACGTGAATTTAATGAAGTAGGTACTTGTGTGGAAAGGTGTCAACTTTGAAAACTTCGTTAAGATTACAACTAAGCGAAAGATTAGCTTGTCTGCCAAATCGACCATCGGGTATGGTCACTTATGTCTAACTTCCCAAATAGCGACTCCGTTGGGCAGCAGGGTAAAAAAACACTACGCCGATTATAATTTGGGATTCACAAACTGTGCTTTATCTATCTGACTTACTATTCTCCGAATAGTTATATTTTATTGTCTTGAGCTGACTTAACAAAAGAATAGCGGTGTAGATTGAGTCAAAATATTTCTGGACTAGAGGGTTAATGCCGGGGTCGGGGCAATCATTTATTTATTTATTGGATTCCACTGAAATTAAGACTTCGTTTTGATCTAAAAGTTAAAAGACCATATCATTAAAAAGGTACACAGGTAAACCTAGCGTCCGGATAAGTGGTGGCTTTCACACAGAGTGGATTCGTTGTTCATTACAACATTTTAAAGATTAAATTTCATTTGAAGATATTTCGCAAACTTAATACTTACTCGTAAGATAATTAAAGAAACAATAAATCATTTAATCGTTATTCGTTTAGTCATAAAAATATCAAGGCGACTATAACCTTATGTGTGATTGCAACCACTTGTACGGACCCTAAGTCATATCCCAAGTAAATTCTATACCGTGGAGTGAAATCATACAAATGTCCTCTGAGTAAAAAACATAGCCATTCTTTCTTATTTTCGTGGTATTAAAGAGTAACGATTCCATTTATAAGTTTATATCTAATTCAGTCACATTAAGAAGTTTGGGGTGATAGAACAAGTTTCAGGACAAACCGTCCGGTCGAGACGTTAAAAGATAAAAAATAATCAAAGGCGAGTCGACATTTTTATATTTACGATCTTATTATTCAAGATGACGAAGATAAGTTTTTAACTTGTTTAAAGTTATAGAGTTATATCTTAGGGATATGTCGTAAGAAAATGTCGCAATAGGCTGAATGTCTATATATACTTAGGTATGTATATATGCGTTTATCTGCGAATGCCATTTTTTAAGCGGTATGAATAAGCAATCAAGTGAATAGTTAAATTATATAGTTAACTTTAGATACATTGTTTACAAATGTTACAGAAACGTGTGTCCACAATGAATGTTACAAAGCATGTATCCATTGTGGGTACCTTTGACTCCGACTGTACCAAACTCAGACAAGAACATACAATTTTGTATATCATAAATACATCCCCTTAAAGATTTTCGTCGCACCACGGAGACTTTTTTTATTAAAAATCAATTAAACGAAGGCACGGGCTGGAATAAACTAAATGACACAGGTTTCTTAAAAAAACATTTTTTTGAAGCATCGAAATAAGTAGGTATTCAACTCACATAGGTAACAAAATCAATCATTAATTAAACTCATACACGACAATGAGTTTAATTAATGATTGATTTCTATGTTGTTTGAGTTATTCCTTCGTGGCAACGGCCCTCCCTCCGACGAAAGCATGGATCCCTGAAAACCTCAAACTTAAGAGCATGTTTAATGAATCTTAATGTCTGCGGGAATATTTTAAGATGTTAGAGCTTTCGTAGTTAATGTACCGTTCTAAGATAAACGGCGTGATTATGGAGAGATCGCGAGATAGGCTCTTATTTATGGCCTTTTAACCCTTCAAAACTTACGTGCAAAATTCATATTTTCAACGAGATAAGCAGCTTTTTTGCGGTTAATTTTCAGATCTTTTTTATTAGCTCTTGGACTCTTCCGCGTTTACTTACATTGCTGGTTAATTAAACTAGTATCTTATTTATTACGAATCCAAACAGTCTTCTACATGGGAGAAATACATTATTTGGGATGACTATACCTATGTATCGTTGGGCCAGTTGTTTCAAACCGTTGGAAATCGTATGTAACGTCTGTTAAATACGAATTGTTTGAAAAGATTTCATGTTTTGAATGGGATGTCTGCTGCCGGCGTCATAACTATTTAACGATCCTGTAAAGTGTGGTTGATGCAACCCATCTAAGAATAAAAACTTGTTCCCTACGTTTTAATTTAACCTTTTAAGTTATTGTCAATTTCATTGAATACGTACAGAACATTATACTCGTGATTATACACAGTATATTCGTGATTATATTTTAAAAAATGGTTAAAATGTTTTTCCGTATGAATATACATAACTTTATAGTAAAATAAAACTGAAACATACATCGGCTGGCACGCGAACGCGCAGCCGCTGCAGCTATCTACGGCTCCCATGCGTATTACTGCATAATCCCTTATTGTCCTAGTTCTGAACTTACCTTTTATTCTTGTACTAAGCAGAAAACATAGCGGCGTTAGCGAGTGCAAAGCTTAGCATTTACAACTAAAACGTTTTACGTGTTTATGTTATGAAACAAAGGTATTTATGTTAGCGAATGCTTTTTTAACGAAGTTTGGTGGTAAAATCGGAGTGGGAAAGAAAAGGTTTTGACCTGTCTGTAGTCAGCATGATAAAGTTGCATAATAACAGATAACAATATATATGGTCCTATATTAGTTATGCTCTCGTCATGTTTGTCATTGACGTATTTGTTAATGATCTTATAAAATTCATTTTAACAAAAAATATAAAACATTTAGTAACTCAAATAATTAGGTACTTACCTAGAACCAGATACCTACGTAATAACTGATACATTCTTTATTTTACACGTGTCATACTTTCGTTTCTTTTTCGTGTCGTGCTTTGCCAGCGACTGCGTTACCAATAAATAAATGTGATTGATTGTAGGTAGTTACAAAGTAAAAAGATGATTAGGAAAAGGGTGATGTATTACGCGTGAACATTCTATTTCAGTAACAAACCCGTTACAACACGATATTCGTTAACACGTGCGACTAAAAATCGTATGTAGCAAAGTATTCTCTACGAACGGAGCGTTGTTCAGTTTAACGGAGCTAAACCACAGCCAATGACAGTGTCGCGCTGAACTGTTATTGAGAATCACGAATGCAAAACCTAGCCGAGTTCAATCCAAACAAAATGCTCACAACCTGAACCATGCGGCGGCGCCTAGGGCCCGGAGCGCCAACACTCACACTTTTGTCGCCTACCACTTGACCCACATCCTCTATACGTGTCTCCTGTAACAGGAAGCGGTTGCTAACACCCCTTCGCTCCCCACTCCGGCCGTCACACTAGAACACACCCTCACACCTCGACACAGGGATCAAACTCCCATGCCCTATCAACTAACTCAAAGGCGACTCCCCACGCAATTTAACACTTTGTTTTTCCTTCAAACATGGCAGAATATTCAATGCCAGCGGAAAATGAGTTGAATGTTACTATTAAGCGATTTGCCACTTTCCTGCTCAAGTAATAAGTTTCATGTTGTAACGCCGCCGCGGGGGCCCGTAATGAATTTTTTATACAGTTTCTGCCTATACTAGCAGCAATAATACGTGTAATCTAAGTCGAATCCACGACGCGATCCGTGTACTCACAGAAGGATTTTTTTATAATATATTTATAAAAGGGTTACAGACCGATACCTAGTTACGAGATACTTTAGAGAGTTCGTGAAGAAAATTCTTGTGTTGAACAAGAACAATGTGCTTAAATGGGGCGGTTTATGACAACATTCCGTCATGAGTTTATGGTCGAAGCGAAGGTTGGGTATTATAGGCAGCATGTGGTGGCAAGGGCTCGGTATCAAGCGAAATCTGGGGTAAGGGCGGCAGCGCCGGGGAAATTTGTTGTGCGTTGATTCAGTTAATGTTGCCAACTTTTAATTGGTTTAATAATTCGCGTTTTCTGATCGCTATGTAGGTAGGCATAAAGTCTTAACTTTTTCAATTATCGTCAGTGAAGTTTGGTATTGTGACCGTTACTGACGGATTTACTTCAGGGGCAATTTTAACATTTCAACAAATCTTATTCAAAAGAGTTAATTTTAATAAAAAGTGATATAAGTCGTTCCAGAAGGACTTAGGTTCCTTTTATTTTTATTTGATAATCTTCATTAGTCGTTACTTCAAAGATTTCAAATTTAACGCTTAAGTTTATTATTCAAATGGTTAATGCCATTCGTTAACTCCTGTTAAACATTTTAGTTATAAAAATCTTGTATGTCTGCCATTTTTGTCAAAAAGTCATTAATAGCTATATTTTGACTTACAGGGGGCGTATCGTAGTGTATTGCGAATAAATGTACATACCAACCTCGTTATAAAGATATGAGCATTTACTAGGGTAAAATGTGATTTGAAGGACAGTTAAATCTGTGTATAGTACAGGCAAGTGCAAAAATATGTATCGATTTAATCCTCTCATAATTATGTTCGAACGAAACCATAATCCGCTGACATAAGTGATGGGATATATTTATAATATTTATTCATGAGAACAACATATACATGCACATAAATCAACATACGAAAGAAGAAACAACATTGCCACGAAACGGTTCCACCTCAGCGTTGTGCCGGCCTGAGGGGCTACCGGGAAACGAAAACGAACTTCGTTCGTGTATCTCCCTCTCTATCGCTCGAACTAGCTAGTGCGACAGAGACCGATATACACGAACGAAGTTCGTTTTCGTTTCGCGGTAGCCCCTCTAATGCTGGTTGCCAGCGCTTATCTTATCTTATCTTATCTAGATGAGGGCCCTTTCGGATGCACTTCGACCCAGCGGGATCTTTTGTGCATTTGCCCTCTCCTTTATGCCTACTCCCAAGCTCGCTCCACAAAACGGATGATGCAGCTCAGCGGGAGCACCTTGAATTCCTTTGGTTGCGGATAGTCGTTACCCAAGGTAATTCATTCTTTGTCTGGCAAGGGCATGGCCAGCGTTGGTTCCACGGCGTAACTCACATTTTACACTTACACCTATTTATGACTTGAATGCACCCATATTTTTACACTTGACTGTAAAAGTCAATTAATCAGTGTATTTCAATTCTTTTAAGTAAGAGGCGTTTATCGAGGGTATAAATAAAACTACCTCTTTATAAGTACCAACCGCTATTTCTGCCAAATCGGTAACAAGAATAACGGTCGCACTTTCGTCCACACTGACCCACACAAAGGCGACACATGTTGCAAATTTATGAAGCAACTTTTCTCGCGACTTCTTTGTAGCGAATTAAACATTAATAATTACTCAGGGACAGGTGGTGCTCTGATTTACGCCGTTTTTCACGAACTATGAGTACGAGCCAAGAGTAAAGTAAGTACACTCGCGGGCAAAGAATACGGGTCGGTAAAATACCGTCATATTTCCTAAAATAGTGCGTAAGAGGTTGTACAGTTAATCCTGTCATGATCTTTATTTAATTTTACATATAAACTGCTAATAACAGTAAAAAATATAACGTTACCAGGTTTAAATCGGACTCGTAAAAACCCATGAAAAAAAAACCACGTTAACGGAGCGAGAAATCGCAAAAATCGTGATTTTTGGATATCGATATTTTTATGATAGGATCCAGGAAATTGTTAATACAGTTGGGTATTATAAAGAATAGCATATTATGTAAATAAAACAAGTATTAAATATTTTAAAAAACCTATTGCAGTTATTTAATTTAGGGAGACCCGTATTCTTTGCCCGCGAGTGTATATAGGTACGAGCGGATTGTACTAACTTAGAAAAACAGACCGAATAACGTATGGCTGGCAGCTGTCATTCCATAGAAACTTGTCAAACTTTCCATACATTCGGTTTTTCATGAACATCGCTTACGATTGCAGACGGTTTGGTGCAATCCACCTTTAGACTATCATCGCCCACGCAACGGTATAATAACTTGGGTGGTAGGGAACACATTTTTAGAAGTTGTTTATGATTGTATCGTGTATTGATTTCTGTTCGTATTAACTCTTTTCATATTGGTTTTAAACAATTGCACGAGCCTTGACAAGTGTTCGTTGAAATAATTAAACTTTAATATGGATAGAATGACTATTACGAGCGCTTGTTAAAGTAGGTGTCCTATTAACAGATATCGTAAAGTAGGATTTTAATTGAGGTGGAATTGTAGACTATTAGAATGGTTAATTTGGTCTTAGTGTTAACTTTAATTAATCAAAATGACTGAAAATATCTGCATGAAAATGAACGATATTACAAATGACCTATTATTATATAAAACCCGGAATTTAAACCAATACAGAAAATTACATCCATTAAAAAAAACATAACAAAAAGTTCTAAAGTAGCAAGAATTTTCTAACAAATTCGCAGTCCGTATCTGAGCAGGACAGTGAGTAAGAAAGTAAGAAAAATCGCCGGCAAACGACAAGGGCAAACAACACGCAAAAACACCACGCTAGCGAGAAAAACTGGAAACATTACCTCGCCCCGCTCCGTCGGGTAAAAAGTCGGTGTAAACTTAATGTCTAGTTCTGTAACGGTTCGTGTTTAAACTGTTGAAATAAATTGGAGCCGTCAGATAGCATGCATCACAGTAATATGTGCAGTTATTAGTCCAAAAAAGCTTTATTTTCGATATTAGGGTGTTGTTTATGCACTTTTATATATGAAATATACAGATAACTGTTCCTAATCGACGTCTAACAACGCACGAGAGATTTTAATTTTTAACTTATTTTCACAAAAATTACGTTCAGAAAACAGTTTTTTTGGCCTAAAATTGTCAAAGTTTGGTGCCATATATCTCAAAAACGGTGAGTTTTGAAGTAAATATGGGATACTATTTCGGTAAACGTCAATTTTGTTAATACGGTAAGCCATAAAAACACGAAAAAAAGGACAGTTAAAGATCGAAGGTCATTGGGAGCTAGGAGCCCCTTAATGAAACAGACAGAAGATAGTTGGAATAATTTTCTGATTCAGCAGCGTAATTGCGTAACTTTCCGAGCTAGCGTTAGGGCTATTGCTGTTGTCATTTTCACCGTTAAAATTACACGTGATATGTCCTAACGCGCGTTAGAAAAATTACGCGATTACCCTGGTGCGGTCCTAGGAAATAAAGAACACAAGAAAATAAATAACGATTTATTCAAATCATTATTACTGATAACTAGTGTCTGTACCGCATGACACATTACCACGCTCATGAGCGTGCATGGCGAACACGCGCGAAAGACATTAAAATCAAATAGAAACGAGAAACACTCACTATACTGCACTATCACTGCAATATCAAATTTTGTCGATCTTTTATACCCACATTTATGCTAAAAGTGGCGCTGAAATATACGTTTCATGTGCTTGCCTACCCCTTTTGGGAATAAAGGCGTGAATGTATGTATGTATGTAGAAACGAGAAACGTATGTCTCAGCTGGCCCTGTGGTCTATGTTCCTCGAAGCTGTGTCAGAGCCGCATTGTCGCGAGTAAGAAGCGTCTTACTAACAACAGCTCCTCGCCTCCAGTTACTCGCCCCAGTTTCGCAGTCGGGCTACAAAATCGGTGCAATTTCGCAATTGCAACGGTAACGATGCAAAATTGTCACCCGTTCAATGCGGAGTGTAACATATGTTATTTTAAATTTTGTGGATCAGAACACATGGGTAAACTTTGGTGCGGTGAATTTTAGGATTAACTCCGCTTGGTTGTGGATGATGGAATTGGCTAACTCTATCCGTAGTGATACAAAATGCAGTTTGTTATTTTACTCCTCGTACGTTAGCAAATACTATGGGAATACAAAGCCCGTTTGCACTGACGGTCATGTTAAGATCATTATTAACCTGATAAATAATAATGGCCGTATTCATAAACGTTCAACAAACGTTTCTTAGCTAAAATGTTGTTAAAATCGTTTTTCTTTATCTCTCACTATGACGTTCGTGTTCGTAAGAAAGGGACAAAACACTGTATTTATCAGAGGCATTTTATGTTTTATGAATCAGGTAGGCAGAAAATATCTACGTATCCACAAAATATTCAGCATGAAATTGTAAGTCAATGAGAATCGTAGTATTCGTAGTGGACCTCGTAGCAATACGTAGCGAAAGACGTAGCACCGCTACACCAGCTTTACTCGCGTGCTACGTGTGAACTGTAGCTTCGTTAACACATTCACTACCAAGAAGCCGATCCCGTGGTTTTCCTCGTATGTAGCGGAAAGCGACTACGGCGTAGGCGCCCCGCTAGGCGGGTTCCTGGTAGTGAAAGTATAAAAATACAATTCCTATTTTATTGAAGGCACAAATCTAATACACTATACTAATATTATAAAGAGGAAAAGTCTGTGAGGTTGCAAGTTTGTTTATAGCGGATAATCTCTGGAACGACATATCTGATTTGAAATATTATTTTACTAGCATATAGAATTGATGTTCGGTGTTATTTGTAATAAGTAAATAGGTGGAGCGGCGCGTGCAGCTAGTAACACATAAAGGCCGAGCCACACCGAGTGCGTGTGCAGCACGTATGCGTCGCTGTAAGCGTAGACGTGACAAACCAACAACAACCACTTAACGTTGAACCAGTTCAAACCACCTTTATTTCTGGACAAAACAATAATCAATAATTTATACCATGTTGTAGTAGAGACTTTATCATATCACTAAACGTGTCTAGTGAAATGATGAAACGAGTTGACTTTGCGAGTTCGTTTTGTCAACTCACTGACGTGTTTCAGGGATTTTATCAAATCACTAAACAAATCTGGTGAAACAAAAAAACGACATGCCTTTTTTGGCTGATTTCATCATCTCACTAAACAGATTCGGGAATTTGATCAAATAACAGATTTTTTCTAGACAAATTATAAAATGGATTCGCCATTTTATCATCCTGCGTGATTTGGTCAAATCCCTTAGATATTTGTTCAAATCTCTGTTTTGGCCATTTCCCTGCGACGTATATAATAATAATAATAAATAATAAATATAAGGGGACAATCTTACACAAATCGACCTAGTCCCATAGTAAGCTCAGTAAGGCTTGTGTTATGGGTACTAGACGACGATATATATAATAGATATAAATACTTAAATACATAGAAAACATCCAAGACTCAGAAACAAATATTCTTGCTCATCACACAAATATTTGCCCTTACCGGGATTCGAACCCGGGACCTTCAGCTTCGTAGGCAGCGTCACTACCCACTAGGCTAACCGGTCGTCAAAAATACATATAAATACAATTTTCAGCCTATTATCGGTATTTTCTTTAAAAACCGACCAGACTGTAGCTAGACACCGAGTAAACAAAAGTATACGCCATACGGTGTGTCACGATTTCGAGGTATATTTTGCTTCGTACGAGTAAATGCATCTGCTTCGCTGTGGAGTCCTCAGACAGTCGTAAAAACCACCTCCACACTTGTGTCCACAAAGTGTATCACGCCGAAAGGACCACAATATTATTCCTTATTAATAAGCCCGTGTCATATATTCAGCGGGTAATTTGGGTGTAATAATGCCCATGACATTAGGGGCACGTGACGGACAGAGTACAGGGTGTTTATACTGTTTATGGAGCGATACTATCTCCGGCCGGCCATGAATATTCATGAAACAACCTGTGTACAGTTTTTATAATGTCACTTTGTGGTATGTAGTTTGGCGTGGTTGGTTAAACCGGGTATGGGTTTTATTCAGTTAGTTGTTAACTGATATTCACTAGTTAACGGATACCAGTATCAGTGTACTCCGTAGTTAGGGGCGAAATAAAAAAAATAGGGGAGAAAGGGGTTTTGATCAGGTCGAAGTTCTATATGAAATGTATGCGACAGAAACCTCGCTAAAGCAATGCCTCCTAAAATAAATATATACGAGGTATTGGTATAGACAGTGTCTAGAATTAATCGACCATGGTACCCATATTCTTTGGTCTTGAGTGTGTTTGGAGCTAAATCGGATTGATACGTAAAAAGATCCTCCTGTTGTTTATGGCTTTGAAGTTTATTTAGATGTCCTTAACTCGTTTTAGCCTTGTAACAAAATTGAGAATACTTTATGCTTCTTGTGTTCGTCGCTATCAGAAACAGGAAGATCTTACGTTTGTTTGTATCTTCCTTCTTCGTTAAGACTTCTCCTACAAAAACAATTTGTGGAATAACCGTTGATTTGCAAGTCAAAAACAGAAGCATACTGATCAATTAAATTTTCATAAGTCATAACATGGGCAAGTTAGTTGGGAATCGAGTTGTATGGATGCCGCGCCACTGGTAATATATTCATAATAATTCTTAAAGATTTGATAAAAACTCAATTATATATATAATATTCACCGCGCGTTAGTTGTCAAAAGTCCAATTATTTAAACACCATATAAAATGGTTAAATTATTGCAAAACTTATTATTTTCTATACTCAACTCGCCATAGTCTGTTAAAGTTACTCTCCAACTCGGTGCTCCGTAAATCACTCTCGAGGGCGTTTCTCGGCGAATTTAACATTTTAACCATCACGGCGAGATGACAGCGGTGGTCAGACATAGAAAAGTGCTGAGAAATTGTGCCTTAACTTAGCGTAAAAGCGGTAACCCGGAGTTCTATATTTTTTTATCTTAGATATTTATTTTTATAGTTCCATTTGTTTAGCGAAAGTTCCTTGCGCTCACTTCATTTTGGGACAACTAAGACGATCCAAACGCGTTGCGGAATGAGGCCATAAGTTTTCACTTATCTTGTGCCATTTTTTAGGAAAGAGATCATATATGTCAGCTTTGATTTATAGCGGGCACACATAGCAAAAAACTGAAGGCATAAGAGTTTCAAGTGCTGGTCAGTAAATAACCAATACACCGTTATCGCAGACGCGCAGGGACGGACTCGGGCGGTTTAAAATATGGCCGCCACGGGCCCTGGTAACCAGCCTCATGTACTGTGAAGATACGGCCGCAAACATTTTTAAACCTGCGAGCCACGATGATTAATGGATGAAAAACCACAAATTAAGAGCGGGATCGTCGGTAAACTATTTATGAACTTTATACGATGAGCTACGCTTACTTATCCTTTACGTCAGGTAAAAGCATACGGCTAACAGTTTCAGAACCTTATCTTAACGGTATAAAGACTAGAAATGGTCACTTAAATATGTGTTAGTCCCTAAGAAATTATTCATAACCCGTAAAGGTTTTTTAAAATCGTCGAAAATAGCCAGCATATAAAGCTAGATTTATCATCAATTCGGAGTTGCTTGGGATTCTAAAAAAAGTGGAGTTTAAAGTAACCAGAAACGGGTAGGTTTCTTGGGAAAGTTTTGCTTTTATATACATTTGTTCAATCTCATTCTCAATGTTACGAAAATTGAATTACCATAATTTAGTCATTATCATAATTTAGTCAATCGCTATACTTATTATTCTAAAAATTGTGCATTTGTGTTGAAAATAGTTCTCAACATACGAATATTCGTTAATATAATAAAAATAAAAATAAAGAAAGAAGACATTTATTAACCACACAAAAGACACAGAGACAAAGGGAAAATGCTAATATAATTTAAAAATATATAAAATTCAGTAACGAGGTCGTTACCGTATGTACAAAACAATGTCTTGATATATATATTTATGAAATTACGTTTAATTTTGTTTTGCGTATGTACAAACATACGCAAAACAAATGCAGAAAAATCGATGCAGGTAGAGTAGAAAGTGACCCAAATCTGAAATCAAAAGATAGTATTAGTATAAGATAATATTATATGATATAAGATTTTATTAAAAAGACATTAGTAACGTGTTAGTACCCGTAAATGCTTCATGTGGGCGATAGGAACTACTTTTTTTATATTCCTCGGCATTTTCGTGGCTTTCCGTTCCGAATTGCAGTAATTGAATCTGCATCCGCTAGTAACTACGCTTCGCCTGCTTTAATTTGTGTAAGTGTTGTGGTACAGTTGGCAAAAACCCACGCTTAACGTCTGGGAATGATCAAGTATGGGGCTTTGTTGGAATTGTTGGAGCTAGAGTGTCGAAGTAAGCCGAAATCATTAGTCTCTTAGCTTGCGGTTTTTTGGATTTCTGTTTATGGTATTCTATTCGATGCTTGCGACAAAAGAGTTTTAGGGTGGGTTGTGGGTTGCACCAAACCGCCTATAATTGTAAGCGGCGTTTGTTAAAATCTCAATGTATGGAGAGCTTGACAACTTTATTATGTCTGGATGGACAGTTGCCGGTGCCATATTTATAACGTTGATCACCTCACTTGGCAAAGTGCCTTAGTAGCTAAAAGCCACAAAATACGAAAAAAAAAAAAACGTTGATCGGTCTGTAATTGTAAGTGGGTGGGTGTACCTTTGTTGTTTATAGAATTTCGTAAATATAATAGCCAAGATAAAATCTGTCTGAAAATTACAGGAACAATACAATACAAATACAATAAATAGCTGTAGGAACACACCAAGTTCATTCTAAAGTCAAATTTTTACTATTACTAGGAATAATGTCATCAGTCATCACATAACGGCATACAGTCTTTTTGTACCTTCTTTGAAATTTGTTTATAAAAAAACACTGTTTTTAAGATTTTTTACATCTGAAAGCTACCGCGAAACTTGAAACAACAAATTTGTATGCGTAAATATAGCACACCCATGGGATAAATTATCCTTTCAAGAATCAGAAGACTATCCTTCAATAAAACCAGGAATGATCATCACCGCCGTTTTTGCTCACCGTACGATTATTTCGAAGGCCCGGCACGTCCATCCTAGACCGTACTTTGGATGGATTATACTCCCTTTGTCGTAAATTTTACGACTTCAAAAATTAGGCGCCGTGAGCGGACTGGTGCCGTGGACACGTTCACCGGGCAAATTGTTTTATCGGGCTTGTGGTCACCCTAAAGTGTCTAATTCGTTGATCTTATAATCGATATCGAAACGTTCCGAGGGTAGTGATCTGATTAAATAAATAAATGTTAAGACAGAATCTTACGCAAATCAAACTAGCCCCATAGTTATCTCAATAAGGCTCGTGTTATGAGTATTAGATAGATTTAATAGATATAAATACCTACTTGAATACACAGAAAACATCCGAGACTCGGAATAAATATTCAATATTCATGCTCATCGCACATTTTTTTAATGAAATTATTTAGAAAATCAATTCAAAAAGCAAATAAATATTTACAAAAAGTATTATAAAGAATGGACAGTTGTATGTAAAGAGGAGTTGGGGGGCGATGTTGGGTAGAGCAGAGCTGCTCCTTCCTTGAAGCCGAATAATAGGGGTGTAGACACTACATAAAATAATCAATAATGTCATATTTTCTCGAAAAAGGATTCAAAATGTAGTCAAATGGAGAAAAAATCAACGCAAGAGGTTAAATAATCACGAAGTTATAAGTGTACAAAGTTTTAAGAAGGGATGAGGATGTTCTGTCCCTTTTTCGCAAAACGCAAATCATATTATGAAACGATGACGCTTGTAGTTGGTGACGTCACTAATAGACGGCACTGTCACTAATCGATGGCGGCGCCGAACACGATGGGGCTCGGCGCCGCCATCGACGCGGCCCGAGGCGCGCGCGGCTCGCTCTGCGGCAGCCTCTCATATTGTGACGTCACACACTTTTTGCGTTTTCTCTCTCTCTCTCTTTTGGAGTAATAGGACCTTCGGCTTCGTAGGTAGCATCACTCACTAGGCTTACCAGTCGACTAAATTCGTTTAGGTCGTTGATTGTATTGGGAATTTTATGAGTAGGTTGTATCTGGCCTAAGACCAGCGGCGCTCCTGCAACTATAAAGGCAAGTTAGTCTGCCGGCAAATAAAAGTGCGTTTTTGAGGCGAATATTGAATTTAAATGTCGCACAATCAGGGGAATAGCAAACAACCTCTCATTCCGCCGGTTGAAAACTGCTAGAAGATGGAATATCTTTCGACTATTATCGTTATTATCAGCTTGCGAATAATCTAAAGACATCGCAATGTAAAATCAAGTTCTCGTCTCATATTTAAAATCCAACACAACAAACTTAGCAAATCGTTTTATTTTGTACTAGCTACGTGGACCCGGAATAAAAACTATGCTATATTTGAATCCAGGCTGTAAACTATCTTCGGGCAAAATTTCATCCGAATCGGTTGAGCTAGCTGTTTAAGCGTGATTGAGTAACAAACATCCAAACTTTCGCATTTATAATATTAGTATGATATAATATTTACCTCTCAGTTTATTGCAAAACAAGCTCTTTTATATTTCAACTAATTTTGGTCATAACTTTAAATGCAGCAGTAAATTAAAGTTGTATTATGAAAAGCCGACGCAGCGGACTGTTCGCGTAGCCTTAAGGGCTTGGCCCAAGTTATGAACTATGATGGAGTAAAATGACCGTGTAAAATAATACTTTTTCAGTCTTTCTTTAACCCATTTAGGGCCAAGAATCGCTACGTGCTACGCTCGTAGCCGATCCCGTGGTCTTCCTCGTATCTAGCGGAAAGCGACTACGGCGGTCTGACGCATGTATCGTCATTGGCCCTGAATGTGGTAACGAACAAAGTTCTTCGTTCGTTGGGAAAAAAAATCGTCTGTCCGGCTTTTCTCCTCTACAGATCAAACGATTCTTGTAAAAAATTTTAAGTATTTTTTTTAATTATTTTTATCTCTTTCTTGTCGATTATATGTTTTGAAATTTAGAAATTATATTTTTTTAAAGACAGGCTCGCGTGTGACCCACTAGTAGTATATCTATATATACAGAGTGTACTCCGTAATTATCAAGCCCAATATATGTATAAACGTACGTACGTATTACGGGCCCGTAGCATAAATCCTAACACTCTAAAAAACGAAATTCCTAATGTCTTCGGAAATCAGATTTGCTTATGTACTTGTACTACATCTGAAACGCTATTTTTATTGAGAGCCCTATATTAAACTGCCTATGGACTTTTCGACTTTATTTTAAAGCCGTTAAGGTCCAAAATTGCCCTTTGCATTCCGTTTTTGCGTACATTGATACACTTTGATTCACTCGTTTGCAACTTAGTTTGTCATAGTTTAGATGTACCGAATGTGGCCTAATAAGCATCAACACAATCACTTCCAAAAATTAGCGCTTCGGTCGTACCCGATGCCTTGGTTTTCCCGATAAGTATCGGAAAGCGCCTACAAACAGAGCGATCGCGGTCCCTGGCAGTGTAATATTAAAAACTTCCGTGAGTTCACCTACACTTCTGGGCTATTATTCGGAACGCGCTAATGCGGCTTATCTCACCCGTCACGCCTAACGAAAACAGACTTCTGATTACGCTCAGTTGCTGCTAATATCGGCGTCAAGATATATTTGTGGGTGAACGGTGAAGGGAGGTTAAAACAGTTACAGTAAGCGGAGCAGCATTCCGCCTCCCGTTTTATCTTGCACCACTAGATAAACGTCACTATGGTTCGTGATTTATCACTCGCCACGCCGCTAACTTATTACCAGCGCTTATGTTCAACGAATATGGTGAGATCATGTGTTTTGAATATTACGATACAGCGACCAGAATATAAATCACACCATTTGGATTAGACACTGACTGGCAAACCGAAAATCCTTTATTTAATGTTGTTTATACGTTATTTGGATTTGTTTGTACCTTTCCACGACCGACGTCATTCTACGTCAGTAGTCATTTTGATGTTTAAAATCATGTTAAGTTTTGCTCTTAACAAAAAATATTTTTAGCAAGACCCGTTAGTTCTAAAGATCCGTTGGGTTTATTGTCAGTAAGTAATGTATACTATAATCTATACTAATATTATAAAGAGAGCTTTGTAAATTTGTATGTTTTGGGTAATCTCCGAAACCGCTAATCCAATTTAAAAATTCTTTCACTTGCGCGTAGAATAGAATTTCAGGATGTTTATAGGTAGGTAGGTAGGTATATATTAGGTCTGGTTTATCAACAGAAAGTGCCATTCTAGGTTTAAAGCACACTGTTCACTATTATACAAAACGGAAAACCGATGTTTATGCTTGTTTCCTCGACCTTTCGAAGGCGTTTGACCTATTCTCCTACGACATACTGTGGAACAAACTAAACGAGGCTCATGTCCCGCCAGAGATTGTTAATCTATTAAAATACTGGTATGGAGGCCAGGTTAGCCAAGTTCGATGGGCAGGGGTACTGTCGACACCATACAGACAGGAGTGCGGCGTGAGGCAGGGAGGGTTGACCTCGCCCGTTCTTTTCAACTTGTATATGGACGCACTGGTGGTTGCGCTCAGCAACACGCATGTCGGCTGTCATGTGGACGGTGTATGCGTGAACAATATTAGCTACGCGGATGACATGGTGTTGCTGAGCGCATCCATTTGTGGTCTGAGGAAGTTTCCTCAGACCACAAATGGATGCGCTCAGTATAGTAACCCGTGATCCTTCGCATACTTTTCACAGACACTGACTAGTTAGTCAGTGTCTGTGAAAAGTATGCGAAGGATCACGGGTTACTATACAATAAAAAAAAAAGCGAGGTCATGGTCTTTGGGGCCGGCTGTAAGATCCCAGATCATATGCCCCCAGTTACATTGGATGGTATACCTCTACAGAGAGTAAATCAGTTTAAATACCTAGAGCACCTGGTAACGGCTGCCCTCAAGGATGATGAGGATGTTGACAGGGAAAGGAGGGCGTTGTCACGGAGAGCAAATATGATTGCCCGCAGGTTTGCATGATGTTCACGTGACGTAAAACTTGCACTTTTTAGAGCGTACTGTACAAGTTTCTACACGTGCAGCCTGTGGGCTAGATTCACCAGGACATGTCTTTCCCGCTCACGGGACAATGACGTCCCGGACCTTTGGGAGGCGTGCGTGGAGCTAGGTACAAAGTACCAACTGAGCCAACACGTAGAGGCCCTTTTGACAATTTAATAAAATGCAAGGAGTACACCGAGCAGATGCTGTCTCTGCCCGTGTCATGGGACGCACACAGAGACAGCACCCGCTGAGGAGTATAGGGCCTATTGATGGTTGATGGAATTATTATTATGTATGTCTTTCCCGCTCACGGGACAATGACGTCCCGGACCTTTGGGAGGCGTGCGTGGAGCTAGGTACCTACAAAGTACCACCTGAGCCAACACGTAGAGGCCCTTTTGACAATTTAATAAAATGCAAGGAGTACACCGAGCGGATGCTGTCCCTGCCCGTGTCATGGGACGCACACAGGGACAGCACCCGCTGAGGAGTATAGGGCCTATTGATGGTTGATGGAATCTAAATGAAACGGGTTATTGGGTGAAAATGATGGACTAGTGGCTGGGCTATTGGGTGAAACATCGGACGCCTGCCTAATAAAACTGTCTCACTTTTTATCTCTGGCAGACGGTGACTCGCCAACTGCTAGATGGGCCCCTATTAATAGCGACATTAAAAAATGGCCTAAGGGCAACACCGGTCAGAAAGCTGGGGGGAAGAGAGGTGGCACTGGACTTTAAACATATAGCCAATTCGCCACTTAGGTGTCCACATCAACCCTCGAGCAACAGCTCTTGCGACTCCACTCTGAACGGCCAGTAAAGGCAAGCCAGAGACAGGGGGCCTGTCCAACCATCCACCCGGTCGGCTCAACCTGACCACAGGACACCCCCAGGAGTACTCAGGTACGTAGGGTCGCTACGCCCTAACAGCCCGCCACAAGCTGCCTTACGTTGACTGATTGCACCAGAAATCTGGTGGGCGATGGGGCCGTCACATCCCTACGCCTTTTTATTATTATTATTATTATGATTATAGACTATATTTTTGCTTGCGTTCTTTGCAATACGTGGTCGAAGCCGCGCGGGCAGCTGACAAATGATCTACAGAGTTACTAATATTTGGAATAAGACCCATTATAAAAATGAGTCGATAATTCATTTTCGTCGTGGTTTTGTCTCGAAAGCCAAGGAGACTAAAGTAACTACTTTCATGAACTAGAAACATGCTTATACTAGCCCATAATACTCAATACATCACTTAAAATTAGGACATACAATAATGTTAAGTGAATTTAATATCCCATGGAGTGGTTTGAAAAAGTGATCCACGATATACAACGACGAAAACAAGAAAAAAATGATGTACCCATTTTAAAAGTAAGTCTAACTAGACGGGCACGACGACCCAAAAAAGTCAATGGATAAAATCCAATTGCGAAAGTATTTTACTTCCTCTATCCGAAAACTTTAAATGGGTCCTATGCTTTATCTGACATCAAACGTCCTTTCACAATAAAAGTAGTAGTTTCTATCGATGTTAGCTTATTATCAAAACGAATGAAAAGTATGTGATATTATGGCATATGTATGTATTTATTTTTACGACGTAACGAAGATTTTATCCGTAGCTAGAAAGATTCTCTTACGAGCAGTTTGTACCGTCGATATCAAAAATATGTAAACACTGAACTCCTTATTACAAAGGAACAATAGTGCAAAAGCGTAAGATATCTTTGATGTCGAACTGTACATTTCTTATTCGCTTTTCAATTTGCGGGCAAGGGTCCACTCTAAGCATTATGTTTAGATATTTATAGTTATGTTCTCGCTCTTATTCAGTATAATAAAAAACGACGCAATCTCTGGGATTCGGGAGCCTCTTGTCTTGATGGACATTTCAATATGATTATTCAATTTAGTCCCTTGATGTTATTTACCCAAACAAGAGTACTTTAGAGATTATTCATATACCTTATAGCTGAGACGCAAACAGAATATTCGCGTATCTTGTAAACGCAATTGCTTAGACAGTAGGTTGGATTATTGTATAGATTATACAGTCAACTGTGGGGATAGTACGCTAAGTTTTATGTCGGACATAAAGCATTCGTCCCATTCTGGCAAATATGCGAGTGCAAGAGGGACAAATGCTTTATGTCGGACATAAAACCTAGCGTGCTAGGGGGGCGGAAAATGGATGTGAGTAGGCAAATGTTGAAGATCTTACAGCTTTTACCTGTGTATGATTTGCTACGAAGTCGCTGTTCCCGTGTTTGAATTCAGGTAAGGGCATTTATTTGTGTGACGAGCCCGAATACTTGTTTGTCAACCTAGATAGCATGATCGCGTTTATGTCAATCCGAAAGCATTCGTCCCTTATTAGAAAGTGTCTTCGTATATGTGCGAGCGGGCGAGTGCTTGCGAAACGCTCTATTACTATTTATAAATAAAGTTTGTAGCAACATAATAAACAGGAACTAGTAAAGTCACTATTTTCCACGACCAAACAGCGTCCTTTGATCCTTATGAATTTAAAAATCATGATAGTAACAAAAATTAGTTGGTACGTGATGTTTTCGGAGTAGTTTCGTGAGTTTTGTTTATTGGGTATATTATGTATTTTAACGTATTAGGTGGAAAATCAGTCTAATCCCACAAAAAAACTTGAACATTCACTTTGTTCTACAGACGTTGATATATTGATATTTGATCTTAATTCATGTGTATGAATTAAGATCAAATATCAATTATAAAGACAAACGACACACCATAGTTCGCAATGACCTGCGGCTGCGTTGACGGCCAATCTCCCCAAGCGCCCCTCAGCTCCCCGCGCGGCCGCACCCCACGGATCCAAGATGTCCATCGCCACACACAGATGGCGCCCTCCTGCATGCTGTTGATCTAGATGCCATTGGGCGGCATTGGCCAACATTTGATTCGGCAGTCTCTCCTCGTAGTATAATAATTTATTTTCACTGCTGTCACTAAAATTAGTATCATGTTTGTTTGTTTCAGGTATTTTCCTCATATTAACTACACATTCGTCTGCACTGCAACGGCTTCTCGGAAATCAATGCCGAATTACGACTGGCACGTAAAATTTACTAGGTATAATACACAATGTAAAGTGTCAAATTTCTTTCCCCAAAGATACATTTTTTTAACCGTCAACACACCATTTTGCTATTAACACTGACTTAGTGGGTTTAGTACAAACGACAACACTGTTAAGTGCGCAGTAAGCTCGATTCTCCATTCAAACGTAGTTACGCTCCCATTTTAAAACTACGTGTTGGATTGTAACGAAACTTTGCATATACAATGACATGAGATATATCTATGTCTGTAATTATTTTATGTAGCTTCAGATACCATAGTAAAAAAATACAGCGAATTTAAGTTTTTCATACAAAACTTGTTTGCTGTATTTCGTTTGTTTTATAAACTGAAGCCGTATAAACTGATTACAGACATAGATATACCTCATGTCATTGTATATGCAAAGTTTTGTCGCAATCCAACACGTAGTTTGTAAATAAGAGCGTAACTACGTTTGTATGGGAAGGTGAAATTCGGCCGAGCTTACTGCGGACTCTTAACTGACCATCCTGTGTTTATATAGAACCTTATTACAATGCACTTAAGGTGCACCGATGGTCAGTTAGCTGTGTTGTCGATAGTACCCACAGTGAAACTTCCGCTGCTAGTGTCTATGTAACTCCACAAGTCACGTAATACGAGTAAGTATACAACCAAAACAATCGATATTGCTCTATCTACGAAGCAAACACTGCTTCATATTTCACCGCTTAAGGTAGTTGTGAATATTTAAGTGATGTCAACTGAAATACAAGACAAGTACTTAGAGAGGGTTGAGCAAAATATCGACAATTTACTTTGTCGACCTCACATCTTACCTTGTGTACACTGTAAAAACAACCTTACTCAATTTGAAATAGAGTTCAAATTATATTTCGTCTCTAAGGCGGAGATACCAGATTGAAGATGTAAAGTCAATACATTCAATATTAATTTATTCTGCAAAGACATCTGTCCCTAAGCTCGAAGGGCAACGATGCTCTACTCAAAACGATTCGACTAAATTAGTTTAATTTAAACTGAAGGTTATTTACATAAAGCCTAATTCCTTACTTAGCATATTGCAACTATAGTTGTAAGTTGTAACAATATTCATGGAATCTTTGGTGATGCCATATTAGTGATACATTATTTTAAATCAATTGCCTCACGTAACCAAAATACCTGACAAATAGTTCGGGAAATACGGCCAAAATAATTGTTAGTTATAAAAAACATACCATTTCAAAAGTTAAAAGACGAGGCAGGGAGTGTACTAATCAAAAAATAACCATACTGGATCTTGTAGAATTACGATTAGTATGGTGACGAATAAGTCGTCTTGTCAAGGAAACAGTCTTTACTCTACGTTCACGTCATGGTTTCTGAGCTTTTCTAATTTCGAATTTCGAATTGTAGGTACTATCGACACCACAGCTAACTGACCATCGGTGCACCTTAAGTGCATTGTAATAAGGTTCTATATAAACACAGGATGGTCAGTTAACAGTGTTGTCGTTTGTACCTAGATTTTAGATCCCCATGCTAACCAAATTGGACTGACATGCACAGTCAAGTGTAAAAATATGTATCGATTTATTTTTCTCACTCGTAAATATGTACACAAACCTTAATGCGCTGGCATAAGAGCGATGGGACATACTTATGAGAGTTGTGCGCACCCATATTTTTACACTTGACTGCACCTGTAGTTCAGTATAATAATCAAAATCACTTGCATCAAAGCAAGCTGGAAGATTAAATTAAATAAGTGAGTGGAACAGTGCACGGTAGTGCAAGCCATCGACGATAAATCTTTCGACGTTCGTACAGTCCGTTTGACGGGCACAACCCTAAATAATGGGCGGAATTTCGCGCCATAGACCAGAGCATAAACTATTAAAGAGACGGCTACAACCAACGATGGTGCAATTTTATTACCCGCTTTTGCATATTGAATGGAACGCCACTCTGGGCGGGAAAATGGCCCGCTTTTTTCCCTTTTATTGGAGATTAACAAATTATTGCTCTCAATCCCAAAATAATGTTTGTTCTAGGTATAAACCAAAAATATAAACGACAATTTCAGCACTTACGGTTTTTTCTTTCACTAAGAAACAGTTTATACTAGTATTATGCCTAAATGGTTGTTAATTTTCTTGTCAGAATTCGCTAACGCCGAGCTGTGTATGTACTTTATGGCCGATTACACTTAAAAAAAACTCTATTTCGATTAGTACGTGTTGAATTTTTCTAATTTATCTTATAACAGCGCATGAGTATGAATAAAATAACTGATTATTGTAAGTTTTTTATTAACAAAGTAAAGGTAGCTAAAAAAAAGCCAATACAGAGCATTTAATCTTCCGGCGCAGGGGTTTCAGTAGGAGATTGGCCGCCTTCTGTTACCTCTGCTGGCTCAGATGCCAGCTCCGATGGTGTAGGCGCTGCGGATTCTGGCGCTATCGCCGCCGGGGTTTCTGCCGGGGTTTCCTGGGCAGGTTCTGCAGGTGGAGCCTCGACTTGTGGTTCCGTCGCGACGGGTGTCGAGGGCGCTACCTCAGACTTGGGAGCTTCAGACTCAGGCGCAGCGGGCGCTGGCACAGCCACAGCCGGGGCAGCAGCAGCCGCTGGAATCACCACTTTATCCGTTGCCCCTTTTTTATCCTTCTTCTGTTTCCTCTCGAGCGGCAAGTACAATTTGTACTCCTGGGGCAGCTCTTCCTCACTATACAGACGGTCGCTGAAATAGATCCTGCGCAACCGGGCGTTGGCATGCACTTGGACACGAAGCGTTTCAATAAACTGGGTCCCGTACGCCCTCTTTGTAAAATCTGCCAGATTAAACTGTACTTGGTTCCAGCCGCCCGACAGCCCGATCGGCATGCTCGTACAAAACGGCTTGATTTTTGTAGTCGATTGGAAATTAGATATTCTGAAACGTCGTCGCATATTGTTGTCGTCTAGCACGGTTATTTCGAAAGAAAAATACCGTTTCAGATTTTTCACTATTAGGACGAGGAAAGGGAGTTTTATTCCCAAAACTTGGTTGTTCTTTGGACATGATATGAAAGTGGTCGCAACATTGGTGCTTACTATTTCCAGGACGATGGAATTGACTTCGTTGTCGGTGAGTCGTTTTATATGCCCATTCTGAACCTCGCTGTCCCATATCGCCAAAGGGTTTGATCCACAGCTGTAAAATATGGATAATAATCCGCTCTGATATGTATTTTTAAACATTATAAATTCCTAATAGGATATACTTAATCGTCAAAAATATGAATTGCTTATGACACTTGATTGGCACATTTGACACATGCAAGCCAGCCATCCGTTGTGTCAAAAAATAGTTTATAGATTTGCGACCTCATCGTTAAAAAGCATCATGGCATATTTTTTTAATAAAACAATGCTGTAACGAACCATATATAATATAACAATTGTATTGCGGTAATACCATTAGATAATACAGATATTAGTTAACAATAATTAAAATTAACATAACATTCTCCTATATATCGTAAATAAATAATACATCTTGGAGCAACCTAATTCTTTCATTCAAAAACAACATAATCCGCACATTAGAAATAATAATAATAATTGCTTAACAGCAACACTGTCAATAAATCAGGCCAATATTATATTTAATAAATACTAACAGTACCAAAGCGGCTCCGCCCGCGTCGGATACGATTTGTGCCCCTTCCTCTTGTATGGAATATAAAGTAGCTCATGTCCATCAGCAGGCCTAAAGCTTTCTTCATTTTATACTTCGTCAATATTGGTAATAATAATCATTAGGTATTAATATTAACTAAATGTAACACGTTAAGACGACTTAATCTGCTGGTTACTGTGCTGCTTCCTCCGCTACTGGTTGCTGTGCTGCTTCTTCCGCTGCTGGTTGCACTTCGGCTCCTGCATCTCCAACAGGCGTCGCCTCGCCTTCTCCGTCGCCTTTCCCAGGGGTTGTCTCGCCTTCAACATCGCCTTTCTCAGAAAGGGCCTCGCCTTCCAGAGCAGCCTCTTCAGGAGGTTCCGTAATCGGTGTGTCTATAGCTGCCGTAGGACCCGCTTCAATTTCAGGAGCCGGCTCAGGGACGCCTTCCGGAACCGGTCCAGGAACGCCTGCCGGAACTGGTGGAGGAACTTGCAAGATACTGGTCCGAGAGACTGTTTTAAGCAAAGCTTTAGAAGGCTCCTTAATGACATTAGTTTTACTTGCACCCACTGGAGCCTTCTTCCCTTTGTCTTTGCTAGGCAAGGGAAGAAAAATCCTATATTCCGCAGGTAAATCTTCTTCGGCTGTCAACTTCTCAGCGAAATAAATTCGCCTCAGGCGTATATTGGCGTTCACTTTAATCTTTTGAACTTCAACAAACGTCTTGTTGTATGCACGCCGGGTGAATTCGGATAGATTAAATTGGATCTGGTTCCAACCGTCAGCGAGTCCAATAGGCATAGCAGTGGACATAGGTAAGATTTGTGTAGTGCTCTGAAAGTTGGACACCCGAAATCTTCGCCTGGCACCAGTGTCGTCCATAATGGTAACCTCAAACGTAAAATATTTCTTCAGGTTCTTAACTATCATAACCATGAACGGCATAGTGATTCCAAGAATCCTATTCTTTGTTGGGCATTGTATGTACGCCGTACTCACGTTATATCCCCGTATATCAAGTACCATGGACTTAAGATCTGGGTCTAAAAGCCTAGAAACATGACCGTTCTCCATATGGACTTCCCATATTTCCAAAGGCTTCGAGCCAACGCTATAGAATACCGTAAGGAACCCACGTTGATACGCATTCCGGAACATACCGAACTAGAAGCGAATTATCGTTTAACTTTATTTACTTTCCGTTTGTTTCAAGCAACTTCAAGTGACATTTTCTGTCTGTCAAGAAATAATTAAAGAAAATATAACCACTACGTTTACGGAAGTAATCATGCTAAATGAACACTTTAACCATAGAGGTTGCAAATGTCGTAAAATTCTTTAGGTTTGCCGTACAAGTCAGGTATCGAATCTGACTTTTTACACACTATTGAGAGTTCGGACGCGCCTAGTACGCCTTGTCTCTTTCGAGCGCTGCCGACAGTTTTGACCAATGTCGCGCAACTAAGAACAAACAATAATAATAATGAGCCCGCGGGGCCAGCTTGTGGCGAGCTGACGGTGAGTGGTGACACCGCAGACCCCTAACCTTCAGAGGGCCCGAGTGATCTGGCCCTCGCCTCTGTGCTTGCCTTAAGCGGCCGGCCAGTGGAGCCTATGCTCCAGGTTGGAAGTGTAAAATGTCATAACGCCGGCGGCCCTTGAACGGATTACCGGGATCTGGCGCACCGCAGACTCACCTCTCGACAACCTCACAGCCGCTCAGACGTGTTGCTCCATTGTTGCACTGTGCGTGTGACTGTTTGTCCACCGCCTGCCTTTTCACAATTTTGAGACTAATTGTCACGGCATGTGTCCGCTAGTCTCCTCCCATAACCCATTTTCCAGACCACCCACCATTCAACCCAATAACCCATGACCTTAGTTTCCATCGCAGCACAGTGTTGCACTGAAATAGTCTTTGCACCTGGCGGGGACCATCACCGGGTGTATCATGTTGTGCGCTCGGAGAAGGTATCCGCCATGTGTATCCCTCGTTTTATATTATATTTGTTTTAAAGGGCCTCTGCGCTGTTGGCTTCGGCCCCACGCATGCTTTCCAAATGTGGTCCCGGAGTTTTGGAAGGCATGCCTTTGGCCACTGCTTGCGTGAAGAGCCCGCTCTCAAGGGACGCTTCGGGCCTTCGGCCCTACGCAGAGCTCGGCCTGCCGCCTCGCGTGCCATGCCGCTCTCCTTCGGGCCTTCGGGCCTCAGGTTCGCTTGTAGGACGCTTAGGAGTAGTAAAGTGTCCGCGTGGGCACGCCTTTCGGGCCTTTGCCCCTCGGGCTTGTGTGGAAAGCCCTGAGATATGGAATAAAAAATACTTACACTTTATTGCACCACGACAAGAGAAAAATATCTTGCAAAAAAATTGCTTGATAAATAATGGTAACAACAGGCGGTCTTATCGCTTTAAAGCGATCTCTTCCAGACAACCTTTGATTAGTAACAGGTGTAACAACAAGGTCTCAGGTTCACCCGGGTAATTATAACTGGAACAATAGCATGTGAATTGGTACAATATCAGTTGTGTGGTAAGGAATGTCTGTAAGGGGAGGTGGAGGACATTCTCGGGGACGAAGGTCCCCACACCTCATATGGAGCTGGTACGCACAAGGCGGCAGCTCATATATCAGATATATTAAGGATTCCGCAAGCTGTAAGTGTAGGTTTATGGTTGCTATATAAGCTAATACAGATACCTAAGCTACGTAGAGTGCTATAGATACTCATTCGCGGCCATGAGAGTGACCAGAAATGGCTTCGCGACACCCGTAGTGACATATAAAACGCGAGTTTAACTGTGGATGTCTTAGTATTAATTTTCCCATCAGTACATTGAAATGATGTAGTGTTTGTTACATTTATACATTTTTATGCGTCCTTTATAATTACGCAAATGGGTTTGTTGTTAAGTGTGAAATCATCTTCGATCGGACTAAAGCCTTGTACGTGCGAGCATTGTGTTGCACCGTCTAGCACGAGGAGGGAGCTAGGTTCAGACAGACTTGGATTCGGCGCCGGCGGAAATGAGTATTTTTGTCCCTCCGTCTCTTGTGTAGACTTATTCCATTGACTAGTCTATTCATACTGAAAATGTTCAGGTTTAAATTATCTGGGGGTTCCTTTCAATTTCATTCCGATACGTTAGCTTGACGGGCGTTGAAATCAGATCAATGTCAAATCAGAAATGCGTAGCCTATGTTGAGAATCGATCTCAGTCACTTTACGAAAAGGTTTATATACTTTATCGAGGCACAATCGTAACACGCGCGTAGCTTGCGACTGTGCGTCATGCGCATTAACCCAATCACTGCTACGTTACGATCCTATGACCTTGAGTGTAACGCTATTGCTACACTATATTCCGTAGCTGCTTAAGCGTATCACATGCGTTGCATTTTTTTTTTTCAAACGCTTGTCAGCATTGGCATTTAGTGCCAAAAAAAGGCCCTTTAAAGGCTTACCTCACGTTGACCTACTTTTTTAAACACTAAATAAAATGAACAGCCCTTTAATGTGTTTACGCACACGTGCAAAGCCGGTTTACTAACTGAAAACACAATGCAAACAAAGGGCGGTCCCTTTAATATTTGACAATCTCTACCTATTCGTTTAAATAGCCCTTTCCTTTTCTTTCGCTAAAACGAAAACAAAGATAGGAAAACAGCACTTAAGGTAGTTAAGGTTTAAGGTAAATCAATTAATTTTTTGGCTGCACTTTGCCTGAACACTTAAGTGCATTGACTCTTGAGCTTGACGTATAATATTTACATTCCACCAACGATTCTACCTAGCTTGTGAAATGCCTCATCATAACAAATGAGTCGGAGTCGCGCAGAAACATAAAAACTTCCCAACGAATACGTACAAATAAAAAAAAAACTTTTAAAAGAAAAGCTCGTTTCGCTGTGATTTATCATCCCATTTGTCATCCTCGACACTAGGAAAATATGTCACGCAAACCCACAAGTAACGCTCACACACGGCCAGCAAAATAACATTTTTAACGTCTCTAAATCACGTGACTTTTCCACTATGTCGGGCGCCCTTAGAGACGCGGCGGCAAAACCTCAGCCGGGACAAAGGGAAAATGAAAACGATCCTTTTGTCCGTTGCGATAAGGAGTGCATGCGGCATATGTGCCCCGCCACCCGCATACCTTGCCGCCCACATACCTCGCCGCGACCATCAGCTCCTACATATCAACATTAGCTATCGTTTTTTTTTCAGACAAGATTTTTTTCGAACGTTTTTGCAACTTAGGGGATTCCCCCACGCGTAGTTAAGATATCATTGCAATCTTTCGGGATTAATGGTATAGAAAACGTGCAGCGCGATAAGAGGAACAGCTTTCGGAAGAACAATAAGATATATAGTTTGCGCACGGCGGTCAAAACAATCAAATAAGCAAGGATGCCTCGCTTGAAATCAATTTCACGTCAAGTTCTGAAATGTATCTGAAAGTCAGCAACTAGTCGATTTGCTGAAAAAAACAGAAAGCGGCGTTTCAGATGTGCTTGGTATATTTACAAAGCTCATTGCTCGGCGCAGCGAAGCGTGGTCTGCATAATGTATCGAACGTAGCGACTCGGCGAGCTTTGTCTGCGTTATTTACAACCGGCCCGTGTATTCACGCGGAAATTGGATTTGTAAAATAAGACACTGTATAAATAATCTTTATCTAAAACATATCTCTCTACCGCGCAACAACTCCGAGATTCCCTCCGAGGCGCTTTAATTCGTTCTACAATGATAAAACACTGGTGTAGGAGAATCTTATCTCTATGCTAACGTTGGTGATGTTTCTGTGATATTGCCGGGTTGGCTGGAAATAATCATCTGTTCAGCCTGGGCAGAGACAATGTATCGAAATTAATATCTGAGCGCGGCGAACAATTTGTCCACCCGGAATGCGGATAATTAAACGGACGGTCC
This sequence comes from Epinotia bilunana, assembly GCA_947049275.1. Taxonomy (NCBI): domain Eukaryota; kingdom Metazoa; phylum Arthropoda; class Insecta; order Lepidoptera; family Tortricidae; genus Epinotia; species Epinotia bilunana. Next base: position 10,195,681 of record OX346269.1, on the reverse strand, counting down.
TTCGCAAGCTAAACGTATATAGCTATAGTTCACTTATAAATCTGCAGAAAACAGGTGTTTTGTTCGTGTTACTAGATGGAATTTTAGCTGTAACTTAATAGGTAGCGTCAAGAAGTAATCGTTCGTGGAGAACATTTGCGTTCTATACCAAGTAGACCTCAGCGGCCCACTAACATTGAATCCACTTTTAGAATTTCCGAATATTTTTTTTTTAAAGATTCATTGGTACTTTAAAGGTACCCTAAAATTTTCACCTTAAGTTTGAGGTGCCAATGTGTAACATAAATCCTAACGTCTTACACTTTAATAAGTCGCTTAAAATTGCCCGTTAGTTGCCATGGAAATGAGACGTCCTCACTCTAGATAACGACTATTATGAACAAATGTAGTAAGAACAAAAGTAATTTACATAAAATGTATGAACATTCTTATTAGCAAAATAAAATGTTATTTAAAATCGCTTGCATTCTAGTAGGCCTCGAACTCATATTCTTACACCAAACGGTAGAAAATTCCGTTTCCTCAAATACGTTTTCCCTGTCAAATGCATTCAGTGAGATAAGGACAGACGTATTACCCCGTCGGAGGGGGTGAATGGCTATTATAAGCCCGGATTCCAGTTCATTTTTCGCTCCACATTCATGGCTCGGCATTGGAATGAAGACATATATTTCGTTCTTGTTGTCCTTTTAATCCGACGTGCCTGTCGAAACCCGTAAATCTGAAATGTCGATTAGGACACTGTTTGTCCCTGTCGACGTGTAATAAATTGCAATAAGCGGCGTTGGTGCTGGGGCTTACGGCGGAGAAATACCGCTCGGGATGATTCTGAAAAAAGACGTGACACTGTATAGTCCAAACTAGAATTTCCTGAAGTTACATTAATGCTTTTGAAGCTAAAAAGAAAATAAATATACAAGTTCCTGAGCTAAGTCATGGCAGAATAAAACAAGGTATGTCTAACTAAACTAAACTACGTCACACAAATAGTGACATTGTGCAAAGTTGGCACATAAATGTTGCCATTGACTGGTATCTTCCATATACAAGGAGTTGTGTTAATGCTATATTAATATTTTTAAAAATGTTAGCTAGTTCAACTATTTATTTCGGGCGAAGAGAACTGTATATAATTATTAGTTAAACCTAAATATTTATTCCAAGTACGTTAGGCCAAGCCTATAGTGATATACTCTAAACTCTTTCATAACATTTTTTGTTTCGGGGTTGCCGATCGAAAATCTTCACGCGCCACTGATAAGTAGCTACCTAAAGAGGATGCGTAAAATATTTGTGATGTGGTGGATCGGTTGGAGTCTCGAATAATTCAGAACAGATAAGCAACACACCCAAATTGTCCAACTCTGTTCTTTCTTTTCAATCTTGCAATTCATATAGCCGAACATTATTACATCGTGCACAACATCAGTAATCGCGGCCGAGAAGTGAAAAAGCCTTTCTTGCCAAGCATTATTTATGTCTTAAGTTATCCAAGGCGCACAAATAAATTGGTCTTACGTATTAAAAATTCTACACATAACAAGGTTCTGCCAAGAAAACCTGCCAAGATTTCCCGAGTTCCTCTTCCGTGCCAATAATAAAAATAGGATACTGTGAAGCTTTTTCTTACACTTGTCATATAACAAGGTTTCTTCTGATATTTTCGTATTTACTTATAAACCGCATGTTACTTTTCTTAGAAATACTGTAAACTAATACCGAAAGAAAATCATTCGTACTTGTTTTCTTCGAAGTTTATATTACTTGGATGTTCTCGAGTGTTGGAAATTCCTAGAAGAACAAAGAATACGTGGGTTTATGTTGTCTATGTATACCACACAGAATTAAGACTAAGAGGCCCAAGCACTCATGCAAATTACACAAAAACTATATATATCTCAGTCCGCCCAGCGACCCAATGCCAGTTTTAAAAGGAATTTGTCAGGGACGCGTCTCGGTGTAAAAAGTTAATGATATGTGAAGATCGCTCGGATATCCTTGGTCTAATTGTAAGTGAATTTAATGACTCGTACGAGGGGTAAGCTGTGAAATTACGTAGGACAAATTTTGGTGACGCCCGGCTTAGTCTCAGTTATTTACGCTAGGATGCGTTAGGATTGATGAGGAGGTTTTTAAAATAATTAGGGTTACCTAGAAGTAAACTGGGGCAGGGATCTTAAGCACTAAGCTTAGCTTGAAGTTGTTAGTAGGCGAATCGCTTATTTTCCTTTCTCAATTCCACGTTCTTCTCTTGAGGTTCTCGATTGATAACCAGAACGAAGTTTCGGTAGGCGCAGCGTAGTAAGGTGAGCGTTGATTTGGCTGACACTGGCAACACTCGTTATGGAGATCGCTCGGCGAGGCCTTTACAGTACAGGGCACAATATCTTCCTGAAATTATTCTGACGATTATGCCCTCCACATTTGGTTTTTCTTAAGATAATGCTATCAAACCTGCTTTCATACGGTCTATTTGCGCGTCAAGATGCCATGTAAATTCGGTTTAAAGAAACTTTATTGTCTAAAGAAATTAAGTATTTCACTTACAAGGCTACTTATAAATAGTAACTTATCTAAAACTATTACAATTTAACGCAATAAGCAAGCATTTATGACAATGTTCAACAAACAGTGATATTTATATTTAACTTAGGGTTCAGATAAGAAAAACAAAATTAGGAAATAGACCCTATATTTTTAACATAAGGTTTAGATTTCAGTGGTTAGTAACAGGATCATACGAGGGTATCTTTGATTGCTCGACTCGTAACTACTTCACTTGTCTAGGGCCAGTTAAACGTAATCTTTTAAACATAAGTTAATTATCGGTTACCGTAGTGATACTATTTTAGGGATATATTAGAAATACTTTAAATACGTATCTATATTTAACTACTTTTTTTCTATTTTACTTATATTTTATTTTAATTATGTTCGTTTATTTGGCTTGTTCGGATCCACAGTTAAACAATCCTTATAGGTTGTTTATTTTAAATGAAGTACTTATGTATTTTAAACATATGGGTGTGCGTAATATTAATATATACGGGATGTAATTACTTTCTACATGTATATTTGTTATTGTCTTTATTTATTTAAGTTATATGCATTTTATGTGGCTTGTTCGGATCCACAAATTTAAAATCCGTATAATTTGTGTATTTTTATTTTTAATTAGTTAAAGTATGTATTGTGTTAGTACAAGTAAGTATACATTTAATGCCGTGTCTACTTTAGTTGCACCCTATTAGATGCTACGGCAGGTACTGGCCACATGTACTGGACACTGAAGGGTGTCCATCTAGCCGGATAGTCTTACGCTTCAGTGCACCTTGTCCCTTGCACTCACAGCACTTAACAATATTCACTAGACAAGTATTATTGACAAAGTCAGGTGCTTCCTTCTAGGTATCCTTTCCTAGCACAAAGCCTTTCGTAATCGTTTTTTTTTCTTTTAACTAACTTATACGTATAAAAATACCTAGAAATTACTTATGCCTCGTAAAAGGTATGTCAGTTATCTATATCTATACTAATATTAAAACGAGGAAAAGTCTGTGAGATTGTAGCTTTGTAATTTTATAAGTTTGTATGTAATGGGTTAATCTCCGGAACCGCTTATCCGATTACAAAAATATTGTTGTTAGTGTTTTATAAACTTCATTGTTCAAAGAAACGAAAATCATACCGCGAGAAAAACCACATAGGTCACAGTAAACATCTTAGGTACCAACAAACCAAGGCAGCACGTAAACCAAAGTGCGAGGAATTTCATCCGGCAAATGCAATTTTCGACAATAAAGTGCACATGATCCATTAGAGGTAGTAAGTGGAGGCAGTAAACGCCCTCAGCAGGGTGCTGTTATACGGTTTCATATTCACATTTTAGGTTATTAAAACCATTCCTGCAGCCATTGTTGTAGATGCAAGGAATAGTTTAAAGAATAGATTTTTTTTCGGTAAATTTTGAATAGCCGGCTACCAAAATGGTCCGTTGGTGATCATCCTTCTTGTTGCTAATACTCGTAGAAGCGTTAAGGGAGTACCCCTTAACGCTTCTACGAGTATTAGCAACAAGAAAAATATCCGTATATAGAAAAATATAAGTTTGGGTACTGGCCAAAACTATGTGTCTATTCTTGAGGTGTGGAATCACTTAATTTTGTCAGGCCGAGCAATACCCAAAAGTACCTTAGTGTTATTAATGGCCAATAAAAAAACCGTTAAAGTAGTTTCAAGCTCCGGAAAAGACCGAGGCTTATACGACTATTATATGATTTCATTACGTACTTTCATTACAGGAATTTCCGGACAGCGCAGCAGCGCACGGCTCGAAATAAAATCTCTTATTTTCAAGCGACTGCAGCGTGAAGCGTCTTGACATTTAAAAAATCTACGTTTATTATTTCTAGATACAAATTTACACGGAATATATGTTTAGAAAATTGATACAACATTAAGAACGGAGTCATAGATACATTATTCATTGTTTTCTTTCCTACGTCTTGGATAAATTCTTCTGAAAGACACAAATATAAAGTCGAACGAAACCGTATAGAAAACTATATTATTATGAGGGTGAAAGTCTACGAACCTCTTTATTCTCCCTCCCCCGCGTTAAGTGCGAGATCAAAAAACTATAGCATCTAAAGACGTCTGTGATCTGTGTACGATACATATCTCACGCATTCTATAGAAGCAGTAAGCGAAAACGGAGTAACCGTTCTTTTCATTATACACAACTCAAGAGAGAGTATCGAAAGCATTCTGATACCTGCATATTTTTAGATCCAGCTATCAGATTGCCTAAAGACGCTCCTCGGTTTTACTCTCACTTATCCCGGATTATCCTCAGTAATGACCGGCTCGTGAATTTTACTTACTTTAACGAATCTTTTAACCGTGCATTCGCACAGAAATGGCGCTCGCATATGGGTGAGGGTTAACAAAAATCCAAATATTCCAGAGCCGAGTCTGATTACGCAACGCTTGCCGTGTCTTCGTGGCTTTTGCTTACTCGCCATTATTATTTCAAGACAAAAACAACACACCCGAAAGCTTAAATACACGAACAGACTTCATTTGCTCGCGTTTGCGGAGGAAATGTACAAAAGAAAGAAAGAAAATTAATTTCATTCACAGCGAATGAAGATAAAGAGTGCGAGAGAAAAGGAACGCAGGTCATGAGTGACACCAAAAGTACAACGGCCGCGGGGTGATGGAAAATCGACAATTTCCTTGTAAAAAGTTGGGAGTCAAAAATTCCGTTACGCTCTATCAGCACTAATGGCTTGCAAATAGCTCCAGCAATCGTCTTACACTCTTATATCATTCGCGAGCCAGCCGATGCATTATTCAGTATTTTGCTTTTTAATATTCAGACGACATATTTGAGTCTCCTTTCAATTTTTTTCCGTTCCTCTCGTGTACCGCTGTGCGCAGAATTTTAAAAGCTCCTTATCGATGTTCGCCTCTTAATCCCAACATATCACGTCGACTGTTGGGTGTTCCATTTATATTTTACCGATACCGCCGAGGGGCGCTTGTTCTCTTGTTCGCATTATATTTATAATCTGTGGACGGCGGCGGATTCCGACTGATTCTCATCATCCGATCGGGCCGATGTTGCCTGCAATTTATTCGGGAAAGGAATAGATTCATAGCCGGTCAGATTAAAAGGAAAATGAAAGCAAAATATATGGGTCTGTCGACCGAGCGAGCCGCTGAAATAGCCGGCTGCAGGTTCGTTTAATTATCGACATTCCTGCAACGAGGTCCAACAAATTGTTTTTGTCGGATGGCGCAGGACGCCCATCGACCATATTTCATTATTATAACCGCGATATTGAAGCTCTGTCTGATATGACAACACGTATTTACGGCGCTGTTTACGACCGTGAATAAATTACGCTTCACGGTTATTGTGGAACTCTAATATGTGTTTTATTTATTGATCATCAACCAGGTAATTAACGGCGTGACTAATTTCGTGGGTCGAGTTTTAAAGTGGACGTGTAAGTCGTGTAGCTGGTGATTTATGGATGTATTCTGGCCGGTATCGATATTGGAAGTTCGGCGTCTTTGCTTAATCTGTCCGAATGCAGCACTAGCTGGAATATTGCCTACCTAGCGTTTTAAGGACCACAGAATATTCACACTGACATAGAATTCCTGGATGAGATTTTTGTATACATTTGTATTTAATCTAACTTTTTTCGCTGATTTTATTTTATCTTACGTATATACGTATACTAGCTGAACCAAATATTGAAGTGTCCGAATCCGTAAAGTGTGATTCCGTGAAGTACTTTCCCGCTACTAAGTAAAACTACAATATTAGTCCAGGAAAAATACGGTTTTGAAAAACATTCATTTATAATAGCGTTTTTTTTTGTTGATTTCATTTGGAACTTTTATTCTAAGATTGCACGTAGAACCGATGGCCGTTGGGGCGGAAATGTTCTCGAGTGGAGACCACGTACCGGAAGGCGCAGCGTGGGTAGGCCCCCCACAAGGTGGACTGATGACCTGGTAAAGGTCGCGGGAGTCCGCTGGATGCGTGTGGCGCAGGACCGGTCATTGTGGCACTCTTTGGGGGAGGCCTATGTCCAGCAGTGGGAGTCTTTCGGCTGATATGATGATGATGATGATGATGATTCTAAGATGCTTTATACAAGAATCCGACAAACCGTAAGTAATTATGTAGATTTAAATGAAGCATGCATTGTCTTTCTTTGTATGATTTACTTGAACATTATAGAGCAAATGTAAATTAACCAAAATAAAACAAAAATATTTATTAATATTTTTTCTGACTTTTCAGAAGCTAGCTAATTTATAATTTTTTTGATGTCGGACATTTTGTCGGATTCTGTTGCTGGGTAACTATTTAATTGATAATATATCCGTTACACATAAAAAATAAGCTATTATAAATTATTTTCAAAATTGTCATTTTTTTTCATACAAGTTGTCAGTTCATTGACTGGACTAAGTATATTTAGGAACTTTTGAGACAAATCTATAATATATATTTTATTCTAACCTTATATCATAAAATCCACACCAGAATACAGACGAGTAAAAAAGTAGACATACATATCTATGGGCGAAAAACAATACCCTCCTAGTTTAGGCAACAGGGTAATGAAGCGCTTTCTCATAGGCGTAGGCCACTCATTACTGCGCTAAGGCCGCATCCACGTTTGGACACTCCTGTCCTAAACTGTCATTTTTTTCATATAAAAATTGACATTTAGATCTACTCAATGTACGTACAATGCTTTACGTGATCGACTTACAGGTCGTGGGTTCTAAGCCCGGCTCGTACGAATGAGTTTTTCGGAACTTATGTACCTACGGAATATTTTCCGTTAGCTTTTCGGTGAAGGAAAACATCGTGAGGAAACCGGTCTAATCCCAATAAGGTCTAGTTTTCCCTCTGAGTTAGAAGGTCAGGTGGCAGTCGCTTTCGTAAAACTAGTACCTATGCCAAATCTCATATTAAATGTCTGTCTGTGTGAAGTGTGGTATTGTAACTCCAAAAGAGACGAACCGATTTGAGTGTGATTTTTTAAATCAAAAGTCTTGTTTGTGGAGCGAGACCATACTTAGTCATGTTAGCTGTGTCGAGGGTGGTTTACATTTTAAATTCACGTACACACATTACACTACATAATAAAATATATACCTACGTGTAAACATTTGATAGTAGTGGGCTTTCTGTCCGTAGGCAGGCTTGTCCACTTGCCGCTTCGCCTAATTCTGGCTCTCGTGTAACCCCGAGGTGAGGTGACAATTACCCCATCACCGCCGCTCGTATGTATTCGACGATGACGCGCAGTAAAGCCATAAAAAAGGAACAAGTTGACTCCACTTTGTTTTTGACAGGGAGTTTATTATTGAAATTAAGTTTATAATATACCAAGAAAGAAAGAAGCAAGAAGACCTTTCTTGCAGCTTATTGAACGAGCGAGTGAAACGAACGAAGTTCTATGCTTCAGCTTGGGCCGAAAATCGTTTGTGCTGTATCCGGTTTCTGTCCCGCTGTCCCGCTGTTCTCTACAGGTTGCATTTCGGAACCGAGTCTCGTGAAAGTTTGTGAGGTCCATTATTATACTAACATTTTTTGTCCAGCTACCTTTTCTAAATTCATCAAGCATTCAAAAAAAGACATGCTCGCGAGTTCAATAGCTCACAGAGCCACTAGTTATAATATGTTGCAAAACTGAACTGCCCAAGAGTTATTTACTCCGTTTGGTTTGTTACATAATTGTCCATCAGGTCGATCACGTAACGCATTGTGCAGCCAGCATCAAAAGTAGATATGGAAATCCACAGCGACGCCAAAACAAGCACCTGTTACGGACACATCCTAAAAGTCCACTCTTTGTCACATCCAGCGCTTCCACCGAGCCCATAACTCACGGATAGCGGTCCATTCCGGCAGATTGCCTGCAGTTACCCCTGCACTTATTGCCGATTCGCTCCTCCAATCTCGGCCCACCCCCTTAGGTCCCCCTACTTCCCTCGTTAACACGACCGCTTCATTTGTTTGGATTTACCGGGTAGGTGGCCCATTGAACCTTGCATAGGGACATATTGTCATATATTGTAAAAGCCCACTAAGTCCCCTGTCTTGGCCCCCGATTTTGCTCTATATTTATTTTTATGCAACAGACGACGCCATTTCCGGATTCTTCAGATATGTTGTATGCAACAAAAAGTGGGAATAGAAATACCATCTAATTTGGAAGCATCATTATTCATTATTATTATTACGTTAGTATTATGTAATGATCTGTAGGTAATGAATTAAATTATGCACGGATCACATTGAATTGCACCATCACAGTATCTCGCTGTACTGTTTGTTTGTCTATGAAAATGAGGCTCATTACCCATCGCCTAATGACTTGACACGACAATCATGTCATGATTTATAATTGTAAACGCATCTGGTCAACAGAACGTGATTAGTGGAGATTGTGTGTATGTTACAGCGATAACATATCTTTCAGGTGTTCGTTTCATGAAACGTGGCATGGTGCAACAACTGAATTGCACGCGTAATATGTATGTTCATTAAACAGTGGCAAGCATAGAAATGTTAGTGTAATTAGTGTCAACATATTTTTCACCGGTTACATAATTCCATCTATTACTACCGCGCCGCGGCGTAAAGAAAAGTAAACAACTACACGCATAATAACTAAAGTATTATTACGTAACATTGATAACTAGACATCGTACATTTCTATGGGCTTAAGCCACTAACCCTCCCCTCATAGAAATTTGGTATGCACAGGGGGCATGTTTGTCTGCAGCTCACTATACAAGGAGGGGAGGGTTAGTGGCTTAAGTCCATAGAAATGTACGATGTCTAATTATCAATGTTACGTAATAATACTTTAGTTATTATGCGTGTAGTTGTTTGCTTTTCTTACGTACAGTCAGCTGCAGAGAAACATGCCCCCCCCCTGCATAGAAATTTGGTATGCAGGGGGGGGGCATGTTTCTCTGCAGCTGACTGTACATTGTCGAAGTCGCCACATTTGTCCGTATAAACCGACACCTTTTCCAATTCACTCAAAACGCTCGGTGTCGGCAAAAATTAGAATTACCCGAAACCAAACTCAAAATTTACAAAAATGCTGTATTTACAAAAGTGTACAACCAAATCCATATCAATATAAAATCCGAACAAACCGATTCATTATTTATCCTCCTAGCGTTATTCCCAGTTGTGCCCTTAAAGGAGCCCGGGGTCCGCTTTGACACCTAATCCCAAGATTCACTAGTTTTACGAAAGCGACTGCCATCTGACCTTCCAACCCAGAGGGAAAACTAAACCTTATTAGGATTAGACCGGTTTCCTCACGATGTTTTCCTTCACCGAAGAGCTAACGGTAAATATTCCGTACATAAGTTTCGAAAAACTCATTGGTACGAGCCGGGATTCGAACCTACGACCGCCGCTTGACAGCCGCATGCCTGAACCACCAACACGTCTAGCACACGACGGCTGCGACATACTCTCGATTTTTATCGCTCTATACCTCTTCTTCTAACTGTTCTAATAAGAGAGAGACGGATAGTGCGAGAAAAATCGAGAGAGCTCGCGTGCCGTCGCGTGCTAGCCGTGCAGGCTACCGTAGCTCCCGATTCATTATTCATTCATTCATTATTTATAAAAGTCTTAAAACAAAAACTGATAGAAAAATGCTATGACTCTGTAGTTTATGGAGGATACCATTTGGCAGGTAAACTGTAATTATAATTAGTAAATTATATATGCCTAGTAATTGTGATATGTGATATAACATAGCACTTAACAAACTTGATAATTATCACCTCACAACGACCACCTACATTGCTGGATCCACAAGTAACCTAGCGACCACCTTAACTTCTAGACCAAGCAATGTATGGCGAATTGACAGTGTCAGGTGACAATTGTCAAGTTGATGAAATAGGGGGCTGGACGTACTTCTCAGTTATTAAGAGATCTTGCCATGGCAACCAATATAACTCAAGAATCTATTTGAGCTCTACCTATGTATATTGTTAATAATTCCATTAATGAGTTATGTTTTTATGAATTATATTCACTAACAAACCATAGACTTAACTTACTTTGCGGCGTCCAAAGCCGATTTTGACCTTGCGCTGCCACTTAACTGATTATGCTTCTACATAATTTTTCCTCGAGTAATTGGCCAATTTTTCCCACTCAACCTACGCCGGAATAACGAAATTACAACTGCCATTTCACGCATATTACCTTTAGATTTGGGATCGTTTTAATCTTGTAAAATTGGGCAGGGTAATAATATGTTTCAACTAAGTTCAACATAATAACACCGTCGACACATCGAGATTTTACGTTTACTTACTTGTGACAAAGTTGAGTGACATACGTAAATTAAATATTGAGACGTAAGTAACATTCGATGGTTAACAATCCAATAAGTAAGCTCCCATTTCTGTGTTAGTGCTTAAGCGGCTTTTAGACCTGGCTAAATGCAGTACACTAACTGCACTCACTGAGTAGAGTGAGACGGTTTATCTCTGGGCATTTTTTAAAATTTGTGTACCCAATTAGCGTGAGTTGTTAAATAAAAAATTAAGTCAGTGTCAGTTTTGTGACGAAAATTTAGTATACAGTTTGTATACAAATTAATTTTTTCTTGTCAATTTATAAATGCTATGCATATACATGTTATTTACATGTGAAACAAGTCCAATTTCTCATAATTGGAATGCTTAATTGTCGTCACAAAACTGACATCGAGTTAATTTTTATTTAACAACTCACGCTAATTGGGAACACGAATTTTTTTAAATGCCCCTCTGCACTGCATTTAGTCAGGTCTAAAGGCCTCTTTAAGCCTCTCGCAGACTGGGGCGGCCTGGCCGCGGCGGTCAATAGTAAACTTGTCATTAGCTGTCAAATTTACTATTGACCGCCACCGCAGGCCGCGCCAGTGTGTTGCAGGCTTTAAGCTCTGCCCGATACTTTTCAGGGTTCCGTATAGTCAACAACAAGGAACCCCTATAGTTTCGCCCGTCTGTCCTTCCGTCTTCGGCTTAGCTCAGTAACCATTACTACTAGAGAACTGTGATTCGGCATGGGTATATAAATCAATCACGCCGACAAAACAGTACAATAAAATATTCTACTACTATACTATGTGAAAAAATTCGTGGTAGTAGTACATATAATGAATTTAAAAGGAAAACTATTACGGACCAGTACTTATAGGCATAAGTAGTTACCGAGTAATAGTCGACCAACTTAATGTGTACTTGGAAAGGCCAATTTTCGTACAAATTCGGCCGACGCAACCGCACCGCACGTCGATGTAACTAATGTCTTGACTAATGAAAAAATTCGTGGTAGTAGTACATATAATGAATTTAAAAGGAAAACTATTAACGGACAAGTACTTATAGGCATAAGTAGTTACCGAGTAATAGTCGACCAACTTAATGTGTACTTGGAAAGGCCAATTTTCGTACAAATTCGGCCGACGCAACCGCACCGCACGTCGATGTAACTAATGTCGTGACTAATGACAGGCAACTACGGAACCCTACACTGCGCGTGGCCCGACACGCACTTGGCCGGTTTTTATTCATCAAAATAAAACCTCTGTACAGTACGGTTACATTTACAGCCATGAAATATAAAATTATGAAAATTGTATTATTTGACTCTGAATGATGCATGAAATGAATTAAATATATGGTGGATTTTATACCTCATCTTTATGTAAGTACAAAAAGTTAAGTAAATGTAGTGAACAAAGAAAACCATATCATATTATAATAATAAAAACACAGATTCTAATAATATGACAAGGCTGATTTGGGTAATTTCACTATATCGTATTGTTCTGATTGTCTTTTTGACAAAATTATCTAACATGTTTTCATGTTGATAGAATTGATTGCAATGCTTGAAGTAAATTGAAGATAAAACAAAATCATTCACTATTGTTTGAATATAACGAGATTCTTCTGCAGGCATGTAAAACCAATCCGGTGTGAGCAGCAATTTCCTTGCCCAATCGAGTGTGAACGGGCGCCCGCCATTTTTAAACCACCGCTGTTTTCTAATACAGACTGGTTGTTCATGCCTAGAGGGTAGAACGACACGACGATTGTGGGATTGAAAGCATAGACACGATCTGATACACAGCCTGTGGTCAGGTTCTTTTTCGAATATCTCTGCCTGCCAGGCAGGATGGGTGTTTTGAACGCATGATATCAACTCAATTTTGATCTTATTGACAGTCTTCCTACTTTTATTGTACACAAAATGCATCCAGAATGTTTTTTTTTAAATGAACGTACTCCGTTGTGAAGGCAATTTTTGGGCTTATACAAACTGGAGGCTCATAGAGACGTAACAGACCGTGTCGCCTTTCATTCACATTTTTGAATACATAACCAATTCCATTCTCGATCCATCCAATCAATGAACCTACACTGGCCATACAAATCTCTTTACAAATAATTACAAGTAAAAAAATCAAAGACCCAATAGTAAAAGGGAAGCTTTTCTAAAATCTTTGCATGTGACTGAGGTTAAAAGGCAAGTGGGTCGAAGACGCGAGACACGATAAGGCCGGGGGCACAAAATCTAATTTGCAAATGCATTTCCTGCCTCGCCGTCGGGAACCCTGCTTTAAACGACGCAAATTCGTTCGTCTGTTTTCGGCTTAAAACTGTGAAGAGGTTTTATCGACGTTATAGATTTGGAAGGGGGATGCAGATTGAAGGTTGTTTATTTAAACATTGCCGAAAATTGGTTAGAAAAGTTTTACTTTGTAATAATATTTAGTCTTAATTATAACTCCATAATTAATATCAAACAGTAACGGAAATAGATACCGAAGTAGATTGTGAATTGAGGTAAGTTGCTGTGTTTTAGGTCAGATGCTATGCATGGCACAATGTGGAAGCACTGTAAGAACTAATAAGTTTATATAAAGTTTTTATTAATAGACAAATTAATTATTTATATCCATTAGGACAGAAATAATAGGTATCAACCTAAATATTGAAACAAAACATACCCTAACTCACTGGTTCTTAAACTTTTGCTAGGCATAGACCACTTCCAGAATTACTAAAATACCACGGACCCCTGTTAAAGAAACTGGCAAAAAAATCTCATGTTTCGTTGTCCTTCGTGCCTACCTACGTTAAGAGTAAACGAACTGGCTGTGGAGCCCTAGCAATCATGTCATGGACCCCTAAGGGGTCCATGGACCACACTTTAAGAACCCCTGCCCTAACTGCCCTTTACTCATACACGCATTATACTGGCTGTATCGTATAGCACACCCTCCGAGCTGGGAACAAAAAGCCTAGGCCGCAACGCAACGTAATTTCCGCCAGCAATGGAGCGTGAACAGTGCCGAAATGGTCCTCAATCGCGTTTATTAAGCGGACCGCGAAAGGCACGTTTGTAGCATGATGTAGAGGAGGCAGCCGCGGAGGAATTAGGCGGAGATGGATCGATGGGTTCAATGTTTGACTTTGCGGTCTCGATATCGCTCGAGAAGTAGAGATTAATCTGGGTTTTATTTGAATTTGGTGAGGTCAAATTTCATAAAATATTATTTTGTAACGTATTTCTGGTTTGGGGAAAATAAGTTTTGTACAATATTAAATGTGCAGCCGGCTTTGCTGTCCTATAAAATATGTGACCCGAACTTGGAACAAATATTGAATTGAAAAATTTAATGTTTAAAGTAGCCAGTGTATAGTTATTTACCAATTCAAAATGTTATTTTTTTAATTCATAATATTGATCGCGTTTACGTCCGACGTAAAGCGTGCGTCCCTTGCACGTACATACATACTTGCGTGTAAAGGGAATGCTTACGCTTTACGTTCGAGGAAAACGCAATATTGCTAGCACGGCATAAAAGCAGCACGAGTGTGATGGTTGCCATTTTCATGTCTCATCAAAACGAACATTCTTTCGTGCCATGATTTTGACAGCTGCACTAGATGGCGCTGCACGGCGCCCCACGTTGTGACTCTACTTTGACAACCTGTTTACCGCAAACTCAACTACTTGTAGATAGCCGTCAAAATCACGACACGCAACATTGTTTCTACTCGGAATATTTATTATGGGTGATTAGTTTGATACTCAAAAAAAGACATAGGTACCTGCGACGATAATGTTTATCCCATAGTCCCCTTTTTGCAAAAAAAAACCAAGGACGATACGTTTAAACCGACTGTGTCTGTACAGGAATGGGAAAAGGGGGACTTATTACTTGCCTTAGGCTTAATGGGTTTAGCGTGTTCCGATCTCGATCCTACAAAAAATGCGTCAGTCATCAAAACAGACTTGGCGCTTTAAGCTTTTTTTATTTTATTTCATCCCTGGGCATAAGATATAAGGCATAAGGCACTGAAAAGACACATTGTACAATTATTATTATTGTGAAAAAGGACTTATCGACGATAGGTAAGTATTCTACATCGTTTGTAGTTCTTTTTCTTTTTAGGAAATCGTTTTCGCAATTATATCGCAGCATTAAATTAATTACGGATTTATAGAACAAGCTTTGCTTATTTTGGTACTGGGTTGATTTGTGTAAGTGTACGTAAATATAGGTAACCCCAGCTAAGTTTATTTTAAAAAATTTAAGGTAATCAAAAGATTAGAATGTATTATATCAAATTAACTTAATTCCCAATAAATAAATAAAAATACTCTCTAAACTAAAATACTCTCTGGAAATCCAGAAAAACTTCTCTACATCGTTCACAACTCTCTTTTATTGCAAAATCGTGCGTGTTACATAGAAGTCAGGGTTCATTTTCGTTCGCATTCGTTTATTTTACGTAACAAGGACCAGCTGGGTTTGTTTCTCGTGGTTTGGATAAAATGGCGTATTTACGTGGAACCTTTTCGTTACTTGATTCTTTCTGTGCCAGAAGCTGTTTTCTTATGATACCAAATAGTAGCTTATTAAATCCCACAGGTGTGTTTGTCCCTCCTAAATACGGACCTAGACCCTTGAATGTCATTGTATCTAATTGAGAGTAGCTTTAGAGGTAATGTAATTTCTTTTGCGGTATTGTATTGCCTTCGCTTTATTTTCCAAATTATTTATCTGTCAGACACAAATAAGCCTGTTATTGTTTCTTTATTCTTATTTGCCCAACTACTTATTGTACCCATATGAAGGGATTAGCTACAGGTTTTCTTGGTGTATCATTTGGCTAATATTCCATTTAAATCGTAATTAAAATATGTGAATTTTCTGCTTTTAATATAAGGTCAGGTGGGGTAAGCGGAACAGCTGCTGCTCGCTGCTGCTGTCGGCTGGTCCGCTTTCCTGGTAGTTCCTCTTACCCCACCTGACCTTAGCCTCCATCTCTTACCTAATGCACTTTTCCCGTCGTTTAAGAGTCCGCAGTAAGCTCGGCCGAATTTCACCTTCCCATACAAACGTAGTTACGCTCTCATTTTAAAACTACGTGTTGGATTGTGACGAAACTTTGCATATACATTGACATGAGGTATATCTATGTCTGTAATTACTTTATATAGTTCCAGTTTATAAAACAAACGAAATAAAGCAAAAACAAGATTTGTATAAAAAACTGAAATTAGCTCTATTTTTTTACTATGGTATCTGAAGCTACATAAACTAATTACAGACATAGATATACCTCATGTCATGGTATATGCAAAGTTTCGTTACAATCCAACTAGTAGTTTTAAAATGAGAGCGTAACTACGTTTGTATGGAGAATCGAGCTTGCTGCGGACTCTTAAGCAGAACCTGTGCTACACACCGTGTCACACACAATTTATCAAAATATAAAAGTAACAAGAGATTAATCTTTCAATGGAGTTGCAGAAACAATCCGTTATAATCAATGTGCCTGCCCTGACAGAAAAAATAAGTTGCCATCCTTTGCTCACTGCACATGTCACAAAGTGAGCCCCCTGTATATGAACTTTTACTTGTCCAACTGCCTTTCTGTTCTATTGGTTGTTATTAAATATGAACTTTATTGTGATAGTAGTAAGATTTATTTTGCATCGGACGAATCGCGCTAGATACGAGCTTCGATAAGAAACAGTTGATTTGTTCGGAACTCCAACAAACTTGTACATTAGAGATGAGGCTCAGCGAGTAATGAGTGGAAAGGAATCTTATAGAAGAAACCAAACAGTGATGTTTGACGTGACTTGCACATCCTCGTATCTGCTCCTTTTCCTTGTTACTGTCATAGGAAGTATGGTGGATCACACGCCAGTAGGGGCATTATCTCTGTCTTAAGCAAGGAATAAATCTGAGCTTTTTCGTTTAATACTTAATTGTTGAGTGCTAAGCAGAAAGTCAGAAAATGAGCCAGAAAATAGTTTGCTTTTTTAACAAGACACTCATATTATTCATATTATCTGTAACGTATAAGTTTATTAGAATACGGTTATAGGGTAATATAACTAGGTATCACTCAAAATGAAGAAAATTCAGAAAATATACTTTGTTGGCTCAAACGTTCCAAAAATAGCAACGAAATCATCTCAATAAAGAATGAGGCCGAAAATGTAAATCCACTCAACATAGGTACGAGTCTGAAGAACATCATGAGATCAGGAGGTATTATATAAATTCATTTTTGATTTATGACAGGGGCGGAACGACTCATTCCTGAAACGAAAGGCATGCGTATTCGGTTCGCGACAAGGCATACCCATAAGAGCGTGTTGTTTGCTTTTGGCCCCCACACGGTTAACAATTATTCAACTTACTATCTCCAAAGTTTACCAAAAATAAGTGGTCGACTATTACTCGGGTAACTACTTATACCTACTTGTGTGTGATAGTTTTCCTTTTAAATTCATTATATGTACTACTTTCACGAACTTTTTCACATCCGCAGTAAATGGCTACCCATTTAGCCGGCAGTGGGGGGGCCACATGAACAAAAATTAGGGCTTTAAAGCCCCATATCTCGCAAACGAATCACTGATTTGAAAAATGTTTTTAGGAAACTCATAATATTTTTGAACGAGCTATCCAACCATACCACAAGTTTAAAGAGAAAAGCAAATAACATCCCCCCTTTTTAGGTGTAGGGGAGATAACCTAAAAAAATTATCAAGATTTTACTGTACTGTTTTGTCGGCGTGATTGATTTATATACCCATGCCGAATCATAGTTTTCTAGTAGTAATGGTTACTGAGCTAAGCTGAAGACCGACGGGTGGACAGACGGACATGGCTAAACTATAAGGTTTCCTTGTTGACTACGGAACCCTAAAAAGGGGGATATTATTACCTACCAAGATCATTACCTATACAGAATTGTCGCTGATAAACAAACGTGCATATAAAGTTGTTTGGTCGCGCAAGTTAAGTTAGAAACAAAATGCACCGATAGATGGCACTGTACCCAAAACTGTAATCAAAATCAAGTCGGTTACTTGAACATTGCGCTGTAAAGATTTTTCTGAAACATCCGGGTATGGTGTATGAAAGTTTGTACGAAACCCTCGGTACGTGAGTCAGACTCGCACCTAACCGGTGTTTTTTCAACTAGCTAAATATTGTGTCAAAATTAAGCAGATGGAATTACTAAAAAACATTCAATATTTATGTATCACTACATAGTATAAAACAAAGTCGCTTCCCGCTGCCTGTCTCTATGTATGCTTAGATCTTTAAAACTACGCAACGGATTTTGATGCGTTTTTTTTTATAGATAGAATGATTCAAGAGGAAGGTTTATATGTATAATGTAGTACCCGTGCGAAGCCGGGGCGGGTCGCTAGTAAAACATAAAGAAGAAAATCTAGTCTAGGTATTTCGGATCCGCAACATTATTATAACGGCTGGTGAATTGTGATCGCAGAATACGTGCACAGGAATGTTTTTGTCGCAGAATCACAATGTGATGGCATGTGCTATTATGATTTCACTTTGAAATGTGTATAAATGTTCTTTGTTCTCCGTTGATTTATCTTATTTATTCATCCTTTTACTGCCTACGACATGCCTACTTATCTTAGTTATAAACGACTTGCTTCCGCCCGCGACTTCGTCCGCGTGGACCCGGGATAAAACTATCCTATATTTTAATCCAGGCTATAAACTATCTTCGTGCAAAATTTCATTCAAATCGGTTCAGCCGTTTAAGCGTCATTGAGTAACAAACATCCAAACAACCAAACATCTAAACTTTTGCATTTATAATATTAGTAGGATGTAAGTGACATGGACGTTAAAAAATAAATAAATCGAGTATGCGAATCGAGACGGGCGCAAGTAGGCCGTCACTAAGTTGTTTACGTTTTTACCCGGTCTAATAATGATATTTTTTCAATTAGAACATGAAAACAAAACATATGGTTATCTTGATATAAGATGACTGCCTTCTGTATGTAGCTTAATTTGATTAGTTATGTCTGAATAGGATATGTGTGTCGCGGCCACATAGACTATCCGTCTCTTTCTAATTAGAACACCTAGAAAGAGACCTAGAGAGACACCTAGAGAGGGTATTAGGTAGTTTCCTCTCGCGCCATTTCAGTTAAGCGGTATACCAACCTACGATATTGTTTACTAAACACTTTTGTATTTCATTTTCATTACATACTAAATGTTTCCACAAGATGGCGCGCGAGCTGTGTCGCGGCCACATAGACTATCCGTCTCTTTCTAATTAGAACACCTAGAAAGAGACCTAGAGAGGGTATTAGGTAGTTTCCTCTCGCGCCATTTCAGTTAAGCGGTATACCAACCTACGATATTGTTTACTAAACACTTTTGTATTTCATTTTCATTACATACTAAATGTTTCTTTTTGTTTCAGGTAAACCAACGCTGTCCTGCTCTCTCAGCGCATAATGCTCGTCATCTGTGGAATCGTAAACAACTGGTTCTGTGTTACGTTCACACAAACATCTTTATAAGCCTATCCACCGGTTGTATTCCAATCACCTCGCATGTGTACACAAGTCATAGGGGCTATCTAGTAAATTCTCCGCCACAATAAAACATCCAATTCCAAATTAAACACGGTCGAGTATAATAGTAGGTACATTACGGCAGAGACTAGCAAGGAAGCCATATTGGCCGAGTATGAATTAGACAATACGAGGCCAGGATGACTATTACGGTCGAAACAAGTTTAGTTCTTTTCTCAAAAATTAAAAATATATTTAAGAAACATTAATGGTACCATTCATATTCGGGCATTTGTTAAAGGATATTTTTATTGATTTCCCGGGGACATTTATATTCGTTTGTCGAATGTCTGAATTTGACTCTTAGGAGGAAGTGAATGTACAGACATTCTTTATAATCTAATTCTTAAGGGGATGCCTTGATTCGAGTCGAACACGCCCCCCTAATCAAAGACACGCTTATGCCTTCCGCGCACGAGAAAAAGAGATGGATCAATCTTCGGAAATGGCTTTTTTGGACAAATTTCGATAAATACCTAACTTAGAGAAGTTTTATTTAAATTTCATAATGGATCTTGTTATCTGACTTAATAAATGAATTGAAATTGAATTGAATAAAGTAAGATTTTAGATGAGATAAAATACTATAGTATTAACTTGATTGTGTCGTAAAATAATGTATCGTTTGAGTAGGCTGATTAAAAAAAGGAAAATACAGACCCAACTTTGGATTTTTTTTCTATCGAGGAAATTTTGAGCTATCATGTATCGGTAAAAATCAGAAAAACAATCATATAATCAATAATGATATATCTGAAAATCAGACCTTATTGTTTCTTAATTTAGTCAGAACGGCGTTTCAAAGCACGCGATAATTTCCAATGCACCGCCTTAAATAGCGTAATGTATCAAATACTGGCACCATTTATTTACATTCATCGCTGCTGAATATTTGTGATTTCTTTTCTTTGTAGCCATCCGATTGTCTCGTTAACCATCTATTAAATTTGTATAGTTCTTTATTTTAGCTTAATTTTCTTCCTTCCACTTAATCCGCTTTTAAGTGAGGAGGAGTTCCGTCTATTTCGGAATCAGACTAGTCTCAACAAATGTTTGCAGAATTGTAATAAAACACACAAACAAATTATAGCCTTTTAAATCCCGCCTTAATTTAATTGCGTATTTTTGTTATAAATACTGCTTTTAATTATTTGCACTGACTTTTTTGCACTGTCTTACCAATCTAATTTTTTTAATGATAATACTTAAATATTATTATGTTTTATAATATGTTCATACTTTTAATTTGGACTCAACGGTTTTTTTTATACAACACAATAAAAGAATTCAGAATATCAACAATAATCTTAACTTATGTCCGCCATTTTACACACAATTATGAACTAAACGCAGCTTTCAAAATTTTCCGCCCTAACCTTGTCGCTATTTTTTTTTATCATGAGTTTCTTGGTTTCTTTATACTGCCAACAGTGCTGACCTTTTTCTCATTATTTTTATTCGCGGAATAATTTGCAAGTGTACGTATACTTATAATTAAAACAATTAGTCGTATGCATATTACAAAGTATACTTTAAATAAGAATATATTCCATTGCCCTCGCATCCTTAGTTTTTCTATAGGTCGGTGACGCATGATACGTCATAGGAATTACATACTTACTTACTGGACAAATATTGATTCCAAGTTTAAAATCTCGCGTTTTACTGGACACTTCTAATAAGTCTTTTTACTGTAGTCTTTTTAGCGACGTATGGCAACATTACATAGCATTTTTGAGAAATATATGTTTAAATATGTTTTAACAGAGAGGAAGGAATTACAATGTACTAGCTTCCACCCGCGACTTCGTCAACGTGGACCCGGGATAAAAACTATCCTATACTTTAATCCAGGCTTTAAACAATCTTCGTGCAAAATTTCATCGAAATCTAAACGTCCAAACATACAAACTTTCGCATTTATAATATTATTAGGATATAGATATATATATATATATATATATATATATATTAAATAATCTCAATCATCCTACTATATATATATATATATATATATATAGTAGGATGGTTGAGATTATTTAATGTGGCCGAATTTTTATAAAACTGTCATTGGAATTGGAATCTTCTTCCTTGGGTGGTAGAGTTGCTTTTTGAATGGACAACTCTAATGCAATTCGGCCAACTCAAATAATCAAATACCTACAATAAACGAACAACATGTCTTGAAGATATTTTTCATGCCGCGATGATGACTAACATGCTTTACCCGCCTGATGGTGAGCAAACACCGTAGCCTAGTAACTCCAGAGGTGTCATTTATTAGTTAATAGCTGACCCCGCGAATTTCGAACTACCATACAAAATGTATGATTTTTTCCATGTATTATTAGTTACTGCTATTCGGAGTGAAGACAAATCTAACATCATAAAAATCGGATCAGCCGTTCTTGTTATAAATGGTGTAACAAACATGACTTTGATTAATATATATATTTTAGCTTTTGATCGCGACTCCGACCGCGTGAAACACGTTTACTTACATCGAAGTTCCATACAAACTTTCATCCCCCCCATTTCACCCCGTTAGGGCATCATCTAAGGGGGTGAAATGGATCATCATTCCCGGGATAAAAACTTTCCTATGTCCTTCCCCGGGACTTAAACTATCTCTATATCAAATTTCCTCTAAATCGGTTTAGCGGTTTAAGCGTGAAGAGGTAACAGACAGACAGACACACTTTCGCATTTATAATATTAGTATGGATATGTGTGACGGGACTTCAGGGTGGGAGCATTTCTTATGCCATGCACAATATGGATTAGTTCAAAAAGAGTAAATATAAATGTACTATTAAGTTTCGCGAGTCGTGACGGTAGATGGCGCTGTCATAGCGACAGACTATGGTGTCTTCGGTCCTGGCACGCTAGGGGGCGCTAACCTGTGACATTGTAGCGTACCTCTCCAAAAACTTTCACAAGACGTGTTGATATTGGTCGATGATAGAGCAAAACCACAGAAAACATAATAATTAGATACTCAAGTATGAAGGCGAAACTTAATGTTTGCAAGAAAATATGCTGAACATCCCAAAAAATATCCTCCCAGGCTCACTAAGTTGCCAATTAATTCCGTGTCACACACATTTTATATTTAAGTGATACTAAACACGTTAATATAGGGACACCCTTTGGAACATCCATTTAAATTAAGTAAGTCACCTTATTTAAAGGCCGCCGAGATGCTTGTTTGGTGCCAAAATGTGTAATATACCTAATTACCTACGCTTAGTCTGCCACACCTTCGCTATACAAAATACATGTAGGTACCTACTGTATGTGCTGTCTAGTGAAACAGCTGGTTCGCTGCACAATTTGTCCTTGATTTTAGCACTCTATAACTTTCTTTCTATTCTGGTTTCACTTATTGAACGAGCGAGCGAAGCGAACGAACTTCTCCGCTTCACCTTGGGCCAAAATTCTTTCTTGTGTCTGTCCGTCCGGCTGTTCTCCTCTACAGGTCGCATTTCTCAACCGATTCTCGTGAAATTTTGTCGCCAGGTTCAATAATTATATTTAAAAAAACGATTCCAATTTTCGGTATTTATAAAGCCTTGTTGAATTTTACAACTGACAGAGCCACTAGTTATGTTCTGGTTTCAGAACTAGCATGACAGCACCCATCAACACCGCGTGTGGCCACCCTAACAGTTGTAACTAAGTACTCCGTCACACCCCTGCAGCTTCGGCAATAAAAGTAATGGCATCCAGCCTTATCGGTCAAGATTATGTCTATACGCTACCCGAGCCCCCTAATGTGGTTCGATATATTACTTTATTTGTCAAATATCAATAATGTAGGATCGGGCCACTACGACGTCTACAACACAGTAAAAGTAGCATCAACAGTCAATTGACTGGTCGGAAATGAAGACAAAACGAGCTGGTGACCTACTGCCAATGTGTGTACTGTTTAAATATCAAAAAATATTGTACTTTTGTTAAGACTGTTTTATCAGGTACTTTTAGCATAAATAATAATAAGGACTTTGGTAATCCTACGGGCGTAGCATGGTTGCTATTTTATCGCTTATCGTTGTGGTTAAGACGTCCGTCACTCTCGCATTCGCGTACTCGTCAGAACGTTATGAATGTCTTATCTACAGCGATATGTGATATAAACGAATAATGCTACTTCCGCAGATTCCTTGATAGTTATGTTATCACAGACCGTGTTGCATTATCTCAATTTTACGAATAATATCCATTTATCCATCACAAAATATTGTAATATTCTGTTTATAATAGACTTCCAACCTTTTATAAAAGACCAATAGACACTTACATTGACAAATAATGTAAAAAAAAAATTATTTGACGCAGGGTCATGCAAAACCCAACGGAAAAATGTAATTGGTGACTGTTACTTTTATTTATTTATTTAAACTTTATTGCACAATACAAGATAAAATACAAATGGCGGACTCAATGCCATAAGGCATTCTCTACCAGTCAACCATTGGGCTGATCAGAAACATTTAGTGCAGGCTTTACTTTTATCTTATTGTGCCGTTTTGCTGCCAGTACGAAGTTAAAGTACTGATTATGAAAAATGTAGCGTGACTGGTAAGTCGATGGCATTGAATATCGGGTGGAGCGAGCCCTGGGAAGTGGCCGCGCAGCTTTTAGCATCGAAATTGGCTAATTTCCTCACGAAGCAAATGTATAATAATGACAAATAGGGTGTCGGCACTTTATTTTGGGAAAGTGGACCGAATTAAGGATAATACCCTGCCTTCACTGTACACAGCCGAATATAATCTTGGAGAGTCTGCGTATTGCCGCTTAGCAGTAAACAGTTTCCCACTGAGACCATGGGTGGCTCACTCCGTGATTCCGTCGCGCCACTACAAGTACACCGGCCACACACTAAGTTGGGACCTAGGTTATTGGTAGCCGTGCGCTTCTGCGGAGCGCACGCGTTCGCGCTCTACGTCATTCGCTTATCAATTCGCTTCGTCAATGCAACTTTTAACAGAAGATTTGTTAATGGAGAACCTCCTGTACGTAATATTACTATTTAT
This sequence comes from Epinotia bilunana, assembly GCA_947049275.1. NCBI lineage: Eukaryota > Metazoa > Arthropoda > Insecta > Lepidoptera > Tortricidae > Epinotia > Epinotia bilunana. The sequence continues at coordinate 10,171,120 of OX346269.1, read as the reverse complement.
TCTGTGCTGGGACTAGACTAAGAGGGATGTTTTCAAATGTACAAGGGTATGTGGATGCATTATTTGGCACACTGCAGACTAAACGGCTGGATAAAGGGAACATGATAAGCATAACAGGAGTGACGTAACATACAATATTTATAGGGTACAAGCATAATATTTTATTGTAACAAATTAGTTTTGTCTTTTATTGATATCGGTATTTTTTATTTGCCTTCACTTGGGTGTCAGCTAAACAGGCTCTAGTATAAGTTTTACCGAAACAAAACTTTACGATCGCGTTTGCGTTTTACCCTCAATTTGTATGGGATTTGACAGCTAAACGCGAACGCGGTCGTAACGTTTTTTTTCGGTAAAACTTATACTAGAGCCTCTGTACAAGTTCCTTTTCACTCCACCAATAGTATCTATTACAATTCCATATGTAGATGTGAATACAATAACTTGTACTATATTTCAATACCTACATCCTACAATTATCAAAGATACCTTGATGTGAAATTAATTGAATAAATAACTTTTTAGTATTAGAAAAGACTTGAGAACTTATAAATACCTAAACGCAACAATAAATGAAAACATTAATCGTGTGAGTTGCATCGCTCACATTGGTTGTAATTCGAAACCCCGTACATATTGCATGCATAATTCAATGCAAAGGTCCAGTCATAATGAATTTCCAAAATGTGCAAACCGTCTGTGTCGCGATTTGCATAATATCGTATGAGACTAATTTAGCAAACTCAATAACGGCGCGACACCTGTGCCCGATAAATATGTATGCGCTCACGTGTGAGGTAGTTTTACCAGACGTTGGGATTATTAGAAAAAAATATCGACGTAATGTAAAGCAATCCATAAAAATGTTTTGATATCGTAAAACGTGCTATACTTTTAAGGTTCATTCAATCTCGATGATCGTGATACAATTTTTTACTACAAATTATTTTCTTTTATGAATAATTTATACCTGTATTTTACTGGCCAAACTGTTCAAGTTTTATGACTTAACGATTTACTCATAAAACGTCTAAGCTAGAGAATATAAGAGGATCCAGTATAATGAAACTCTTTATGCAAGATAAAGGTAGATTTTCTCTGAATGATAATTTACAATGTCGAGGTAAAACCCGGGTAGTACTTAACCACGCCAGCACTATCGGGCAAAAATCGACGATTCGCAAGGTTGCAACTAAAAATAATCCAATCTCAGGGTGCGGTGTCATCTCGCGCGGAGCACCTAACAAACTAGACATTTTCAAGTCGATATTTCCGACCCGGTTGCCGGCGCCGAGAAAAAGGAGGAATTTTTCCGACTTGTTACTCTATCTGTGGTCCTCTTATTGTGGAAACTTTCCCGCTTGAGGTCAGAACCAGGGACACTTACAGGTTCTATCCTTTTATGTTTAGGAGCTCGTTAGCGACGTTGTTATAAACTGTAACTAAGGCTTGGATTGAATTTCGTTGAATAAAGGATTGGTGTCAACAGGACGTATCTATGCCAAGACACTTGGCAAAGGGAAGTGAAAGAGAACTATGTATATAAGTAATGCCCTTTTCAATACAGCTTAAAAAAGTTGTCAGGAGAATGGTAATTAAACTCAATGTAATACTTCTCTACTGTCTGGTAGTTCACAGTGTGGTCGTTTTGAAAGAACTTGCTTTCCATGGCTATATAGAATTTTATTTTACATATCCCTGTCAAAATAGAAAATGATCGTTATCCTAAAATCCGTCCATTCAAATATCAGTCATGCGAAGCAGGACTTTATCCAAAAGTATTAAGGGTCTTCAAATCGCTAAGCGTTCAAAAGATTTTATTGTGCCATTTAAATATCTTCATCTTTCCTTATAATTCGTTAAATCGCCTCATTATTTCGGGGCCAGTAAATCCCGGGCTTACATTTCGCCTTTTAATTGCGCATCCGTCGGACCCTCATCGAGAGGCTTGTTTTCAGAATTTTCTGTCACGTTAACGGGACTTGGTTATGATTCCGTCTGAACCGGGAGGATTTGATGATTCTTTAGGGTTCTGTATATCTCCAAACGTCAAAACGGAGACTCGAGACTCGAGATTAAAGAAGCGACCGGAAGAGGCTATGCTCCTAAGCAATATTTTTCCCTTGGGCTCGAACCATACATTGGTAGCAATGGTAAGTAAGATGGTTTAACTCTCCTCCCTGAAATATTTTATTGAACATCATAATAGATATACTTATGTTAGTACCCTGATCCTCGATTTTGTCTCAAAATGTTAATTTGACTTGGTCTCAAAAAAGGTAGTTGCTACTTCATACCTTTTTTATATCAATATTTACGCTTTCGTATATTAAAACATTTTCTTAATATGATTCTCGTACAGTACTTTAGCTTTTATAAACGTTCTTAGGTAATAATTAACGCTTAGCTTTTAAATCCGTTATCACTAGCATGCAGCCGCTAAGCCCTTTCTTTACATAATTTCGGACGGGATGATACTCGGGTTTACTTTAATATATTTAAATGTTTTATCTTATTAACTAATGGACTCGTATTAAACTGCAAATTGTTTAAGAATGATAATGTTGTGCTATGTTTGTGTATGAATAATCCTACAATTGAAATATTTTGAACGTTCTAAATCTACTTTGATAAATTTCGCGGTAGATATACCCCTGTGTTGTTATTTTATAACTTGAGATATGTTTCTTCCAAATACACGTTGTTAGAATTTTAGGCATTCATCCATAATTCGGTAACACTCGTCACCCCATAGGGCAACCTAAACCAGAGATGGAAACATAATTTCGTATGCGTATAATTTTAAATTTACTTCTTGCAACGAAAGTCATGTTAAAATTTAAAATCTGTTTATTCTGACATGTTCAATAATTGTGCATAGGAAATATACGTTCGTCATAGCTTCACGACATGATAACTATAATACATATTAATATATGATTTAAAAGGTCATGCGACTTACAAAAAATCTCTATTCAGAAATAATAATATTTACAAACAAAACCCTTCGGTTTAGAATTTCACCACTCCCTTTCTTCGACTAAATGAGCAGGGTTGAAATGTGTTGTGGGCGATGGGCTAGCAACCTATCAGTACGATATCACATTTTGTCGATATTTTATACCCACATTTATGCTAAAAGTGGCACTGGAACATAAGTTTCATGTGCTCTGCCTACCCATTTTGGGAATAAAGGCGTGAATCTATGTATGTAGAAACAAAACACTTATCTCTGTTTTATAGATACAGCCGACGGAAGGGCAGCCTCAAGCGGACGTGAAATATATCTAATCCGAATTGGGGTCTAATGAGACATGTCACAGAATAATCCTGCTTAATTAGATACGCTGTCGCGTTTCGGCCTCATATTCATATTTAAAGTTTAAATCTTTCATGGCTAAAATGAAATTGGACTCGGTTCCGAATTTTGTTAGTGAACGGAATAAAAGTGCTATAGTTGATTTATTATAAATACTGACAGACTGTGGTAGTACCTATTCCTCAGATTTTAATAAGGCACCTATTTTATATCTATACTACTCAAAAGAAAATAGGGGCCACACGTATGGTGATCGTTACGTGAAAATTATATTAAACAGTAATATATATTTTTTCTAGCTTTTAGACTAAACTCCAGCATGAAAGAGGAGGAGAGGATTCTGCCTTCAAAATACATTTGTATCCTTATACGGGAGTTCATTAATTAGCCACTTATCAATTAGTTTATGTCCAATAATTACAATGGCCCTTATTTTCTTTTGAGCAGTATATATACTTGTATTATTAAGAGAAAGAGTCTGGAAGGTTGTATGTTTGTATGTAGGGGTTAATCTCCGGAACTGCTTATATCCGATATCAAAAATGATTTAGAGGTACGATATTAAACGAGTTCCACGCGGACAAAGTGGCGGGTAAAGGCTAGTAGGCAATATTATGACCCGCGGGACTGCCTGTGTGCTTTACAGTCAGCATCATATAGAAGTAAGGACGTGTTACGATGTATTTGGCTACTTTGGCTGGTACTAACTGCCAGTATTAATATATTTTTAATTAATTTATGTACTCACGCGTAAGTTAAGTATTTATAATACCAAAATACTTACTATAGCAATTTGAAGCGTTCACCAGCGGAAGATCGGCGTGCTTGGGTAACACTTCAGTTATGCACCTACCTGATTATTTTTGGAAAACTTTTCTTATTCTTCTTACGAAAATTTTATATTATTATTTAAATTATTATCGAACACACGTTAAGACATATTAACTGTCATTTTGTGAAGCTGAGAATAACAGTTTAATGTGGATCGCTCTTTTGAAAAGTAGCGAAATTACCCCGCTGGTTCCACAATGCACATATTCGTTAGTGGCTTTCAATGTAGTGCCTATTTATACAACTACAACAGAACGGTCAAAGAGCTCCAAACTAATAAAGCGTTCTACCACAGGTTCCGCAGGAGCGCGGTGCAGCGCGCACACTTCCAAGTGGCAAAGTTTGCCGAATGTATTACTTTGTGACGTGTTAGTTGCCGAACGGTGGGAATTTAGTTATTGGTCCATGTTTGAAAATGGGTAGGTAGGTTAGGTTAGGTTAGGCGATACCCGAATCCCCCATTTTAATTAATAATTATGGTTCTTTGCCGAAATTCCATATAAGTTTTACGTGTTTAACAAATGAAATAAAAACTGTTTTCGAAAATCCCAACTACTTTTTCACGAATACTATATATAGCCTATGTCACCACGTGAAGAGGAATCCAACGACACCTGATAAGTCAAAATCCATCAAACCGTTTGTACTGTAGTCCGTAAAATAGAATTTACGTTTAATGTACGGCCTGATAATCCGCGTCCATCTATCTTTCTCTCTCTCTTTTTGCATCAGTTAAAAAGAAACAGAGATCTATATAGTGGACGCCAATGATTGAACCGTACATTAACAGGGGCAGAGATAATCTTAAGGCATTCATTTTGACGTTTGTTATTTTGTGAAAGGGGTTCAGTTTAGTATTTCAATCCAGTAGGTAATATTTTGCGCATGCAACCCGTGAAAAATGCAAAGCATAAAATGTTTACAATAAAGATGATTGAAACATTCTAAAACCGTGTCAATTAAATATCGGAAATGGAACGCCTGCACACTTTACATTTCATCACATTGAAGGAAGTGACGGCACAAAGACGTAAGAGATGGCGAAGCGACCTAGATACATTTCTAGACCACCAAATAGAAAGTGTGGAAAAAGGGAGCGACATCCCCAACAATACCTTTTCAGGTGCGATTTGGAGCGGGAAATGAGTTGTTTAAATAATAAATAAATATTAGGGGACAATCTTACACAAATCGACCTAGTCCCAAACTAAGCAAAGCTTGTACTATGGGTACTAGGACGACGATATACATACTTATACAGTGTGTGGCCCGGAACCGGGGAGAAAAAAATAAATGGGGATTCTTTAAGACATACTTAAGACTCACAGGAATCTAATTTTCAAACGTCCTTAATTTTGAAGAAAACAGCCTACAAAGTTAATAATCGTAGGTAATGTATTTTCCTGTCACGGTATCGTCGCCTAGTCACTTGGTACGGGGTATGTCTTGGTCCGTACCAAGACATACCCCGTACCAAGTGACTAGGCGATCATATCCACATACTCGCGTGAATCGAATGGTAAAAGGGCCATTTTCAAAGAGCGAATCGTTTTCATAAATTAAAACATTTCATTGAAACCAAAATAAATCCCGTGACAACTAACTTTGACGTAACTATTTCGTTACGTCAAATAGTACGTCAAAGTTAGTTGTCACGGGATTTATTTTGGTTTCAATGAAATGTTTTAATTTATGAAAACGATTCGCTCTTTGAAAATGGCCCTTTTACCATTCGATTCACGCGAGTATGTGGATATGATATTAACTTATGGTGAAACTCGCGGTAATGCGTTACGTGCCCTTGCGTTATATCGTGAGCGATTTCCAAACAGAAGGCACCCGAGGAATGGTCGCGTGATTACAATGGCAATACAACGCTTACGTGATGATCGTCCTCTAGTTCCTGGACAGCATTACGAGGCCAACCAACCTCAAAATGTCTGCCCGCAATTAGAAAGAAGAATTCTTCGATATTTTAGACAGCATCCCACTTCCAGTACAAGAAATGCTGCTCGAATCTTTGGAGTCAATAACCGCACCATAAATAAAATGAGAAGAAGGAAGCAACATCCTTTTAAGTTTTTAAAGGTTAATGGTCTTTTACCAAGAGATTTACCTGTTCGTGCTGCATTTTGTAGATGGTTTCTAAACATGCACCGAGAAAATAAATTATTATTGACTTCTAAAGTGGCTTATTTTATCTTGAGTGCAAAATAAACAGTTCAGAAAGTGACAATACCTATTTAAATGCTGATTTGGTGATAGAAAGATAATAGCATTAATATTAATACCTTTCAATTAGTGAACGCAACCATAAAATGTCAATGAGACGTTCCGAGCAGCTCCGAATAAGTACGACGCAGAACGAACTAATTCCGTCAAGTTGAGTGTTGTTTGCATTACATTGAACGTACGATTAAGTTTGTTAGAAAAAAAGCGAAAGTTAAATTCTGATTTTAATTAAGTGAGACTATTATAATTTAATTACCGGTGATCTATATAGCATCTGTTTTTATTATTATCCCCGGTTCCGGGCCACACACTGTATAGATAAATAAATACTTAAATACATAGAAAACATCCATGACTCAGGAACAAATATTCGTGCTCATCACACAAATAAATGCCCTTACCGGGATTCGAACCCAGGACCTCTTTGCTTCGTAGGCAGGGTCACAACCAACTAGGCTAAAGCGGTGTTTACAGGGAAATAATGTCATTAACAGTTTGTGTGATAAAGATACGAGTATCTCGCAATGAGACCTGCCGTTTTTGTGCTCACCACATAGCTATAGTTTGTCTAAAATGCGTCAAAGTAGTCCATTTAAAAAGCAACTCTACAACAGTATAGAAGAATAATACAGTAGGTAATCTGAGGCCGTTTAGGAGCGTTCGTTACCTATTTTCGCTCGATGCGCAGGGCTGTGTCAAGTTTGTGGCTTGGCATACCTATAATACTAATTTTGCTTTTAAGTATGCAAAGTATTTCTCTAACAGTTTAATAGACAATATTGTATACACAAAGTAATAATATTATAGATAGTTGGGTATGTGTTTTTAGTTTCCCACTTCATGGAATATTTTAATACCGCTATACTATGCCTAAAATATTTCCTAGTAAGTATAATAGTTGCTAAACTGCACTAGGTTGGTAGGTGCTTAGTTACAAGCCTATTCGGCTCCTTTTGATATCGTGGCACTGGCGGCTCGCTGGCTTCATACCTACCAGGCGGCTTCCTTTGACGTAGCGAGGGAGAACGAGCGAACACCGCAACGGCGCGGCCCCGATTGAAGCATTCTCCATCATTCCCGAAGGCTATGTGTGTGTGCGTACCGAACACGCGCGCATGTGTGCAGCCGTGCGATGTACCTTTGTTCGCAGTTTATCTACTGTTCCTATACTGTGACTCTACCGACAAAAGCAAAGACTCAAATTCCACAGTTTTTGTAAAAAAGTCGGTCGCATTAAAAAACCTCAACTATACGTTAGGAGGAACACAACCTCGTTAAATATTTGCTTGCAATATCGCTCCAAACCTACAGCTAAAATTCCGGGTTTGCTAAAAGCATACAGTGTATGTATCTATCTTTATTTACTATCGATGTATTGAAAGTGATGGTTTCAGGTATTAGCCCCAAAGAAACTAGTCCCCAGTTACACAAGTACATTCATATACATTTGACTGGTTACAGCGAATGTTGTTTGCAACATTAACCCAGTTTTTTTTTATAGACAATCAACGTGTCAGTTAAATATGACGATTAAGCCAAAACTCGGTTACGGATATATGCGCATAAAAATAACTGAGGGTCCGTATCGTAAAGCGGCACGCGTCACCCTTCTAATCTCATCAAATTTACGGGCCCGCTTCGCGCACGATGAAAACGCATTATTATTTTAAGGGTGATCTATTTATTAGGCCGCGAAAGGGCCCCTTGTGAGGCCATAAACAATCTATTAATAAATTAAGGCCATCCTCCGGGGTAGCGATGGACGCCAGAAATATTATAAAGCGAAACTATTCACTAAACTGATGGTTTGAGCAAGGTTGGGTCGAAATTGTAGTGTTAAATGTTTAATTTGTTTACCCGACATCATATTATCTTGTAATTTGCGAAATTTGAGTGGGTTGAGTTTATCCGTTTATAATTTTTTTGAATCGATTTCTTAAACAATGGATGAGCCTCTTCCCTTTTAACATGGGGCGATAGTATGAACTATGAAGTAGGTACATGCTCTCAGTCTGGAAGCCCTTTGAAGTGGCAATTAGAGTTAAAGCGGACGTGACGGTGCATTAATTGCAGCCGCTGTGACATTATAGCACGAAAAGGCAGCACCATATTTTTCTCACGTGGGCGTTTTTCGATGTAGTTTTTAATAGACAAGTCTATGCCATGCTCTACTGGCTCAGAAAACAAAAAAATTGGTTCAATGCTAAAAGTATTTTTCCGCTACGCTAAGGTTTTCTCGGCCTGATCGTTATTTAGCGATAACCCTGTTGCTTACCTCTGCCTACATGTTACTGTTTTTTTGTTTATTTTTGTGCCAGCTGTGCTTGTGTGAATTGTGCAATAAAGAGTATTTGTGTTGTTTGTGTTCGTTTTTAAATTTCCGTACCAAAAAGGTAAAATGAGAACCTTATGGCGCGACTCTGTCCAGCTCTTTGTCTTTCTGTCACAACTTTAAATATCTCAGTAGCTATTTATTATGCTATCAATTTTAAATTTGGTATAGTTGTAAACAAGACTAACATGTGCATAGGAACACATCCCAAGACCCACGCCATGTGCATGGGAAATTAAAAATTTTAAGAGTCCGCAGTAAGCTCGGCCGAATTTCACCTTCCCATACAAATGCAGTTATGCTGTCATTTTAAAACTATACGTGTTAGATTGTGACGAAACTCTGCATATACTCGTACAATGACATGAGGTATATCTATGTCTGTAAGTAGTTTATACGGCTTCAGTTTATAAAACAAACGAAATACAGCAAAAACAAGTTTTGTATGAAAAACTTCAATTCGCTGTAATTTTTTTACTATGGTATCTGAAGCTACATAAAATAATTACAGACAGATATATCTCATGTCATTGTATATGCAAAGTGTCGTTACAATCCAACACATAGTGTTAAAATGGGAGCGTAACTACGTTTGTATGGAGAATCGAGCTTACTGCGGACTCTTAATTTGAAAAATGTAATGAGAGCGCGAAGCGCCAATTGAAATAGTTCGTGCTCTCGTTACCTTTGATTTTTGATCGAGAATTAGTTTGGAAGGCAAGCCCGGCTTTTCGGCTTGTATAGCAGTACCGCCACTGGTCCGCGGGCCACTGGTGGACCCTGGAGGCATCCGAAGTGGTCCGCGACGCCAACGAGTCAACACAACGACCCCCAAACAGTTGTGGTCAATGGCAAAACAAAAAGGCAATAATATGGTCCCTTATAATCCACTAAAAGGTTAAGAACCACTGATCTAGGTTAATCAATCTGGCTATACAGAAAAAAGAAGCCATATTTTCCTAGCATCCCCCGGGCAATATCCGGTAAAACATTAAGTTGGTTCTACAATCTCCTTCGGTATCTGTGTAGTTAGTTTTAATCTAGACTTCTAGACTTTTATCGCGTTGACACTCATCATTGATTTCAAGGGGGCAAATCAACGATTACGTAAAATAAAGGAAGAAAAGGGTCGCTTTTGGTTGACGTGTATATAAATGCCCGATGTCAAAAAATAACCCAACCGCCGCTCGTTGTCAGTTTTGTGATAACCTCGCTGGCTATTTTTACAGGCTTTTGTTTAATTATTTTCGCACGTCTCACTGTCTGTTTGTAATCAAAATCAAGTAAATTCATAATTAGAATGTAGAGAATGTCTGAAAATTTAGAGGTAAATCTAAAAGCGGTTTTACACATGGCGACTTTTTGCGCTACAAAAAATGTTTTAAAAACTGAAATAAAATCTCGTTCCCAGCCTCGTAACTTAATGAAACTAAAAATTATCTTAGGTTAATAATCCAAAATATTTCACAAGTCGACACGCAAAACCCGCACTACGCACAACCCAACGCTCCCGCGACCGCCGACCGACTGTTTCGTGTGTATTAACCCACCGGTAACATCGCCGCCTGCGCATATTTCGATGGCAGTAACGTGAAGTTGTGCATACTTCACGACGTTTTAAAAATGGCGTAACTGTGGTATGTTTGTTATATCAATTTCTAATGAAATGCAGTAAACGTTGATCATAGATAATAATATTTGAGCATATATGCAGTAAGTGTCTGGGGCAATTTTTTTGCAATATGCATAAATGCTGTAACCGCCACGGACCTGAATTTCTCAAATGCTGTAATCACCGAATTCTTTGAATAATTTAAAACCGTAATTGGCGTAAGTACACTTGTTTCAAAAAATTCTAAATTTTTCGTGTTTACAACAATTACAAGTAAGCATCGTCAAGAAAATACAATACAGTGTCGATACCGGTGATTTTGACATTTAATCTGTGGCTTGTATCGCGCGACAACCGCGCGATTGTGAAACGCGCGTTTGTATCGTTTCAAAAAGTCGCCGTGTTTACCCGCTCTAAGTCAAATGAACAAGCATTACTATTACTGTATGTCATAGGAATGACCTTAAAAACTTATTCCTACTAAAACTCAACCCCATCGAATTTGAGCTCGTCGAAATCGCTTTAATGACTACCTTCAAATAGTTAATGATGAAGCAAATAAAAGCAGTCGCCAAAAAACTTGTTTAATTGTTTTCATCCATTTATGTTATATAACCGGCTACAGCACGCCAGATTAAATTTCGATAGCGTGAATTATTAATAATACATTAATAGTAATTATCGTGTAAAGAACTCTTTATTTACAGCGGAGGAAAGAACAAAGATAGTAGAAAATACTTAAAACTTGTGCGTTTTGTTGTTGAAGCATGGTACTCTTGAATGTATCAAATTAGGCGTTTTTGCTTTTAAACAACCACGACCTCAAAAAGATGTAGCATAAAGTTCAAAATAACAAAACAACATTGCATCGCAAAATCGCAATCAAATATTCGTAAAGGCCTCACTAGATGAACACATGGATCTAATCTCCATATCGCTGTTGATTACGTGATCCTTGTGGAGCGAGCGCTCTATACGTCAAAGTACGTTCCCCGTCGCATCACCGCTAGGTGTAAACTGAGAAGATTCGTGTGTATCGATGAAACACTATCGAATAAATGGCTCAGAAGCGAACGCTGCATTGTTAGGTTATCTCAAACGACGTTTCGAAGCTCCGCTCAATGATAGGCGATAGCTACTGTAAATAGAACCGCCTCGCCCCGAACGCTAACGCGCTGCCACGACGACAAAGCAGGTGCACGGGAAATATAAGAGCTCTTCCTTAAATGGATGGTCTGATCCTGTTTCCAGAGATACTGTAGAGTATAAGCAGTAGAAACGCGCAGTGCTGGTATTATCCACTAATTAACTGGGTCGTACGGCATTATGACAGCTCTTTGCCTCGGATCGTACTGTGTACTTAGCAAAGAGTAATAATTCCTGGCTAGCAAATTTCTTAGGAGGTAATATGTACTTAATAATAGAAATAACTAGTCCTTTGTTATTTTTATCTTTCAGCTACTAGTTCTTTGTTAGTTATAAAACACATACAAACGTTTTTTAATGAAGTTTACTGGTGTCATTCACACACACCTTTATCAAACATTGGGTAAAGTATTCATGTCATCACTATTCATAAACGTCTATAAAACCTATTTTAGTTAAAATACCGTCAAAACTCCTTTTGACATTTCTATTTGTGAAAAAGGGGCAGAACACATTTTAGTTAACACAGGCTTATAGAGTTTTATGAATAAGACGATTTGTTTTACGTAAATCTCTAAATTCTCGTTATCAATTAAATATCCGCACCCAAATCCGTCCCTATAGCGTTACAAAGTACCATATCGGATTCCGCATTCACGCGCTGCATCTTAATTCAAAGGCAACAGTGGCCCATCACCAGCGGGTAAGCCTGATGCGCTTAGCGATCGGTGCGGGTAGCTATCGGGCCGGTATGTCGGAGTCGGTCGCTGCCGCGATCCCTCCGAGGCCGAGGGAGGCGCAATCGGCGAGATCGGGCGACGTATCGGTTTTGAGATCCGATCTTACAGACAGCCTAATGCGTGTACGGTGAGCAGCTGCGACGCTAGTCAGCAAATATCAATAAATAAATAAATAAATAAAATATTGCTTGGAAATAAGCATCTAATATTAAATATATATATATTGCTTCTAAAATATTGCATTTTGTCTGCTTTGGTTGACTGGTAGAGAATGCTTACGGTATTAAGTCCACCTTTTGTACGATCAGTTGCTTTTTTGTGCAATAAAGATAAAATAAATGAATAACATAGGCATGCATCACCAAATCTTGGGATTAGGTGCCACGGCAGACCCCGGGCTCTATTAGGGTACAACCGGGAAGAATGCTTGGAGAATCATGATAGGTATGCATTTTTTTGTGCGGTTCTGTGCAGTTCTGTGCGGCAGCCTTTCTGGCTTTTGCTGCCCATCGTGGCTGGCATGTGGGTAGATTAGAGCGAGAGCACTCATTAGAACGAGATGGTTTAACTTCCCTCCCTCAGTTAGTGCACTGCTTTTAGCCAGATCCAAAGGCCGCTTTAGACCTGTTGACGCGGTTAATTACTGTTCTCTATGGGCATGCATTGAGTTGAGATGCATAGTATGGTAGTTACATATTCGAGGGTTTGGTATACATCCAATATATGTATATTTAAATGTTGTTTGTTCATGTTGTTTGTTCATGTTGTTTGTGTTTTGTTTCAATTTATATAATTTTTCGTATGGCATTTAAATTACATCAGTAGTTTTACTATATTAAGATTTCCAAAGTTTGCATTCATCGGCTTACGTCACTGTTTGTTTCAGTATAATAAAACTCTGCATGATTGATATAATACAAAATAACGAATAATATTTAACAATTAACATTAGAACTCACGATTATTATATTGTTTATACCAACGAAGAATTATTATCACATACACTAATAATGGTCCAGATGGTTCGTAATTTCGTTAATTGATTAATATGATATTATAGAATCTCCTACCGCATAAACATATTTTGCAGTTCTTAACAAGTTCGAATTACGATTCGTCTTCCATGAATTTGAAGCTTCATTTGATAAAGAATATAATAATAATTTTAGATATTCCATGGTTCTGATTCCATTCATGTATGTAGTTTGGTGAATAGATTTAATTTAGCAAGCGTACCTATGCTACACATAAAGGCATGTATGCTGTCAACAGCATTACTAATTGCATGTTACTAATTATTGACTTTTAGAGTTTAGTAATTGTATGATTTTATTTCTGGAGCAAATTTTGTTATACCAGAAATAATTTGTATGCGTCAAATACATTAAACCACAGCTCCGCACATCTCTGGTTATTCATGTTACAATCACTTGTGCCTCCGAGTATTTCTCATCCGTACAAGCGTATACAAGCATTATTTCTAAACTTTTTTTGCTATCGGTACCGAATGCAGAAGCCATTGTGCCGTCATTAAACGACACCCCGAGGCGACAGACGGACGGATACATATTCATGAGAATAATTCGACAGATTCCCTTAACGGCTCGTCAAAAAGCGGCCGGCGCTGTGTGCTAACACTAGTGATAATTGGATTATAGTAACATAGTCAAGTGTTATAATTTATTATCTGCGATAAAGTCCAGTTTTCAAGTATCTTTCGGGGGTTTAACAATGTTAAACGCTTAGTATATTTTAATATAACGTATTTGACTAACTCCGTGACTAGATATAACGAATAATCGGAAGTCAACAGTGTCCAAAAAAATGTGTATAGGTACTTCACACAGTTGCAACATTCAAAGACTTACTAATTTCTGTTAAATATAAAAAGTATACCATCCACATAAAATCATCCTGGACATTATTATTCCATTACCCCACGGGGTTTCATGGCATGACTTTCATTACTGTACAGAAGCCAATCTCGCCCTCGACATCAGATAGAGAAACATCAAAAAATATAAAACACAATGAAAAAATGTACGAGTACATGCAATCAAAGTGGCTGTCTGAAAGACATTAATCTCCTTGTACTTATTGCGATTTCCGCCCAAATAAAAGCAAAAAACGGCCCGACATAATCATCTACGACTTTTTCGTAGGCTTGACAAGGAAAAAGGAAAAACCCACTGATTGCCAGCGTGAAAAATTACACATCATCGCATGCGTCTGAAAGCGTGCTCGCGGTGGGTGTATCACGCGTATGTATTACGCATATATGTGGATCAGGGCAAGAGATGAGCGGAGCGGACGGCGTATATAGTATATAACGCATATTCTTCATTTAATATGCACCCAGCTATAATTTACTTTAAAAACAAAGTTTTAACCGACTTCAATTTAGTACTCCGCCAAGCCATGAGAACATTTCCACATTTATTTTCCACATGAACTGATTTCCGAGAGCAAATGCGTTGATTATTAGGGAAAAAAACCCAATCGCTGTATGTAGCCCGATAATATTTGAGGACTTCCGTCGATTCCACAAGGATCACCTTTGGCACTTCATTAGTTGCTAATTCAACGAAATCTTATCAGAATCTGTGACGTACATTTGTACTTTTAAGTACATAATTGAGGAATTCCATAAGTCATCCGTGGTCTTCATCATCAATTCCACTCCACCAAATTTATGATTACCGGGTGTAAATACACGAGTTAAAATAGAAAATATCAAAATCACTACACGCGTGCCTAAATTAATTGAAGTTCCCTCAATTCCTCATGGATCCCATCATCCAATTGAATTTTTGAAAAAAATGGGACCCACCTGGAACTACCTACTTACGAACAAAAAAAAGAATTTACGAATCGGCTCATCAATGACGGAGTTCTGAGGTAACAAACATTAAACATAATAAAAAAAAAAATAAAAAAAAATACAAACGAATTGAGAACCTCCTCCTTTTTTTTGAAGCCGGTTAAAAAGTGACCAAACCAATCGTTACTTTACCCATAAAAAATACTTCTTGACAACATAACTAAAAAGAGTTTATATATAGAGCTATTTATGTACGTGTATTAATATAATTATTTTGATTTTTGGCTTATTATAATATCTGCACCACCTACTACATAATCTAGTTTTATCTCTTTCTCCGATACCCAAAGGTTGTCTGGAAGAGATCGCTCTTCAGCGATAAGATCGCCTGTTGTCTACCTCTACCTACATGTTACTGTATTGTTTCTCTTTTTAACTGCTTTGTTTGTGTGAGGTGTGCAATAAAGAGTATTTGTATTGTATTGTATTGTAAAAAATATTAAATCATTATATTTGCTTGGAATCAGGTAACAAGATAAAATCTAGTTTTAATAGTCGTCCATATCATCAAAATTATATCAAACACGCAACTTTTTGATGACAAATGATTATATGGCGTCAAGTAAATATGTTGTAATTGGTATAGATTACTATCCAGCATATTCAGTATCAAATGTTATAGTTTTTTTCCTTAATGTCTGTTCCAGAAAACATTTCTCAGTAACTTAAATTATATTATATGGGCGTACTATAGACTGTTATCTATATTTCTACTTAAAAAACATAGCCATTAATTTACCTGTACGTCATATGTTGGTAACCCTTACGCCATTTCTTTTCGCTTGAGTCATGACTGTTTCGTATTTAGCAGAGAATTGCCCTGCAAAATGCGTGAAGTCGAGGCTTTTTGCGTGAATAAAAAGAGCATTTTTCGCAAATGAAGGATGTAAAACGTGGCGGAGAAGTCGATGGCACCAAAAATGACGGTGATAACACAAGAACAGCTTTTGCAGAACTTAAAATATATAGTTTGGCTCAGTTTCTGGAGAACTTGATACGGAATGAGTAACAGATGGCGCAGATTGCGACGAAACTGGGCCAAAGATGGCGGCGAACTAGTGAGGAGAAATTAAATGGTCCGGTATTGTCCAAGATGAAAAAGTTCCTTATCATAGATAAATTAAAATAAATCAAGCCACTTGCTGCCACTGCAGGACTAATTAATAAAGATACTCGTAATATACATAATCTGACACTCGTTCTAAGTAAAGTAAACCAACAACAATATGATACCAACGGAAAAACGGAAACCCAGGCGCTGGTAATCGCCAGCACCATGCTGAGTTGGGACCATTTCGTGACGTGTTTTATTTATATTTTTATTCAACGTTTGTCGTTGGATGTGTCACGAATAAATGTTTTTTTTATTTCAATTTCTATTTTATATGTTAACAATTCATTATAAAAAAAAGCAATATGGACTTTCTTGGAAGGGGCTTACTATTAAACGAACAAAGGAGTACGCCTAGTGTTCATTATGACAGTCGAAACTAACTCGATATCGCTGAGCGTTGCATTGCCACGTACAGTTCTTGTTGAAGAATAAGACGTGCAAATAGTAAATAGGGGCCATTAGAGCCGCTTGGCATGAATTTGCATTAAGATTAACGACCGTGCGCAGTTGGGGGGTTGTGCACGCTGCAGCCCCGAGCGACGTCGGGTGACATGGAAGGATTTTATGGCACTCACATTCTACTAACGCATCAATGAAGGGCTTTCGACCTATGGTCGAAAAGATATGGAGATATTTTTATATACGATTCACACGTATATGTATAATGTTACGAGCGTGGGGGTACGAGATTGTAGTAAACACACCTTTTTAAGGCGATGCCTTGATTTGAGTCGAACACGCCCCCTAGACAGAGACACGCTGATGCCTTCCGCGCAAGAGGAAAAGAGATGTACCTAACACACTTCGGTAATGGCTTTTTTTGGACAAATTTCGATAAATACCTAAATTAGAGAAATTTTATTTAAATTTCATAAAGTGAGATTTTAGATGAGATAAAATACTATAGTATTAACTTGATTGTGTCGTTAAATAATGTATCGTTTGAGTAGGCTGAGTAAAAAAAGGAAAATACAGACACAACTTTGGATTTTTTTTCTAGCGAGGAAATTTTAAGCAATCATGTATCGATAAAATCAGATAAACAATCATATAGTCAAGAATCATATATCTGAAAAATAGACCTTATTGTTTCTTAATCTAGTCAGAACGGCGCTTCAAAGCACGCGATAATTTCCAATGCACAGCCTTAACACGACAATTGATTTATTCTGCGACTTACACAGGCTAAAGTCCACTGAGTCCATACGTACTAACACTGACTCAATTAACACACACAAGTTCACTAAGGCCGCGCCCACTAGTACTGACAGAGCTACATTTCACTGATACTTTGCACGAGACCACTTCTTCACTTTTCACTACTTGTTTCCACTGTTCTTCTTCTTCTACGTCTCACTTTAGTACTTCACTCAAGAATCCACTTCGATAACTCCACTCTCAAGACTGACTTGTACCGCAAAAGTGGTCCCTTTATTTAACCCTCTCCGAAGGTTCTAGTTCTAGACCGTAATTTCGATCTTCATTTCATTACTCATTTATTTTGTGTAGCATGGGCTTATCCAGATAAACGTGCTACGTCTACGTTTCTCGAATATACCAAGCCCATACATTTGTCTATACATTTCTAGAAAAAGTAGGCGAATAAAACATTATATTCTAGAACATTCCATACAAACTATACAAAAAGTGCATATCGGTCGCTGGACTCGAACCCGGGTACAGTCGAGGTCAAAAATATGTTTATACTTTTGCACCTTATTACAACGCAATAAGGTGCAAAAGTGTAAACATATCTTTGACCTCGACTGTACCACTCCAACTCCAAGGCCGCCGTCGGTACCACTGGGCTACTGATGACTTACGACAACAAATTTAATTTTGAAAAACCTTGACGGCGTTTCATTTTGTCCACGAAACTGTTATTGACCCCGCCGTCGTAACAATAATAACGCCTGTTTCCCAGAGGGGTGGCCAGAGATCACAGATTTCCACTTATCTACTATATTGACTTACCTTCCATGCTTCATTTACTTTCTTAATGCATTTAAACACTTTGGAGCTAAATTTTGGATAAAAGTCAGTTTTTTGCGAATTCAACTCTTTTTAATATAAAGTACATTTAGGTACTATTAAATTAATGTGCTAGTATATAACAACGTTCGTATGGGTATAGGGTGTGCTTGCTTCCCGCTTTATCTTTTTACGACATAATTAATTGTGCGCGAGTAGTGAAGACATATTTTTGCAGCTGTGCCAACCTAGCAGTCTTCAATTTGTATAACACAATATGGAGAATCACCGAAATAGGTAAGTACCTATTTCGGTGATTCTCCTAGCCGCCCGTGCGTTGAAGAAATCTGGATCAATATAAAATATCTAAAATGGTATACAAATCTCCGGCAACGAGTGAGATCATCTACGTATAAATATAAAATTAGGACATATAAACAGGCAATAAAAAAATGAATATTTCTTAAGTTCAAATTCCAAATTTCTTGCAGTGTAGATGAATCGTTATGCTGGTTGCCCCGACTCGGTGAACTGTTGTGGGCTCGCAAAGCAATATTAACTTGTCAAGGCTGCACAATTCCTTAAGCAATGCAATTCCAAAACATTTATTTAAGCAATCGTTAAATTAGCAAGCTTTATTTATTAGTTTAAATGATCCCACGAGTTATACGCACTTTTTAAACGCCTACGCAATTGCTAAATACTAGTAATACTAGTAGTATACTATTAATGTTTAGATACTTTATGCCGGCTATTTGTGTTATTCAGCTCAAAGCAGGAGTGAATAATTGAACTTTCATTAGCTATTATTGGGCCAGTGAGCTACATCTTAAACCTTTTGTCGCTTTCCATCAGATGAGAACCAATCGTTCATCAGTTGTTCATAAAAAAAGGGGAAAAAGCCGGATTTGTAATTTAAATTTATATAGGTACTGTACCCGACTATTCAGCGCATGGGACGGGACGTCTTGCATGATGCATACGAGTTGTCTGGCGCCGAGCCAAATTCTTGTATGCCTAGTTATAGCGGATTGCTTCCACGCTGTTTAGAGTAATTAATTAATGGCGTCATACTGAAAAAAACGTCTCTATAGCTTCACTAGCTTCTATTTTCCTGATATAAATGTGATGTACACATAATAACTAATTTCGGATTGTAAAGGTGCTCCTTTTCTGAGACAAAATCGGTAAAGGTACTCGTATTCGCAAGGGATACCACAGCAACCTAAACAATGTATTGCACAAAACAGAACTGACGTGGGATGTATGAATTTACATATCAGGTTTGCCACTTTTCCTTACATGTTTTAAAAAGTCTAAATGCAGATGAAGGTATGATACATAAGACTTCTAATACCAAAATAAGAATAGTGAGTTCTTGGTCTTCCGCGTCATGTAGGCAATGCTTCAAAGAGTTCTCCCTCAGTGACACTACACCATGAACCATTCTAAGACCTTTCGTGCACTTGACGGGGCGGTATCGGTATGCGGTATTTTGTACTTTACCGAGAGTTTACTAATGTCACGCAGCTGGTCGATTGTGTAACGTACTGTCTGTTAAGTAGATCCAAATGTCATTCTTGGTATGGGGAAATGACAGTTGAGTTGGCCTTACGCTCGTTCAAAAAGTTACGCAATTACCCCTCTAGTTTCCTTACTTGTCGATGTACTGTCTGTAATTATGTTTATACAATACTGCTCCGGTTTCGAACATGCCGCGCTTATCAGGAAGCACTAATTGAAATGGAGGCGCTCAGTTAATAATCTACCTGGAATAGGAGCGAAAAATGAAACGGTAGCCTAGGTATTGAGCTTGTGAGCAATCATTTCCAGGTGGGTTTAATTGAAGATATGATATTTTTTCTTTTCTTTTCTTTAAAGTAAGTTCACGTGTATTTTTTACTCTTCTGGGGTACAAGTAGTTTTTTATTAAAAAAACACTAAAAAGAGAACAAATAAAATTCAAAAATCATAAAAATATCTTTTAAAAACAAAAATGCAAAAACTATTATGACTCCTGAATGATGTTACCTCAAAATCTGCATTGACTGCTGCGCTACGATCTCGTGGTGCCAAGATACATTACTTGAAGGTCATAACTTTAGATCAACATTACTCTAAATTGGACACAAGGGGTTACTACAGATGCCCTAAGGAAGCGTCCTTTTAAATATTTGCCCCTGTTACAGGCCACACCCCGTATACTAACTTGACAGATAATTGACACTGGCAGCTTATTGATACCGCACAATGACTCCGCAATTCCGCACCATCTGACTAGAAGTGGCCTAAGACCGACATGATCCTTATCTAGTGATCTTTTGATTATTATATCTACAACCAGCTTACAATACATTCTATTACGGTTTATCTTTCTGGACTCCCCCTACTCTATATCCATTAAGCATTGCTATAGCATCACGTTTATACTCGGGCTCGAGCCACAAGACGCCTGCCAATTTACGTTAATGCTCGCTCCTAATACAATAATATTAGTCCATTTACCCTATTTATCCTCCGAAGGCTGCATGTCTGAGGCAAACAACCTAGTGTCGAAATCAATTGTATTGTTTGAATAGGCTCTTTATAATTGAATAGACACTTTATAATTGAAGAATATGGCTGATAGAGAGTCAATTACCAAGTACCGAAGCCTTTAAAAAAAGTATATGGTAAGGTAAACATGACCTGATCAGCCGAAACTATTAATTAATAAATTTAAGAACCTACTTTTTAATTCATTGTCGCAAATCGCATTAGGTCAGGCGTTCTCTCTCGCGTAAGCTTTATGCATAGGCAAGTGTGAAATGAAAATATAATTAAAAAGCATTTAAATTAAGCATTTATATTGCATGGAAAAACGCGTAGTAATTACATGAGAAAACAAATAATGTTAACTTGATGTTTATCGTAATACAATTTCTAACGAAGAGATAAAATAGAACGATAGCGATTCTTCCAGGACAATATGTAATTGAAAATTTCTTCCTATATCTTTATGCGCCAGTCCATAAAACGAATATGTATACTCGCTCATGCATTCTTTAGTAAAGAGCTGCATCTACACAAAGAGCTGCATCTACACAAAGAGCTGCATCTACACAAAGAGCTAATCACACATCCAAATATGAAAATGGCAGCGTATCATCAGTTAATTGCGTTAGCGTGAGTCTAAAAATGATGAAAATACTGAAAACAGTGTTTTAGCGAGCACGGCCATGCGGTGGATTATTGAATTAACCGCGTGGGTTGCGCATTGCAGACTTTTGCAGCGCCGCGGAGGGCAACTGAGGGGAGAAAGCATTGTGTAACTAAACTTGTACTTAGTAAATTGTACCACTACTTCAATCTACTAATCGAAGTATAGTGGTACAATTATCTGAGGCCTAAAAAACTTTGCGGAGTACCTACTGAAGTCAAACCAAGCGAAGAGTATAATAAAAGAAAATATAAATAAATATTTATTTGCGAACAGTCTTACACAAATCGACCTACTCGCAAACTAAGCAAAGCTTGTACTATGGCTACTAGAAGACGATAAGCATACTTGTTATATAGATAGATAAATACTTAAATACATAGAAAACATCCATGACTCAGGGAAAAATATTCGTGCTCATCACACAAATAAATGCCCGTACCGGGATTCAAACACAGTCCTGTGTTTGAATCCAGCTTTGTAGGCAGGGTCTAGCTAACTAGGCTAAACCGGTCGCTGGTCAGTATAAAATAATACTATGGCAGATTTTGTTACAGAATGATCTTTTTTTATTATTACTATTACTATACATACTACTACTACATTTTAATCCACATCACAGCACATTCACTGCCAAGAATCGCTACGCGTTACGCTCGTAGCCGATCCCGCGCTGTTCCCGATGTAGCGGAAATGGCGTCGGCGCCTGCTAGGCGGGTTCCTGGAAAGTGAAAGTGTTAATAAGTTGATCCTTCAGCATTGACGGGCGCCACACCTGCCTGACGGTGTACTCAATTATTTTTTGTCCGGTCCGAAATTTTTGTTTAATCTAACTTTCAAATCTTGGTCTACTTTTCTTATGTTTTAGTTAATTTAATTGTACCTATTTAAAATAGGCTTTTTCCTAATATTTCAGATTATGGTCAGTTAGTTAATATATTTCGAAAGTAAAATGAAACTAAATTGATTACATATGTGGTGAGTTTTCAACTTTATTATGCATTGGTAGGATACATGAAAAAAAAAAAAGTCACGTTTTTTTAATTACTTGACTGTTTTCCTACATAAATAGAAAAAAAGATAACATAAATGTAAGGTGAAGAGCAGCTCCGCATTTATCTCACCTCCCTGGCCGCTATAGCCGTAGACTGGGATAGCATAAATTGAACAAATTTAATGTTTTCTCTTCACAAGAATTACTTTTCGACATTTTGAAAGATCTGTTTGCATTTGCAAAAACAGCGACGTGGAACGTTTTTACATGTGAGTGAGTTAAAATGAGTAAAGCTAATAAAGAGGTAAAATAAGTGTTTCAAAGGTTTTGTTCTCGTTGCAGGCACTACGTATAAGTAATTAAACAAAAACATTGTTTATGATAGGTAGAAGCGATATATCCCAAAGCGACACATCAATTTAATTATTCCTTAAAAACATACATACATACATTCACGCCTTTATTCCCAAAAGGGGTAGGCAGAGCACATGAAACGTATGTTCCAGCGCCACTTTTAGCATACGCGTGGATACCCAAGATCGACCAAATGTGATATTGCAGTGATAGGTTAAAAACATATTTTAAATGTATCATATAATAACCGACATTTATTTCTTCGAAACAAATTATTGCAAGTAATTAATAACTTAATGATAATGTCGCTGATATAACACTACTTTGCTGAACATTTTGCGCCACGCCACTGTCATTCATGATTTATTGTTTAATGCAACAGAATGACGTGCGTTAATGAATGCGAATCAGTAATAACCGGTTTTATCGACAGTGATGGCGGCCGATTGGCTGATTCACTAAATGTGAATGTGTTTTGAGATAAGTGCCTGGATTAAACATCCGAAATTTGCGATCGTTTAAATGTAAAGTCACAGCGATGTAGAAGTTCTGCAGATCGATCATAGGTAGATCTAAATGTCAACTTTAAAAAGGAAAAATGACAGTTGGATTGTCCTAACGCGCGTCAGTTAGACCTACCTAACGTACGTATTAATGCGTTACGTGATCGACTTGCTGGCTTTTATCCTGATTCACTGTAATTCGTTACGTGCACCGACAAGCTAGTAATAGTTTGAAGAATGAAAATAAAACGTTTCTGTACGGAATAAATAAAAAAAAAAACATTTTAGTACAGTCAGCAGCAGTTGTAGCTACTCGAAATAACACGCTCAGAATTATCTACACAGTCCTTATTCTCCTGACGTTAGAGTCATGTGAAGGTCAATTTGAGCACAATACAATACAATACAAATAGTCTTCATTGCTCACAAGACATGAGTGACATGACACATAATAGAAAAACAAAGGTTGATGTCAAGTTTACTATTGGCCGCCACCGCAGGCCGCGCCAGTGTGCTTCAGGCCTTAGTCTATGAAAGGCTTAAATAACGAAGGCCGGTTGGTAATATTATTGTCAATCCGTTTGAATTCGAGGTTTTACCCAAAGGTTTACTGTTATTCATTGAAGATTTCGACCATCTGGCTCCAACATCAGATCAATGTCATGGATGTCATGGTACCATCGTCATCTATTTGTACTGTATGTATTACATTATATACATTCATTATATCACATTTGACGACCGGTTAGCCTAGTGGGTAGTGACGCTGCCTACGAAGCTGAAGGTCCTGGGTTCGAATCCCGATAAGGACAAATATTTGTGTGATGAGCATGAAAATTTGTTTCGGAGTCTTGGATGTTTTCTATGTATTTAAGTATTTATATCTATTAAATATATCGTCGTCTAGTACCCGTAACACAAGCCTTATTGAGCTTACTATGGGGCTAGTGCGATTTGTGTAAGATTGTCCCCTTATATTTATTTATTTATTCACGCTCGCAGAGTTTAAAGTTTACGTAAGTGAAATTTGATTAACAGAACTTGTAATTGAAAGATTTGGTAACATATTTGCATTTTTTACACAGGTACATACACAATTAGTTAAATAAGCGGACCAAGATACATCAACATGGCATCTTTTCGCTATGGCCAAATGAAGTACATGTTAAAGCAAAGTCGTTTTGTTCTTGGAGTCCATCACCTCATCTACTTCTTTGGTGCTGCGAAACTGACAAAATGCATAAATGATTTAGAGAGAGAATGAGATATTTTAATCTAGTCTTGCAAAATTTCTAATAGGTACAAAATTCAATAAAAAATGCATATCTTTTTATTCGCAAGTATCAAATAACATTTTTTTTGTTTTTAAGCTACGTTGAAAGTTGTCCAAATGAAATTTCATTGGTATGGGAATCCCATTTAGTACAAATTGTAATGTTTTGCTAGTTTTTAATAACGAACGACCACTTGATTACTAAGCGCGTCCACTTCATTCGAAGTTTACACGATTCTAACACAATTTACATCAAGAATGCGTTTTGAAACCATTAAATTTGCTATAAATTACTTAAACGTCCGGCTACGCGTTTCACGACCATCCCCCACTGACCTCATTAGGGGTTAATAAACCCGACTCCTTCCCATTCAAACACCAAGAAGTGCGACAGATGTGAGAATTAAAAACACCCCCCTTAATTTATTTACATCACGACATTCGACTATTAATCCCCCTGTATGAAGGTTTTTAATCTGCTAATGCTCATTTTATTTGAATACTAAGTCAAATGTCCATACTAAAATTGCATACAAATTGAGACCTTATTGTAAACTATTACAGTCCAATTTTAATTACAATGAAGCATTAAAACAGCTGATTCGAAACAATATTTAAAGATCGATTGTTTTCATTCTTATTTCCACGGAATAAAAGTCAGATTCGTGGAACGAACGCACGCAAATTGTTTTATTCAACTAATTGCAAAGGGTGTGTAATATGGAAACATAGTAAAGGCGTACGCTGTCGTGCAATAGAAAAGTCGTAAGTGTGGAACTTTTATACTCTTGCCTACTGTTTTTCATTTAGACGGCGGGAGTTATTTTATCGTATACTGTGCTGATACGCGTATATTTTTCTTTACTGTTTTAATAACGAAGTTACATAAGCCATGTAAGCAATCTGTGTTTGCTTTCAGTTGCAAAGAATATTAATAAAACATGTTGAATATTCCTTTATAGTTAAATAACGAACACGTATGAGTTACCTACTTACATATATTGAAATATAATGGAATCTTAAATTTTCCCAATTCATAGGCTCCTCTTTTGTAACCGCATACACATTTGTGTTTGAGAGAGTAAGTACGACACGCCGGTATTGGGATGAGATTGATATCAATTGGTATTACATTTTAGTTTCAAATTACCAGTACGAGCTAAAGGTAAGTATTAACGTGATATTACATTTCTGTTATACATACGACATAATAATAATACCCTTTATGGCTCACCTTATACACACAAAGCTGGTACACAAAATAAACAACTCAATACAGGTAGGTGGTACACTAGGAGTGGTCTTACAAATGTACTTAGGTATTGACCGAGCGAGCAAAGCGCTGCGAAATTCATACGTATATTCAGGTCGTATTTTTCAACTGATACTCGTAAAATTTTGTGAGCCGGTTCAACAATTACATCGATTTTTTGTCGATTCAGTCAGTCGATTCTTTTTAAGGAATGACAGGTTCGCCTCTTTGACAGCTCACAGAGACGCTAAGTTTAAATAAGATATGCATACACAAGTAACTGTGATCCACCATAACAAGTTTCTTATAACTAGTAGAATCCTATGAAAACAGCATTAATATAAAGGGAGCAGAGCGATTATGACATTTATCAGGAAACGTATATTTATAATATCCATCGTCGGAGGTCGATCCTCTTAATGTATATTTATTATGTCCTAAAAGCATTCACGAGTACAATTAATACTGCTCAACCTAACCCTGGCTGCCCGGCTAATTTGCATGCATTACTTTTATTGCACTCCACTCGGGGAGATATATATGTATATAACTATTTGTTACATGCCACGTTGCTAAGTTAATGTTCCTAGACAGACTGTTTATGTGTCCTTCAAAATTGTATTTGTAGAATATAGTGTTGAATTGACTTAACAAAGTAGATTTGTATACCTATACTTAATATTATAAAGAGGAAATGTCGGTGTCATTGTAAGTTTGTATGTTATGGGTATAATCTCCAATTTCCGGAACTGCTTATCCGTTTTCCAAATTTATTTCACCTGCGTGTAGAATGGACTTTCTGGATGGTTAAAGGCTATATTTTATCCCGCGGGTTTGCCTGCGTTCTTTGCAATACGCGGGCAAAACCGCGCAGGCACCTACTAATATTATAAAGCGCTAAAGTTTGTGAGCGTGTAACTTTGTGAGGGCGCAAGTTTGTTTGTTTATATGTAGGTGGTAATTTCAGGAACATTGAATTTCAAAAATTCTTTCACCAGATCATAAAATGGAGCTTCGGAATGGTCATAGGCTATTTCATCCCTTGGCTTTGCCTACGTTTTTTGTAGAACGAAACACACTTGAACGCTAAGCTACGAACAAAAAAAGACCTCTAGACTGAAATGCATATATGCATCAATATAAACGGGGTTAAATATAATGACCACCAAAAATGTTTTGATACCCTAAGCTCACACTTACCAAAAAAATATACTGAACACCAAAAATAATAATTCTACCATTACAATAGTACTCGTTGTTTTAGTAACGACTGCACATTAAATTGTATTCGAAGACCTTTAGTAAAAGATCACCAAAACTGAGCGAGCAAATGAATACAATATTTCTACCTAAATAACCCACTATGATTGCCATAAAATGTATGCATAGTACCAAATAAAGTATAAAGATGCCAAATTTGCAAGTGCTACCAAAACCCGAAGCAGCGCACCCCACTTCCACGTGGTCTTGTCTTTCCTACCCCTAGAGTGTATAAAAAAGAGTTTCTGGCGGGAGCCCGGGCGAAGGGCGGAGTCCCAGAAACGAAAGTGGGGCTCCGTCGAATTTAGGAAAATATTTTGCTATTTTTGGGTTAGCAATGATTTATTAGGATAGCATTTTCTTTAATAGAATAGTAAGATGTATAATTTGGGTCATTATTTCACATTAAAATGGAGTTTACATTTTGGTGATTATTTACTATTTTTGGGTTAGCAATGATTTATTAGGATAGCATTTTCTTTAATAGGATAAGTAAGATGTTATAATTTGGGTTATTATTTCACATTAAAATGGAGATTTAATTTTGGTTATCATTTACTATTGTTGGGTTAGCAAATGATTTATTAGGATAGCATTTTCTTTAAAAGGATAGTAAGATGTTATAATTTGGGTTATTATTTCACATTAAAATGGAGATTAAATTTTGGTGATCATTTACTATATTGTGGCAGTAAATTGGCGTTATATTTTACTATATCTGGTGATCCGTTAAACATAAGCCAATATAAACTAGCAATTGTAGTTATTGCCCGATAGTCTGTATTTATTTAGGTTTAGTATGATTTTTTTCATGTTTATTTGTATCCCACTTTATTTTGGCTTGTACTTAACCGGGCAGCTAAAAAAATAATAGGAGTCTAACCTAACCTACAAAAATAATAAATTGGCAGTTAATACAGCTTAATGAATAACTCAGCAACTGCTCCCTGAGCGACCAATGCCAAGTTATTATTTTAGCCGCCAATTTATTATATTATATTATGCCAAGTAAAATCTGCCAGTTTGCCGGAACAAAAATTTATTTTATTGTAATATGGAGTATATGGAGAAGGGATATGTTAGCAATTTAATCTGTGAATGAATCATCATCCTCCTAGCGCTATTCCCGGTTGTGCCCTTTAGGGGCCCGGGGTCCACTTCGACACCTAATCCCAAGACTTGGCATTGGCACTAGTTTTACGAAAGCGAATCTGTGAATAAATATCCATCTATAAACAAAGGTAATTCCAACGCATCGGTTTATTTTTAATGTATTATGCTAACACGTTAACGCTGAAAAGGCAAGGAAGAAGTCTAAGTAAGTAAGTATAGAGTTACCAGGCACTTAACGTGTCAACAGCCTTTCTGACACAAAAGGTTGTATCTTCAGCGGAAAACCCGTGATGTCACGCCCTTTGTCCTCCTGCAACACGCCCTGCTATAAGTAACTTTGCTAAAAGGTCCTAAATTTAACGTGTGGCGTTTATTTGCCAGATTTGAGTTACTGTATGTAAGGAGAGACTTAAAAGGAAAGCTAATTTATAAATGGCTGCAGACACGCATGACATAAATGGGGTGGCATGTTTCTTTGTATCCCACTTTATCTTGGCATGTACTTAACCGGGCAGCTAAAAAAATAATAGAAGTCTAACCTAACCTACAAAAATAATAAATTGGCAGGTAAATGCAACTTAATGAATAACTCAGCAACTGTTCCCTGAGCGACCAATGCCAACTTATTATTTTAGCGGCCAATTTATTATATTATATGCCAATTCAAAACTGCCGCTGAAGCGCTCATAGCCTAGCGGCGCCTGCGAGTCGGAAACGATAACGCAGGTTTAGCAAAGATGGCAGCGGTCAGTCTTTGGATAGGTGACAGCCTGTTTGAGTGGTTACTATAAATGAGCGCTTCCGTGCTTTGGAATGCACGCTAAGCCGAGTTAGAGGCCTTCGGGCGGCTTATAAGTTCTAACAGTCGAGTTGCCCACTCACTTGACAAAGGAGGGACAACTGTTACTCGCGTCCGCAGGAGCTATACCTACAACAACCCTAATTTTTAGCAAACTCCGCCTCCGCTTTTAAGTGAGGAGGAGTGCCGTCTATTTCGGAATCAGACTCGTCTGAACTCATTTTTGCAGAATTGTAATAAATCACACATTATATTCTTTAAAATCCCTTCAATTTAATTGCGTTTGTAAGGCCTGCAACACACTGGCGCGGCCTGCGGTGGCGGACAATAATAAAATTGACAGCTAATGACAAGTTTACTATTGTCCGCCGCGGCCGGGCCGCGCCAGTCTGTGGGAGGCCTAATTAATACTGCGTTTAGTTATTTGCACTGTCTTCCCAATCTAATTTTTTAAAGATAAAATGTTATTATTTACACAACACAATAAATTATGAACTAAAAACGCAGCATAAAAACTTTTCCGCACTAACCTTGTCGCTACTTTTTTTTTATATGCATCAAGAGTTTCTTTATACTGCCAACAGTGCTGACCCTTTTGTTGTTGATATAAATTGCAAGTGTACTTATAATTAAAACAATTACTCGTATGCATATTAAAAAGTATACTTTAAATAAGAATATATTTGAAATAAAATAGCGTTCAAGATGATTAAGGATCTTTTAAATTAAAATACGACCTCATTGCCCTTACATCCTTAGTTTTTGTATAGCTCGGTGACGCATGATACGTAATAGGGATTACATACTTACTTACTGGACAAATATTGATTCTCAATTTAAAATCTCGCGTTTTACTGAACACTTCTATTAAGTCTTCGGTATGTTCCACTTACTGTAGTCTTTTTAGCGACGTATGGCAACATTACATAGCATTTTTGAGAAAAAATCTTTTCGCATATTTTCACTACTAAGTCTGAATTTCGTCTGTTACATATTGTAGCCGAGTGGCATTTATTACAGCCAGTATTAAACTTTTATAGCGAATAACAAAAAAACTAACGCAGAACTAAAATATTAACTAAACTGCGATGGAAACTGAAACGAAAAAAACCGTTGCCAATGTTATATATTTGAAATTGGCAGCCGTAGTGTTAAAGTTTGCACATGTTTCGAGACACTTTTTATATTCACTGTTAGCGGAATTATTGATACTACGAGTATGTAGATATGCATGTAGATATGCTGTACGTAAATGTTGGTAAATAGTTATATGCCCTAAGTCTGTATTTTTTACGGTGATCTATTAAGATGATTTAAAATAACAAACAAACATTAAAAATAATGATAAATAAATAAAATACAACCGAATTGAGAATCTCCTCATTTATTGAAATCGGTTAAATAGTTACCAAATGACACTGACGAATAATGAACATAACCTTTCACAAACGAAATTAGACTTATCGATAATCTTGACTTTTAGGATATTAGAAAACGAAGATAAAATCAAAGGTATAATCATTTCCACGTGAAATAGCAACGAAAATAATCAGAAGTCGGGTCGACCCTTCAGGCTTTATTCCCCAAATTGATTTGATAATGTTCGCAAATTGGGCTCGACGAATGCGTACTAAAGTCTCAAATTAAATGGAGACTTATACCTAAGACTTCATATTATTAAATGACTTTTTAAGGTTTCGACAAAAGCCCCTATCAAATTGTTTGTCCCTCAGGGTTCTTTGTAGCCATTGACTCGACATCAGCGAAAACGGTTCTATACATAGAATTCAAGGAATTTAACTTCGCAAATTACTTTTATGTTAAACTTTTGACTTCAGTCTTGGAATAAAACACACATAAGACAAGACAGCAATATTATGAATCGAAAAGTTGTCTGTTACCATTTGTCGCTTAAACCCCTGAACGAGTATAAAATTGTGACGTCGCAATGCTGTGTCAAGTATATTTGTAAAATTAGTATGAGCCGTTTTTGGGTCGTTAGCGTTTGACTCTTATGTTTGCCTTCGTTTGTGCATTAAGGGGCTCCCATACGCCAATGACCTTCGATCTGAATCCCTTAGTTTTCTAATGTTTTTGTAGCTTATTATATTAACAACAACGGCTTTAAGCAATATAGTATCCTATATATACTTCAAAGTTCATTGTTTTCGAGATATTTGGCATCAAAGTTGAACAATTTTAGGCCGAAAAATTGGTTTTCTGGCCATAACTTTTTTAGTAAGATTATAAAAACGTATTATAGGTAAGTTCAGTATGTGTGAGTAGGTATGAGTTTCGAGTGTATAAAAGTTTTAATGAGGATGAGGTGTCGGCTCCTTAATGTAGTTAATCCCGAGATTTAATATTGTGGCTCTGATTACCTATCATTAGTAACGAAACCACAACATCCAATCCTACTAATATTATAAATGCGAAAGTGTAGATGTTTGGATGTTTGGATGTTTGTTACTCAATCACGCTTAAACGGCTGAACCGATTTGAATGAAATTTTGCACGAAGATAGTTTATACCCTGGATTGAAATATAGGATAGTTTTTATCCCGGGTCCACGCGGACGAAGTCGCGGGGGAAGCTAGTTCAGAATAAAAGTTGATAATTGTGAAAAACTAATTTCGAACATTGCATATTTTGAGCGAAATTACATAAAATATAATTCTACGCTTGCGAGGATACGCACCTTGTGAAATGTTCTCCTTTAGATTATTCCCCTGTACTAAAATTGGGACCATAAGAATATTTTTATCCCCTTTTTTTGTTTCAATACAAATGCATGGAAATGTGATTAATAATTGCCTATACTTATCAGTTAGTTATCTGATATGTATTTGTGATGTGTATGTCCGAATGGATATTAGGTAAGTAGTACCTAGGTTCTTTATCCTCCTGCTGGCCATTCAAAATTTGGCGAAATTAATTTCAACCTTAACAAATGTATATATATATATATATTATATACCAAAGGTGAGATGCACGGCTGGTCGAATCCGTAAACGTAGGTAATCTATATATATAAAACTCTTGCGCGTTACTAATTAATCTATTGACAGACAGCGCACAGCCTAAACCGCTAAAGATATAAAGCATGAAACTTGGAACATATATTATAAATAAATATTAAATATTTGGGGCAATCATACACAAATCGACCTAGCCCCAAACTAAGCAAAGCTTCTACTATGGGTACTAGACGACGATATACATACTTATATAGATAAATAAATACTTAATACTTAAATACATAGAAAACATCCATGACTCGGGAACAAATATTCATGCTCAACACACAAATAAATGCCCTTACCGGGATTCGAACCCGGCTTCGTAGGCAGGGTCACATATATATATATCTATATGTACGAGTATGTAATCAACGGTCAATTGTTTTTTATGTAGTACTTATATAGTACACGGGGCCTCAAGAAGTTATATATATATATTCAAAATGTTATCGGTACCAATCAGCAAAACTTCCTCAAAGTTGCAAACAAAAATACCTCAATTGTATTAAAAGCATTCTTCAAATCCGAAAGAAAGGCAGTGACGGATTACACTTTGAATTTACTCTGAAGTGATCCCAAAGTTTGTGCTAAATTTCTTACCGTATTGTACGTTAAATGTTCTCCTAACTTGTTTACTCACGTACAAGAGGACGTAATAAACGAGGGCGGTCGAGACAAAATGAAATTGACTAAATTGAGACGATAAAGTGTAACACAATGATACTCAACGTCATGTACGAAGTAACCGCATATCTTGAGATCGTCCCAAAAGAAATACCTTTTAAAAATACACCGCCACTTCATTCACCAGAAGAGATCATTGTTTGCAAAATATTCGCTGATATAGAGAAGGGGCCGGGTTTTTTTCGATCGGGAATTTTCCACGGGGGGAAATATTCATTCCCCACTCAATCTGGTCCTTCGACTGTCTTGTTTTCCTCCGTTCATTCAGGGGCTGCGGCCGCTGTTATGAGAAATATGTGGATCGGTTTGCAGAGCAAAAAATGTCGACTCCACCGTATTTGTTCTTCGATAAGATTTCTCGGCAGGTTGTTTTTGCGGACTGTATTGACTACGCGGATTTATATAGCTATCTTCTGTCATTAGACAGCGTTTTGGAGATTTGAATATAATAAATATTTAAAAATGATATGGATGTGTGCTTCGTTACCTATACATAATTACATGAGTTTCTGTAACTTCGTTTGTTGTATAATGCTTATTTAATTTGCTTTTTCTTTTGTTCCAGGTACTGAACTATATTCTTCCGCAAGTTTCCTGGTAGTGAAGAGGATACAACTTTGATAATTATTAAAAACATTGCGAAAAGTCGAATATTACTCTTGTTACCAGAAACATTACAAACACAAATATATTTAACCATCGTATTTAAACAATCATCCTTTTAAAGTCACGTTTCGAGTAATTCATTTTTAAACTTTGCGAAATTTTTCATTTTTTACGACGCCGGAGTTTTATGTTATCTTATTCGCCAGTTGGTTTATGTTTACTTTTCTCTACTCCTTAATTTTTCGCCTCGTAATTTTTTCCCGTCGCTAACGACGGTGGATTTGGAATTGCAAATGTCGTTAATTGCCCGATGGAAATTAGTGTTCGCACTTTACAAAACACGACTGATTGTTGAAATATTTAACGTCGTAGCCGGTTGAATAATTCACAGAAATGACTTCCAAACAATCACGCCTGCCCGTCGCCGGATTCCGGCGCTGTTTACTCTGGAAGCTGTTAAGAACTCGAGGCTGAGACGCACTCGCAGCTACACTCGTTAAGAATCATTGCGCGTCCAATATGGATTCGCGCCCGAGCCCTCAATCGACGTCTCGATAGAACAACTGTACTCAAAAGTCTACGACGGATCTAAAGTATTTCAGAACGTTCTAAACTTTCCTTGAGAGCTCGACTGAATTCATCAGTATTATTTGTACTGAAACACTGCCAAATTGGGTGCCCTCTCGTATTGAGAGTTTTACTCCAACTTTCTAGCATAATATTAAGCCCGAAATTCTCGAAATACAGCCTCGCAAAATTCTCAGAAACCAATATTGAGCTTAGGCAAATTTAGATTCTATTCTCTCATTGGAAGCTTATTATATGAATTCGAAATAATGTATTTTTACTAAGTTGTATTATGTTTAAGGGGCTTTTAACAAAATATTGAGAAAACCTATCAACGATAGGATTACAATGCTATTCAGTTATTTGCTGACGATGTTTGCTTACTGCCTAGATTAGATTTTAGTCGGTCGTAAGAATTTATAGTGGTGGAGAACATTTTCTGTAATGTCATAAATTTCGCTAGAAATCGCTGATCAGATAAATGTAATTATTTTCAGAAAATGATATTTTGGGGGTGTTCTAGATCGGTCTCGCGATAGGGTTCGACGCTGACCGGTTTACTGCATTGTTTCCAAATTTATGGCGCACTAACCAATACGAGGTTCTTTTCAAATTGCCTCTACGGGCTTAAATGTTTCTTATCGTAATAGATGCCTGTTCCGCGCTGGCCTACTTTCTTAACAGCCACGGCTAGATTTGCACTTTTTAAATCGATCTAAGGTGACGTAACAACGAACTGAATTAACCATTCCTGCGAAGTTTAAAAGCTACACTACAATTTAATTTAGAGTAATGGTATCCTCTGTGTACCTATTTTAATTATCAAGTATGTAATGTACACGTAATATAGGTACTATTATATTGTTGAAATGTGTTTTTTTGTGTTTAGGTAATTCAATTCGTTTATAGGGAAAGTCCCGAACTCATGTTTAAAACTGCTACATGACGAGTATTTTAGTGTACTATTAGCAAAAACTACAACTTGTGACAACTGTCTCAACAGTGTTGGTTAAAAACATACTATCATTATATAGTCATCTTCACAAAGCAAAGAAGTGCCTAAGTTAGTAAGCCCGCAATAAATTTCTAGATGCGGCAAACATAGTGTCGCAAAATTAGTTCCTATAACCAAACGTGATTACGCGCTTGTAGCTGCGGTGTCGCTGACCATGCAGCGGTGGAGTAATCAACCAGTTCCCGAATTAATTGATCCCTGTTTAATCTGAGCATCGCCATAGGTTTGCGATCTCTGTATAATACCAATTTGGATAATGGCGGTTGATAATAGCACTTATTATTTGCTCATTAATAACATAAAAATCCTTCTATCATAGTTGTTACAAATATTGTTATAAGTTTAAACAACGATCGTACTTCAAACTGGCAGGCTTCAATTAAATGATTATGATTACTGAGCATTGATTTTGATCAAATAATTTCATACATTGTAACTTTACTACATTATTCCTCCTAAGCAACTATGTGAGATCCAGTAACCGTAAAGTAACCAAGCAGATTCCAACGATCGTTCGTCCTTCAAATGAGATCACATTTCGGGAATAATAGAGGACACAGGTACCTATTAGCCGTAGCTTATAATTCCTAAGCCATTACATCGTAGGTATATTTGATTACAGAGCGGTGAGACATCCTGTAAACATTAAACAAAATATACTTAATATAATGTCTTAATTAAACATAAGCGGATTTCACATTCAATTATATATAAATAGCACACGCAATACGGAAACCTCTGAAAACCAATTTAATTTACCGATATTGTGTTACAATAAACCACGAAGACTCGTTAAGTGAAAGGACCTACTGAGTACCGCAGGACAATCGAAACTCATTACCGGGAACTACAGACCTACTATTTTCGGCGCTATCAAGCTACGAGTATAATCACCTTTTTGTGGATGGGGTAGGAACTTTGACAGTTCACGATTAAGTCGGTTGGTACTCGATTGTGATTGGGTTATCTGTGTCAACTGCCAATAACAATTGATTAAGTTGGCAGCACTGCGCCATCTGTCGTGCGCCATTTTTAATGCGTTGGTGACCTTGCGTTTTGTACGTGACTTGTCTATGGCCACATGGTCCGAAGTCCGAATGTATAGGCATCGACAATAAAATAGGATTGAACACTAAATATACGCACAGTAAAAATCTTCGTTTTTTATTAGCGGGAGTCTCTTGAGACAAATGGTGTTCAATATTAGTGTAATTTTTTCTAGTAACTTGGTACTTCTAGGCTCTCTGACGATGACGGTGACCTTCCTTATTACACTTTTGCGATTTAATAATAGTCTTGCCCCAACATTAAAACCTAAATAGTATTTACACATTCATAAAACATTATGCCCAGTTATTTTTCATACAGACACATTTACAACGACATACGACAAACATCCGTATGTATCGCAAATTCCTCCCCAGCAGCTCACGCTGAAGCATTCACTCTGATCTGTAGTTAAGCTTCGGATTTCTAATGCAAATTCATTCATCAGTGTTAATGCATTGGAAATAATCAGTCGGCCCGTCATGGCGGCTGAGATATAAATCAAACCGGATTAAACCGGTTTAGGGCGATGATTGCAAGAACTAGGAAATGGAAAAAGCTATTAGCTTTGTACTCACAACATATTTCTATGATCTGAGACTTAGTAGCATAGCTATGGATCCATTGAAGTTCACGTTGTTATATTTGTTTTTTATTCGCTGTCCGACACACGGCCGCGGATCTAAATGAAAGATAGAACCTTTACACACATTAAAAAGATTATAGGTATACAGTAAAAGTTGGATCGAACTACACGCCGGTCCAATTTGAAATACGCATATCGTTTTTTACTATTAAAATAAGCATTTTGAGTCACCAATCAGTGTGTGCATGTATTGTCTTATTAATCATGAAGCTGAGATCAGGTAAATGACGCTGGAGCTTTTCGCTTCCGCAAACCAATATCGCGAACACTTCCTGCCACCACTTCACTTCGAAAAAAACATTAATTTTGACACATCAGTAAACCCCGCGCCCTCGCAATATCCATCACGAGTACTATTTGCATAGGGGGTGATAAATCTGAGGAAGAAATCTCATATGGAGCGATATTGGCGTGGAAGCCAGCAATGTATCATAACGGATTCATTTGCTGACTTATTGCCCCATATTCCGTTGTCGTACGTTTGAATCCTTCAATTTTACTCAGAGCAATACAGCGGGGTAAACCGCACGCTTTGATTACTGACAATCTGGAGGTTACACTGCCTGTGTAATTAGAAGTAGTTAGAATACTCTAGAATATGCGTAATATTGCGTAATTACGGCTTACGAGGGTTGATTGATTGTTTACGCCATAATTTGTGGCGTATTGAATATACTTAAGTAATTTATGCACTTGTAACGAATATAACTAACCTTATTTACAAAGGTGTGTACCGTTTATTTTAACTACACTGCTTCAACATACCAAATTACATGAACAGAGCCTCTACCTCAATTCAATAACGATAATACGTTACATTCGTAAATATTGTTTATCATTGGTATTTCATTTATAAAATAATCCCGTCATGGCTGCATTCCCCACCGGGTTTGCAAAATACCTGAATCGTTCATTAAACTGAATCAAAAATTCCACAGTGAATCGAAAAATCGCCGCAAACCCGGTGCCAGCGCAAAAATTTTCAGATAGTTTATCAACTACATATTTTAATGACATCCGGTTCTCTGTTGTTGCGATTAACTATGTATTTCAATGGCTGTAAAACCACGTGGTTTTTTTTTGGTAACTTACTAACTTTTTTCAGGCGAATTAGGGACTTTTCCCATAGATAACGCAGATTGAAAAGCATATTATCTAATTTTACTGCACAGAGGAATAATAAAACCCAAACTTAACAAGAACAACATTGTTTTAGTAAAACAAATAATGTACTGAAATACAACAAGTATATATAAACAAGCACTGCATAATATAAGGTGTTTTAAACTAGTAAATTTCTTCAGTTTCAGGTGAGTCTTGCCTCTTGGCGAAGGACTCTTAAGGTACTCAAGTATCAGAATTATCGAATGTTTGTTGTCGTATTTATTTTCAGTTATCAATTGGCTGAAAACTGATGCGTGTAAGTAAAATGGTCGGGCTTCATTTAACACACGACGATTTTTAATACCGTTGCATCCCTTTAAAGATACAAAACATTTTTTAATCATTGTCTAATTTGCAAAGTCTTAAATGACAAATAATGGTGTGCATGTATGCAAGTGCCACTGAAATTGTAACAATTCCATATAGATAATTAATCACTTACGAGTACATTGAATAATTTTATAGTAATTTCACCCTTAAATAACAAACACTTAGTTCCATTACGCGTTGTCTGTAAATGAAGTCCAGCCGCGTGGAAATGATACGTATAAATTCAATGAGCACCGCTCATTCCTCAAAAACATAACGTCATCGAAATTCAATTCATTTTTACTTTTTTATGCTGTCTTTTATTTTGCTGTGGTCATTTTTATTTCAAATAATGAAAATCACGGCACCATTTCCTACGTCTGTTATGTTCGCCTTAAATGTTTCGTAATATCTGGACTCTTCTTACTTCCATTGTTAGCTATGTTTTGCTCTCTCTTTGCTACTTTTGTCTGTGTCTGTGGTACCCCGCTGTTGCCTGCTGTTTTCATTTATTTTGCACTTTTATTGTGTGACATGCAGTTGTTTGCATCTTTGTATTCGAATTTAGCTCTCAATCGATTTAGATAAATGTGCATTAAATTAGTACCTGGATTATTGCGTAGAATCTGTAATACCTACTGATAATTATTTTGTGTTTCCAGAATTAATTGCATACATCATAAATCATAAGCTATACATACAACTAGTGTAGTTGTCAAATACAATACATGAGATAATAATTGGGCAATACATGAGCAGCAAACCTTTAAGCATGTGATTGTTTCTCTAAACACGTTACTATTTTTCTGTTCAAATCAATCTGCACTATTAAGCCCTAAAGACTTATTTTGCACAAACTAAAACCATTGCCTCAATCATTATTTCAATTTCGGCAGTCTTCTTAACACACCATACTTCCCTCACATTTCATCACTTCTCCATCGACCGTCCGCATAAAGCAGCGTCCCCGCGGACTGCGTTTGAAGTCGAAGTGCATACCGTGACAAGATTTAATTAGGAGACAAAAGCAAAGCATTATGAAACTACTAAAAATTTCATGAGCCGCGCTTGCAGACCCCAAAATATTGATCGGGCCTCTCTCTCATTCATGTGGACGCGTGACAAAGCTCGCTTTAGCTCACTGCAGGGTAAGCACACATACAGGCGCGTAGTGTGCGTCAGCTGAGGGGACATTACGACTTTGTTTACCCCCTTAACTTCCTATCAACCTTTGCGTTGCTTTGAAATTTGAACTCTATTTCGCACCGCACAAGGGCATTTTTAAAACTATACATTTCTTTAAGATACGAGGTTAAAGAAGTAAGCAGTCGATTAAGGACATCGCATGCGCCCTGCCGCCTCCGCAACTGCAGCGCTTTATTTCAAAGCCAAGTGCTAGACTAACAAGTTGCGGTTAGCGCTTACCTCGCTTCCGATTTAGTTCAATGACGTTCTAAACTTCCTTCGAGGTTCTTACTTTAAAAATGTGACTTGGACGAACATGTGGTTTCCGTAAATATTCGCTATGCATGTGATCGTTAATTTGGGCCCAAAATTTCGGCACGTACGGTACAAACAATTTATAATGCGTGGCACTGCACAGCCGACGCGTGAACGTTTCGAGGGGCTATTTTTAAGAGTTCGTTAATTTGGAGTGGTTGTCGGAATGGAGCGTCGATATTCGTGCTTCACTATTTTTTACTGATGGCCAAATGGCGCGAAATCTGTGATAAGTACGAATAGTAAAGGTAATTCAGTACGCCCGTTTGATACCAGAGTTTTTTCACCGGCATAATATAAAATACTATATAGAAAACTCCCGTGAGAATCAGACATATTAAAATATAATGAAAACGGCTCCCTCGAGTTCTTAAGGTCAAAAATCGCTCGCATTGTTCAATGTTGGTTTACACATAACGCTCACTACGTCACCTCTCTGAAGAAAGGTATGCTGAAGAAAACGAGGGTAGATTCTCGACTCCGCGGCTGCCCCCGCCTGCCCCCGCGCTAACTAGGCGAGCGAGCAGCCCCCCTATTCTGTAACTTGCTTTAAGCTCACCTCAACGCTCACCCACAAATATATCTTGACACCGCAATGCGTAGTAACTAAGCGTTGGTAGAGGTCTAGCTTCGTGACGGGTACCGGCATGTGAGCTCAGCTGCCAAAATGTATGGAACAGCTGGTTATTTTCGCGATTTGGATACAACATATTTGATCAATTTTGATCGAGATGACCCAACTAATAACCTCCCAAAATTTGAACGGTGAATTATATTTTACCCTGTATATATATCCAGTGTTTTGTGTGTGCAATATTGTCATTTGTTAGTTGTAAGTTGTTGTCATAATTCAGTAATCTTATTTCTCGGGGTATAGGTTCGCTGTAATGTTGTAAACAAATTAAATAATAAATAAATAAATAAGGCGAGTGCTCATGACTAAGAGCCGCGAATCGGCCGAATGTTTGACCTAAAGAACGTGTGTGACCCGTGTTCATTATATATTATTATGACTAATAAAATACGTTTTAAAACAAATAAATATATAAAAGGTTGTCTGGAAGAGATCGCTTTAAAGCGATCCTGTTGTTACCATTATTTATAAGCAATTTTTTATGTAAGATATTTCTCTCTGGTCGTGGTGCAATAAAGAGTACCTATTTATTATTATTATTATTATCTCCGATTGAAATTCACGGGGCGAACCCCGGTCATTTGGAAGGCGTGCGTGGGGATATAGATCCAACACGTAGAGGCTCTTTCGGTAGATACCCGTGAACCGGTTCCAACAGGCGTTGGGGCTATTGTGGGTAATATGGATAGAGAACTGGGTCTATGGTGATGAAATATGGGTGGATTATGAAACTGGGCTATTGCAAAGAGGTCCGGACACCTGCCATAACATTGTTGCGCACAAAGTTATCGAGGCAGGCGGTGACTAGCCGCTCATTAGATGGGCCCCTGAAATTGCTGTCGTTAAGACGGCCAGGAGCAACACCGGGGTGAGCGGCTCGGGCGTGTCGAGAGGTGGTGCTGCGCTTTCTCCGAAGTTACTCGCAGCGTTATGCCCTTTAACGCTTCCACCCCTAGAGCATATAGCTCTGGAGACTCCTCTCTGGACGGCCAATGAAGGTAAGCCAGAGTAGAGAGTCCTGCGGGCCCCCTTGGGGTTCCACTCCGACCGACGAAGACATGCCCGGATAGACGGAGGCCCTGACCGACTCTCTGGAGCACTCGGATCCGTGGGGTCGTTACTCCCCAACAGCTCGCCACAAGCTGCCCTGCGGGCTTATTACTATTATTATTACCAATTCTAGCATAGAACGTTATCTTTTTTTACAACTGTATGTGCAAAAGAATGTCTTTCTGCCGCACACCTGTATTCAGGATTTTAATTAAATTTCTCGCGCGGATGTCTCTGCACCGAGTCATACTAATTTATTAACCGGTAATGAAAATGCATCATGCTGCGTCTCAGGAGGAAACTAACACAAATTCTCATACTTAATAATCGCTCTTTTTTGCGAAAAATAAGAAGGAACGTTAGATTTGATTGGTACTTAGGCTAGTTTTACAGAAACTTGAAACAACATTGAATAAAGACTTGAGGGGTAATCAAGTAACTTTTCGAAGGCGCATTAGTGCAATTCAACTGTCATTTTCCCAAAATTTTCGATCTACCTGACGCGCGTACAATGCGTTAGGTAGATCTCAATGTCAAATCATGTATTGAAAAATTACAGTTGAATTGTCCTAACGCACTTTCCAAACGTTACGTGATTAACCCTCAGCTGTAGGTATACTAAGTAAAATACTTTGCTTTACTAATTTAAACACCATATATTTATTTCTTAAAAGGAGATCGCCGTCAACTAAGTTTTAAAACAAAAAATATTTGTCTAAAATCACATCTTATGATCAGTGTCGCATTTACACACAGGTGGTTACGCAGTTACACAAGCGAAAGCACATGAGACAGGGCGATTCAAATATTGTTTCAAAACGTCGTCCATAATTGGCCAACTAGACGAAAAAAAGAATCGAGACCTCTATCACTAGTGACTCTGTGAGCTATAGAACTGGCGAGCCTGAAAGTTCTTAAATTTTTGTTGAAATTTTGAAGAAGTGTTTCAGCAATAAATATTCATTTAATTATTGAACCTGCTCACAACATTTTACGAGAATAGGTTAAGAAGTGCGACCGGTAGAGGAGAACAGTTGGATAACGTGAAATTTGGACTCCCGGACATACGAAAGAGTTGTAACCCATGCTTCGTTCGCTTCGCTCGCTCGTCCAATGATGTTTTCTTCAGTATTATCTGTATCTATGCAGTGGTTATTAAGCTTTTAGTGATATGCCATTTGATTGTTTTTTTGTTGGTCATGGACCTCTTACTGTTTAGGGGTCGTTGTATCGACTCGTTGGCACTTATTTAATATTTTTGATCGATGGCTTTGCGGGCGGACCACATCGGGTGCTTCCAGGGACCGCCAGTGGTCCGCGGACCACCGGTCAAGAACTACTGATCTATATATGGATTTTCAATAGGCACGTCGAACTTTGACAGCGTATAGCGGCCATCTTGAAAAAGTAATAGCTGTCAAATTCGGCGGGAATATATAATTAATCGTGACATTTCATCATGGAACGCTATACACTTCAACAACGCGTAGAAATTGTTAACTGCACGGGATACATTAAACTTATTGGATGGGAAGTTCGAGGGTTTCGTCATATCGCGTGGTGGCGATATCAACTGGCCCCCGAGATCGTGTGACTTAACACCCCTCGACTACTTTCTGTGGGGCAACGTCAAATCTCATATGTAGCAGACAAACCACATACAATTGCTGCTCTTAAGGCCAAGGTAGCCAGCGTTCTTCACGAAATTGAGCCCCATTTATGCGAAAACGTCTCCCAAAATTGGTCCATTTGAAATAATAATAAAAACTGTTGCAATATCAGCTACACAGGTTATTTTATTACATCTCAAAGTTCGAGCGCTCTTAATGAAAGACAACATATACACTACACACGACGCAAAGTTTGAAGGTTCAATAAACATCATACCTAATAAACCTTTACGCCCACAGAGGTCGTACGTCTCCGGCTGGCACAAAACAGCAGTATAAAGTTATGCATTCACATAAGTATTTTATGGCTTAGTTGGCGACGCGGCGTCCCATTTGGATAACTTTATATACGAGCCTTTATTTACACACATTAAAAAGTAAGGTTACATTTTGGGCATCCTGTTTTTTTACAATAAGCAATATTTAATGTTATGAGTACAGATACTAACTAGGGCGTTGTGCGCTGTTACTGAAAAAACGCATTCATAAAAACGTCATATATGCAATTTAATCAGAAAATAATGCAAACACGGTTGTTATTAATGTTAGGTGAATTACAGTATTGATAAATAAAATGGATTCGCCAGTAAATGTACTAATCCTCATAAATATACTTTTGTTACAGGGGTAACTTTTCGAACGAGCGTTTTCTGCTGTCATTTTACCATACAAAAAGTGTAATTTAGATTTACGTGATGTATGTACAGTGCGTTATATAATCCACCAGCAGAACCAATCTTTGAGTAACAAGCAACCAATGCAACAATCTGCACAAATTCTATTGAATTCTCCGCGTATGTCTCCAGTACGTAGATCAAACTTTATTTCCTGCACAGGGCTAGAAATTAAGTTATCTTCCATACTGGAACGTGTCTAGCATCAAGTCTTGGTTTAAAGATTAATTTTCTTGCCACTATAGGGAGGAAGTTGGTGCGGAAGGCGCAACGAACCTTGCCAAATCACAGCACAAGTTTGCGCACTACCCTCGACAAGTTTATCTCGGATCTGAGCTAAGGATATGATTGTGTTCCCCAAATAAACATCATCAATTTTAATTTTATTAAATTAAAGGAAAAATTAAAACAATTAATGCTCCAAGCCGGATTCATCGGATCATCAATTTTGTTTATTATCTATTGTAATTTTAACTGATGTGTTTAGAACACTGGGTGATTTAAAAGTGATATAACGTTGTAATAATAATAATAAATAAATAACTGTTCCATCCGACAAAGTATCCCAGACTCATGACCGATCATAAATCGGGAAAGTTATATATTAGTATATATAGTATGAGTACATCATCAGCATCATCATCATATTTCATTTCATTTCATTTCATTTATACAGTCACATAATAAACTTACAGTGCGGTCACCAACACCAAGACATTTACATGCTATAATACATTAAAAATTGAAGCTTAATTTACGGGCAAGATTAATTTACAAAAATGTCAAACATTATACAAGCCACAAGAGTCAAATTATAAAATATTAGTAGTAAAATGTTGTAATTTATCAAATTAACAAAAAAGATAAAAAAATACAAATTCATCACATATAGAGGTGACGTCTCAAATTAAAATATAAAAATTCATAAAATTAAAAACATGAAATAAAATATAAAACAGAGCAATAAAGAGTCAAACTGTAAAAGGTTAGTGTTAAAAAAATAAAAGTAAAATGTTTTTAATTCATCAAATGAACAAAAATGTTAAAAATTAATTCATCACTACGTACATATGCGTTATGCTGATATCAGCCGAAGGACGTCAAGTCGTCCACTGCTGGACATAGGCCTCCCCCATAGAGTGCCAAACTGGTCGGTCCTGCGCTATCCGCATCCAGCGGACATCCGCGACCTTGCCAGGTCATCTTCAGCCGGGCTGATTCGGCCCACCTTGCGGGGATCTACCCATGAGGCCCATGCTCAATCGCAATATATTAACCT
This sequence comes from Epinotia bilunana, assembly GCA_947049275.1. NCBI lineage: Eukaryota > Metazoa > Arthropoda > Insecta > Lepidoptera > Tortricidae > Epinotia > Epinotia bilunana. The sequence continues at coordinate 10,126,330 of OX346269.1, read as the reverse complement.
CACACACGTTGAGTTATACTGTAATTGGAATCATAAAACTCCTAATGGTTTTATAAATTATTAAAATACATATATTTATTTAAAACCTAGATATATCTAGGTATTAAAAGTAGGTAGATACAGAGGTCAGTATACTACTTTACTGACCTCTGTATCGTGGCAGAATGTATACATAATAACAGGTAAGAACATATGCAATGCATCTATTATAATTAAGATTAACGAACAAAGGCGAAGTTATCCCTAAAAGGGATCTCTTTCTGCTAACTATTGAGCAATTGAGTGGATGGTAGAAAAGACAAACTTATTCCATGTACAGTACAGTATAGCCCGACAAGTCCCTATTTAACCCTGAGATGGTGTCGCTATAAACCGCATAAGATATGGCAATAATCAATTACGTCATGTACAGTCGGGACAGTGTGTATTGGTATCGTGTTGCGTGTTGAATGTAAAAATTATATGCTTTATAATAAATACTTATTCATCCATATCTGGTTCCAAGTACGTATTCGATATTGAAATATTCTTCAGATTGTGACTCCGAAGACTGACTCTGATGTGTCGCTTAAGTCGCTCGCTTACAAGACCGCCGACCTCATTTATAAAACGTTCGGTCTGGGATTCGACTAACCACTCACTTGCTTGTGGCAACCACAGTTGCCAATTTCGTGCACCCCTAAACTGATGGTGGCAACTGTGGTTGCCAAGTGAATTATTGACTTCTTTGATAAGGAAAAATTGAAAGCAATTTAGGCTACCTTTTCTAAAATCCGAAAGCAAGTGAGTGGCTAAAGGACCTTTTTCTATATTCGTCTTTAATTTTTATTACCTTATTTTAATAATAAAATAAACTACTAGTTAAATCCCACCAAACTAAAGATTCAATTTAATATGTACGACCGCACTATAAAATGTCAGTACCGGTCATGTCAACAACCAATTTCAAGACATTGTTTATAGAAATACTAGACAATCCGACATCCTTTTCTTGCTGTAAATATTCAACTATATTTAAAAATAATTTCGTCTTCCTTGCTGTTTCTTTACATCGGTGACATTCGACGACTTCTAACAGCTGTTGTTAAAGAGTACTTGCCAGTAAAATAAATTAGCTCCATCAAGAATCCGCACGTATAATAACACACCTACACGTAATGACATAATGGTTTTTGTTGGACCGCAGAAAGCATTATGATGCTGCCTTTTCACGCAACCGCGATGCGTTGATGCACATGTTCAGGCATTACCGTAGAATGGGGTGAGTAGGGTGAAAACTGACATTCAAACCTCGATAACATTTTATTTTTACTCATACAAACTGAATGGTGTATATAATAAGTGTTCCGGACGTTTGTATTTTAGTTTTTAGTTTATTTTGGGTAGTTCCATTTCATAACTGACGATAAACAGGAAAACCCCCCGTAGTCCCTCGTAATTGGGGTAAGATGGGTTTTCGTACAAAGGTGATTTTGGAAGATTGTTGGATCGTTTTTTTATTATGAGTATTACTATAGCTCCATTTTAAATTGGAATACATTGTTTTTGTAGCAGTAGCCTTAAAAACCATCTCACCCCCCTTTCATACCTTCTCTCCCCATTCATAACCCAACTCTCCCCGCGAACCCTACTCACCCCATTTTACGGTACCTAATTATCTACTGAAAATATAATTTAAATTGCGTAGGTACCTAATTATAACACATATAATAAACCAACTGAAATAAGTAGTTGAATAAACGCAAAGCCGAGTGTGTGTGAGCGCGACGCACGAATACGGGTATATAGGCCCGAAATGTATTATCCACTACTATGTATTACTCCAAAATAAAGAAGCCAAAAAATATACCTAGTAACGAAAATCCCATATCTCAAAGAATTACGAAGTTACAACCGTTTTAATATTGCTTGTTAGAGAGAGAAAGGAGCGAGCGGCATAGTAGCATTTAACAATATTTTAGTCCTTTTTCGGGAAAATTCAACATTATTGGTTATTTTATTTGGTGTCTACATACCTTCCACTCAATTGCTCAAAGGTTAGCAGGAAAGGATCCCTTACAGGGATAAGTTCGCCGTTGTTCGTTAAGGCTTGTATACCCGCTAAAGTCCTTGAGCGTATGGGCGGAGCCTCGACCCTCTCCCCGCGCAAGTCGCACAACCCGCCGTCGTTTATTAAGCGTTACATAGATTAAGTTACAGACGCGTCATCGCGCATCGTTACCAATGCAAGGGTGGACGTGGGTGGGTGACATTCGTCATGCTTAATTGAAACGTGATATTTGTCATACATAAATTACATAATTGATTAAGTTCAAAAATTATGTCCCTACTATTATGATACGATTTACTTACGATTAGTGTAGTTCCGTCAGCACGGCTAGCACGAGACGGCCGCGACATACACTCGATTTTTCTCGCACTATCGGTCTCTCTCTTATTAGAACATTAGGAAAGAGAGGTATAGTGTGAGAAAAATCGAGAGTATGTCGCGGCCGTCTCGTGCTAGCCGTGCTAGTGAAAACTAAATTCGTTCGAATAACTCTCATTGTCGCTCGAACTAGCAAGCGCGACAGAGAGGGAGATACACAAACGAAGTTCGGTTTCGTTTCGCGGTAGGCCCTCAGCACGCCTAGCACTAGACGGCCGTGACATACTTTCGATTTTTCTCGCACTATATCTCTGTTACTAAATATTCTAATAAGAGAGTGACGGATAGTGCGAAAAAATATAAAAGTAATAATAATAATCCATACCTACTGTTGCCCTTAGGCCATTTTTTAATGTCGCTATTAATAGGGGCCCATCTAGCAGTTAGCGAGTCACCGTCTGCCAGAGATAAAATGTGAAACAGTTTTATTGGGCAGGCGTCCGATGTTTCATCCAATAGCCCAGCTACTAGTCCATCATTTTCACCCAATAACCCGTTTTATTTAAATTCCATCAACTAGCAATAGACTCTTACACCCCAGCGGGTGCTGTTTCTGTGTGCGTCCCATGACACGGGAAGAGACAGCATCCGCTTGGTGTACTCCTTGCATTTCATTAAATTGTCAAAAGGGCCTCTACGTGTTGGCTCAGAGCTCCACGCACGCCTCCCAAAGGTCCGGGACATCACTGTCCCGTGAGCGGGAAAGCCATATAATCCATACTATCCATACTTTCATATCCATACTCCATACTAATATTATAAATGCGAAAGTGTGTCTGTCTGTCCGTTACCTTTTGTGTAAGTGTAAGGTTGTTAAGTTTTAAACAAATTTTCGGTATATTTATTACGTTCTACTTCCTTGATTTGATGATGATGGCGTGTACAGTCAGCATCAGATAGTTAGTAGCATCCAAAGTAGCCAAATATATCGTAACATATTCCTTACTCCTACTTATAGTAACAAAGACTATTTCGATGAATGTACGTTCCGATATATTTGGCTAACTTGGCTGCTACTAACTATATTATGCTGACTGTACAGAAATCGGCCTCGGGTAAATATATACTTATAGATTAGTTGTACGTTAACCATACTTTGTTTCATATCAAATAATAACTCTGTATCGAACTTGGAGTTGGCATGCAACCCATAGGTACGTACTTACAATATTTGCCAAGCCCACTATTTTTATTAGAACTTATTCTATTAACACTTGACAGTCATTAATACGAGCAGATAAAACAATATTGTTTCTATAATTGTTCATGCTCCTAAGCGATAGATATTGTAAATATATTTACTAATAAAATGTCTGGTTTTAGCGATTCCCCAATTTTGATACTGTTTAGATATTTGATACTTTGATAGAATAGGTATTTACTTGTGTATTCTTTTTCCTCTTCTCTTGTAAAATTTCTTGATATTACGTATTTTCCTCCTGCGCTTATTTAACCCCAAAGACCCAAAATAGTTATTGAAAAATTTGTGAGACCTAAGCTAAGACGTACTGACTCTAGTATCGTAAGTTTGTATGTTACTAACAATCTATGGGCAAACTGGCCTGAAATAAAGAATTTATTATTATTATTATTATTATTTCCTATCTTGATCTAAAAACAAAATCTAAACTATACCTACGTAAATGTTAATTAGGTACAAACGCCAACACAGTTAACTGACCATCCTGTATTTATACAAGAACCTTATTACAATGCACATAAAGTGCACGGATGGTCAGTCAGCTGTCTTGTCTATAGTATCAATCAATCAATCAAAACATTTATTCGTGACAAACACAACACAGATAATAATAAAAAAAAGCACATTTCCTTTTTGTCACGAAATGGACCCAGCTCAGCTAGTACCTACTACTTTATAAACCACGAAATAGATTGTCCACTCTATGCAACAAAATTATCTGTCACTAAAAACTAAACTATACGCAAATGTTTATTAGTTACCTACTATTCGAATCACAAAACGGATTGTCCACTCTATGCAACAAATATAGTCCACAATTTCCACAAATATTTAAAAATTTCGGCGAAGAGCAAATTGACACAGGTCCGTCATGCAACGTGTCTCGTCCCGCACTGACGGTATGGACGAAAACGGGGAGGCGTAAGAACTTTGGCGGAATATTTCAGAAAACGAGATAAATTTTTAAGAAAATAAAGAAAGTAAGAAAATGATGCCCTTGTTCATTATTTTATGAAGAAAGTTATAAAATTTCATATTATTCTGATAAAAAATGGAGCAGTAAAATGGTTACAAGTGAAAAAATAGGGGTGACTTTAGATTTCTTTTTCTCTAATTTTTATTGTTAAAATGGATTTCTACGAAAACTATGACCCGTCGCATATCTTGCACATTATGATATATTTTTTCCGACGGCAAAAATGTAACGTTATAATGTATAAAACGGTTACAAAACAACTCATTTTCACGAAAATTTCGAATGTGGAGCCTTAATCTTATTTATAACTCTCGTACACAAATTGTTTGACATTAAACGGCATGACTTTCCAAACACAAATTACGTTAACTTTTCTCCCGTTCCATAAATCGCGTTTAGTCTGTTCAATCGTTAACAATCGGCCCCAATACTCGTATAATATTTTCAGCGTTAACACCGCTGTAAAAATGTCAATCGGAATTAGGGTGCGCGTGTCCACAATGCCGGTATATCCGACATTAATTTTGAATAAGCGGGGCTCATTCGCCTATAAATTATTAATAAATTTAACTCTTTGAGGCTTCCCGACGTTACAATCAATATAATAATGCTCACGTTCGTAGAAACGTTTTAGTAAGAGATTTCTTAAGTTTTAAGTTAACCTAAGTTGTGAAAGTCGCAAGAGTTTAAATCAATATGTTTTATAAAAATGAGGTTAACTGTGGAAGTTTTACTACAAACATGGAATATATGTATGTATGTATGTAAGCACTTTATTGTACACAATAACAGGTTAAAGATTATACATGTCACACAATAGATCAAAGTACAAAGGCGAACGGGAATGTTTATTGTAGTTCTAATTTACTTCACCGATATTAATTTACTTGTCTTTAAAGTAGTAAAATATTGCAGTCGGTTATGCAATTCAATACTCCGCGTAGCCACATACTAATTTTGTTTGATTAATTCTGTGATGAAATGGGTAAGTAAAGTAATATAAATGTTCTCATAACATTTTTTTTTATGAGGCCACTCATAATACAATGCATTTTTTTAACTACGTGTGTGAGTTCCAGTTTTTAAAATAGTAGGTCGGCGCGTGAAGCCTTTGAGGGTTATATCAAAACATAGTATTAATTGAAAAAAAGATAAACAAGGAGTACTGTACATTACATTTTACCATCCTCTATAAACCGTCAAAAAAAAACGTTTATCGGACGTCCACCGTGACGGAGAATGGAGAACCGCCTGTAACGCAAAAAGTAGCCATTGAACCCTATGAACCGTGCCGAGCTTTAAGCATTCGTTTGATTAAAAAAACCCGTGATTTAATTGGAAAAGTATTCATTTACTCTTTTGTTTCGTTGTGATTTATCTATGCCATCGGCTCAGGGGGACGCGTGCGGTACAGTCAGCACCAGAATCATTTACACAAATTATGTGTCTCGATGAGTTCGTAAGTACAATAAAAGTGAGGATTTTGAAGCACGGCTTGATCATTATTGATATAACCGATTTACGAACTGACCTATCGAAGCTGTTACTCGATGCAATGAATGTTTCAATCCTTTATTACGCATCCAGACGATCCTGCCTGAATCACACTAACGCGGCCTGCGGTGGCGGTCAATAGTCAACTTTAACAACTGTCAAATTTACTATTGACCGCCACCGCCGGCCGCGCCAGTCTGTGAATTAACGATCGCTTTGTATTGCACACTGTACCTACAGAGTCCAAAATGGCGTCGATGTTTTTATGGCAGTGTTTGCGTCGATTTTAGGATGAATGATGGCAAATGTCCGGCAATTAAAAAAGTTCACACGGCGCATTTGGAATTTATTTCGCGCTCTCTAGCGAACCAATGGCGTTAGCTGTTAATGCAATGTGCACTTTAATAGTAGGTACACGGGTTCTGTCGAGTTCGATAATATGTGCACGGACGGAGTGATCAAGAATATGTGAACACGACTCTATTGTTATGGTCGTAAGTTCATGGTGGTGGTGGTGATTTAATAAAGATATTTTCTACTCCTGTACCGTTATCTGCCATTTACATAGGCACTAACTACAATGACACCGATTATAAGTCACCCAAAAACTCCTTGCTCTATGGCCCATAAAAGCACTGTTTCGCTAAACACAAACAGGTTTATGGTTCATACATTTTCTATAACAGCACTGTTTTACCACGATGAAAACACCAAACTTAACACTTTCGCTGCCAAGAATCGCTACGCGCTATACTCATAGCCGAACCTGTGGTTATCCTCGTATGTAGCGGAAAGCGACTATAGCCTATGCCGTTTGTGAGATTCAACATGATATAACGCAGTTTTAACGAGGCTGTTATGTCTATTGGACACATCAACCCATTCACTGCCAAGAATCGCTACACTACGCCCGGAGCGCTACGCCGTAGTCCGCAGAAACTAAACACACTCAGTGTCAAAGATTTCGTAGCGCTACAGCGGAAATCGCTGACTGTATGCTACTAATGTGATGACGGAATCCTACTAATATTATAAATGCGAAAGTTTGGATGTTTAGATGTTTGTTACTCAATCACGCTTAAACGGCTCAACCGATTTAGATGAAATTTTGTACGAAGATAGTTTATAACCTGGATTCAAATATAGGATAGTTTTTATCCCGGGTCCACGCAGACGAAGTCGCGGGCGGAAGCTAGGACGATTGCTATATTTTACGCCGTGGAATCACCGGATAGTTCCATCGGAAGACCAACGCTGGCCACCAGGCCAGCACAACGGTGAGATGGAATGTTGTCATCTCTTTTGTATGTTGATTTATGTGCATGTGTGTGTTGTTGTCACGAATAAATGTTATTCTATTCTATTCTATATTTTCGAAGTAAAAAGCGTCATAATGGAAACAGTAAAATTCGCGAGCACCTGCAGGGCTGGTAATAAATAAGACTGCCGGCCATGTTTCGGAAGTTGCGATCTGCAAGTCTAATGGCTGCAGCGCATTACGGATGCAGGCGGCGCCGAATATTTCACGTATAGTTGACGCTTTGTCAGCGGAGTCATTCGGATTCATGAAACTGTTTTACAAGAGTCCAATTTAGCATATTTTTGACGGCTCTAATTACTTGAAATATCTACACAGCCTGCCTAATGGTAAGCGGGTGTCATAAGCGGCCTGCCGACCTTTTCTTGATTTGCTATCCTAGGTTCAAATTCTAATAATTAATCCTTTAGTCATGAAGTACTTAACTTACGCTGCCAGGAACCCGCCTAGCAGGCGCCTGCGCCGTAGGCCGCTTTCCGCTGCTTAGCAGAAAAACCACGGCGGGATGGGATTCGGTTATTGGCAGTGAATGTGTTAACTCCGCAGACAATAACATAGCCGTTCCGCATGCTAAGCCGTAGCAGGGTCTACGGCGTAGCGCCTACGAACGTGATCGGTTATTATAACCGCGCTCGCCGCAGCCTTTAATTAGGTTGCGGCCTGCGTGCGGCTCTGCAGCGTTATCGTTAAAATGTAACAGAAGTTTCGTTAATTTCGATTAAACTAGTACAATTGTAACTAACACTAACTCGTAACGAATTTGGTTGCGTTTGACTTTTGGCTGTTTAGTTTCGTTTCGCATACGGGCATTTTCAGGTAATTGTGTACCCAATTAGCGTCGTCAAACAAAAATTAGCGGAGTTTCACATTTAAGTAAGTACCGTGTGTCGCACATCATTCATAAAAAGAATCAAAAAAGTTCATTTTCATACAAACTGATTACTTGTGTAATTGTCGTAACAAAAGTAACACGTAGTTAATTTTTGTATGACGACTCACGCTAACTGGGTACACAATAAATTAAAAATAAATATGGGCATACACATCAACTGTTCAATTTTTTTCAACGCTCTTTCCGCTACTTAGCGGTAAAACCAAGGCATCGGCTACAAGCGTAGCGCTACGAAATTGTTGGCAGCGAATGCGTTTATATAATATCAATCGGAAGTTGTAATAGTACATTACGTACCTAGGGCGGTGAATTCGGGCCCGCCCCAAATCGCAGTTGTTTGTGGCCCGAACCGAAGGAGAGGACCATAAATATGCGATCTGGGGCTTTACGAATTACCGCCCGTGGTAAGTACACAATTTTACGTCTTCATCTAGCCACAATGCGAGTTTTACCGTACGCGCATTGTGCAGTAAAACTCGCATTATGGCCAGGTGTGACGTAAAATTAATAACAGCACAAAAATCATGCTAAAAATTGCAGATTATGTTAAATAATGCATGCCAAATAAAAGATCTACTTGTAATTGAACGAGCGAGCGAAGCGAACGAAGTTCTCCGCGTTTTAGCATGAGCCTAAATTCTTTTGTATGTGCAGATCTTCGGACGTCCGGCTGTTCTCCTCTACAAGCAGCAGGATCGATAATTATATAGATTTTTGCTGTCGGGTCACTTTTTCCAAATTATAAAAAAGTCTTTAAAAAAAAGAGTTTTAGGCACTGGTCCCACCGCCGGCTAGTAAGCTAGAAAAATTGGGCGAGTAACGGTTCATTGCGTGCTGACCAGGCACAGCGTGATCAATCGACCTTTACAGATCCGCAATGTAATGCTACTCGCCCAACTTCTCTAGCTTACTAACCGGCGGTGGGACCAGTGCCTTTCGTAAGGTTTTTTTATTAATTTAGAAAAACTGAACCGACAAAAAGAACCGAGTTCAGCTCACAGAGCCACTAGTTATTAATAAAGATTATTTTCACTTCTCACGCTCGTAAAGTTCAACTTTATGTTGTGAGTAGGCTACATAAAATGGTTTTTTTACGACGGCCCGTGCAGCATCCTTAATTATTTTAAACATTTTCGAAGTGGAAAGCTGTTTCAAGTTCAATTTTTTCATGTTACATACACGATATCGTATAAAACCCCATGTTAAATGCCTTTGGTGTACAGTCAATCATACAGACTAACACACAGATCAATATACGAACCTTAAATAACACAATAGCACACAGTTATGGGATTGGCGTCAAATGTAATATAATGTTAGTTGGTATTTCAAAGGCTTTGTCACGAACTATGATAAGATTTAAAAAATAGGTGCCTTAATTGATCACTGTTATGTTCTTATGTTAGTCAAGGACGGACCTAACCTAACGCTTCACAAAAATACACTAACATAAAAGATCATGTTAGCAACCCGCCACACACTCTGATTAAATAACCCGTACCCGCAGATCACCAACGCACAATAAATTTCACCCACCGAACGAAGTAATAGCAATCCGGACGGTACTCGCTTAGCAATGGATTACACGCGACAATGGAAGGATCCGACGAAGATTGATACACCGCGCGCACCATCCATCAAACTACAGCGCGCACCAAACAATGACTCGAACAAGCTAATCATTTCTTTCATTAATCCTTGAGACAATTATTCAAAAAATGACACGCCAATGCAACCCATTTTTGATAAGTTACGAATCTTCTGCTAGTTTCCCACTGCACGACTGATGTTGCGCCAATTCGGCTTGGCGTGCAGGCGGCAGTATTTTTGCCAAAATACATAATTGTATTTTCCTATTAAGACTTGAATGAGTACAATTGAAAACGTCGCTTCTTTTCAAACTTGCCTCATATAAACTTGAAAGATACGCCGCCGCCGCCGCCGTTGAGACCGATAAGACGAAAGGCTTAAATCCTTAACTTCAACACCTGTGTTACTTTTGTATTCCTAATGGGAATGTACCTTAGCAACCGGCAAAGGTAGCGTCTTCTTATACAAATAAAAAGATCGAAAAGTCGTTTTCACACTCAAAAAAACGAATAGCTAAACTAGTTTAACTACTTGAGGAATAGCCAAACCGTGCTTAGTAGTAGCCAAACTGTGCTTAGTAGTAACCAAAGTTATGCTAAATTTACAAAACAGATTTTGGCAACTAGTAGCACAATTTTGGCAACTAGTAGCACTCAACGTTTGCCAGTCCCCCGATTTATGTTACTGGTAGCTAAAAGTTGAGCTACTGCTAACAATACTTTTTTTTCAGTGCAAGTTCATTGTGTGCTTCTGTGACAGAATAGTGATTACTTATATATCTTCAATTCTAGCGTGTGGGACGCAAAGAATGTTAATTAAGGTCGAAGGAACGACCTCTAGACGAGCGATCGGTGGGCATACATAATATTAATTGTGCTCTTCTAAATAAATCACCTTAAAGGCAAATTTGCATTATTGGAATAAAATTTATTCATCCACGACCTACTCAGGATACTTACATTACCATCCAAAAATTCATGAAAATATTAAAAGTATTAATAATGTACTGATTTGAATAATAAATTAAACTTTCGTGGTAATTACAATTAGATATATACCAATAATAACGGTTATATTACGGTTTTACTCACGTATTGACTGTCACGACGGGCACTATCATGCATGACAGTTCATACATGAGATAAACTGTTAGCATAAAATATTGAAATCTAAACGCATTTTAGTTCGTTATGAATTTTATTGCGATATTTTTTATTTCTTCGTTGAACCACTATTTGAGACATGTTTAAAAACGTCAAACCGATCACTTAAAAAAGTAAGCGTTTTGTCTATGAAAATTAAAAAAAAGAAAACTCGGGAAAACTTTAAGCAATGAAACGTTCGTTGCAGGAGAGATTATTGCAAAGTAAAGTTATTTGCTTTACGACTCGACATACAGAAATCCTGTTCATCACACTCACGCATTGACAGAGGGCGGCTTCAACTATGATATCGCTGCACATGATTTTTTCCAGCGCCTACATCGACAAAAAAGGCGCACAAGGCAGGCTCAGACGGCACTGCGTCGCCCCGGGCTCCTCGCCGTAATCAAGCAAGCTTTGTACCACCAGATGGGAATTACAGATACGCACCGCCCCGAGCGAAGAGCGTTCACAACTGTGATTGGTTTAGTGCTCGCACGAGTAATCGGACGCCATAAACTTGCCACTATTGTTTTATTTGCACGGTTTGATTAAAGTTTTGTTATTTATTTCCTTTTCAAGTTTTCTCTTCAAGCTTTAATGCGGTCGAGCAAAATCATTTATTTCATGAAACGGTTTCATGTTTCATACGTCTGTTTTTTACGTATCAATTACTTGGTAAATATGAAGTCCAACTGTGTTCTTGGATCTTTGTAAAAACAACGATTTAGCACACGGTATGAGTCAGATCTCTCGCCAATCTAAATAATATATGGCTGGACTAGATTGACTCCCCAAATCCAAGATACGTAGTCATAGGAAAAATGGCTACAGTCCAAATATGGAAATGCGATAGCCTAGCGTATATTCAGTTACCCGCAATAGATTTGACGGATCACTAGGATTCGGTCATTGGAGTATAGGGCGAAGGACAAAACGAATCTAAAAAGTAACACACGGAACAATAGTTTTATTTTCTCTTGGAGGATTAATAGAAGGAGTTTATGAGCGAAATTCAATATATACCTATCAGCGATAATATTTTCGATGGGCAACACGGAGCAAAAAAGTTATGAAAGACAAACATTTTTACTAGTCTTTACAGTCTTTACTAGACTAGAGAATTAAAAAATGTTTAAGCAAGCCAGTGGGAATTGGCTTGTATGGGCGCTCCGCCACTGATCTTATTTGTGGATTGCAATCTAATTGTTAAAATAATACGTGTTATACTCTGTTGTTTCTATAGCAAAAGTTATTTTATTCGAGTTTGCCATAGGAAATACTACTTTAAAATAAATAGCTTTGACAGTTATCGTCCTTTGCCTCATCGTAAATAGTTGCAATTGGTACAGTCTATTGTTTAGCATTTTAGGCCACTAGCCTCCAATAGGCTATTAGTCTTGATAGTCCATTTCCGCTGCTAGTGGCGCAGTGTGAACGGGTCATGGAGGGCCGCACATGTTTTGGGACTGTTCGTTCGCACGCCTTCGACACGGCTCCGAAAAGCTTTTTGTTCTTTCCATTCGACCTAAACTACCGACGGAAATTTGAGTTTTTGTCCCAACCCTTATATTTTTTGACGTGAACGCGACAAAACATATTCGCGCGATAGCACATAAATAGCCGTTATACATATTATAATTTTTTTTTACTTTTGCTTTTAAAGCTTTTCCTTAAGCCAACCGAGCGCAGTATACATGGGCAAGTCACTTGGAGTACGTAAGGGAAATCAATTAAGGATCGGCGGATTTGATAACTACGACTAATACAAACAAAACCAAATCAGAAGTCAGCGCTCGTACGTTTTCCTGACTGTTTATGTGACGTCAAGATACATTGACACTTATTGGTGTTGTCAAGTGGAGAGGCTGTTTACGGAGCGGGTGATGGATGACGCAGCATCGGGACGGAATCAATCTTCGTCGCCAATGTTATCAGGCGCAGAACAAAGTTTGGCGGGACATTAAAAGTGCGTGTACAGACGTGGGAATTTAGGTTGCTCCAGTTTTGGAGTTTAGAAATTTGTCTACACTTTTGTTTTGCAATCGTGTGGGGATTCGAACTGTTACTCGTACGCATTTAAAGCAGTCCTTTCGCAATTCAATTTAATTATTTTGTGGCAATCGCATCTCACTGTTGTATCTTATTGCGAAACGCATGGAATTAAAGTGAAACTAGTCAGATAGACTCGGCTGTGCGCTAACTCGAGAATGAAGGCAGGAACCAACACGAATCACATTAGATTTAAAAACACCGTTCCCGGTTCCGTATTGTATTTTTTTAAGTTCAAAGTCACAGCAACCACTACGAGGCAATAAATCATCAATAAATCATAGACATTGTGTCATGTAACAAATGTGTTGTGTACAATATGCAACGTTGGATACGCTTAACATTTCATCGAATGCTTTTATTTATCGCATGCGATAACTTAATCAAACGCACACAGACAAAACAAATAGTGGGAATGCAAACTCCGTGGAGTTTTATGCATCGCGATATTGGGTGCAGTACCGGAACCAGGGACTGTCCGGATTTATGGTACCTACCGCTTCCGCTTCCGCTTAACATACGCATCATATCGATTTTCCACATTTTAGCATTTTTTCTATATATCAGGATTTTCTGACTGGTATTATAAAAAATATTTGAAGTCAAACAATACCACTTCATACATTTGCCAATGTTTATCGATAGTCGATTCCCGAAGAAAGCTTGCCTACGCCATCAACTGGGATGTAACCGGGATACTTTACGATGTGACGGGAATTGGACAATGTTCATCTCTGCAATATCCTACTAATATTATAAATGCAGTTCGGATGTTTGTTACTCAATCACGCTTAGTTAGTTTTTATCCCGGGTCCACGCAGACGAAGTCGCGGGCAGAAGCTAGTACTTTATAAAAACGTACAACGTATAAGGCCTTTTTTTCTACAGCCATACTTCGGCATCCCTGATTACATATAAATATCACTAGATGAGAGACTTATGTAGATATCTATCGATATTCCACGAGACTACTTTCTAACTTTAGGCCAATTTCCCATTAGTCTCTTCGCCGGTCTGCGCACCGCTGCTGTCGGTCAATTCGTGCTTTTTGAAAATTTCAATGAGTTTTTTCTGAACGGCGGCGCCGGGATTACGATCCCGGCGCATAAGCGAGACGGTACGAATGAGGTGCTGCTTGCGTACCGCGTCGCGTCCGCTCACTTTTTAACCCCCGACGCAAAGAGAGGGGTGTTACTCGTATAAGTTTAACGTGTCTGTGTATCTGTCTCGTAATCTAATCTCGTAATCTCGTAGCTCCCAAACGATGGACCGATTTGCATGCAGTTTTTTTGTATCATAGATAATTTTAACCCGAGTGTTCTTAGCCATGTTTTATGAAAATCTGTTCAGCCGTTTGAAGATCATCAGCTCTTTTCTAGTTGATGAGGGGATCTGACTAACTGCCTTATGTCCGATCGATTCGAAATTTGGTACCGTGTTACTTCAATGATATTGAAACTATATGGTAAGGTAACCATGACCTGATCAGCCGTTTGAAGAGCTTAAAAAGTACAAAATAAAAGTAAAATTAAAAAATGTAAAAACCCCCCGACAAAAAATAAACTCTAAAAACTAACAAATAATATTTTAAACCTGTTATAATTATTATCGTCACATATATTTTGTAAATTCAAATATTTTTAAAACTACTTCGCAAATGTAATACTGACCGTATACTGTCAAGTAAGGATATCGGGCGACATCAGTTATTAGGTCTCCGTAAAGTACAAAATACCGCATCCGATTCCGCCCTGCCGCATGCGTTCGTGGCCTAAAACTTGTTTAAGTTATGCGCGCGTTTTATTAGCACAGCCGCCGTTTTAACTTACACCAAAACATACATTTATCAAGAGAATCGCAATCATTCGTACAGAGCGAACACAAGCCTTTGCTATATTTCCATGGGAGTCGTTTAAAAGTAAATTGTAGCAATATTTTCAATGTAATGGCCACCTGAAGGCTGTAAAAACGTTTCGGATGGGCCTGCAATGTATTTGCAGTTAAAAATTTAATTTTGGGATTTATAGCCTCTTGAAAAAAATATTTCGACGGTCTTTGTGTTAATAAGAGTGAAGATTTTATGATTTGTTTTTACGGCGATGACTGAAGTAAATGTTAGTAAATTTGCATTGTTGGTGTATAAACTTGTAAATATTAAGAGACGCTAAAATAACGTTTTTGTTTCCGTAACCTACTCGTGACTAAGTTTAGTCCACTCTCTGTACACTGATCAAAGAGTTTTTGAAATCGGATGTGTGGTTCTGGAGATTACCCCCTACGTACAAACTTAAAACCTCACAGATTTATCGTCGTTATAATATCAGTAATGATATTCGTATCGATTAATGGGATAATTAATAGTGACTTCACCTTTAATTATCATCTTTTATTAACATTAGGTTTATGATAAGTTAATAACAACTTGCTTTATAATCAAACAATACAGTTAGGCAGTATATCTCGCTACACTAATCCAGTTTAAAACTAGCGAAACTAACCGTTTTATCCCGGATTATCCACCGGCACCGTGACTAAAAGTATTTAGGTGGAATCGACCCGTGGCCGGAACCGAACTAACGAAGGCTCCACTCACTTCATGACTATTCAGTACTTAGTTTTGAGTTTCATTGCGATTTGTCTTAAATGGTTTACGCGTTTAGGTTGTTCTCGTGGCTCAATAAAGTTATTATATACATAAATAGTGCTACTCGTATGTAGGAGCATTATGGGCTACATTTACCACCAAGGGTGTCCCACCTCTAAGGTGATAGCGAGACGAACTTATGTCTTTTACCAAAGCTGCCCTGGGCAGGGATATTTGGAAGAAAAAGAGGGAGGCCTTTGCTCAGCAGCGGGACGATTAAGGCTCTTAATAATCATATTTAAAAAAATAGATATATATTTTTTTTTTATCAATAAATTATCGTATCGTATCGTATAATAAATAATAATATAATATTTATTTAAACATCCCAACCGTTTCGCGTTTTTCACATTGTTTCTCTCATCCCGTTGTGCTTGTGTTACATATTTAACAATTATATTAATCTGAATTAGTCTGAAAATCAGCGCTGTAGGTGTCTGTCTGACACCTCGGCATAATGTTGAGACAGCGACCGATTCACTGCCGCGAAGACACACACATTTTATGTCAATTGTATTTTTTATTTTTATTGATTAAGACAAAAACAAAGAATATCATTATAAAGCCCATCTAGGCAAAACCTTGGAGAGGTTTGTGTGCCGATGGGGAGTTCTTAGTATTCTATTGTATTTCTACTCCCTATGTCTCTGTGTCTCTTGTGTAGTGAATAAATGTCTTCTTTCTTTCTTTAATATTATTGACCTCCTTGAGGGCACAACCGGGAATAATGCTAGGAGGATGATTATGATGTTATTGAGCTAATTTAAAATCATACAGGAACGACATCATTATCAATTTAAATGTATATTCTATACCGTCATTAGAAATAAAAAGATACAGGTATTGGAAATAAAAACAGAATATATAAAAAAATATGTTCTCGCAGTAACGTAACATCATCGTCAAAAAATGGCACAGATCCGTCGCTGGTGCGATTGTTTGGCATGTCGACTCGCGCGCGGCTGCCAAATGTCGCTCATTCGGGTCAATGCAGCCGATCGTATCGCTCCGTCACATGCGCTCTGATAGGGAGGCTAGATACTGGCTATTCTGGAGTTTTCCTTTCAAACATTCTCGGTCCGTTTAAATAGGTAACTTAGATATTTAGTTGGTGTTAGCGTAGCATACCTACTTGCCCAGCATCAAAGTTCTCAGAATATAACCTTAAGTGCCTTAAAGTATGATGACTGGAAGTTATGTGCTCATTATATTTGGTCCTTTCCTAATGGATTTGGTCCTCATGGATCTCAAAATCACCTTTGGCACTTCATTAGTTGCTACTAAAACGGAATGACATCAGAATATGTGACGTAGTGTACATCATTGAGCAGTTCCATAAGTGATCTGTGGTCTTCATCATCAGTTCCACTTCACCAAATTTGTGGTTTCCGCATGTAAATATAAATACATGAGTTATAATAGAAAATACCGAAATCACTACACGCGTGCCTAATATAATTGAGGAGTTCCCTCAATTCCTCATCGATCCCATCATCCAAATGGCTTTTTGAAAACATTGATTGTTCAATGAAAATCTGGATACTTTCAAATAAAAAAAAAATTGACGAATCGGTTCATAAATAAATGACCGATTTATAATTGAAACACGTACTTTATTGTATTGACTTTAAGACTTTCGCTTCCAGGAACCCGCTAGGTGGGAAAACCACGGGATCGAAGTTGTTGACAGTGAATGAACTGCCTAATAAATATTTAATCACGTGTAATAATTGTTCATACTCAGTAGCAATTATAAAGTGGTAACAATTTGAGGATTGATATCTTTCACTTTACCAAACAAAAATGAGCCTAAACGTTTCCAAACTAACGTGAAGTTTTAATATACGCATTCCTATATAACTGTCTAACTCCATTACAAGCATAAATTAAATTACGAAACTTTATCATTGTTTTGGCGGCTACAAAACTCATTATACGCGTCTGAAACACTTGTATTGGGTTTCAAGAGCGAATCTAAGATATGGGGTCTCAAGCGTACAATGTATCGGTATCTAACTTCAAACAATTCACGAAAATTCTTAGAAAGCATTTCCGTCTTTGCAATAGTCTGTATAATCAAAGTATTAACATACAAGTAGAAATAAGTAAAAAGAACAATTCTGATTGCCAAAAGTTACTTTTCATAGAGCTCTATACTCGTACAGATTTAGTGCATAATTATTTTCCATCGTATTTTCACGGAAACGTACGAACGTGTCTTGCTATTTCAGTCAGTCTTGGTACAAAAAGTTCTGAGGAACTAGGAACTATTAGGAATGAATTCCCAACTCAGAACGAAAAGAACTAGTTCGTCAATCACGATCTAAATCGGTCTTCGGTCTTTAGTTCAGCAGCAGAGCGGGAGTGGAACGGAACGAGATGCGGGTGACGTGACTGGGTAATGGCGCATTCACTGGTGCGAGTGAGATAAACGGTTGTATGTTGCTCCGTCGCCGGTTTCGTTTGGAACGTAATTTTAAAATTGGCTAAAATAATAGCTAAATATTCTAATTAAGTGTTTTCTTATGCGTTCCGACGGATATCGAATTATCCATCCAACCATAAAGCGTTTATTAACTTATCATAAATTCTGCATTTAGAGAGCCATGACATGGCAGTCAATCAAAGTGCTTAACTAACGGCCCCTCCCACACTGATCTAAAAGACCTAACGAGTTCTTCAAACCGATTGAACGAGATCGGAGCGCTCCCGTAAAAGAACGAGCAAGCACAAGCCTATGAAGTAGCATGACAAATACGACCATGTCCAAGAAAATACGATGGAAAACAATTATGTACTACATCTGTATAGGTACGTAGGTATGATTATAGTTGACATTTAAGATCATATGAATCAACACATATTTTAGCTGTTATTTAGTTAACCAAAGCGAAGAAAGTTACAAAATATTGTCTGGTAAATGTAACGCACTACGTTTGAGAGTTCGAAACAGAAATCGCATATCAGAATCGGAAAACACGGTTTCTGGAATCTGACAGAAAAACTGCAGTTTATTGGCTATTGCATTTTTGTCAACATTTTGTGTCACCGAACGCCATCTGTCGGCGTCGGGCACAGATGTCGCTGCGGGCCGTAACTAACAAATGAGACCGGCCCTCCGGGAAATTAAAAATAGTTTCACAATTTCTCCACGAATCAAAAACACTTGCCGAACTTTCGCCAATATTGAACTGAACTTTGCGGCTTTGAAACTTGTTTTAATAACAAGAATAATTAATATTCCGAAACCCTAAGTTTTCAATGGAATAGTTTCGGCTACTGATGGCATTACGAAATGTTGTAGCCTATTTATTAAATGCTTGCATATTATCTTAAAGTGCTGACTAGCTGAAACACCGTTCGATACATAATAAGATACGAACTCGAAGGCTGAACTGTTGTATTATAACGCTTCTAACTTCCTGAGAATCATTTACAATTCATCGATCATAGAATTCATAGTAAGTATAAATTAATCGTTAAATACACAGCAGACGTCACGTCCATTGACTAATCAAGCCGAAATGACCCGCGTCACTCATTACCAACGATAATTAAGAAATCAAATTTGCGACGACGATAGTCCAAATTAATATTCCAATTTCAAACGCAAATATCAGGTTTAATCACCGCCGTCTGAATAGGCCTCGGAGCTTAACAAAACCTTACGAAAATACGCTTCATAATCACGTTAATTTTGCAATCGACGAATAAATATTCATATTTCGGAGCGGCAGATCGATATCTGTATTTTCGGCCGATAATGTCTTCGTCTCCGTTCAATACTTCCTGTTACCTGAAGCCGGGTAGCGGATGCCTCTAGATTTTAAAGTGATAAAAATAAATTAGCAACAGCGTATTGTTTCCGGCTGTCATATTTATTTAATTGATAATGTTTTAGACGTTTTCGATTATTTTTCATTGAAACGCAGCAAGTGAAAACGTAAAAAACAAAATAGTTATATATGACAATCGTAATGATTAGAGAAATACGTAAATATGGTATATCTATGTTTCCACTGTTCAATTTCTAGAATCTCATCCCGATCATATCATATCATCCGTAAAACAGGGCACATGAAAGAGAGGGGACCTTAATTATCTCCTAAGTTATATCCAAAATTTCAAAATTCTCTCTCTCTCTTCCAGATGTCAGCACAATATCAATATAGATTTATTACTAAAGAAATCAGTGTAAATCGTTCCATCTACGTCGTAATCCGGCTAATGCCAAGTCGCTATAAATGTTCCACTTTACAGACCGTTACTTAGCCATAAAAGTATTTTCTCATCGGATATTAAAGCAAACTTACCCGTTAACAACTCTTAATTTATATATTGAAGTACGAGTAAGTAAGTAGTCGTAAAGTAAACTACAGAACGTTAAATTCAGGTTTATTTAGTAGAAATATTCATTCAACATCGACAGTAAAATTATGATTAAGTTTACGATATCACAGGCAAAGAAAGAAAGAATAAAGCTATAAATAAAATTATGAAGGTTATTGTGCACTACTCTAGTGACCCGCCCCGGCTTCGCACGGGTACTATATTATACATACTCTTATAAACCTTCCTCTTGAATCACTCATCTACTAAATCGCATCAAAATCCGTTGCGTAGTTTTAAAGATCTAAGCATACATAGGGACAGACAGCGGGAAGCGACTTTGTTTTATACTACGAGTATGTAGTGATTAGTCAAATGATTAAATACGTGAATATATTTTCTAAATGTGGAACAAATAAAATAACGCTTAATTTTGTCACGATTAAATATCGTGGGTTCTTAATACTCCTATTTCTGTAGCTATCAGAATCAGAAAAGATTTAAAAAAAATTGTTGTCTGTAAAGTCAGTTTACGGACGATAATTTTACGTGATGACGTCATAAGAAAACATTGATGAAAAATTAAGTACTTTTATTAATTTAATTGAATTATTATCACTGAATTATCATTATATTGTTGTACATCACAAAAAAACATAAAAAAGACACCAATATTGAGATTTAGACATTTCAACCCCATCGCACCCCAACAGGGGAGATGGTATTTCACGTCCGGCACGTTGGATTTTAAAATCGTTGTTTTTTTCGTAATCAGCGATCCGTAGAAAAAATACCCAAGATGATTTTCATTCAGACTTTGTCACCACATTTCCCCCTTTTAGGGGTTGAATTCTCCAAAATCCTGAAACATATATTTACTCATTTATCGTTAGGAATACTCCTGTGAAGTTTCGAATAAAAAAATCGATGTAATCTTGTTTCCCCATACAAACTTTGGACCCCCATTTCACCCCCTTAGGGTTAATTTGGAATAATCCTTTCTTAGTGCACCCCTAGATCTTATAAGGAACATACATGCCATCCTTGGAATCTCTAGAACCAGCGGTTTGGGATGTAGTTCGGTACGGGACAATGACGTCACACTTTTTCGTGCTTGCATCCGGCGTTCATCGATTTATAAGACGTTATCACGTCAAAAACACCAAAATCTGTTTATGACTCATAACAAAAATTAATACATTCGCTTTCAAACTATTGATTGACCAACCAACGCCACACGTATTTAAAAAATAATCTCATTTTCAAACCAAATCCATCAAAAACATCTTTGAACTGTAATTTAAACAAGAAATGTTGCAGGCAGGGGTACGGCTGGGAACCTCATTATACCCAGCTGCCACTGATTTTAATTTCCTGGCAGTGCAGGCGGTATGAAGATGGGATTTATTTACGTAAATAAATACTGCCACGTCTACTTACCTTTACCGACGTGTAGGGTTGGCGGTAATGAACAACAGTTTTAAGCTGTAGAGTTATAACTGTAAGGGCTATACTACTAGCTTCTGCCCGCGACTTCGTACGCTTATAAATTATGGTTATTTCCCGGTGTCTTGCAAGCGAAATCCCAGGCCGAAGTTCCGAAGGTGAGCGGCGAGACAAGCAAGGCCGAGCTTTTCGTTGGAATGAAAGGCCCAAAGCAACCCTTCGGAGAGCGGTCTCATTGCGAGCAATGACCCCGAAGGACACTCATTATCTTCCGGCCTTGCAAGCGAAACTTGAGGGCCGATATCCCGATGTAAACGGGGAGGCAAGCGAAGAAGAAGCGAAGCGAAGGCTGAGGGTTTCGTAGGAATTAAAGGCCCAAAATATCCCTTTAGGGAGCGCCCCGATCTTAATTAGCTTGCTAATTAAAATTATGCAACTTGGGAATCACACAACTTTACTGCATTTATATATTTTGGCAAATTAAATAGCAATAGTAATTATTGAAGGCAATACGTATAAAGAACGAATTTTGAAGTACATCTAGCGCCATCTAGTGACTAATAGGTATATTTTGGCAACGCTCATTTGACATTTCACGCTGTTTGTTGGTCTGCATACAAAGTTTTATCCCCTTTTTCGTCCCTAAAAGAAGTGAAATTTCACATAAATTATAGCCTATGTCCTATTCTGATATATAAGGTACATAACTGGAAAGTTCCATAAAAAATCGTCCAGTAGTTTTTCAGATTTACTGGAACGTACATTTATGTTGGTAATTCAAAAACAATCTTATTACCTTAAATTTTATATACATATTGCTTAATGTTACACCTTCACCATCATAGTATTCGCATGTGCCTTACTTGAGCCTGTGTATAGTGCGTGTTATTTAAGCAAGAGTAAAACAGCCAACTTCTTAAGCCCTTGCACTCATATTTTCCAAAAAAAAAACCGTCGTCCCAAAAAGCAACACTTGGCATACTTCGGCTCCCGCTCAGTTTCGCGGCAAACATTTGGCCAAGTGCTGAGCTCGCATAACAAGTGTTCTAAGAACACTGGGAACCCTCATACACTCTGTAATACTATGAGCTAGATGTAAGCGGTAACCTCATGGATTATGCAACTGTGGTCTTAATACCGCTGCGTTTAAGACGAAAAGGTTTTAAATAAACAACGCTGTGTTAACTACGTGGAACTTTGTGTTTATTAAAATGTTAATTTGAAGCTTTCGCTTCGACGCAGATTTTATTCGTATTGTAGTTGAAAATTCTGTTTTAAATCTTCAGTATTGAGCAAGTTGTATGAAGATTAGATTTTACGCGAAATGAAAATGCCATTTCCATTATAACCTGAACAGTCTCAATTTTCTGTTTAATATTGAGAATAAGCATGTATTTCACGTTTTATATTGGAAGATGATTAACAATAAAAATCACTGCCTATGCCAGATTTTTGAAACAAACAACAAAGTCAGTAACTATTTTATATCTGATCTACCCCTCAACATGAAGAGGGTCCAAAAAAGGATGCCTGATGTACAACTACCTACCTACCTTAATAATATTTTTTGTGAATATGACAAATGATAATTCATTTTCTTTATTTGACCTTAGTAGCAGGCAATAAAAGGAAACATGATTTAATGCAATGAATCACCGCTTAATTCGGGAAGATAGGAAATCACGATGCAACAATCAGATGGAACAAAACGAAAGCGACTGCAACGCTGGCTCGGGAGCTCGGGGCAACACGTCCTATTATGGGAGAAATAGCATCAACTTGAAACAAATGTTAACCAGTTTTGGGTTGAAAAGTGTAGCAGTGTTTAGAATGCATTTGTGTATGCACAACAGCATTTAAGAATATCACACTTCTATTACATCACAAAATGAATGCTAGTCAATTTGACATTAAATTGCTGTGATGAATATTATATTCGAGTTTCACGTTGAGGTGTGTTTTAAAAAATGAATTTGGTTTTATTTACAAATGCTTTTCTTTACCGTGGAGCTGCTTTTTTTGTTTAATGTTTTGATTATGCTTGGGACGTTCTGAAAACTTATCTTACTAACCATTTTTTTGTATACGTAGTCAGTTATACTTAGTTTAAATCAAACAGCGACCACAGACCGCGACCGTTCTCAAGGCGCAGAATCGCTCCATCGTAATTCGACGTCCAACTTTGTCCGTAATCAGGCGGCGGAACTTCGCTCTGAACAAAATAAGTACCTACGTACACAAGATTAATTGTACCCCCGCGGACAACACTGCACCGGAAGCGCATCCATGTCGGCCAATCGCCGCCATTTTGTACTTCCGCTCCAAGATAAGATGGGGTCAGAAACTCCGATCCGGTATCGTGCGATTATCTCGTTTGAGGACAGTGTTTTGTCGAAAGTGATTGAACGATCACGTTTCTAGCTTGGTGTACGAGGATGATGTTATTTGTCTGTAAAAATGGCATATCATTTAAGTGTAAGCGAGTATCACTAAAGGTTTAACAAGCTGTATTAACAATAACTGCAACTTAGTAATTCAATGCAATTGATTTTAGTACAACTTTGAACTCCTGCCTAGATTGGCAACGCAAGTCATTTCGTGCTTAGTGCCCTCAAGTGCAGTAAATACGAGAATTAAATTAAAATATCTGATTAGGTGTGGTGTTCTCTTTTTACGTTCAATTATAATGTTAAAACATGCATGTATAAGAAACAAAAAACAAAGTAGGAATAGTACTGTTTGGACAGAACACGTAGTGACTACCTCTGTAGTAATTTAAATGTAAGTACTGGGTACGAATGGCGCACCTACTCGCCGCACAGCAACGTCTACTTAATATTAATGGCACATATTGTTCTGCATTATCTCAAGAGCATAATTCGCTAAGTGTGCAAGCTAAATCAACAGTTGACAAGCTATCCGGCGCAATAACATTGCTTGTGCTACGTTCGCCCGACCTTTGATGTCAACAAATATCTGGGTAATTATTCATATTACATTAATGTATCGCAAAACTTTACACTGTTAGGATGTAACGACACCATTAAGCTAAAGCATTAAAGAAGAGGTCATTTGTAAATTAGTATTTGACTCAGTAATTAATGGCCTATTAGTCTATTACAGACAATACAATCAGTGGCAAGAAGGGAGACACCGTCTTCCGTGTGTATGGTATTCAAATGTATACCATAACTAAGGTAGCCTGGAGTACATATATCCAAAAGGATGCGCTAAATATTGATAAAAAAAACTAATGTATAAGTACATATATTACCACGTGGATTGGAGTTGTTAATTTTGTATGCATCAAGAGGAACGTGATAGAACTAAGTGCCTAGTTTCGTATGTTTGCCTGACGTTAATCAAAATGCTCGCTTACTTTTAGCTCTAAAAGAAACGCAAGAAGATCGCTAAAACAAGATAAGGCCTGGTGACAACTTGTGTAACTCGACAACTCTGCCTCAGAAGTTCCTGGAAATGACAGCCCCAGGCCCCCGCTCCGCCCGCAGCCCGCCGGCTCCGCAAACCACTTTGCACCATCCGATACTATCTCTTACAATGCATTTTCCTTACAAAATAAGTTTGCTCGCCACTCTTCGATAGATATCGAGAAGTCCCGAACTTTTAAATCCGTCCGATTCGAAAGTTTTCCCTACAAAGTCGTTGCGATTTGATAAATTATTTTATAGAGAAACTTGCCGTGGTGCCCCACAGTGCATCCACGGACTTGAATTAATTTTTATTAGGCTATAAGTTAGTTCGCAATCGTGACTGTAACAAATTGATCGACACTTAGTTCAAACTCTTTAAAATGGCGTAAAGTATCGGGAATGACTTCTCTTCTTCCCTTGCCATTAAATTCTAATTTCATTGTTAGTTTAAGTTTAAAAACAAACACATAAATTGATAATCTTATGGTTTTATAATTACAGTTACAACATCATTTTCCTATTACCATATGTCAAAACTTCACGATAAGTGATAGTTCCTGAATGCAGATAGGTAAGTAGCGTGCGCGGTTTTCACAAAATTCCCCTTCATATTTCAATATGTTTCAACGTTGCACCTCAAGCCAGGATAGTGCTCCTTAATCTCTGTCAAGTGATATCGCTGGTCATAAATCACGACGATGGCGAGACAGATTGAACTTAAAACGACAAACACATACGCTATTATAATCTCTTCTTAATGAAAACCTTTGTAGACGCTGAACAGTTGCTGTGACGATTTAATTTGTAGTTGCACGATTATCTGGATGAGTTACGATGCAATAGTGAAACTAGTCTTCAGAATATATTGATTTAAACTTTCACGATTCTCACACATTATTTATACTAAACGGGACTTAATCGCGTATAATTAAATTATTTATTTACCTCACTGAGGTCTCCCGATGTTTCGGATGTGTTACAACCAGAGGCGGCTCGCCCTAAGGAGCGCTGGTGCAGTGAACTCCCATAAATAATTATAAAAAAATTATACTTATTAATCTTATTATTAATATTGCTATTTAACAATCTTAAAAAACGACTGTAACAAGAAAATAATTGCCTTTACACATTACAAGACCATACCATATACCCATCATCCCATACACCGGTACTGTATCATTTCATAGGTAACGCGCGAGGCGGAGCGCTCACGATTGCGCTCCTATGAAACAAGATTCAGTACATTGCCTAATACAAAATCCAATAAAAGTGAAAGAGAAATTTCGCCACAGTCCTGCGCGTGAAACAGAAGATTTTCCATGAAAAAATAGCCAAATTCGATTCGGAGCGCCGCTCACGCGACGTTGCCGGTTAATTTTACCGCCCGAACGCGCGACAGCGATTGCGTGCGACGTTGCCGCTCCTACTCCGATATAAACAAACACTAGTCAACTTAAATGCATGCGCGCGAATGCAAATTCGGGTATTTTCTAATTAATAATCATTTAAGGCTTGTATACCCGCTAAAGTCCTTGAGCGTATGGGCGGAGCCTCGACCCTCTCCCCGCGCAAGTCGCACAACCCGCCGTCGTTTATTAAGTGTTACATAGATTAAGTTACAGACGCGTTATCGCGCATCGTTACCAATGCAAGGGTGGACGTGGGTGGGTGACATTCGTCATGCTTAATTGAAACGTGATATATGTCATACGTAAATTACATAATTGATTAAGTTCAAAAATTATGTCCCTACTATTATAATACTATTTACTTACGATTAGTGTAGTTCCGTCAGCACGGCTAGCACGAGACAGCCGCGACATACACTCGATTTTTCTCGCACTATCGGTCTCTCTCTTATTAGAACATTAGGAAAGAGAGGTATAGTGTGAGAAAAATCGAGGGTATGTCGCGGCCGTCTCGTGCTAGCCGTGCTAGTGAAAACTAAATTCGTTCGAATAACTCTCATTGTCGCTCGAACTAGCAAGCGCGACAGAGAGGGAGATACACAAACGAAGTTCGGTTTCGTTTCGCGGTAGGCCCTCAGCACGCCTAGCACTAGACGGCCGCGACATACTTTCGATTTTTCTCGCACTATACCTCTGTTACTAAATATTCTAATAAGAGAGAGACGGATAGTAAGAAAAAAATATAAAGGTAATAATAATAATCCATACCTGCCCTTATTTCTTAATGTCGCTATTAATAGGGGCCCATCTAGCAGTTAGCGAGTCACCGTCTGCCAGAGATAAAATGTGAAACAGTTTTATTGGGCAGGCGTCCGATGTTTTATTTAGATTCCATCAACTAGCAATAGACTCTTACACCCCAGCGGGTGCTGTTTCTGTGTGCGTCCCATGACACGGTCAGAGACAGCATCCGCTTGGTGTACTCCTTGCATTTCATTAAAATGTCAAAAGGGCCTCTACGTGTTCGAGAGCTCCACGCACGCCTCCCAAAGGTCCGGGACATCATTGTCCCGTGAGCGGGAACGACATATAATCCATACTATCCATACTTCCATATCCATACTCCATACTAATATTATAAATGCGAAAGTGTGTCTGTCTGTCCGTTACCTTTTGTGTAAGTGTAAGGTTGTTAAGTTTTAAACTAATTTTCGGTATATTTATTACGTTCTACTTCCTTGATTTGATGATGATGGCGTGTACAGTCAGCATCAGATAGTTAGTAGCATCCAAAGTAGCCAAATATATCGTAACACATTCCTTACTCCTACTTATAGTAACAAAGACTATTTCGATGAATGTACGTTCCGATATATTTGGCTAACTTGGCTGCTACTAACTATATTATGCTGACTGTACAGAAATCGGCCTCGGGTAAATATATACTTATAGATTAGTTGTACGTTAACCATACTTTGTTTCATATCAAATAATATTATAACTCTGTATCGAACTTGGAGTTGGCATGCAACCCATAGGTAGGTACTTACAATATTTGCCAAGCCCACTATTTTTATTAGAACTTATTCTATTAACACTTGACAGTCATTAATACGAGCAGATAAAACAATATTGTTTCTATAATTGTTCATGCTCCTAAGCAATAGATATTGTAAATATATTTACTAATAAAATGTCTGGTTTTAGCGATTTCCCAATTTTGATACTGTTTAGATATTTGATACTTTGATAGAATAGGTATTTACTTGTGTATTCTTTTTCCTCTTCTCTTGTAAAATTTCATATATATATAATTATTTCCCTCCTGCGCTTATTTAACTCCAAAGACCCAAAATAATTATTGAAAAATTTGTGAGACCTAAGCTAAGACGTACTAACTCTAGTATCGTAAGTTTGTATGTTACTAACAATCTATGGGCAACTGGCCTGAAATAAAGAATTTATAATTATTATTTCCCATCTTAAACTAAAAACAAAATCTAAACTATACCTACGTAAATGTTAATTAGGTACAAACGCCAACACAGTTAACTGACCATCCTGTATTTATACAAGAACCTTATTACAATGCACATAAAGTGCACGGATGGTCAGTCAGCTGTCTTGTCTATAGTACCTACTACTTTACAAACCACGAAATAGATTGTCCACTCTATGCAACAAAATTATCTGTCACTAAAAACTAAACTATACGCAAATGTTTATTAGTTACCTACTATACGAATCACAAAACGGATTGTCCACTCTATGCAACAAATATAGTCCACAATTTCCACAAATATTTAAAATTTCGGCGCAACGCAAATTGACACAGGTCCGTCATGCAACGTGTCTCGTCCCGCACTGACCGTATGGACGAAAACGGGGAGGCGTAGGAACTTTGGCGGAATATTACAGAAAACGAGATAAATTTTTAAGAAAATTAAGAAAGTAAGAAAATGATGCCCTTGTTCATTATTGTATGAAGAAAGTTATAAAATTTCATATTATTCTGATAAAAAATGGAGCAGTAAAATGATTACAAGTGAAAAAATAGGGGTGACTTTAGATTTCTTTTTCTCTAATTTTTATTGTTAAAATGGATTTCTACGAAAACTATGACCCGTCGCATATCTTGCAGATTATGATATATTTTTTCCTACAGCAAAAATGTTACGTTATAATGTATAAAACGGTTACAAAACAACTCATTTTCACGAAAATTTCGAATGTGGAGCCTTAATACGTGTTGAAATAGCCTGTACTTATCAGTTATTTCTTGTGAGTGTTAAAATGGACAATTATAATGTGGCGTTCATAAAGGAATGTGAAAAAACGTTACAAATTCGGCTTGAATTGAATGCAAAGGGACCGCGACGGCCTGAACTTGACCTTACGCAATCATGTACGACGAAAACCAAAACATATACTCGTGTGTTTAAATCCGAATAATAATATGCGAAAAGTGTGAAAACACCATAGTTCTGTGGTGGTGATGAGAGTAACAAACTATTTTGTTTTCCGTGTGTTTCTGCTTAGGCTGAAACGGGCGTTAACGACCTAGCTCATCTCTCAATCAAGATGAAAATAACATTCACAATCTCGGTAGGTACCATTTATGTGTTACATGAACTGCAGTTATTATAGCGTCTATCGGACGACAAGATATTCGCAAGACACTAGATTCCGCGTAAGTACCGAAAGTCTATACGCGAGTTCAATGACCGTGTTGACGAAAACAGGCATATTTTAAGAAGGTTAATAGATTGTGCACGATGAGTCTTCGGAATCCCTGAATCCCGGAATCTGCTAACGCTATGTATTTTCATTGTTTTATTTCAAGTGAACACCCATACAATTTTGTCACGAGCCGCCTCTGGTTATATGGGTTTTATATGTTACAACATCCATGGTCACGGGACAACTGGCTTGAGCGGGTATCAACATCTTCTTGCTGCGTGGGTTTTCCGAACTACCCGCATTTGGTCTTTATTAACCACTTGTACACTAGGGTTGTCACCCGGCCGACACACAACACTAATAATGTCCGGTGATATAACGGACGATGTTTCTTGACTCTGGCATTTACTTATGACAGGATTCCACGAAGATGAAATCTTAAAACCGTCATCCCGGTAGTCTTCAGAATGTTCAAAACATGACGGTAAAACATTCAATTCTAGTTTATCCTGATTTACCGAGCATGAAAAAAGAAACATATTTTTGTAACTACAATAAAATTAACTCATCGTTAGAATTAACTTAATTTCAAAACAGATGAATTTAATTGTATGTATGTATATTCATGTTTTTAAGGAGTTGGGCGCGATCAATTTTCTGTAAAATTAAGATAGTTTTAGATTTTACGGTATCTAAGTGCTTACTAAACAAACACAATAATTGCATTTTTGCTTTTTAATGTAGAGTTAAGAGACTTGCAGTTGTGCCATCTATAAATCACACACTCATTGTTATACAATAACCAGAATACATAAACGATAGATATATAAAGGTAGGCAAGATTAATCGAGCAGCGCGCCCGTTGGCGCCGGAAACGCATCCATATCTGTCCACTACCGCCCATTCTGCCTTTCCGCTCGCCTGTAAATATGTATACGGGTGTGCCAAGCTCTTAAGGTATTCTTCGATTCAACTTCACGGTACACGGCAAACAATTTCAGTTGCATTAACTCTCAGTAAGGCGACTTCCTGACTTGACGGGGCAGGTGTCGGTATGCAGTATTTTTTTTACTTTGACGTAGATATACTGTCAGTATTACATTATCGCAGTAGTAATAGAGAGAATTAGAGAAATAGAGAAAATTAACTATGCCTTACATGAGAAGTTTACTAAAAATTGTTCTCATGTCTGGCTTCAAGCCAACAGTATTTATTTAGGACATTTTGACTATGAAATGAATGGGAATGAACTTAATTCTAGAGGCAAATATAAACTCGCCAAATGTATAAATAGTGTGTTAAAGAGTGTTAACGAATCTTTCTATAATAAAGGTACTTTTTATAATTAACAAACCTAGTCAACCTAGTAGGCGAATGAAATCAACCACCGAGGAAGTTAGCATTTCCTACAAATATATATCAGTTTTACACCAAAATATAAATGGCTTAATAAATAAGGCTGATGCATTAAGTGTCCATCTACAAGGTTTTATGAAGATTGGAAAGCCTATTGACGTTATCTGTATAACAGAACACAACATGAAATTTGATGACGAAATGCAATTAATGATAGTCAATTATAGCCTAGCTGCTCATTTTTGCAGAAAACGTAGAGATGGTGGATCATGCATATTAGTGAGAAACATTCACAAATATAAGAGTCTACCAGAGATTGCAGAACTTTCTATACCACATATAATTGAATGCTGTGCAATTGAACTGACAGATCACAAAATCGTAATCATTACTATATACAGAGTTCCTAAAAATGACAATGCACGCATGAGAATATTTTTCGATAAGTTAAGTAAAATTCTGAATAAATTATGTTATACAAATAAAAAAGTAATTATTAGTGGTGACTTCAATATTGACATACTCAAAAGAACCGCAGTCTCAGTAGAATTTAAGAACATATTTCACAGTTATAACTTAAGACTAAGCATAATAGAGCCGACCCGATTATGTAGCAAAACATGCATAGACAATATCATACATAACATTAGAGGAAGCAAAGCTGAAGTTATCGAATTCTCCGATCACACAGCACAAGTTTTAACATGTCCAGTTAAGAGAACAAATGTTCTGACTCACTGGTACGTAAGAAAAGAGATCTCAGCCAAGGAAATATTGACAAGTTCATTGAGTGCCTGCAAAATCTAAATTTTAATGAAGTTTACTTATCTGTTGATTCTAGTGAAGCCTACGATGAATTCTCGGACCTTTTCGAATTATTTTATAATCTATGCTTCCCATACCAAAGATGCAAAATATCCTCCATTAAAACCTGTATGGATCTCAAAAGGTATTAAACAGTGCTGCAGGCGTAAGAGATATTTGCTATGGAAGTGTCGTTTATCCCCTGAACAAGAAGATAAAGAATATTTCAGAAAATACTCGAAACGACTCAAAAAAATTATTAATCTAACTCAAAAATCTCAAAACAATTATCTCATTAAGAATGCGCAAAATAAGTCTAAAGCGACATGGCAAATAATTAACAGTTCTAAGTCAAATCAACCAAGACATTATATTTCAGAAATATTTTCACATAATAATATACAAACTACTAATCCAAAAAATATTGCGCAAGAATTAAACAATCATTTTATGGACCAAATTCAACCAATTAATATAGTAAATAATAATTCCAATTCTGATAATTCTAATATCTATTTAACTAACAATTTGACATTTAATTCTCTTAATTCTATTTTCATGCAACCTTCTAGTTCTGATGACATTCTAAAAATAATAAATGGCTTGAGGAATACAAGCAGCACTGGGTTCGATGGTGTAAGTACATATATAGTAAAAAAAGTATCTCATATAATTTCACCTCTACTTAGTTATATCGTAAATTTGTGCATTAAATGTGGAAGCTTTCCAGAAAAATTGAAATTTACAATTATAAAACCTCTACACAAAAAACATAGCAAACCCATAGCGCTTATTCCTATTTTCTCAAAAATTATAGAAAAGTATATTTATAATAGTGTATCTGAAGGCAACACAATCACTGGCAACACACACTGGTCAAAGACTCTCGTCTTGAGACACTGCGGAATATTGGGCGAAAGGATGTGCCGTAGCTTCCCGAACGCTGCCCAGCCGAGTCGGATTCGACGATTGACCTCTTTCTCGAAGTTGGACCTACCTAACTGGATAGTTTGTCCTAGGTATACATAATCGTCTACAACTTCGAGTGTAGTGTCCGATTGTAATGTAAATTGGTACTACATGGGTATTTGACATGATCTTCGTCTTATCCATGTTCATTCTTAGACCAACTCGTTCGGAAGCTTTATTGAGGTCATCGAGCATCGTGCTTAAGTCCTCCATGGTCTCAGCCAAGACTACTATATCGTCAGCAAACCGAAGGTGAGTGATGTACTCGCCGTTGATGTTGATGCCTAGCCTTCTCCAGTCCAGAGTTTTGAAAACGTCCTCCAGTGCAGCGGTGAACAGTTTTGGAGAAATAACATCTCCTTGCCTGACTCCTCGCTGCAACGGAATAGGTTTCGAGTTCTGGTCCTGGAGTCGAACTGACATAGTGGCGTTCGCGTACAAACACTTCAGCAATTCGATATAGCGATAGTCAACTTGGCACCGCTGGAGAGACTGTAGTACAGCCCAGGTTTCAATCGAATCGAAGGCTTTCTCGTAGTCCACGAACGCTAGGCAGAGGGGCAGGTTATACTCCTCGGTCTTCTGTATAACCTGACGGAGCGTGTGGATGTGGTCTACGGTACTAAAGCCTCTTCGGAAACCGGCTTGTTCGGGAGGCTGGAAGTCATCTAACCTGCGTACGAGACGATTTGTAATGACCCTCGAAAACAGCTTATGGGTCTGTAGTTCTTCAGCAGGGTGTTGTCACCCTTTTGGAAGAACAGCACCACCACCCCTCCGTTCCATGCCTTTGGAGTTCTTCCTTCCAGTAAGACGGAATCGAACAACTTCTGAAGGGCCGTAAGGACTGGTTTTCCACCCGCCTTCAGGAGTTCGGCTGTTATTCCGTCTTCACCGGGTGCCTTGTTGTTCTTGACCTGTAATGGCTCTTAAGCCATTACAATCTCGTACAGGCTGATGTCCGGGATGTCGTCGGTATCGGTCTTCCGCCCGACCAACTTCGGGTCTGCGTGTTGACGTGTATAGCTGAACGCAATAATTTGTTTGTAAATGAGCAAAAAGGTTTCCGTAAAAACATGACGATTAACATGGCTATCTTTGACTTAGTAGAAACGGTTCTAAAGAATATGGATAAAAGGATCCCAGTATGAAGGCGTTTGACTATGTTGACCATAGAATACTTTTAGACAAGCTATATCGCTACGGAATACGTGGTAATATCCATGCTTTAATTCAATCTTATTAAAGCAACAGAAAACAAACAACTCAAATAAGTAAAATATGTTTCAAGACAAAAACGGAACAGATCTACCCATCGGATGTACAAGAAATCCGTTATGGCGTACCACAGGGGAGTGTTTTAGGACCTCTGCTATTTCTCATTTATATAAATGACATGCCTAACACAATTGACCACCCCATGGTTCTCTTTGCCGATGATAGTACAGTAATCTTCTCTGGGAAAAAATTGCAATCTTATGAAGCTGGTATTAACAAGAAATTAAATACAATTATAGAATGATTAACAAAAAATAATTTGAACATTTATTTAAGTAAAACAAAACTCATGACATTTCAGCAAAGAACGAATTATGTGCCTAATCTTACAATAGCTTATAAAGGACAAAAAATTTAAGACACTGACGTAACAAAGTTTTTAGGATTAAATATAGATGATAAGTTGACATGGAAATATAAAATTGACTCTGTATGTAAGAAATTAAATCAATTCTCCTATGCATTATATAATATAAGAAAAAAAGTTAATCTGGCTGCCGTGCTTACCGCATACCATGCATTTGTGACTTCAACTTTGAGATACGGTATAATATTCTGGGGGAACTCGACAGATCGAGAAATTGCGTTTCGAGCGCAGAAAAAGTGTCTAAGATCTTTACGTTGTATCAGTTCTTTGGAATCTTGTAAGCCCCATTTTCAAAGACATAAGATCCTAACTCTTCCTAGTTTGTATATCTATGAAATGTGTGTTTTCGTGAAATGTAACTCCCATTTGTACCTAAACTTTAAGAGCACTCGTTTACAACATAAAATAAAATACCCAATGATACCCAAAACAATGTTATTCCAAAAAAATTTTGTTGGAATGGCACCGAAGATATTTAATAAACTAGCAACGTGTTTAATGTCAATAGATCAACTACATATATTTAAAAAAGCGTTAAAAATGTTCTAGCTCATAGAAGTTATTATACCATAAATGAATTCATAAATGATAGTGACTTTCACATGCATGCTCAACAATTTGTAAGCCGTAAGGCGCCACATACTGAAACTAACCGTAATTCTGTAACATCCTGTAACCTATGTTGGACAAATAAATGATTTTATCTTTATCTTTTATCTTTATCTTTAATATCATGTGAGGAAGTGGGGCGGTTCGCTTGCAGTACTGCGTTCGTACCGCCGGCATTCAAATGAGTAAATCCCGATTCTCGCATGCCGCGTAAGTACGCACAGTAAAGAATCGGTACTGACTCAACAGACAGTTGACAGTGACAGCTTACTGATATCGTACCGCCACCGTACCGATAAATCAGGAACTCGCCTAAGCCATATTTAGAACTTTCTATGTAAATAGTATAACATAAATATTTGCATTAATGACTTCATCGTTTAAGAACATAGGCTATTAATTATACAAACTGTGCTTGTTTTCTTAGAGGAACATTTTAACCCTAACATTTGTGCTTAAGTAATTCCCCTAGAAACCGCTTTCCGTAGATTATAGAGATGTCTAGAAGTGCGTTCTGTAAACAAAAAAACTTGTATGTACAACTTCTTACCTTAATTAGGTACATATGTAACAACAATGTATTTAATTAATAGTAAGAGAAAAGAACTAAGAAGAGAAATTGTATATTTCCTCTTTTACTTATTTCGACCATACAAAAATTAGTCACGTACCTACTCATTTACTTATCTGCCACTGTCGGCAGGATAATAATTAAACATAAAATCGCCAAACAAAACATCCAATATAAAACAACGCATCTCGCTCTCAAATTCGGCTTTCCTACTTCATAATCTAAACAAATTTTCGTTCAACTGTAGGTTCCTTCTAGTGAACTTTTCTATTTCCACGCGTACTTGTAGAGGAAAGTGGGGTAAGCGCAGTGGTGCACAGGAAATTAAATCGGTGCCACCTAACTTGAAACTTACATAATCTTGTTCCCCACTGCTTCTACGAAAACAGATTTATGTAGAAAATTTTCCGTACAGCTTCCTTTGTTTTCTACAACGGGAAAAAACGGCATAAACTGCGGTGCAACTAATCCTGGGATCTGAATTCTATACATTTTGGAATAACGTGAGTAATGAAATATTACATAGATTTGTTCTGTGCCGTTGTCGTCAAATATATCGAGCGAACAAGGAGTAAATATTAGAGACTTTTGTCACCTATCGTGAAATTAAAGTATTCCTGAAAAAAAAACAAAATCATTTATTCACAATAAATTCTTAGAGAACACTTAGAGGTTGAACAATAAACGATATTATGCATTAACAGTTAGCTTAGGTATAGCGATGGCCTTTGAATGTATTTATCGATAAAAGGCTCTTTTTTCCAGCGTTTGCAATTGCCTTAAAAAAATCTGAAATAGTCTAAATTTGGTAAGGTCAGTAGTTTATCGTAGTAGCGTGTAGAGAGACCCACATTTGAAACTCTACTTAGTCTAGTTGAAATTGCTAATAACTTTAATTTTATTCCTAGCATTTCTATTATGAATGTCGCAACCTCTTGAAAATAGCGCTTGGTTTTTTCTTACGTACATAATATTTTCGTAAATGGGTCATACACAGATTTAGGTTCGCGTCTCTCCTGTGGACATTATCAAAGTTAAGGGCTACGAAGCCTAATTTTTGTTTGGACTCTTAATCCGCATAAACGGCGTCTCCTCTTCTATATTACTATTCGATAAAAACATAATTTATATGCACGTGAGCTCTTAATTATTGACCACAGGAGAGACGAATTTTGTTTTATACACTGTATATGGGTAAACACACCCGCGTCCAAACACTTAATAAATATTGTTACGTCCACGGGGTGGGTAACGTGATAGAAAATACACTAATTGATCACTAATTAAAAGGAATGCAAACTTTATTACAAAATTACAAATTAACAAGGCTTACTTAATAAATCAATTCACTATGACGCACTTTTCAGTCGCTTCGCTTTGAGATTCGCCCTGTTCGCAGTTTAATTCCAAACTCTCCTCCGCTGCGTTGGCGCGCGGCTTATATATCCGGAGCCCTTCGCACTAGAACATTCCGGAGAAATCTTGAATAAACGGTCCAAGGTCCAATTCTAGGAACGGCGACCCCTCGGTTCATGAATGTTCCAGAGCGTCTAGATTGTTCGATGCTCGTTCGACCCGACGACTGGAACATTCCCGAATATGCTGTCCCTTTCTAGTTGTCTCTTTCACACACTTCTCGAACCTTCTCAATCTAGATGTCTCTAGAGAATAGTGCTGTCTCTTTCTAGTTGTCTCTTTCACACACTTCTCGAACCTTCTTAATCTAGATGTCTCTCTCTAATAGTGCTGTCTCTTTCATTCCTTCGAGAAATTTCGCCATATAATGAAGTGTGCTTCAAAGGCCCATAAGGGGTCCTGAAAACGCCTGAAAACGGGTTTTCAGGTTATCGCGCCATCTGATAGAGGCTGTCCTGAAACGGACTGAAAACATGTTTCAGGCGCCTGAAAACAACGGCAACTAGGGTGAATTTTCAATCTTCTAGTATGTGGAAGAGCCACCTCTGAAACGGCCTGAAATCACTTTTCAGCCTGCTGAAAACGCTTCTAAAGCATGAAAAATCAAGTTTGAAGTTTATACCACCGGCGCAACACTACCCCCTCCTAAGACATGCTCGTCCCGAGCATCATTGTTTCCGTGGTACTTCGCCAGTCGGTCAACATGAACAACCTTGCAGGGACCACGTGGATTTCGCTGTATCCGATATGTGACGTCATTGATTTTTGTGACTACCCTATATGGCCCTTCCCAGTTTGGGGACAGTTTTGGAGATTTTCCCTTTTTCCGCATCGGGTTATGTAGCCACACCCAAGAACCTTCCTCGAATCCAATTTGGTTAGCCTTCCTATCGTATCGGGTCTTCATTCTCGTGCTAGCTTGAAGCCCGTGTTCACGAACAAGACTGTGAACGTCAGCAATCCGATCCCCTAAATCACTTGCATACTCTGTGATAGATCTTGGAGCATCAGGAGGACGTCCAGTTAAAAGATCTGCCGGTAAATGAAGCTCTCTTCCAAAATTCGCATATGCTGGAGTAACTGCCGTACTTTCATGGATTGCTGACCTATATGACATCAAAAAGAGTGGAATATGCCGGTCCCAATCCTTTTGGTGACTCTCAACAACCTTGGCCAGATGTCTCTCCAGAGTCTGATTGAATCTCTCCACCATTCCATCCGATTATGGGTGATATGCCGTAGTCCTCGTCTTATGCATCCCCATGATTCGACAAGTCTCTTGAAAAACCGCAGATTCAAAGTTCCTGCCTTGATCGCTGTGAATTTCCAGAGGTACTCCAAATCTACAACAAACTTCATTTACTAACTTCTCTGCTATAGTGACTGCTTCCTGATTAGGGATGGCAAACGCTTCAGGCCATTTGGTGAAGTAATCCATCACGACAAGAATGTACTTGTTTCCGGAGTCAGATGTCGGGAACGGGCCTGCGACGTCTAGCGCAATTCTTTCCCAAGGTGCTCCAACATTGTACAGTTTGAGCGCTCCTCTACTACGGGTGTGCGGACCTTTAACTGCTGAACAGTTAACGCACTTCTTGCACCAGTTTTCGACATCTTCACGGCAGTGAATCCAATAAAACCGTTGTCGGATTTTCATCAAGGTTCTTTTCACTCCTAGGTGTCCACCAGAAGTACCGTCGTGGAAACTTCCCAAAACATCTTTCACTCTTTTCCTTGGAACGACTACTTATAGATGAGCATCCTTCCCATTCGCCGATTCCCATTTCCTGCATAGTACGCCACTATGCATAACCAAGCTGTCCCATTGTGCCCAATAGCTTTTCGTTACCGAACTCATCGGAGCTACTTCACACCATCTTGGTTTGGGTATTCCTGCAGTAATCCAGTCAAAAATCGGCTTTACGTCAGGATCCTCTTGCTGAGCTAGTTGCATGACTTCATCACTCCACTCTTCGCTGACTGTGTCAGTTCTCAGCATCCTTAAACATTCCTTGGCCTCTTGTCTAAGACAATGCTTACAGTCGTCGGGACAAGGTCTTCGAGAAAGGGCGTCTGCGTTTCCATGTGATTTCCCACTACGGTGTTCGATGTCAAAGTCATAATATTCCTGAAGCTGTTCAATCCAGCGTGCCACCTGGCCCTCGGGATTTTTAAACTCCAGCAACCATTTCAGAGCAGCATGATCAGTCCTGATACGAAACTTCCGCCCTAACAGGTATCTACGGAAATGCTGTAACGTCTTGACGACTGCCAGCAGTTCCCTTCGAGTGACACAGTAATTTCTTTCTGGCTTCGACAACGATTTGCTAAAGTAGGCGATTACAACTTCATTATCTCCTTTTTTTTGCGACAAGACTCCTCCAATTCCGGTATTACTCGCGTCCGTGTCAACAATAAAATCTACTTCGGGATCTGGATACCCCAGTATTGGTGTTTCACAGAGTCTTTGCTTGAGGTCGTTGAAACTTGCCGTACACCGATCCGTCCAATCAAACTGTCGTTTCTCTTCCGTCAGTTCGTGCAATGGTTTTGCTATATCCGAGAAGTCCTTCACAAACCGCCTGTAATATGAGCACAGTCCTAAAAATGCACGTACTGCAGTTTTGTCCCTGGGTATCGGCCAATCCTTCACGGCACTTATCTTCTCAGGATCTGTCTGGATACCATCCTTCGAAATCACATGTCCCAAGTAGTTAACCTTTCGTTTGAAAAGTGAACATTTCTTTGGACTCAGTTTAAGGTTTGCCTCTCGTAACTTAGACAATACTTGCTCCAATTTGCCGAGGTGATCATCGAAGTCTCTACCAACGATGATAATGTCATCCAAATAGACCAAGCAAGTATCTCCCAGCAATCCAGCTAGTATTTGTTCCATCAATCTCTCAAATGTCGCTGGTGCATTGCATAATCCAAACGGCATAACATTAAACTGCCAGAGCCCCTTTCCGGTTGAGAAAGCCGTTTTCTCCTTATCACTATCCTTGATCTCAACTTGCCAATAGCCACTTTTTAAATCCAACGTAGAAAACCATTTCATTCCATTCAAAGTGTCTAAGGTGTCGTCGATTCGAGGTAACGGATAGCTGTCTTTCTTCGTGGCATCATTCAGTCGACGGTAGTCGACGCAGAATCTCATGGTCCCGTCCTTCTTCTTCACCAAAACTACGGGAGAACACCACGGGCTTGTTGAAGGTTCAATAACGCCACCCTTCTTCATTTCCTCGATCATGTCTTCTACTTCCTTCTCCTGGGCTACTGGAACTCGCCGGGGTCGCTGTCGTATAGGCATGACGTCACCAGTGTCGATCCCATGCTGTACGACTCCAGTTTTTCCGATGTCAGTGTCATGCGCAGAGAAAACATTGCTGTATCGCAACAGCAATTTACGTGCCTTACTGAGCTCTTCCCCGGTAAGATCGTTTCTGGAGCCATCTAATAACCTTTCAATGTCTATTGGAGGCGCAGAACACCCAGGGTTTTCGCTCTCCGTAGAACCTTGACAACTTCGTATCCAAGAGATTTCCTCACATGATCCAACTAGAGCTCCTTTTCTAAGGACGCACTCGGTGTCACTTAAATTAAGAACTCTCACAAAGGTTTTAGTCGATGTTGTTACCACCGTGCGGGCTGTCATCCACGGTTTAGCATCATTGACCTTTTCCACAACAACACAACGATGACATCCTTGTTTTGTGCTGTACGGCAATCGCACTGGAACTAGTACCTGTGCCCTCGGTTGGAGGATCGTTCTTCTAGTACAGTAAACATTCCCATTTACTCCGCCCTCCATAGGCACCTCATCAGGCCCAAATTTCAGTACTCCAACCTTCAAGTCAATTTTATAGCCATGGCCTCTCATAAAATCCAGCCCAATAATGCAGTCGTCGATAATGTTAGCTACAATCACCTTATGCCAGTAGCTCTTATTACCAATTTTTAAATTCACCTCTCGCTCCCCCTGTATGGGAATGTACTGGCCGGTAGCGGTTTGCAGCTGGAGATGCCTAGGTTGGACTAGATGATCTCTGGTCAGGTGCTTCAGTAGCCGAGAACTGATAACCGTCCGAGAAGCTCCGGTGTCGATGGTAAGGTGACATGGTACTTCACCAATTTTTCCTTTGACAACCAGACTATTCCCGTCACTAGCCTGTGAGATCA
Source organism: Epinotia bilunana (assembly GCA_947049275.1). Lineage (NCBI taxonomy): Eukaryota > Metazoa > Arthropoda > Insecta > Lepidoptera > Tortricidae > Epinotia > Epinotia bilunana. The sequence continues at coordinate 10,085,249 of OX346269.1, read as the reverse complement.
TAACTGGGACATTCCGACCACCAGCCAGCACTCGTCCCTTAGTCCTGGCTTTTACCTGTTGCGGCCCGGATGTCACAGTACCTGTTGCCCTTGTCACTGGAGTCAGATCTCGTTCTTTCCTGCCCCTTTTCGGGCAACTGGTCTGGATGTGGCCACGTTCTCCACAATGGTAACATCGTGGCCCAAACTCACGATGTGGAGCAATCGGTTTCCTAAGAGATACTTCACGTACCCTATAAGGCCTTGACGGGTCCTGGCGCACAGCTTCTACTTCCAGGGCATGAGCCACCGCATCCTTCAGGCTCCCATGGTGTCCTAATCGCACTGCAGCCCGTACCTCCAAATCCCGTATTCCGTCAACGAAGGCCTGCACTAACGTGGTGTCCACAAAGGAGGCGGATGTACGTTGGTACGCCTTTCTGACCAACTTCTCAATTTCTAGGGCCCACTGCTGCAAGGTCTCGCTACGCCCCTGCGTCCTGTCCTTTAATTGAGCTCGGTACACGTGCTCCAGGTGCTTGTCACCGTAACGGGCCTCCAACGCCTCTAGAAGCCGGTCGTAAGTCTCCTCTTCTCCTAAGGCTTCTAATATGGTGAGAGCCTCGTCACGTAACGCTAAGGTTAGGGCTGTCCTGGCCTGCTCTTTACTCCAACCGTTAGCCTTGGAGACTGACTCGAATTGCCGCTTATAAGCTGTCCACGACGATGTACCATCGAAGGGAGGTACCTTGAATCGTCCACCTCCCGATACAGGCACCTCGACTGCACAGGTACTCGTACCACTGGCCACTTTTATTTCGAGCTTCTGGAGGCGATTCTTGTAGGTGTCGACTTCCTCCTTAACTGTCCCAATGGTTTCTCTAACACCATGAAGTCCAGTTTCAAATTTAATGTCCAAGTCAATCAGTTTCTCCTGGACCTCACACATCTCGCGCTTCCATTCAGTCGCGGTCTCCTGTACCTCTCGAAGCAGCCTCGATTGTTCTTCTTGCTTTTCTTCCTGTTTTCGGACCTGTTCCTGTTGTTGACGAGCTTGTTCTTCTTGCTTTTCTTCCTGTTTTCGGACCTGTTCCTGTTGTTGACGAGCTTGTTCTTCTTGCTTTTCTTCCTGTTTGCGCAGGCCCTCTACGATTTTTCGGACCTGTTCCTGTTGTTGACGAGCTTGCTCTTGTTGTTGACGAGCTTGCTCTTTTAAGAGAATTAAGATGGCATTGACGTCCAACTCTTGCTTATATGGGGTCGGTGAGTCTGATGGGCCAGCGCGCGACGCAGAGTCCTCACCTGCTGCAACTCGGCTCCGGGTCTGCACTCCCTTCTGCTCGTTCTCACGTGATGTAGTCGACATTTTCTATCCCACTTCTGACACCAAATGTTACGTCCACGGGGTGGGTAACGTGATAGAAAATACACTAATTGATCACTAATTAAAAGGAATGCAAACTTTATTACAAAATTACAAATTAACAAGGCTTACTTAATAAATCAATTCACTATGACGCACTTTTCACTCGCTTCGCTTTGAGATTCGCACTGTTCGCAGTTTAATTCCAAACTCTCCTCCGCTGCGTTGGCGCGCGGCTTATATATCCGGAGCCCTTCGCACTAGAACATTCCGGAGAAATCTTGAATAAACGGTCCAAGGTCCAATTCTAGGAACGGCGACCCCTCGGTTCATGAATGTTCCAGAGCGTCTAGATTGTTCGATGCTCGTTCGACCCGACGACTGGAACATTCCCGAATATGCTGTCCCTTTCTAGTTGTCTCTTTCACACACTTCTCGAACCTTCTCAATATAGATGTCTCTAGAGAATAGTGCTGTCTCTTTCTAGTTGTCTCTTTCACACACTTCTCGAACCTTCTTAATCTAGATGTCTCTCTCTAATAGTGCTGTCTCTTTCATTCCTTCGAGAAATTTCGCCATATAATGAAGTGTGCTTCAAAGGCCCATAAGGGGTCCTGAAAACACCTGAAAACGGGTTTTCAGGTTATCGCGCCATCTGATAGAGGCTGTCCTGAAACGGACTGAAAACATGTTTCAGGCGCCTGAAAACAACGGCAACTAGGGTGAATTTTCAATCTTCTAGTATGTGGAAGAGCCACCTCTGAAACGGCCTGAAATCACTTTTCAGCCTGCTGAAAACGCTTCTAAAGCATGAAAAATCAAGTTTGAAGTTTATACCACCGGCGCAACACTATAAAAGCCAGTGTTAGTATGATCGCAGTACATACTCTCACTGACATCTCCCACAAGTCTTCAGTAGATTTAACTTTAAGCTGCTTAAAGGTTTCTGACGATGTTTTCCGGATCTATGTATTCAAATTTAAATTCTGTTTGACATTAGCCTACATTCAAAAAACATGAACTTGAAAACATTTTATCGGTTTTTCTCGGTTCGCTGTTCCATAAATTGAAACCTCTTAAGTATCTCTAATAATAGTACATTACTACAGAGGCCGGCAAGTAAGGGTTGTCGGCCGAGTACATATAGACGGCCGAGCGTAGCGAGTCCGGATAGTGATGAACCTGGCAACCCCTTTTCACGCCGAGGTATATATAGTTCTTTTCTCGAGCATGTATTGAATTTCTAGAGAAACTAAAAGTAAACTAGACAATAAATATAACTAACACTATATATACTATATATTACAATTATTTCGTCGATTTTTTCGTCGGAACTCATATGAAATAACAAAATTAACACCGCACAATAAATCCAATAAAATAGAATTACAGAATGAAAAATTATCAATTTTGCATGAAATTTCATTATTCGTCTCTCCCTCTCCGCACCTGAAACTTGATACTTGGCTGCCTATTATAAGGAACGTAACGTCAATATTTCAAAAAAATATTGAATGATATTTTACTCAAAGAGAGATATTAAGTAATTAATTTTTTCGTTGAACTTATTGTATTCAAGGGGAATTCTTAAAATACTGCACTTAGATGTTTCGTTAAGTAGAAATATTTTGTATCTGCGAAAGTTTAGGTTAGGTTGGTATATTGACAGAAATTAAATATTCTTAGTAATATCGTAGTACCGACGTGGCGTGTGTCTAATGCTCGCAAAGAATTTAATTTTTAATGCAAATTTTCCAATGTCACAAAACCAAAAACTACCTCCAGAAAAATGTAAAGGGCTGTTTACTTTATCCAAGAGATTTGGTTTTAAAAATTTTGGAAATAAGATAAGGTTTTATATATTATTTTACATTACAGCTCCCCTAAAAAGTGCAGGAAACATTTTAAAATATGTCTCAATCTATATATATATATAAACGTAAAAGTCCTGACTGACTGACTGACTCAATCACTCACTTAAATCAACGCCCAGCCCAAACCGTTGAACCTAGAAAGCTGATTTTTTCACAATAGGTAGTTTATATAACGTAAGTACCCACTAAGATGGGATTTTTGAAAATTCCACCCTCAAGGGGGTAAAAAGGGGGTTGAATGTTCTCACTGACCCAAAATCGATTTCCACCCATAGTACATATGGGTAGCCATTTATTAGTCAATATATATCATCCGACTGCTAGCAGAAAAGTAGGTTAGGTTCAGTTAGAACCACGACCGTTATGGAACCGAACATCTACCAGAAATGCAGGTTAGGTTAGGTTAGAACTGCAATGCTCCCTGAACCGAAAAGAGGGTAATGTTTCATTTTACCTGCGAATTATTTTGTTAATTTAAAGTTTATTTTGGATAATCAAAATGGTTTCTTCTCTAACACCGTTAAATGGGGACGGCGGATAGAGATGGAAAGTTCTACGTCTTTTACATTAGATAAGTTTGCTTTCAAAACTATATGGTTAGCCCGGACTAACGTAAGTAAAACTACTGGACGGATTTAGGCAAGAATTACCAGTAATGTAGCTTTATTTAATAAATTATGAAAAAATATACAATTTAAGCAGACACGTCTGTTGATGATTATTAAGATATTTATCTTTGTAAAAAACTGAGTTTTCAATTTAATTTTAGCAATTCAAACTAATGAACTCATCGCACTGTTACCTTTTACGCTTAATCCCTGAACGGATTTAGATGAAATTTCCGTACAGATAATTTGACTCTTGGAAGGATATAGGATAGTTTTTATCACGGAAATCATCCCTTAAGATGGTTACTTTGTTTGGGACCCAAACTACTACAATACTACTACAATATTTTACTAGCAATCATTTTTCTAAGACGGTAACAAGTTCTACGCGGACGAAGTCGCGGGCAACAGCTAGTTTGGTATAAATGTGGAACGTAAAACCAAATCCCAGCGCCGTGCCATTACGGACCATAACTTTATATCGTACGGTTTATAATGTCACATCAAAATCTCGTTACTGCTGTTCCTTTAATGCTGCAATGTTATACTTATATTTAGAGTACGTTTCCGTGTATATAGTATAAGGATGTACCTATGTGTGTTGTGCTGGTATACTACCGACTTGGTCGCTTTTTACCGCTTTTTGCGGAGACCACAGGGTGAACGTGACGGGGTACGGCAAGCTTTATGAAAGTGGCATTAATTCTGCGGTAATACGAGGGTCGTGTGTACACTTATCGTACGATACCCTTTTTAGAGGCTAGGGCTTCCAGCGAGCCCTGATAACGATAACATGAATGACGCCTGCTTACATTCTTGGGGAAAATTGCCAGTGACAAGGTCCGGCAATAACCGTTTTGCGCTAGTATTAAAACTGGGCTTAGGTTCCTCCAGTGGTACTTTTCAAATCTTCTAATGAGAGGCAGTTTTTTTAGGTTGTGCATCGACACTGTAGATTTATTATTTTAGAAAGTTGCAATTGATTTCAACTGTTAGCAATGCTATTGATTACGTTATTTCATCTGCGTAGAACGTAAAGTAACCTGAAAGTCTAGGCCGGCATTCTAAAAGTCCTTTTAAACATTTTTCTTCCGCTAGTGCCGAGCACGGAGAAGGCAACATAAAACAGCATTAAGTATCGACAGTTCTAAGCTAGGCCGGGGCGATCGGCTGGGGATAAATTATGCTTATATCTGCTCGATAGTTTCACTTCCAACAATATTTCTTCCCCTCTTCCTACAGATTATTTATAAAGATATACGATTCATAATAAGTATGTTTACTCTTGTTATTGAATAAAACCATATACGAGTTTTTGTAAACATTCTCATAAATAAAATCTAATAAGCAGTCAGAAAATTAAAATTACGTTTAAAAGTTAACTTCGCTGGAGACTCATTTTAGTGAAGTGATGGACACAGAAAAAAACAGACTAAAAAAACCTCAACCTCTGACCTAAACTCTTGATTTTACTAATAAACAAGCGTCTTCTGGATATAACTTGTGCGTGACTGAAATATCGATGTGAAGTGTAATTTCCCCAGATTTTCCAATGACGCATTGCGCCCAACTGCAGGTATTCGAATCTAATTCCACGATGAAACTACCGAGCTCTAAACACAGGCTTAGCACAGATCTTGGAAGTTATTATGCGGAATGGAAACTGAAGGCTTACCAAATGCAGTGTCTAAACTCGGTCCGGCACCGCTGGAGCTGTGTGGTTCACAACAACCACTACCTGTCTCCCTCTGTTCTCCTCACCATACACCCCTATTATAACTTGAACTTGAGGTTCGTAATAACTACCCGTCATCGGAAGTTATTCTTATACTGGATCGCTTCAAACGAGTTTTCCGTAAGCGTTGTGAATATCAGCCTGGTGTCTGCCGCCGACACCGCTCGCCTGAGACGTTTCACTTCGAAGCTTCGATGCGGTTTTCTAAGACTCTGTCTTGTTCTATTTGCTAAACTTATTTTTCTCGAACATGCAATGAAATATTGACGTTATGCTCCTTATAATAGGCTGCAAAGTATCATTTTTCGAGTGCGGTGAGACGAGAGGTCCGTAATGGAAATTCATACAAACTTTAAGGCCTGCGAAGTCGTCCTGATTAAAAGAAGATCACAGAAGTCGGTAGGTACGAGTACATACTCCTTCTCTGTCGTCTGAAAAATTGGTTGATATCGGGCCGCGCAAATTATTCTTCCATTTTTTGAACTCTGCTAAAAACGACAAGATGTTAGCCGAACTTGCAAGCGATGTATCACAAATTTCCGCAATAGTGCCACCAACTATGGACCAACTATGAACATTGGCCGATATTGTTGGCAGTTTTGAACTAAATGCAATTCTAGTTGCTAGTTGCTTTGTTTTACTGAACCACTGTATGTAGTGAGTTTGATAATGACAATCACTTCAATGTTATGATTTACAATTACACCATAGCTAAGATTCGTATACCTAACACTAACGTTATACCTAACACTAAGTCCCTTATTGATAAACTTTCCTATGTCAAAAAAAGACAAACTTATAATTATAAAATCATAAATCATAAAATTTCGCAGAAAAAGTATAAGTAATATTACTACTTACATTTTTTCTATGGTTAGGACTGGATACACCGTCCTTATAAGTATATATCACTAGTATCACTTATTAAATCACTAATCACATAACAATCGTTCAGTAAGTATCGTTGTATAAGTAAACTTAAATCTAAGTGGGTACAAAGTTAGAATAAAGTAAACAAAAGACCGTTGAACAATGCCATGGCAACTCGTATGCATCGTTTGCTGGGCCGCCTTAAATGTAAACAAGTAGTATACGCAAAAACTTAACATAAAAATAATTACCACGGGATAAAGATTTAATATTTCTATTCAAGTAAATTTTTGGGTTTTATTGCCTATAGTAAGTGTATGTATGGCTATATATGTGCTTGTTTATGGGTGTGTATATGTGTTAATGCGTAAGTGCGGTGCAGATGAGCTAAATAGAACATTGTTTAATGAAAGAAACAATGTGATGGATCTTCAGCTGAAAAGTGGAATATTTTTCACACAATCTTAACTTATCAGTCTGACTCAGCCGGCTCTGTTGTTAGTTTTATTTCAGTTTTTCTCTATCGTGTTATTTTACGGTTAAGTAAATATTGACGTGCTACGTAAAAAATATAACAATCTTTGTTATTTTTATGTGGCTTGCGATTCGTGTTATTTTACAGGTTAGTGAATATAGACGTTCTACGAAAAAAATAACAATGTTTTATATTATGATGTAGCTTTGTTATATAAAATTCTTGCGATGCATGTACAGATGTAAAGGTAGCATCTATACATTTCAAATAATGGTTTTCAATAAAATTTCTTCAATATCGAATTTCAATTCAATGAAATACCTATAGTAAAAATAAACAGAAGTACCAAAAAATGTCATGGTATCGACACTATAAAATATTATGTTATAGGATAGCCGCACAGAAGATATCCTCGGCCATCAAATGGGTTCTCGTCGCCATATTGTATTTTACAAGTTCGCTAATGGTGGACTTTCGGAGATAGTTTGCCAGACTTTATGTCCAATGGAACGCCATTGATACATTTATTTGTTGTTTATTTGTCATTTATATTGGCAGAACCGTTATGTGTCAGTTACTGAACAAAATCATAGATAGGTGCATACCAAATCAACAAGCCAGTAGGTGTATTGAACGATAATGAATGTTTATATGTGATATAATTGTCCGCGCATAGTTAAGAGGTTGTACTGCGCTGTAAAAATGGAATAAACCTTGGCAAAACTACTGCTGCTATACTTCAAGTAAATTATTTGTTCAGTAACAACATTGAAATATTTTCACAAAAAAATCCTAATACATAAATATTCTTAATTTAAAGTGATGTTTAACGCAGCGTCCAAATTGTATCGCTGCAAACAAGGCGAAATAAATAGTAAACAGTCGAATATAACAAAAAACTGTGTTAAAAATCGGGTAAAAAAAGAAGGTGATAACGTACGAGTGTCGTTCAGTTTGGAATAGCCGCGGCCATTAAAGCTAACGAGCCGGGACGAGGACAAAATGTCCTGCCGTGCCAACAATGGCTACCTTTACCTTACACTGTACCTGAATATACTCGACATATTATCGCATATTGTGTTGGTAGACACGTCCGCCTTTATGCTTTGCTGACTTTGGAGTTTTCGCAGTTTGTTTTTAACGCACTATTATCTGCTTGTTGGGTTTAGTACTTAATGTTAACCCTTTCAATATTTTGATGGTAATTAAATGAGTGTCTGACACGCCGGCATCGCAGACGCTCGTGATTAATAATCGCGGATCGATCCGAAACATGTTGAGCGAAATTCGACCGTAAAAACATGAGTTAGCATAGCGTTTAATTATAATCTAAAATGTCTGAAATTCACGGGAGTTTTCTATCTAAATTCACTTTGTATATTCTTAATTTCGCACATATTTAATCAAAACTAGAAAAATATTTGCCTTGTTAGGCCGGATACAACCAAACAGGAGTCAAACGTGACTACATGTCTCCCGTTACACAGTGGAGTGTGTTCAATTATTTTGGAACTAAGAATGTTCTCGACGTGACAGTTGTCTCACGTCTATCGCCCAAATTGAAATTGACACGACCCTGCCTGCCTTTGTTACTGAGCCTTCTATTCTTATTATTACTTAGTTTTGTTCACTAAACATGGTATGCATGAAAATGGTTTTCAAAGTGCTTTTCGTTTCGTGAAGCCCGATTTACATACCTGAATTTGTTGTGAATAAATGAACACATTATTTTTAATTCATATCAGCCGAAAGACGTACCCTGCTGGACATAGGCATCGCCCAAAGAGTGCCAAAGTATCCAGCGGATTCCCGCGACCTTTACCTGGTCATCAGTCCACACCTTGTCGGGCGTCTACCCACGCTGCGTCTTCCGATACGTGGTCGCCACTCGAGAACAGAACCTCTCCGCCCCAAAGGCCATCTGTTCTACGTGCAATGTAGCCCACTGCCACCTAAGTTTAGCTATTCAGAGGGCTATGGTTACCTTAGTTCTGCTGCGGATAGCCTCATTTCTGATGCGATCACGCAGACAAACTTCTAGCAATAAGGGTAATGGAGAGGGCTACCTCTCCATTACCCTTTGGGTGACTTTGAGCCTTCTTATGAGACCCAGTAAGTGGCCACGCTTCATTGCCATTCAAAATGGTGACACGTAGGTTTTTTTAGACTCGATATCTTGTAATAGGATTCGTTTTGTGAGTCCACCAAAAATATAATCAATTCAGTGGTGGTATTACATAAAGATTGTATTAGTCTCTTAGCTGCGCTTTGAACATTTAGGTATTTTAGGCCTCACTTTCTTCTATATTTTCAAACGCTACGAGTATTATTACTAAGATAATGCAAGAACTTGAACTTCTTTGATATTTATAACACCTATGTACCAACACAGCTTTGACAATAAATAAATGTTATCTTATCTTATCTTAAGAAAACAAGTACTACGTACAAATGTGACTAAAGGAAGAAATTTACTTTTTAACGTTGTAGTCTTCAATTTGTCGTTAGCAGCTTCCCACTTGTGGTCGCGGCGGAGTCTGCTCGTAATGAAGACGGATACACGCCCGTTTCGCGTTCGCGGATTTTTTTCATTGTTTTCCTCGCTCCAGTAACAAGATTTTTAACGATGAAATATATCGGTGGCTCCTGAGCTGATTGTACGTGGTACGAATGTGATTTAGCTGCTTACTGAAGGGAACTTAATCAAAACACTAACTTACTCAGCTGCATTTCTCATGGATGCTAATTAGTGTAATCTGTTATTAAACTTTTACGAAAACTTTCTAGTCTTTACTTCATTCTGAGCATTATGGCAACGATAAATTATTTTTTATATATGGTACGTCCGTGTACATATATAAAATCTAAATCACAATGTTTTCAAATGGTGCCACCAAATATTTTATTCAAGAACCAATTGTATCAATACCTATCAGGCTTCCATTTTTTACATCGCTCTATATTGTGAAATTAAAAGCTCCCGGTGGTATTTTCCATCATAGACTCATATTAAACAGCCATTGAAACCTTTCGGGGTTTTCCAAGGTTACCTTTACCTTTTTTGCCATCTGCGTAAAAGCTTTTCAAAGGGATTTTTTCCTCGGGAAAATTGAGAACGTTTACAATATGCCGGGATAATGATGATTCCTCGTGATTGGAACCGTATTCGGTATCGGATCGAACGCAATTAGACACGAGTTGTTATTTGTTACTTCAGCACAAAATAAATATTTTAAATGAACGAGAATTTATAGCGCATAATTAACTCATATTATATTCCTTGTATTTTTGGATACATGTATTGTTGGCTATGCTTTTGCTTAATTGGAGTACCTACCTTCAAAACCATGCGAGCGATCTGTTCAACACTGATGTATAAATAAATCCCATTAGTTAAAATAATATGTAAGTCGTGAAATAATAATTGAATCGATATTCATTTAAAGTAATTTCATGAAACTTACAACATTAGGTATCGCTATTATTTTTTCAATGTAGGTAGGTAATGTATATCTATCTTTATAGCGTATTCGCGACCTTGAGGGACCGACGAAGAAGGTTAATTTTACATGATATTATTTAGATATTCCTTAATGACCTAACCTGATAGGTAGTAAAACGAATAAGATGATGATCTAACTGGGAATACCATCATGACCCCCCTATATAAAACCCCTCCAATTGCACCAAATCCCGCGCTAGCGAAAATACAATTTACAATACGTTTCACGTAAATGTCACTTACGGCGAGAACCAAACTAAAAAGGCGAAACATCGGATGTCGTTCTCGTAAAGCGAGTTATCTTGGTCGTTTCAGAGAAAAAAATCTCATCGGTCGCTACTCGAGACCCATAAAAAGTCGCAAGTATGAATAAGAAGTTGTAAAGATGGTCGCGATAGACTTGATGCGTGTTCTTCGAGTTCGAGCGATAAAAACGAGTTTAAGGCTCGATCGGATGTCGGCAACGACCTGGTGGTTAACAATCCCGTCGTTCAATTAAGGATAATTAGGCAGCACGATAATTAGATTTGAAAAGTTGGTTCACGTTTCCAGTACTAATTTTGTTTATTGCAAATTTTTCGAGGACAAAGTCATAATACGCTATGGAAAACACGTCTGAAGGCGAACAAATTAGGGCGTGGAATCATGGTGATAACGATGACTGAATGATTTGTAGACGGTATATCGAGTATGTAACGAATGCTATACTATACCACATTCTCGAATACTTTTGTCTATGCGCTAACGTAAGAGGCAGCGCATGAACCAAGATGATTCAATATAACTTCAATACATCAAAAACGGATTGGGCCTAGAACTAAATTTTAAAGAGAAATCTGGACGTAGTTGACAATATCGTGGGATAATGTATCTTATCCTTAAAAATAGTTGAGTGAAAATGGACAAAGTTTCAAACAATGTTCGATTCAATGCTTAATGAAGTTATAGATTCCTTGGCTCTGAGATTACGCTATCGCTCGGCACAGAAACTTGGCCCAAGTTTTACGGAGGCTTTATCGGATACTCCCGCTGACAGATTATGTCGTCCTTCTGCTGCGAGCTACTTAAACATGCCCTGTCATTACTTGGTATCCTTTTTAATATTATCATAAAGATAAATTAATAAATATTAGGAGACAATATTGCACAATCGAACTAGCCCCATTTAGTAAGCTAAATCAGATGAGAACACTTCAACCACTGTGTACAGCAATCAGCCTGGCTTGCGACACCTGAAATTACAAATATAATACTCACAATGAAAATAAGTACCCCACCAAGATCAGGGATTTATTCGTTTTGAAACGTAAAACACGAAAAAGATGGCAGCAAACACGATACCCACCTGATAAAACCACACTGAACTATCTAACGTGCTGTCTAAGAGACCTGTTAAGCGAAAATATACATCAAATGTATAAAAATATATATCTATAAGGTTTAGACCACTGCAGCGTCCGACTACTCCCTGTAGAAGTTGGGCCGTTAATTCAAGTTAAAAAGCTAATGCATTTGCTGAACATTTGAAAACAGTGTTCACGCCGAACCTAGACCAGGGATCCACACGAATGGAAGAAGTAAATGACTTTTTGCAACGAATAGACCAGTTGGATCCTCCAATCAATACAGACATTCTCTAAACAAGAAGTAATCCAAGCCATAAACAAGCTCGACCGAAAAAGGCGCCTTGCTATGACGTGATGACAGCTAAAATCCTATGAGAATTACCAAATGAAGGCATATTATTTCTGACCTACATTTATAACTCAATTCTTACAAAAGCAGCTATACCACAGCAGTGGAAAGTGGCTCAAATAATAATGGTCGCAAAACCGGGATAATGCCCTGAGAAGGTAAAATCTTACAGGCCAGTCTACTGCCAATTACGGCAAAAATAATGGAGATCTTATTCCTGAGCAGACTCAATAATAAGGAAAACCCCTGACCATCAGTTTGGTTTCCGTCAAAAACATAGCACTATAGAGCAAATTCATAGACTCGTTGAAAATTAGGTGAGGTAGGGCACAGCGAAATGTCATTCCGCATGAATGTGGGGCAGCCCAACTGGGGAAGTACCTCCGCCTTGCAGACCACAGCCGTAATAACACTGCTACTTGCTCTGTAGTAGTGTTGTGTTCCTGGAGGTGAGCAAGGTCGCCAGAGCTCCCGAGGATGCGTTGTGTTGAGAGCGAGGGAAATTGTTCCTTCAGCTGTCAACACGGTGAATCCTCAAACATATCAAGGGTCGGCAACGCCCATGTTACTCCTTTGGAGTTGCATGCGTCTGCGGTGTCTGCTTACCATCAGGCGGGCCGTACGCGTGATTGCCACCGTCGTTGTATTAAAAAAAAAAGAGAATTCTGCCTTTGAAAAGAAACAATACTGTACAGGCGCCTTTTTGAACATCTCGCAAGCCTCCTGTTCAAAATTAAAAAGACCCTTCCAGTGAACTATTAAAAATTCATCAAATCATATCTCGAAAATAGATACTTCTTTGTGAAGCAAAGTGAGAACGTAACGCCCTTGTACGTAATGGTAGTACGTAAGGAGTCCCACAGGGTAGCGTTATGGGACCAACATTATATCTTCTATATACAGCTGATCTTGCATCTATAAAAGGGGTTATTACTGGAACTTTCGCTGATGACATCACTATACTGTCCCTGGATGAAGCTCCTGAGATAGCATCACTGAAGCTACAAAATAGTCTAAATGTAATCTCAGTCCGGCTTAAAGACTGGCGCATTAAGGCTAAGGAGACTAAGTCTATCCGGTCCCTTTCACTACTCGTAATGCCTACCAGTCACACTAAATGAAGTCCAAGTACCCCAATCCGATGAAGCGAAATACCTGGGAATGTACCTTGATCGACGACTGACATGGAGAAAACATGAAATGAAATGTGTTTATTTGCTTAACATTATGTATGTACGTATAAAGATGGTGTGGTAAATGGTAAATAAAGTCAATACCTTTTAAAAGTAGGCATGCAAATTTATATCATAACTGTTTTTGTTTAAATTAATTTAATTTTTGTGGAAGTTTATTATATATTTTTGACATCATCCCCCCAACATTATTGTGGTATATGGCTAAATTTCGTTTAGTAACTATTAATAGTACTAATTTGTTCAACCGATTGCTTCGTGCATTGGGGTTTATTTGAGCAATAGTGGTGAAATGACTATACAAATTAGGCTTAAGAATACTCGAAAAGAGACGTGAACGGGGGCAACTGATTGAGACTTCTAAAATCTTAAATGGCTGTTACGACTGTCCAGAACTGAGCGACCTGTTCACTCGAAATACAAACACACGCACGAGAGGACACAACTTTTAATTGTTAGCAGATGAATGTAAAACAAACATCGGCAAAAACTTAATCTCAAATCGAATAGTAAATACATAGAACAAATTACCCTCGGAAGTAAACAGGCTCGACGAACTATTTAAAGCAGTGGAAACCTGTGCCAAGTGAACTATGATTTAGACGTATTAGCGTCAGCTGCCTGTCTAAAATAGGATAATAATAATAATATTGGCTGTGTCTTTTAACAAATAAGCAGATTTCCGCTATGTACAGTAAAGTGCAAAAATATGTATCGATTTAATCCTCTCATAAATATGTACCAAAACCTTAATCCGCTGACATAAGAGCTATAAGACATATTTATGAGTAAGTTGTATGCACCCATATTTTTACACTTGGCTGTACATGCATGCCAAGTGGAGGATATTGAGCCTTTTAAAAATAGGCTTGCATGACTCTCTAGCTGAAATACCACTTAATGCCCTTATGCATTTTTTTTGAGCTTATGCTCTTTCAATTTCTCCAGAGTTACCCCAGAGTATGAGTCCATATCGTAAGACTGAAGAGACAACTATGGTAAGCGTTTAAGGCTGTCACTAAGGAAACGATAGCTTTGAGTCGTTTGAGTGCATAAACAAATCTATTTATTTTAGGGCAAACATGCAGCAACATGCATGCAGTTTTCGTCAAGCGTTAATCCTAAAAATACTGCGGAGTCAACTGTTTGAATGTTAGTATTGTTACATTTTAAGTCTGAGTTATTTTTTTACTCTTATTAGTTATAAACTGGATAGCTTTAGTCTCGCCAATATTAATTATATATATTCACCAAACGTCTTGCAATGGGACAACAAGTTCGCAAAATGTACTGGGTGATTAGAAAAGAGTCCCAGCTCTCCCTGGAAAACAAATTACTGCTTTATAAGTGTATAATACAGCCTGTCTGGACTTATTGCCTGCAACTGTGGGGGAACGCAGCAAAGTCAAACATAGAAATTCCACATAGATTTCAATCAAAAATACTACGTATAATAACCAACGCACCATGGTACATGTCAAATGATAGGCTGCATCACGATCTCAACATTAACACTGTCAAGCCGGAAATCAAAGACAGTGTAGAAACATACAAAACAAGAACATCGCAACATAGAAACACACTGGCGAAGCACTTAATGAGTGAATTAACTCTACCCCGGAGATTGAAAACAAGAATACCACAAGATCTACTCATTAGGTAAATGATTATGAAAACAGACGTGTACAGTGGACGCGACCTGCACCCGCCCTCAAAAAATATTCATAACCAATCGCTGAATATCTGCGAGACAGATTGCAAAGAAACTATTACAGAAAAAAAAATTGTTAGCTCAATATGAGGCTTGTGTTTAAATATTCTTCTTTATTCTAATATTATAAATGGGAAAGTAACTATTATAATTAATGTCTGTGTGATATCTTGTCACGCCTAAACCGCTAAACGCATGTTTTTTTGTAGATGTAGTTTGAGACGCTGGAAAGGATATAGGATAATTTGTGTTGGAAATCATCCCTTTAAGGGATGAAAAGGGGAGTTTCCGTGGGAGTGCGATAATTGATGATGCGCCTGTGGGAATTCTAATAGTATATACGCATACTCATTATTTATTGGTAATAAAAAAATACCAGTCAAAGGTTACTAGCATAGCTATTACTTATATTATTTTAGGTTTAAAATCAATTCAAAACTAGAACGACTGCTCAAAAAGCCATGCTTCAAAGCATGGCTTATTTTTGCTGTTATATTTTAAGTATTCATATAGATGTCGAAGCGGACACCGGGCTCCTTTAGGGGCACAACCGGGAATAACGCTCGGAGGATGGTGATATTTTAAGTATACAGGCATAGCTTTAATCCTTTAAGGCGATTAACAAGTATACACGGACGAAGTGGTGGGCAAAAGCTAGTTTCTTATTCACTCTGGTTGAGTCTGACAGACAATCATTATGGTATGATCATAAAAGATTATTAATTTTATATAATTATATAATTATATATACATATATATATATATATATAATATTATATATTTAATAGCACAAAAAATATGAAAATACAGTTAATAGCTTAATGATAAATACAAGATAATCATACAATAAAAAAAAACAAAATAGGCTATAACTAAAAATGAAAGTATGAAAAGGGAAGTTATAAAAGAACACCGCCTCTAGGAGGTCAGACTGCGGCATGGACCCTATTACGCTGGCTGCATTACCTCTCTGAATCGCAATGGAAATTCGTTGCGAGAGGTAAGCGCCAGCTTTAGGGTATCCAGTTGCTTGGACAAGCCGCGAAGACAAGGCCTTGAAGAAGATACTCATCTGACGACCAGGGACCCAAGGTTTCCACAGCAAGCGCCGCAAAATCGTAATCCTTTAACAAGGAGGAGTATTTGCGGCGCTTGTTCACTTGGGCCTGGTCGGCAGCAGCGCCGGCCTGAGAACGGGTGCCTTGGATGTGGGACTGGGCGAAGGTATCAACGCAAGTTACATCCCACACCAGGGCTCTGCCTAGTTTCCATGGCACCAATGTAGCTCCGTTTGGACGCTTGCCATCGTCACGCGCCAAACCAACAGGTTCGAGAATTGCTGGTACGGAGGCGGTGGCAAGCGAACGACGGATCAAATCATTTAAAGTGCCATGGCGGTACAGGCGGCCGGCGCTTCTATGGCAGGAAAGACCATGTCTACCCAGCTGGTCCACGGCCCTCCCACAGTTACACGTATGTGCGACACAAATTCTGGCTCCAAGTCTGAGGCATACCGATATTCTCAGGCAGCTTGGATCCATAACTGTGCCTACGTTCCGCGACGGGAGGGCATGCAGCCAGTGACCTGACTCGCTCGCCGAAACAGCCAAAATACCAGCACGATCTGCATCGTCCGGACTATTGGCGAGAAGTAAAGCATGGGTTAGCTTGAGACGTGGAGTATCCCAAGCTCTCTGAATATGCATGGAGTCGGGGACGTCTGCTCCTGGGCACGAGTCACACCAGGCTCTCCTGGCCTCCGCCAAGCTCGCTATCTCAGTGTCAAGTATCTTTGGATGATGTAAGATAATACTGACAAGAGACAGCGAGCCGTAGGCGGAGGACAGGAAAGCCGGTAATGCCACGCTGGATGAGGAACGGACGCCCAGGCCACCGAATGTTATTGGGAGAACCGCTTGGGACCAAGAACTAAAATCGAAACTTATGTTTAAAACTTTAGACAGAGTGGTTTGCAGGGAATTGTCGATGGCAGATAAGATGGATGGAAATTTCCAGATTGGACAGCTGCGAAGTAAATACATGAATTTCGGGGTGAAAAGACAGAACCGAATAATAAAAAGAGCCATGTGGGGGTTGATTTGAAACGTATTTTTTTTCTTAAACCAAAATCTTCCAGACTGTAATATTATTTCATTAATATAAAACCTTATACTCGTATTTACCTACTCGCAAAACGCAATTTATTACACATTTATAATATTTCACAGGATGAAATATTCGAGAGCGTATAAAAGTCATTAATTTAACTAGAATATTCTATATTAAAAGCATTGTCATATAATAAAGGAATATAATAGATGAAATATTAAATGCTAAAGTTAAGTGGTTTCACCCTAATCGTGCTCAGAGGGGACGTTAAAAAAACTAATTACGACGATGTCATTAAAATGTATGGTGCGATCCAAGGCAGATGAGCATTGGCCTCTATGAATTAGGGTGCAGGCAGTGTAATTAGACGGTCATATATAACAGTGAATGGGTACTTGCCTCTTGTTCAAATTTATAACATAGTGTCGCTATCCGTCAACCATTCAATCATAACTAAAATAGTAAAATGGTTCGAGGTTTTAAAAGTTGTGCGGTAAATATTGTCCGAAATTAAGTTAATATCTATCAATTGTACTTCTGAGAGATTGAAGAATTATGTGAATAAACATAAAGTAGCACAATTTTAATGATGTATGTCATAACTCATAACCAAAACGACAATGATTTTTCCATTCAATAGTTAGTAAAAAGCTTCAAGATTGTGACGTTACTTTTCACCATCGTACTTAGAATATCCAGCGTCGCCTGCAATGTCTGACTTCGAATCTCAATGTTTTTAAAATGTATTATTTCAGAGAAATTAATGGTCCATTTAATAATTATTTATCTGCATAATGTTTTTTTGAAATGAAATTCCACCCTCAAGAGGGTTAAAAGGGGGTTGAAAGTTTATATGGGGTTGGAGTAAATTTAGTGAGAGACTTGAAACTTTGTGTATGCACTCCTTATTACAATACAAGAAAAGTAATTTTAGTTTTGTAAAAACCCACCCCTAAACTGATTAAATAGGGGTGCAATGTTTGTATGGGTGAAATTTGGTATAGAGATAGTTTGAGTCGCGGGGAAGACCATAGAATAGTTTTTATCCCGGATATCAGTCCCTAAGGGGTTTGTATAAAGCTACGATATAAACGAGTCCCATGCGGACGGAGTCACGGGCAGAAGCTAGTTTATTATAAAATGGATACTGACCCGAAAAAGGCATTTATACTTTACGAACACGAAACTTTTTGGTTGCCATTAAATTTTTATTTATTGTATTAAAATTATAGATATCAGAATTTACATTGCTCTTGCTTAATGACACAAACAATATTTTCATAAATGTATTGGGCCGCTACTGCTAAAATGCTAATTCTTTAAAGAGTTCTCTCACGGATTCTATTACTCTCAGGTTTGTAATACAAAGATTGTCTGTATGTCAGCTGCTTTACCCCAAACCAGAATACCGTACGTCATAATACTATAAAAATAACTATGATAAACTAGGCGAGCGGTTTCAACATTGGTCAGTTGTCCAATCAAGTACTTTGACTAGTGTGCCATTAACTTTGCCTATAGCCTGTTGATTTTCGGTCACCCTTAAAGATTAATGATGTATCATCGGCAAATAATACTATATCACAGAGATTGCTTACTATGGCAAGTCATTTATACAACCAAAAATAGAAATGGTCCTAAGATTTATAATGCCTGACCATGAGTTACCTCTGAATCAAAATTTAGCTATGTACTCGTAAGTTTACTAATTGACGAAGAAAAGACGCTCGGCTTCGGTTGGCGCCACACGCAAAGCCCGCCGTCTCTCAGAAGTCATTCGGTCAACGCTGAGCACCACCGTATTGTGCCCGGTTTACAATTTCATAAATCTACCTAAATGTTAATTAGAAAACCGAATGCTCTGAAATTTCGTCGGGAATTTAATTCAGCGCTATTTTGTTTTGGAGTTATGATAGTGGAGAGTTGTGCATCGAGGTTTGAAGGTTTTCTGGTGTTAATAGTTTAAAACGACGATGTTTGCTTTAGTTTTGGGCAGCTAATTGTGGCCATTTTCAGTTGCGGCGTTCGCCAGTTTGGTAAAGCATTTTATGAGCTAATTTCTTATGACTTCGATGGTTAACTTTCTCGTGAAATACGTATTATATTTCTCAAACTACTGTTAACATGATGCGCTCTGCATAGCACCCTAATTAATATAAAAAGAATAATAATAATAATAATAAATACTCTTTATTGCACCACAACAGGAGAAAACATCTTACAAAAAAAATATTGCTTAATAAATA
Source organism: Epinotia bilunana (assembly GCA_947049275.1). NCBI lineage: Eukaryota > Metazoa > Arthropoda > Insecta > Lepidoptera > Tortricidae > Epinotia > Epinotia bilunana. Next base: position 10,065,889 of record OX346269.1, on the reverse strand, counting down.
ATGGTTACAACAGGCGGTCTTATCGCTTTAAAGCGATCCCTTCCAGACAACCTTTGTATAGCAGGAAACATTTAAATTAGAATTTTAAACAGGTCGTGCAGGAACTCATCAAGAACAGCATACTAACACATCATTCTTTCAAATATTAGTAAACAGGAAACTTTAAAATATTACTATACAGGACACATTCAAATACCTACCTAATAAATTAAAAAAAATACGCAGACATATATACAATCATACATAGATATATACATACAATATACATACATACAATACATAGAAGGCAACTTAAGGGAGAGACAGGTAATATTGTTTCAAGAGATTTTTGAAAATAGGAAGAGATTTTGCACACCTTATATGCAACGGCAAAGCATTCCACAACCGAACAGCCCGAAAGGTAAATGAGCTTTTATAAAATTTGGTAGATGAAGTTGGTGGGGCGAGAAGATGTTTTTGGGAAGATCTGATGGAAGTGAGACGATTGAAACGCTCTTTGAGATATTGAGGAGTAGAGGTAACAAAAAGTATGCTGTAGAGTAACGTAAGAATGTGAGAATCACGACGGAGACGAATCGGAAGCCACTTGAGCTGAGAACAAAAAGAGGAAACGTGGTCATACTTGCGCAAACCAAATATGAACCTAAGAGACAGATATTCAAGGCGCTCAAGTTTGTTAAGTTGGTCCTCAGTAAGGTCCAGATAGCACACATCAGCATAATCTAGAATGAGAAGAAGGAGAGATTGAGCTAGCACAATTTTAGTGGCGTGTGGCAAAAAGTTACGAAGTCGACGAAGAGAACCGATCGAAGCAAACATCCTCCTGCTGACCTCGCTCACTTGGGGTACCCAAGATAATGTGCGATCCATTATGATACCAAGGTTCCTTACCTGGTGCGAATATGCAATTTGAACACCATTGAACATTACTGCTGGTAAGTTAATAAAATCAACCCTAGGAATGAGCTTCGGACTGCCTACGATTATGACCTGGGTTTTAGCAGGATTTACCTTAAGCCCAAAACGTTCACTCCAGGTAGAAATACTCTCCAAGTCCTTATTCATGGAGTGGATAACATGAGGTAAATCAGTAATAGGTCCTTGAGAGTTAATTTGAAGATCGTCGGCATAAAGGTGATATGATGAAACGATGTTGCTAGTAATGGAATTAATGAATATTGAAAAAAAGAAGAGGAGACAACACGCCACCTTGCGGGACGCCAGCCAGTGTGTTGCACCACGACGAATAGGAAGAGTCTACCTTTATGCGCTGCCGACGACCATGTAAATAACTATGAAACCAATCAATCACCACAGGAGATATGTTAAGAGAACGTAATAAATTAAGCATAATATCAAGATCAACAGTGTTAAAAGCATTACTAAAGTCAAGTAGCGATAAAACAGTGACATTCCTGTTGTCCATGCCTGCTCGGACATCATCAGTAATCTTCACGAGAGCGGTAGCCGTACTAAAGAAGGTTTGGAAACTTCGGTGTACTCGTAGTGCACTAATGCTAGAGGTCGGTACCGATCTATTCCTGTAATGAATTAGGATCGTAAAACAAATACTTATCTGTCTGTTTTATCATCATCGCTTGCTTGCGTTTCTCCCATGTACCCAAATCAGCGCAGCTTGTCTTTTTCTTCCATATCTCTCTATCGCCTTTCACCTCGTCACTCACATCCTTGCAGGGCTGTTATTCTGTATTCTATACTGTCTCACCTCACCCGTCTCGTCTAACGAAACTAGACCTCTGATTATGCTTAGTTGCTACGAATCGCGGTGTCGTAATATATTATTGGGTGACGAGTGAGGTTAGGTAAAACAAGTAAAACGTATCTTCCTTGGCCTGCCTCTTCTCTTTGCAGCCCTCCACATTCATACCTAATACCTTCTAGCCATATGACTATTATCCCTCCGCATAATAGGTCTATACCTACCACCATAGGCGTATGTTGTATTTGTATAGGTACATCAATGTGTCTATTCATATTATGTCCATAGCTCTATTTTAAATCGACAATCCATACTAATATTATAAATGAGAAAGTGTGTCTGTCTGTCTGTCTGTCTGTCTGTCTGTCTGTCTGTCTGTCTGTTACCTCTTCACGCTTAAACCGCTGAACCGATTTAGGTGAAATTTGGTATAGAGATAGTTTGAATTCCGGGGAAGGACATAGGATAGTTTTTATCTCGGAATCATGCCCTGGGGGGTGAAATGGGGGATGAAAGTTTGTATCGAGCTACGATATAAACGAGTTCCACGCGGGCGGAGTCGCGGGTAGAAGCTAGTAGTAAATATTACTGTGTATGACGGTCGATGTGTACATTACTATAATATTACAGTCCGTATTTAATTATAACTGATTTACAAGTATGTAAACTAACATTTTATTCCATGTATCAAAAAGCATTTTAATTGGTGAAATCCATACTAATATTATAAATGCGAAAGTGTCTGTTACCTCTTCACGCTTAAACCGCTGAACCTATTGAGATGAAATTTGGTATGGATATAGTTTGAATCCCGGGGAAGGACATAGGATGGTTTTTATCCCGGAAATCATCCCCTGAGGGGGTGAAATGGGGGATGAAAAACGTATCGAGCTACGATATAAACGAGTTCCACGCGGACGGAGTCGCGGGCAGAAGCTAGTGTGTTATAAAAGCATTCATTTGGCTAGCATTTATTTTTGCCTCCTTTATATATTTTTTTAACAGATTATTATTATTTAAGGGAATGAAATCAGTATTTCCGTTAATTTCGAAAGTTATTTTATTTGTAACTTTACGCGCTTCAAGTTTGAAATATCAAGATCGAATCCTCGGCCGGCTTCCTTAAATTTGTCTTCTCGCAATATCAAAGGCTACAGATATTATGATCAGGAGCCCAGGCCTTCGAAGAGCTATCAATGTGTCAAGGAGGAATAAACTCTCGAATCTGTCGTCATAAAAAGGGCCTTTTTAGTAATCTTTGATTTTATCGCACGTGCCGTCGAAGCGTTTTACTTGTCGTCTTATTCGCAGAGTTTTTATGCTTCACAAATAGGAAACGTTCCGTTTTATGAATATTGTTTTACGCATAACTGGGCCCGTTCATTCCTGCACGCCCGGTGCCTTTATACCTATTATTTTGATCTTTAGAGAAAAATCAAAGGTGAATTTTTACCTGGATATCCTAAGTCGACATATCTATCTTTTGAAGTATAATTTATGTTGCGTAATTACTCTTTCACCCTTTTTACAACACATAACAATCCCTTTCCCAGAAATCTACAACAACATCTATTATAAACTACCTTACACGAAACATGTAGGTATTATAAAATCGATATACTTATGTATCAAATAATTATTTTTAATTAATTTTAAAAGTCCCAACTCTTTGTCATTTGTCTCTAACATGATCTAAGTTTCAACTTTCAAAGATAACAATCCTAGATGTCCAAGGTTCGAATCGTGTGCTTACAATACAACTATTAACTAGGTATACAAAAATAAACACAGCATTCGAAATTAACCGAATTCTGAAACGAATAATTCAATTGTCATCCCAATTCTAATACCCTAATTCACTTTTCATTAACACTTAGAAGAAGAGGTATAGTGCGAGTATCTCGCGGCCGTCGTGTGCTAGACGTGCTGTGAGCGCGGCTAGCACAGGACGGCCGAGCTGTGTCGCGGTGAGATAAGACTATCCGTCTTTCTCTAACTAGTAACTTACCAGGCTAGCGTGTTTTCTTATCAAAAAAAAACTTTTTTAATTTCGGAAAAGTGACGACAAAAATGCTCACAAAATTTCACGAGAATCGGTTGAGAAATGCGACCTGTAGAGGAGAACAGCCGGATAGCGGAACACCGGACTTCGTGACAGACACTGGACATACGAATGATTTTCGACCCAAGCTGCATGCGAGCTGATGCATAGAACTTCGTTCGCTTCACTCGCTCGTTCGATAATCAAATCACAGAAAGCTAATACGGCATTCAACATGGCGGTCAAGGGAGGTCAAGGCCAAAAGTGCTCCAAATTATTGTATGTGCTCTGCCTACCCCTTTTGGGAATAAAGGCTTGAATGTATGTATGTATGTATGTAATAAGTTTCTGTCAAAAATTCTAGTTCTAATAACTTAATGAAAAGTGAATTAGGGCACTTTTCATTAAGTTATTAGAACAAGTTGTCGAGTGGAATGAAATCAATCAGAAACTAAAAAGTTTGATATGTATAGACTAATGACCTAATGAGAGTGGTGATTGACTTATCTGCGCTCTATCGTCGAAATTTGACGTCCGAATAGTCGCATAAATTCACATAAAAACCCATTAATCCTATAACAGGCAGTGTATCCTACTAATATTATAAATGCGAAAGTTTAGATGTTTGGATGTTTGTTACTCAATCACGCTTAAACGCTTGAACCGATTTGAATGAAATTTTGCACGAAGATAGTTTATAGCCTGGATTAAAATATAGGATAGTTTTTATCCCGGGTCAACGCGGATGAAGTCGCGGGCGGAAGCTAGTCATTAATATAGCAGAGGTTTCATAAATAAGCGTGAACGCTAGCGAGGTTTGAAAACCTACTTGGAAACTTTAGGCTACTGAATCCGATAATAAGTTTTTTACTTGGATTAATCTCGATGAGACATACCTGTATGTTTAATATAATATTATAAGAAGAGTAAAAATACCTTTTCAAAAGATTTTCATTAAATAATTGTTATTGTTAGTTAGGACCTCATGTAAATTATTTATATAAGGTCAATGAGGCCAATACCGTCTACGGGGCTATGCCGCCATATACACGCTTGCGTTGACTCCAAACACTTTACGCCCCTGCTGACTCGGTCGATAAAGCAGCAGGGTTTACTAGTTCGAACTAAAAACACAGATGGCGCTGTGCAATCGACGAAGAAATATATCTGCTTTCGAAGTTCAGTTGTATTCCGAAGTCGAAACTGGAGTACAGTGTCATGCAGTTTTACCAATGGTAAATATAAAACAGTTAGATTTCAAACTATGTTTCTGTGCTTATTATATTGTTTATACTATATCTAAAAATATTTGCCTGTTAATTATGCATAAAAGCCCGCAGAAGTGTGTAAAATTAGCAACCGCAAAATGATGAAGTGGGAAAATCCGTATATTATAAAAGGGGCTAAGCCATCATATGCCGGTATTTCCCGATATCAGATGTTGTCAACTATGTTTTTAGTGTGATCATTTTAAGAATAGTTTAAATTTAATATACTTAAGCAATAATTTATAATGGCTGATTATTTTTCTATAGGTAGATGATAATTACAAACTGACTTTTATTTTAGAGCTAACTGAAAGTCTGCGGATGGTTTCTGTGTCAGACGACAATGTGGTAAATGCATTGGCAGAGACAACTTTATTCTATTGATTATTGTTTTAAGAATTGTTACGTCAATGAACACTGCATAATATGTGGATCGATCCGTTAACGATGGCTTGGGCTAATTATTACTACTAAATATAGTCTTAGCCATGACGATAGATTGAAGTACTTCGGTAGAATGAAGTACGACACTACATCTGACTGCATAAAGCCATAGTTGATAAAAAAGTGAAGAAAAAAATATATAATAAAAGAATTTTATAAAGGTTGATCTTATCTTATTGCCAAAACATCCCGGAATAACCCCAAAAAACCTATTTTATTTTATTATATATTTATTTATAACTCATATTGTATATCTTGTATTCAAGGCCTAAAAGCACATATTTGATTGAAATCTGCGTGTGTTTATTTTCATCTAGCAAACACTTGAAAAAACTTGGATATGCTAGGAAAACATGTTCCAAGACGGAATAGCCCTATTTTTTGGGAAATTTCGTCTACCTGACTGTTTAAAAAAATATATCTATAATAAATTATGCAACTGAGATACTCTGAATTTCACAATTTACCTTGAAACCCAAGCCAATTGATAGCGACCTACATGCATGCCATGGGTAAATAGTCTACATAAATCGTCTCAAATTTTCAACCAAAGTTGAACTAGCTCAAAAATATGACGGAATTAGCCACATTGACCTTATTTATATTTCGCAACACAGCAGGCAGCAAAACAATTTTACGCTGAATGGAATAGGTACTTTGAAATGAGGGAAGTCAAGAAGTACAAGAAAATTATAAGGTATATCATAGGCGAGTTGTAACAATTGGTCCAACTAGGAATACCTATTAAAATACTATATTTATTTCACTCCATAGATTAAATCTACTACTTCTAACAACAAAAGACAGTGGTAGTAAATGCAAACGTAGTTTTGGTAAGGTATCTTTTAGTTACCTGTCACTATAATTTCTACGGTTAATTTAAATTCAAAGGCGGCATCAATGGCATCACGTATATTTTTATGTAATATTACAGGAGTTTTATGAAAATAAGACGCTGCTCATGCCCCACTCTCTCACCTTAATTAACTAAGCGTGTCGTAAGTGCGTCCTTCATTATTCTCCGCTTGAATTCAAGTTCACACCGAGCCTAATAAAATATTAAATTTTAATTCCAACCTAACAGAATACGTCACTTGTTACGCCTGTAATTGGATTGAATTAATAAATTATGACGACCGCAATAATATGATGGAGTTGGCAGGATTACTATTCAAGAACTGTCTTCAAGCGTTCATCTATGTAGAATGTATGACAAATTACTTAGCCATATGATTATTTATCACAGGCGATAAAATATTATCTATGAGGATAACAGAGTAATAGCACCCTCTCATTTCAGAAGATAAATGTTGTCTACAGTTGTTATAAATCTTACGACTCAAAGTTGTAATCCGTTTGAAATACTACCTTTCTAACGTAACCATGTTTTTGTTGTAATTCCTCAGAAACTCAATTATATTTTGAAGAATCACGTGATATATATTCATATAGACTATCTTATATTGTCATTTTATACATAAAAACATCACTTATGCAAGTCCTGATTACAATAATTGGCGCGGACGACGTCGGATCACATTTTTCGCCGGCATCAATTAAATACCTAACCGATAATCTTAGTTTTAGGTGCAGGACTGCCAAAATCATATTTTTTTACTGAAATAACTGAGACGACTAGCTTCAGATTTCGTGTTTATTTTTTGTGTTCTTTGTTTTAGTTTTACTTTAACCAGTTTTTTTGTTCCAGGCGTGGACGATACACACAAGTTTTTGGGCAACGAAACACACACAGACTACTTCAGATTATTATTAAGAGACGGCAACTATCTGCTCGTCGGTGGGAGGTGAGTTTTTTACTTTATCCGCATTTCCAATTATGAGGAATTATCCATGTGCAACAATACTTCATAAAATAACACATGTATAATAAAATAAGTACTTCCATAAAGTCCTACATAAGCATATTTATATTGTGAATGTATTTAATATGTACAGTAATAGATATATCCTCTAGCCGCCCAGCGCGGAAAAACAAACATCTTTAAATGGAATATATTCGGATTTTCAAAAACTGTCCAGGCCTTTTAAAAGGCCTCTTGGCTACTATAGGATACTAAAACTATATCTATTACTTCATATTTAAATATATATGCTCTTTTAAAAAAATATGTTTAGCCCGATGGTTACCTGGTAGAGAATGCCATTTGGCATTAAGCTCACCGTTTGTACATTTCTGTGTGTTGTGCAATAAAGTTTAAATAAATAAGAAGTTTAAAAAACCAGTAACCTGGCGGTGTAACTATTATTCCTCGCTGCACTCTATTGAATGGCGTTATATACTATGTAGATAAACCCTCTTAATTTGCTTAGAGATTATATAAAACGTAATAATATATCAAGTCACTAAAAGATGTCGTTGAAAGAGATTTGAATAAATAAACTTAATTATAAACTCCTTTCTAACTCTATTACTAAACTAATTGCAGGACGAAGTAAGTAGGTTCCAATAGTTTAAATTCAATTATTATTTTATGTAAACAGCCTCGCTTAGTTGTTTGAAAACTTATTATAAGTCAACCCTTTAGCAAGTCTCAATGGAAATTTCCCGAATTTCATTCACAAGTGCGTTCGAAACTGCCGATTAAGATCTAGACCAATTATAAATACGGACTCTTAACTCCAAATCATTTTACGTGCTAACCTTAGACAAAGGGCCATTGTTGCTCTATTTGGTGGAATAAAGTTGAACATTCAAATAAGGTACATTGCTTTTTCTGCTCCACTCCAATTCGTATCGAAGTTAGTCTACCCTTAAACCGCGGACTAAAAACGTGCTGTATCTCTCCGTGACCGCAGCTTTAACTTGAATGCATCGCGCTGTGCTATTCTGTCTCGTTGTGCGGGGATAACACCGTCTCGTTTGCATTTATAAAGAATTTCGGCTTGTGTTCGGAGGAGGCGAGAGACTTAAAAACACCCCTCGTGCTGCCTACAGTCGCCATTTTATTACAGTTTTCGGCCGGGGGATTTCGGTGTCGATCTATCGACACTATATCTTCATTGGAAGGAGAAACTTCTTGAATATACATCATATTCTTAAACTCTAGTAACACATGCCAACGATCTTATTTTTTGAAGCTTACATAGTATGGATTCCCAATATCCAACTTAGCGTTTTCAATTACCATTTTCATTGATGGAGTTATTATTAAGTACATTGGAACTCACATCACACTACTTGACACTCTAAAAAGATTTTTTTGAGCTTTCATCTTGACAAAAAGCGGTATTAAATATGTATAAATAATATATTACTTTTATTTTCCTTTTATTTAAGCGAATATTGTATACCCGAAATGGGTAACCGTTGGAACTTAAAACATTCAATACCACCTATATAACACGGTTAAACAATAAAGTTTTTCTATTCTATTATTTACGTTTAACAATGATATAAATAGCATCGGTCGAAATCAAACGTTAAAAGAAACAAAAAAAAAACAAATAAGTAGATATGATTTTTCAATATCGGATAACACAAGTTTTATCGATACACGTTGTTACCTCACTCAGAGACACATCTGCCCCGCGTTATGGAAGCCCAAATACCGCTGTTTACTTACATTGCCACAAATTTCGATATTCATCTCGTATTTTCAAGTTTATTTTAACAAACAGATTTTATTATACAGTACAGTAGTACTTGGCCATAGCAAAAACTGGGGTGGAATCCAGGCTTGTTCAAAAGTTAAATCTATTTTAATGTTGTAAGGTAATCATTATGATTCCTTAGATACGATTGACTACGATAGTCTTATATGGATTATCGAACTCGTGACAGATTGATAGATATATAAATTATATTGCAACAAACAACAACATTTTGCAACAAAGTAAATAAAAAATACACAAAATACACAACAGAACAAGTAAAACAATTGTGTTACGAAAAAATAAGAATTTTAAATTAAATTAAAGACATACTGTGCGTTGCAATAATGCCAAAAAGTTACTAGCTGAGTTTTGCTTTGCTCGTGTGAACAAGCACTGATATTCTGCTAGTACCTCGGGTCACGATGCAGGAGAAATATTAAAAACAAAAAAATAATAATAATAAAGCTTGCAAATAATATCGAATAAATAATAATGTGTCGACATGAAGTGTATAGGTATATTATGAAAAACGTGTGGTGAGATGTGTGATGTCCCTTAGAAGCACGTCTATATTACAAAATCTGCAACCAAATAGCCACGAGGAATTCCTGCCACTTGAAGAGCTTGATTATTGGACGTGAAGCATTTTCCATGATATGATGTTTATAGTCAGAGCTCGAACTCGGTGCTGTTTGACGTTGCTGCATTTAATTAGGGTGACTTCAGCATACTTGGGATTAAACTTTAATTATCATGGCATGCAATATGATGTTGTATTTCTATAATATTCCCGAGTATTAGTAGTATTATTATAATATTTATTTATTTATTATTATTATTTTATATATATATATTTATTATTATTATTATATATTTATTATTACTTGAGTTGGCCGAACTGCATCAAAGTTGTCCATTCAAAAAGCAACTCTACCGATCAAGGTACAAAAGATTCCAATTACAATGTTAGTTTTATAAAAAGTCGGCCTCAATAAATAATCGCAACTATAACACTGATTGTAATTACGTAAATTTTACGTCACCGGCACTTAAAGTATGAGCTCTGCTTATCTATACTTATATTATACAGAGAAAAAGTCTGTGAGGTTGTAGCTTTATAAGTTTGTATGCAATACTAATAATTACATGGTGACTCACGTATTCAATGTCACTACGGGCGACATGTTTCGAACTCTTCGGGAGTTCTTCTTCAGGATGAGTGTTATCGCGGCGTGGTCGCTTGAATCACACTAATCCTGAAGAAGAACGGTAGTGACATTTAATACGTGGGTTGAACCGTGTAATTATTAGTATTATTTCAACATTGTCCCACGAAAGTTTAAATTCGAAGTTTGTATGTTTTGGATAATCTCCGGAACTGCTTATCCGATTTCAAAAATTATTTCACCTGCGTATAGAATGGATTTTCTGGACAGTTATAGGCTATATTATATCCCGCGAGCTTGCCTGCGTTCTTTGTAATACGCGGGCGAAGCCGCGCGTCCAGCTAGTTTTAAATAAATTATATGTTTTTGCAAGTACGTACATGTCTAAACTAACAAGCAGTAAGCAATACGAGTAAGGCCCCAACATTACTCGTATTACGTTTTATTTTACAGTAACGTGTGTACATAGTTGACTTCCTTCGCTACAGCCAGCACACTTGAAAACTGCACGAAACTGCACCAAAGTTGTTTACCTGAAAAATAAACCCCGATTCGCGCTTCAACCTTGCGATGAAAAATTCGCCGAGGTCGCCCTGGCGTCTGCCGACAAGCGATTCTGGACAATATTTCTCGCTACAATTTCTACATGGCAGACATATTGTTTCTTGAAATTATACTTTAAGTTTAAAGAAATAAGGGTGTCCGCAGGTGTGCTACTGGAGCAATGTCCTCGCGCCGCATAATTTGAAATATTCATCCGTCCGTGCTAAGTTTGCATTTCTTTCCAAATCATATTTACATGACAATGGTCACGTCGAGCGATGGAAGTCTCATTGCAAGAGTTCGAGAGAGGTTTTATTAAGAGAAAAGGTTGCAATAAAACCAATGCCGACTCGACGTTCATATGACAGGCTTACAAAGAGTCATGTGAACGTCGGTAAGAAATATTAAGTACTTCTCTGTTATCTATTTTGCCCGTTTACTACGGTGAAATTATTTCACTCTATGAAATAAAGAAATGAATTATCTGTGTAGTGAATTATCTGTGTGAAAAACAACAAAGTTATATGTACGTACCTACGTTGATAACCCTTATGTTGTACGGCAAGCACTCGAATTCTACAAACGATGCTATTTGACACAACAACCGGCAGAGATGCCCCTATAGTTGGAATAAAAGAACAAAGAAAGAAGGATACATTTGTTCACAAACACAGAACACACATATTAAATAATTAGACAGCAATACACACGTTTCATCCCAACTATAGTTGCGTCTCTGTCAGTTTTCATCATGACAAATTGCATTGTTTGTAGGGTTCTTTACCAACATTTGTGAACACCGAATCTGCTAAATAGCGATATCATTTCTGTAATGTAAAATTTCATGTTTTTTATATTCTAGAATTGTTAGAGAAATATCAATCTCTAGAATAGTTGTGGGCCATTCTGCGAGTTTCTCTATAACAATGCTGGGTACCTCCGTATTCAAGTCTCGGTTAATTTGGCTCAGACTATACGGAAACGTTATTCCGCCCGCGTCCCGCCTAATGTTATTCTACTACAGAGGGTGTGAGCCTCTTTTGTGCCCTTTTAACTAAATTAACGTTGTCCCGACCAGACCAGAGGTGTTATAGCTGCCCACCTCAAAGAGACCTCCACAAAAGAGCCTTTCTTTTCTAACGAGGGGCCACAAGTAATTGGATTTGTTGCGAGTATGTGATAGCTAGCCGGTCTCGCTTACTCCTATTTGTATGGTTTCGTTAATAAAAGGGAAACATTATTAAATAGATCGGTTGATACTGAAGTTGGGAGTGTTTCTCGCAGGTTTCGCTTGGAAACTTTTATGATTGTTATACAATATGCACCTATTGTTACACAATTACGTTGCGGAATTTTAAAACATTATTTAGTCGCATATAATATGCCTGTGACATAAATTTTAACAAATTGGATGACGCCACGCTTGATCGGCTACGCCTGGAAGCACTCTCTGCTCGTGCGACCTCTACCTCGGCGAGGGATCCGCCCGCCTTGTTGCCGGCTCCGATGCCTGCTCCCGACCTGGCACCGGGGGCATCGCGGGTTGATCCCAGTGCTGACGAGGAGGACTGTGCGAATCAGAGTGTGAGTACCCAGACCAATGAGCAATTAGTTTTTGGTTATTTTCTGGACTTTTATATGAATTAATATATGGACTACAAAGGTTTAATTGACTATGCTACGTGACAGAGATCATGGCAATAACGCGAAACACTGCTGTCGTACTATTATTAAATAATCTAGCGACGGGCATTATACTTAGTTTACTACTAACAGCCATGTAAAACGAGCAAGACTAGAATACTAGGGTTTAGGTTATTAATTCTCTAATAGTATATTACCGGCCCTTAAACACCGTAATATGGCTTTGTCGGTCATAACACAAACCTGAATAAACGAACTGTTGTTGATTAATCTTGTTCACACGAAACTCTGTTTGGTGAATTTTTCGATATGAACGTCAATTTTGCGAACAAAAATACGGTACCTACGTGTTTAGAGTCTATGAGCGAAAGCCTATTATTTTCGGCCTCGCACAATTTTAATTTTGTATTGAAATATTACATTGTCTGGGAAACTGCTGCTCTCTATATAGGTATGGTTTCATGAAAAATGACTTGAACCTATTCAACTGGTCCGTGCGTTGTGGAGGTCGAAACTAATTATTCGAACGATACAATACCATCTATAACAGGGTAAAATTATTGAGCCAATTCAATCTAAAGTCAATATGCAAATAAATTTAAAACTAATTTTTAATTTTAATAATACAAACAATGTTATAATTGTAAATATCCTAAGTTATACTATATTCTAACCTATGTCCAGCAGTGGACGTCTTTCGGGTGATATGATGATGAAGATGATACTATATTCTTAGAAAATTAAGTGTATTGATTTAGAGTACAATACAAACGACCACTCGTTTGTACTCTAAATCAAATCTATTTGTGTAAGATTGCCGTCGTTGGCAGATTTGGCCCAATAAGGGTTTCAGTACTAGCCGACGATATATTTAATAGATGTGCACATCATGGAAAACAACCATGACTCAGAAACGAATATTCATGGTTATCACACAAATATTTGACCATCGGCCTGACAGGGTACGTCACTAGTCAATACCCAGTACCTCAGGCTTAACCGATTTTCAAAAACAATATCTTATAAATATATATTTAAAATTCGTGATCCATAAAAAAGACAGTCGGAAACTGACGTGCACATAAGCTTCTACATAATACGATAACGAAAGTTGAACTTTTTTCAATAAAGAAATACCTACGCACGCCAGATCTTAATAAAAACAAAGGGACAAGGAGATTTCTCGTGGCAAAAAAGGAATTAAGGTAATCATCGCATCCATCACCGGCTGCGGGCAACACCCAGAACTGCCCCCTGGGGAACTCCGCGTCTCGTCTGCTGATGGAGACGCATGCGCCGGTCCCTCGGTTTTGACAATCAAATCCGCGGATTAATGCCTTTATTCCTAAACGTCTGTCAAACCTATTTCAGTTAAAATGCCATTGAAATTCGTTTGTCTTTAAATGTCACTTTGACAATTACATTTATAAGAAACAAACCCTGTTTTAACTAACAGTCTTGTAAAAATTGTGTTGTGAGTAAAAAGTTAAATGTCTGCCCTTTATGCAATTGATCTGATAGTAATGTATTGAGAAAAACATCGATGATATTTAATAATACGTGTGTAGCAGACAAATTTGGCCTTAACTCGAAATACAACAACACAAGTTTTTTGTAGTCCTATCTCACGGAATACCGTAATAACGAACAATAAATGAAATTAAAAACAATAAATTGAATTGTATGAAAGCTGTTCTAAAATTATGCAATGATTCAGAATATTTATTAATTTTGATGAATTCTGGAGTCAGTTAAATAGTACCTACTTATGTTCAGAATTTACCAAATTACACAATAAAACGCTATTTGAAAAACGCACAACAAAATATTAATTAGCACAATTTAAATTTAAATTTGACATGCCTACCCGTGAATAGGATTTCCTTTAAGTTAAGCCCAAGTCAATAAAGCCATCGAAATTCTAAAATACGGTACGGAAACAGCTAATTTAGTATATTGTGCAAACAACGGTGAAGGGCTAAGGTCCCCTGCAGGGGCAACTGGCTCCCTTCAATTAGAATTAACTAAATGCGAAGGGCGTATGCAACCTCCCGTCGATACGCAGAATAACGTAATTTGGCTGTAGAACTAGCAACCATCAGCCCTTTAATACGATGCTGACAAGCAGCATACACGCATTATTGCAATGTACAGCTAATCTGAAAATGGGCACCTGCTGAGTTACAATTTGTTATAAAGTAAATACCAATAAACAATGACTAAAATTAATCTAAAAAGTAAAGTTAATACATTCTTATTCAACACTGCCAGCAAAGTTTACGGTAAGTAATATGTAAGTAAAACATCATTATTATTGCGTTCATACCCCGACGTTCTTTCGCTAAAACAATACACGAGTCGTAGACGCAATTTCAACCGATCCCTGGGAAACTTTGTACGTTGTGCCTATTTGTTTTGCCCTAAACAAATAAAGTAGTTTAGGGATCAGTTAACTTGTTAAGTGTGTAAGGACGGCACCTCCGCGCGCTTGGATTTGTTGCGAAAATTGCCTGCTGTTTACGGCCAGACCGAAGCTCTTTAGCCTTCTACGCTGTTTACGGCTAAGATCAAACACATACGGATTAAATTCGTGTGTTAACACCGTTACTATGCACTCACTTGGGTACCAATAAAATGTATGGATACGACAAGATGGCTACAGTCATCTTTTTCCTTGGGACAGCCTAAGGAATTTGAATCGAATAACAGTTTATACTAGTGATAGCGATCTGGTGGTCCACAAAAAATAAATAGTCTTAAAAAGTGTAAGTAAACTCATACAGACTTACGAATATTCTAAATGCGAGTGTTTTTGTCTGACTTTTACGCTAAAATCCATTTAGTCGGATTTGGTAAGGATCTAAAGCCCCGAAAAACTACAAAGGGTACTTATTATTTCTGAGGATACTTTAAATGCGATTGTGATTTACTCACTCAAGGCTGACCACGTGCATAGGATGCATACACGGGACTTAAGTTACGGAGTACAATCGTACGACAAGTACCATCATTTCGTCTCAAATAGGTTTATAGAGTTCTAGGCGGATGAAATCGCGGAGCAAATCTTTTAGACTCGTATATTAAATAGAAAAGGTTAGGCTAGGCTAGGCCTGTTTAATAGAATTACTTGCAAATGCTCAATCAATCAAAAATTTCCAAATGGTTTCCAAAATATTTATCACATTTTCAATACGTTTTGAAAAGCATTTCATGTGACAGCACTATTTTCCTAACATTTAGACATAATATTTTCTGTGCTTGGTTTACACACTGTATCAATTCTTAGTGTGTAATGAAGGCATAAACTATACACGCGTGTACGACTGTAGCGTCGCTTACATAAAGTTAAAGGCTGGCGGGAGCGGGTGGTTATCTCGGATATTAGGGGTAATTCAGTAAGTGATTGACGTGTTTGTCGTTAAATATTGAGCCGTTCTGAGCGGCGAATTACTAAATCCGACGCCTCAAATGACGATCGTGAGGACGTAATCTAATATAGATCCTCAACTGAACATAGAGAGATAATTATATTTTCATTGACAGGTTCGAGAGGGCCATTCAATTCGTGATACTTGTTTTGTTCGTGTTGAACTCAGACAAAGTTGTTGTGTAATCACGGTATGAATATTAAGAAGAAATTGGCCATTGTCACGAAAAAAATTGCATTTTTTTTCGCTGTTGCATGTAATTTGCAAAGTAGCTTCAAAAGGTCCAAATTTGAAAATGAAAAAAAAATGAAAATTATTTTAAATATTAATTAATTTTAAAAATTAATTTCAAAATTAGATTATTGTAGAATTCACTGCCAAGAAACGCTACGCGCTACGCTCGTAGCCGATCCCGTGGTTTTCCTCGTATGTAGCGAAAAGCGACTACGGCGTAGGCGCCCGCTAGGCAGGTTCCTGGTAGTGAAAGTGAGGAGCGTGCTGTTGTCGTGGAGATGCATCTGCATGTTGTTATTGTGTAATACCTACGGCATAGGAAATTCAAATTTCAATTGCCATCGATTAAGGAAAATGTTTTTAGTTAAAACATGACTTGGTTTTTTCTCTATTATTTTTATAACTATTATGAGTTTGGGCCTTGTTTCACCCGTTTGCGGCTTGTCGTTGACTTTCGGGACATCCTATGTAAGTTTGCAAAATAACTTAATTGAAACTTGAACACTGAAAATTCAGTTACTTGCAAAGCTTGGTGTAAATATTGTGCACGAATAAATACTAGTGAAACGTGTAAAAAGTTGTCATATTTTGCCGTATAAATAGTAGGTATTTGTTGTTTGTAATAGTGCCGTCAACAAAAGAACTCCCATAAAATAGCGCACCCTATTGCAGATTGTGTACAATCTCGGAATCTTAGCCATGATTTAGGAATCGTTATCACAGCGGAGCATTACTGGGGGCAATATCAGAATAGGGAAAACAGATAATTTAGCAGACTTTACCGAGTTTTATCTATTTTATTCTTCGGATTTTCGATCACTTGCAGTAGTCTCTACTGATTACTTATGGCTCCGTAGACCTCGCGAGTCTGTATTTTTTATGTTTCTTTCCACAAAATGAATCGGCAAAAGAAAACTATATAATCATCGAGAATGTTTAAATGCTTGTAAGATTTCACGAGAATCGGTTGAGCCATGCAGCCTGAAGAGGAGAACAGCCGGGCGGACATACGAACGCATTCTTGCCCCAGCTGAAACGGACAACTTCGTGTGCTTCGCTCGCTCTTTCAAATCTAAGCAAAGCTTGTACTATGGGTACTAGACGACGATAAACAAACTTATATAGATAAATAAATACTTAAATACATAGAAAACATCCATGACTCAGGAACAAATATTCGTGCTCATCAGCATCACACAAATAAATGCCCTTACCGGGATTCGAACCCAGGACCTCTTGCTTCGTAGGCAGGGTCACTACCAACTAGGCTAAAGCGGTCGCGTAGCCGCGGCGACATAGTATACATACATATGTCGTTAAATTATTATACATTTGAGGAATAATTCGTTTTTTATCATTCACGCAGCAAGTACAATAACGGTTAATAAGCAGCTACCAATACAAAAAAAATCATATACGCTGGTATATGATTTTTTTTGTATTGGTAGCTGCTGCTATTGGTAAGAAAAACCATGCCTCATGTTTTCTGTTTAAAAAAATCTCCTTATACTCTACTTATTACGACACGATGTTGCTAAGCTTTTTGACGTTGTTTCTGATAGAACAGTATAGCTACCAGTTTTAAAACGTTTTAATGATATGTCGATTTATTGATATGTATATATTTTTTTAATGTTTAATTCAATTCTGAATAATCTACCTAACTGTCTGGTTTGCAACGTGTGCTTAGCGAGGTTTAAAAAAGGCAACGAAAGACATCTTCGCTTCTTTTTAGGCATCATCATTGTCGGTGGAGTAATCACCACTGACTTTTGTCCTCTGCTAGCCTCTTCACGTCTTCATATGACTTCTCTTTTATTTGGCTGGTGTAACTATGTCTGGGCCTTCCTCTACCTCTCCATCCTTCGATCGTGCCCTCCAAGATGTTTAAAAAGAAGCTGTCGTGCCGTATTAGATGTCCGATCATTTTGCCTCTTCTATTTTTTACTGTTTTAGCAAGCATCGGCTCTCTCCTACCTACTCTTTTTAGGCATTCATCAAAATAGTATTTAACACTTTACAGAAACAAACAAAAATTAACAAAATACATACCTACGAGTATGTTGTGTATAGTGTCCCAATTTGGCAGAGAGACGCGCTGGATCAGCTGTGACGGTAAGCGTACACCATAATGGCTGACATGTATGGTTATACATACAGATTAGTGGCATATTGGCTCGGACTTAATTAATGCACTTAACTATCCTAGTTACCTCGCGTCATTTAGTGTGAATCAGTTGCCAATGCCAAACTACTTAACGCTCGTTTTGTTATATTCGAGGTCTGGGATTATGAGAGCATTTGTACCTATAATAAAGATAGGTCGTTCTTTTAATCAGTTAATTAATTCAGTTAATATACTTATAAAAGCTTGTATCTAACTAGGTAATACAATCTTATTAAGGCTACGTAAAAAGATCCAGATAGTATCCAATTTACTAAATAAATTGCTCGACCGTATTCTATGCTATTTTATCTTATCCTATACTTTTAAAAGAGCAATATGGGTTTACGCAGGTGAAAAATAGAGGTCTCTATTTTCACCCGAGCAGAGCTCGGTCGCCCAGAGACTAACTGTTATATCTCTTTTTTGTTGGACGCACTTTACCTTATCCGTATTTGTAGCTACCGCATAAATAAATAATTTCATCAGACACATTGTGTTCTCGTAATAATCAGACTAGGACCGAAAAATAGGGGTCTCTATTTTCACCCGAGCAGAGCTCGGTCGCCCAGAGACTAACTGTTATATCTCTTTTTTGTTGGACGCACTTAACCTTTATCCGTATTTGTAGCTACCGCATAAATAAATAATTTCATCAGACACATTGTGTTCTCGTAATAATCAGACTAGGACCGAAAAATAGGGGTCTCTATTTTCACCCGAGCAGAGCTCGGTCGCCCAGAGACTAACTGTTATATCTCTTTTTTGTTGGACGTACTTAACCTTTATCCGTATTTGTAGCTACCGCATAAATAAATAATTTCATCAGACACATTGTGTTCTCGTAATAATCAGACTAGGACCGAAAAATAGGGGTCTCTATTTTCACCCGAGCAGAGCTCGGTCGCCCAGAGACTAACTGTTATATCTCTTTTTTGTTGGACGCACTTAACCTTTATCCGTATTTGTAGCTACCGCATAAATAAATAATTTCATCAGACATATTGTGTTCTCGTAATATCAGAATAGGACCGAAAATACGCGACGTTCTTACCCGTTAGCGTCTCAAAAAAATGACTCTTTTCACTCGGTGCCATTTCAACAAAAAAATGCAAACCATCCCATTCGTACACCATAAATCATGACGCCGACAGAGCGAGACAACAATCGAGCCCCGAGGCTTTGTGCGGTCGGCATTTTGAACGCTTTTAATTAAAATGTTAAGAATTTTGTATTTTGTATGCGAGCGTCCGACCCACCAGTTTAATGAGACTTGAATTTTCTCCGTCTTCGTACTCCTCGTCTGCGGAATCGACGGATTCAAAGGGTTCCCGGGGCTCTTGTACGCTGGTCGTCATAATACTGAAAGGAGGATTGTGACAAAGAGGGAATTTCATATGAATTCAGGTTTTTACGAAGACAATGTTATTTTAAAGTTGATCGGGCTTCGGAGTGTGCAGCTACGAATGGGTTCACTACGGTATGATTTACATACTAGTAGGTAATATAGTTGTTGGCACGCTTGTGACTGTTGCTTTTATTCATTTCAGTTCGTTAGGTAAACACGCATATTGTTTGTGTTTGCCCCCATTTTCATATGTTCCGAGATATCAATAAAAAGTGGTGAGTTTTTTTAAACAAACCAGTGTGACATTTATCTTTAAAATGAAGTTCCCACTCGCTTTAATTTAGAAATGCGCACATTTTTTTCTAATTGGCTAAGTCACCAACGATAACCAATCTTTACAAACTTCGTCAAATAACCTTGGAACGTGAAGCACTTCATCGTGAAAAACTTCTCCAACCATTCACAGCGGTACCCCAAAGCGGAAAGTTAACCGTCGCGAAAAACATCCAAGCGCTTACGGAATAAACAAACACTGTCTCAAGGTAACATCATAAATTCGATGAAATAAACGATGAATGTTGTTGGGAAACAATTGCAATAAATCTCGTCGCATGTGAAGCACAATTTCTCAGTCGGAGGCCGGTGGCGGGCGCCCGAACTTTTCCAATATTGACGCCCCAGCCGTTCGGCATGTAAAAACGCTTCCAAGACGCCCGTATATCAACCAATCCACGTGAGTGCCCATTTGACAGTCAAATGCTGATGACAAACATCGAAAACTTGCTTCGATCCGACTTTATTGCGCCCTCTTAAGTCTGTCTATCGCGAGTTTATAAGTCGTTAAAGTCTTTAGTTTTTTAAGCCGCAAAAAAACAGGGTTTTTAAGTTGCACGACTTTGTTTTACTTGCCGGGTTTTGTGTTATCCGATCGTAAAAGTTTGTGTAGTTTCCCACCAGTGCCAGAACCTTATGCGTTAACCAAACGTTATTTGCAGACGGACATGGTGTGACACTCTTGACCACCCATCTCCAAAACTTTATTGGCGATGATACCTTTACCTTGAAACTAATTTCATAAAATTACTTCCCTCGCCTTCAGCTAGTTGGATATAATCGAACACGTAATATTTTACAGCTAACGACGTGTCGTGGCGATAGGAAGTTTGCTAACGACCGAGTGACCGGATGCGCCTAACAACCCTGATGTCTTGGCTAGTCAATACTCGAGTCCGCCGACCTAATTAACGTTGTCCGAATCCATTACCGTATTCCAGCAATAGCAGGCTCCCAGCCTTAGATATCGACAAATTTAACACGGTCCAGAACTATGCAGGGAGCGGTTTTTGTTTACAATATATTTGACAACTAGAATTGACAAGCAGAATGAGATCTAGTGTCTTTTAACTTTCGGCAACGGACAGACAACTTTTGCTCTGTTATTTGATGTTTCCATTTTGTGATTTTTAAACCTGGAATTAAAACGTAGCACACTGAAATGGATGGTAATCGGAATACTTTTTTTCTACGCTCGTAACTGATCCTGTGGCTTTTCTCGCATGTAGCAGAAAGTGACTACGTCGTAGACGCCCAGCCCGCTAGGCGGGTTCCTGGCGGTGAGAGTGTTCTCACACACTGCTTAGCTACGGTTGTAGCGCTATGCCATAGTCCGTAGCAGTTTAATCTCTATACGTAGCGAAACTTGCACGTACTCGTGTGTATTTTGATTAACGCTGAATGTTTCAGTGTATTTAAATAAAACCAGCAACGACAGTTATGCAAATCTATCCCAGGTACCTACAGCTGCTCACATAGCAGAGTTTGTTTGTGTCTGTGCAGTCGAAAGCACGTGCCCCAATGTCTTATTGATATTGTTCTAAACGGAACTCGTAAAGTTTTCCAATATCGCAGCGTGTCGAGTGCACGCAAACAAATTGCATCTGTCGGTTGAATTCGGCTTCGAATTTGAATTCTTTGAGCACAAAAGTATACTTCATATGTGTGCTGCTTAATACTTCAATGGGTTAATATTGAACTGGTAGGGTGTAGGTGCAGTCAAGCAAGGGTAAACCGTACTTTAAAATGTTTAATTTAAAATCGAGAATAGGTAGTATGAGCGCATCTTAAAGGTATTTATATAGTTTTAAAGAACATAGCAATGGGATAAAGTTCTAATATATATAAATAATAGGCTACTAATATTACCTATAGTTATAATACCTATAGAGAAGCGCCGACGATTTCAATGCTTTTCTGTGGCTTTTTTGCACGCGCGCCGAGCTAAGAAGTCAAACAAGGGTGCTAAAGACATGAACATCTAGTTGAAATGTATCAAATTTAACTCCTAGGTCTACTTGATATTTACGATGACTATATCGTATGATTAAACCCATGCGCGGCAGTGCTACCCCCGCCATGTAGCACTCCGTAGCGCGTAGCATATTGCACGGCTAGCATAAGAACGCGCGTTAGATAGCCCATTCTACGCCTAGCAACGCTACACCTGCTACGCCGTAGCGCGTAGCAGCGTTATCGACTGTAGCGTAAAATCGCACGTAGGGGCGTGACGCCTAAAGTCGCCGTCAATGGACTTTGCTAAGTATGTAAACAAACCGCCATATTGAAAATGTCTGGGAATGTGATGGGGAAGACTCTCACTGTACCCTTTTATGTCGAAACATATTGAATATTAAAATGTAGAAAGTAAAAAACAAGTAGGTTTTTTTTTTACCACTACCCACTGTAAACACTACGATTCTTTACCCTCTGATAAAACTACCACGTAGTGTACACAACCGCGATGGCAGGTACATAGCGTGAGTTGGGTAGTGCGTAGCGGCTTTACAATATCATCAACTTTAATCACAACACTACTCATCATAGACAATTGTAGAATTTAAAAGAAACAAAAACGTCATTCCATCATGTCATACTAACCTAACTTATGAAACAATTTTAAACTTTTAATGAAATATCCAAAATTCAGTTATACATGTTATGGTTTTGTATTTTACGATAACGACCGGTTCAATAGTGTATAGTTTCAGAGGTGTTTGATGAGGTGATGTGAAATTTCAAGGAGAAACAGTGACAAAACGTCGTTACGCAGTTACGTCGTTTGTTTACATACTTAACAAAGTCCATTGATGACAAGTTTAGGTGCGTCGTTGGTCATCGATTGGCTATAGACTGGGATCAGTTTCTGTCTGATTATAATTACTTAGAAAGAACGTACTACATAACGAGACGACTCGTAAGCAGTCTTGTGCTAGTCGTGCGAGACGAGAGAGAGAGTCAAGCGCGCCGTCAGTTCAATTAACTTAAACCAACCTTTAATGGCACGATCCCATAAATAATGCTTCCGAAAAGGTAAATATAAATGCGTATGTAAAAGCAACGAGCCGTTCGCTTTCGACAGAACAGTATATTTATAATAAACAGTAGCTTGACTTTGTTGTGTTAACATTTTATAACACGACCAAAATGTAAATTAAGTGCTTGGAAATTTTATTTAAGTTTAGTTAGCTCAATACATATTGAGGCATCCGCTTACCTGTAGCTGTTACAAATTATAATTAGGATTTTATATAGATAACTCCCGTGAGAATAAGACATACTAAAATATAATGTAAACGAGTTACTCACTTATTTAAGGTCGAAAATCGCCCGAGTGATAAACGCGCCGCGCCGGCAACGCGTGTGCTCATGACTAGGAACCGCGAATCGGTTCGAAACATTTGAAGATATTTAGACCTTAAATACGTAAATAACATTATATATTTCCCAATACATAATTGCACTTAACATTACATTTATTAAACAATAAGAAAAAAAAATCAATTTAAGTTTTAAATAATTGACAAATAAAAAATACTATTTTTGTTACAAAATCCCATTTGCCATAGGTACTAAGTAGTTAATTGTAAAGCGAATTTTGTTTCTATTCCTTGTATTGCATGTGTTTTGTTTTTCTTTATCTTTATGGCAAATAAAAAAATCTTATTCTTATTCTTATTCTTAAATGTCACAATATGTAGATTCATAAGTGATTTCTTACTAGGTTTCATTAATTATGTCTGCAATACGGACTGTAAAAACACAGAAACTGAGTGAAGTACAATTGAAGCCTAGAGATGTCTGGAAAAGATCGATCTTCAGGGATGATTTCGCCCTTTGCTTGGTTAAGGTGTGCAATAAAGAGTTTATTGTAATATGTTTTGTTAATGGTATAAATTCAAAGTACTGGTTTTAATATATACTGTGCTAGTCGGCACGAGACACATCAATCAACGTGGATAGATCGTTGCAGCTCGAATGCAGCCCGCTGCGTTGCAATATCTGCAGTCTACTGTTAAGCCTGAACACACATTATAAAAATCATTATAACTGTATTTTTTGGACAGTTTTGTGCAGCACGACTTATACCTACTCTTACGAATTTGTTTGTAGAATAAGACTCAGTATAGTTACCTACATATCAACACCGTAGAAAGGAATAATGGTTTTAGTCAATGTTATATTACTTGGGTCTACACGGATACGGACTACATGCTTTTAGAGAACGCTGGTCGGCCCTTTCTTAGTCTTAATCTTCATTTTGATGAAAACAATATTGGAGAACATGAAAGATTTTAAGAAGAAGAAGAAGAAGAAGAACGATGGCTTATCGAGCATACCTTCTACAGTTTTACTGAATTTGCTGAGTCTATGTACGACTTAAGTGCACGATAAGTACCGTTAAGTATTTTTATTTTTCTCTGTGTAATTGTAATTATTTTATTTTATTGGAATATGATATGGGCTAATTATAATTATTAACAATTTTGACATGTAATACTGAATTATTATGAATAAAATATGATTATGATTATGAATGTCATATTTTTTGATAACATTTTTCCAACCATAGATCACTTACTTTACTAGTGTGTGACTACATATTATTCAAAACAACAGATTTTTGAATGCACATAGCGACATGAATATATAAAAAATATATATAAACTGAGACTTGTTAAGCTTAGAATAAGAATTCCTTGGAATTAGAATTCCTTATATTATTCCGAAGAGCAATAAGCCGTATGATTAATGGATAGAAAAGAACACGAAAGTACAATTTTTCTCAACAAAATCCAATCTAGTTTAATCAGCATTCAAGTTCAATGTTTCTCACAGAATTAATATTCTATTCCATTATAGTTTTAGGCCATGAATCACGCTGGATTGTTATTTAATTAGAAATTGTATTTTCGTCGGCTATTCGCAGTCAGAATTCAGAATGATGAATGTCACGGCCCAACTGTGACATTATACAATCCACTTTTGATTGGACACGCAACGTGCCAGCTATTGTCACGAAAAATCATTGTTGAAATTATTTTTCGTTGAGTTGGTTATATTGATCCTTCTACGATTGGCAATTACGGACATTGATGCTTTCCGATAAAAGTTTAGAATTTAGACCAGATAAACGAGCATTGTTGCGGTTACGGTTTATTTAGCATTCTTATAATTTATTTATTATTATCTCTTTATTCAATTTTCATCTTAGGCTAGCCTATTACATCAAAACACATTAGATTACTCAAAAAGATTAAATAAAAATAATTACAAATCCTAATAGTATGTGTACATTCGCTTGGTAGCGCCTTAATAATAGTCGTCTAAATATTATATGATCCAACACATGTTTATTCCTTATGTGCATATGTTTATGTTATTTTATCATACGTTCACTAAACAAGATACAAAAAAATTTTTTTACAGAACCCTGAAAATAGGGGACGTAGCTTGTTCGCTGTCACAAATTAGATAAACCAATAATATATTCTTTCGACGACAATTCCTTTGTCTCCCCCTGTGTTTTCGTTGCGTTTTACTGCACCTTGTTACGGGATGTTTTATGGACCCCTGGTAATCCGTAGCCTTAGATCCACTTCCTGATTCGAAGATTGTGTTTAAAAGGTCGACAAACGAGAAAACAGTGGGTTTCAGATGGTGATTGCACCCGTATGCAATTTAGGGGCTGAATTCCTTGTCTTTCGTATATCTACATTTGATCTAGGATTCATTGGTTTCACTTGAGTGATTTTTGATAATGCCGCTGGAGGCGGGTGGCCCAGGACCAGTCATTGTGGCACTCTTTGGGGGAGGCCTATGTCCAGCAGTGGACGTCTTTCGGCTGATATGATGATGATGATGATGATTTTTGATGAAAGTTTTGGAGGGAAAAAAATAGGTACTTAAAGTTAATCAAAAAGCGCTTCGAGAAACTGCTAATCGCATATAAACTAAACCTATTATTCTTAATTAACTATTGTAATAATATTACTACTTACAGGTTTCTTCTTCTTTACTTTGCCGAGTATGTATTATGACTATTTTCCGCCTTAAATTGTCGATCAGAGAACAATAAACGATATCTCGTGGCATGCTCAACAACAGACAGTCGAATTAAAGCAATAATATTATTTATTATGTAAATCTCGTTTTAAAAGCGCCACCATATTTGATGTTTTCATTTCGTTTCGATCATTGGGCGTGAAGCCGTCATGTTTATTGATGAGCGAGACTCTTGATTGGCACCAGCGCCGCTTTTATTCGGTATAATAATGTATTATCACAGACGTGACACAAAATTATGTTGAATCCACTATAAAACAATCTCGGTTCGAAACTATATATGTATTCCGCGCGCGACAAAGAAAAGGCACGGTCACAGGATAGACACGAAAATAATTGTAACTTCAGTCAGCACCATCAATCAAATAGCGAGCTGACGCGGAATGGACAAGAGAATACAAAAACATGGGCAAGTGTCCGAACAATAGATGGCGTTGACGATCCGTCGCACAGCGCCCCAAGATGGCCGCCTTTTGGCGGGAATCACTGAAGCGCGTAATTGACAAAGGATGTGTCTTTGTGTTGGCCCTTGGGCTGACCCGGCTGGCTGCCAAAATATATCGCAAGAATATTTGAAAATATTCGCTTCGCGGCAAATTTTAAGTGTAACCTACATAGCTCGCTGTAGATTGGATGAGCCTATAACAACAAAGAGTAGGAAACGGCGTCCAGCCCCCATCAGCATTATATTTCTGGATCCATTTGTTTATTACACCCACGCCCTATGGTAACCTAGTTAAAGCCAGCTGTCGGGGCTCGAATAGTGAGTGCCATACACAGTCGGCTTGATTGCGTCATGCCACTTCGCTGCACAACAAAAAACTGTTGGCACATAAAATATGAGCCCTGCTGCCCACAAATTGGCTGCCTACTCGTTATTGTCGGTAAATTAGAGACATTTCCCGTTTCCTTGCGAACAGCCCCTCTGGTCTGATGATAACGAAAATGCATTATTCGCACACAAGACATCGAACCAATACAATCGTGGCCTAGCTATGATAATTTTATCAGTGGATGATTAAAATGAGAATTTTGACTGTTTGTGCACTATATATATATTGTATATCACTAACTGCTTTGATTTTGGCCATGATAATTGAATGGCATTCTATTACCCAACAACATTGCACTTTCACGACATTTATTTCCATTTCTGCTTAATTTTCTATGTTGTACCTAATCGGTAACCGCCGCTGTGGGACAAGCTACTAAAAGTTCGGTGTTTTAAACCGCAAGCACCAATTCGTTCTGAACATTAACCTTAATATGGGGTAATGGCCTAACTAACAAACTAATTTTTATTTAATCATTGCTCATTTAAATAAATTTTAGTTTCAACTATTTTAGCTAGTATCTAAGTAATTTTTCATCAAATTTATAGTAATGAACTTATAAACCAAAACACATTCGAAGGTACATAACTGCTATCTAGCAAAACGAATTCCCTCTACGAGTATAAACATTAAAATGATAATTGTAAGACTAGTATCCTCCCAACTTCATACACAACTTGAGTCTGCTAAATCTCAAAAATATGTTGTATGAAAATACCGGCTATTCTAAGACGTATAATTGAGAAAGTTTACCCCATAATTTCTTTAAATTATCAAATTTTGTGCCAAATACCTTAATTAAGGGGTAAGAAGAGTTTTGCAATTATGTCAAGACGCAGGTAGGTACCTATGCTTTGGCAAACTTGATAAATTGCTCTAACTTAAGTCACTATTCAGGGCAGGCCCACTTGGGGGTACTTTGGACAACAATTGCTTATCCACTTTTAAGGGAACTTTACGATTCACTCGCATCTGTACAATAACAGCTCGCGTTACACAGAAATGTACGCTTATGTGACAAAATTGCACCAAAGGCGCGCTGTGTTGTGAGTGATATATTAGAAAAGTTGCAGTTCATAGGTATGTGGCAATGTCACGCGATCTGTCAAAAACATGTAAAATTCGATCTTATTGTGTCAACATGTAAATGTTGATTGATGTCGAAAGTGTAACTTTACTATTCAGGTATCACACACTTATGGTTCTCAGTTACAACAGGATGCGACTCTAGAGCTTACTTACTGAATAATACCTTCACCGTAACTAGTCGGTACCCGCAATAACTGCATCAAAACCCCCTCTTGAAACCTCATACAAGTCTCACCGCATGCTGCACACAAACGAATGTAACTGGGCTGTATAGCGCAGTTCCAAACCCGCTGAAAGCAACAATCGTTCCAGCAAACTTCACCTGAAATCTCCAAGTCCAAGTTGTTCGATTAAAACCACGAACAAACATTATGCTTATAACTTTGAGGCCACATGTTTCCATCTTAAAATGAGCTACCTCGTTCCCCGAAATAAATATAAACCCAGGATAACAAGGTGTGTCTGTTGTTTTGTGGCGGGTCAGCCGGGGCTGGTCGAGGTCTGGGCGAGCCTATTAGGTGGAGAGTGGCCACGGTAACAAGTCCGTAACGATTGTTTGAAGAAGCCTTTTTAGAACTCAAGAGACGCAGTAAAGAAAATCCTTTTGTACTTTTACTTGATTTTATTGTTTTAGGCCGCTGCTAAACAAACGGACGTACAGATATTTAATTTATTTTTAGAACTAACGACGAGGTCGGTTTTATGTTTGAACGTGAATTCAGAGCACCTGTTTCCGTTCCTGACCTATTTTTCTTTTGTTTCAGGAATGTGGTGTACAACCTCAGTTTGACAGATCTGACGGAACAGCGCCGGCTGGTCTGGTACTCGCCGGAAAATGACGTCAAAATGTGCGTCGTCAAAGGGAAAGATGAGGTCAGTAACCTAGAGATATTTATAATAAGTAATAGAGTCTACACTAAAAGAGAAATTAGGAAAAATAATTCCTGTATCCGTGACATTTCCCAGTTAGGTGAAAATTACTATACGTAGAGTACGTAATATAAGGTCGGTTCACCTTCCCGCAAAACTAATGACATGCCTTTGCTACGAGCTACGGTGGCGTAGAAGTGCTACGCTAGCTTTTGGTGGTTTTAAAATAAAAACCTAAAATGGAGTTCAAGTTAAATATTTCAACGTGCACAGTATATTGTTGTTTAACCGGTTCTTAAAAATGAATAGATCGAACATTAATTGAATAATTGAATATGAAAGTAAACAATTTAACCAGAATAGAAGAATTCAACCTCTACGGTATTATCGTATATTGTATAAATTAATGTCTTATTTGGGTATTTCAATGTATTCTGTAATAGAATACATTGACATACCCAAATAAGACATTAATTTTCATTTTTTAAATGTAATTATTTGGTATGAATGATCCAATTGGATTTTTTATTTTTATTTTATTTGACATATTAAATATATACCGACATTGTAATGGATAAGTTCTACCGGTAGGTACTCATTATTATTATTATCTTTAAATTTTATTTGACTAAGGAACGAGGTTTTGGTTTCGTCTTTGTATTTTTATGTACGCCAATTATTGATAAGGTGCCTCTCAGTACTCTAATTATTCATGATTTTAATATTATTTGTATTCTTAACTTTGAAATTTTGACATTCTTATTTTTTATATTCTATTTGTTGTTTTATATTATTGTTGCAATATTGAGCCTAACGATCATTATACAATAATTAGTATTCACAAAGTGTTATTGTTATATGATAATTGTGTAATGAGATAAAAAAAAACTAAACTAAACTAAACTAAACTATTTTTACGACTCCTAGGAGATATTTCATGTAGGAAGAAAATAAAAGCGCCGTTACAGTAATCACCGTCATTTACGACTGTTTATGCAACCCTAACTGCTGGATCAACGCCGAAATTAAGACTTGACGAGATAAATTCCACTGCGTCAAAATATTGACTAGTTACCGTATTTGTATAAAGCTTTACAAAAACAAAGGCCTCCAGGCGGTCGCAAGCCCGTATGGAAACTCCGCCGGGCGCCCTTTGCGCCGCCGCTCCAGCAGCTGATTGCTTAGCGCTCGTGGGACGGTCGGAAATTCATGCTTCAATTGCACACGACCGAGGCCCGTTTACTCAGCCCTAAGCACTCGCTAGACGTGCGAAGACTTCCGTCGATCGCTAACCAGATTGGGCCGGTTTAAACCCGCCTCAACCACCGCGTAGTCCTAAGACTTCGATTATAGACGAAGTTCTGAGTTGTGAAACACAATCTTCAACAATTTGACCGACTCGAGGGAACTTCGAATTAGGTTCTAAACACAAACGTTCTAAAATTCAATCGTCGTTCGGCGTGGGTTCTTGTTTCGAATTCCGCGCTCAGTATTCACAGAGTGTTCTGAATTCGAAAGTTGTAACACACTGGACGAGGAACACGGTCCGCCGAGTGGTTGGTGCAGGCGAGGAGTGAAATGGGAACAGTTTCAAGGATCGGAACACTCCAAGCAATACGAATATAGGTAACACGTATAGGATGGAACGAATCGTTGTGGGATGCGTTCAGCTGATGGGTTGCGTAATGGACGCAGCTGACGCTCGTTCAATGCGAACACGAACATTGAATCACTATTAACGCTTTTGAGGTCTCGCCACTACAAGATGGAGGGAATTTCATAGAAAATTCCATTGATACAGAATTCTATTCGTTCTTGTACTCGTAGAACAAACAATAGGACCAATATCGCTTTGAGGCACACCGTTTACTAAATTCGCTTCAGTAAATTTGCAGTATATTTCAAAACATATTGGATAAAATATGTATACTGTACGAAAACAGACTAAAGTCTGTTCGTTGCGAGTGAGGACAAAACAATAGAAGTATTAAGAGCTAGTCAGAGAAGTCAATAAGTTTCTTAGCTACAATAAGCCAACTGAACATCTATTGTTCACAAACACATGTTTGCAGCGGACTGCCTCAACCGACATAATCTCTATTATCTCAATTTAATATAGCATGGAGGCATTCATTGTCAGGGATTACGGATCCAAAGCCGTCAGATTCGAAGGAATAATCTCAGCACATCTTGTATCGCCCACAAGAGCACAAGGTGTACCGAGCCAAACATGTGTATAAATGTGTCGAATAAAATTCTCGTTAAGCAATTTCTAGTACCATATTACTATACACTGTAGTTTTCTATTCAGATTTTAGCATCCATTAACGGCGTATTTCGAAATATTAAAATATACAGTTAACTCTTTTCTGTCGCCATATTTAGTCAAAGTATGTACCTACTATTGCTTAACTTTAAAAGCAGAAAAGTCCTAGCAGAATTCTAGTTTGTATGTAAAATCGACACTACGGAATGTAATTTGAATACGTTTAAAACTTCTAACGTTCGCATAATAGGTATTTAAACTAATTTTGATGCGGCTTCCCCCATTTTCTTCGTCTTTCAGCGAACTAATTTCCGTACTAGTTTAAATTGGTAGGTATCATCTAGTCCCATTTGGGTTAACTACTCTAATTTACATAAATACAATGTGATTGTTGATACACACTAGCAGAGCAAATAATACTCGTACCGTAGATTATCAAGCTTCACAATCAATGTAACAATTTGGTATATTAGTGATTGTACGTATTTATATTTTTTTGTCTCATAAGGGTGTCAACCCCTAATATCGGCCTCATCAGCAGAAACTAACGCATTTTCAGCATTTACTAATTGAGGGCTTCGCGTCAATGCTGAATCGCACTAATTTAATATATATTATAGTTATTAATAATTTTAAGCAGAATTCTCTATCACTCTATTATTATTGTCACACTGCCTGTCTGTCTGTCTCTCCTTGCCTTCTCCCTATACGGGGTCGGCCCCCCTAATACATTCTCGCCATTCCTGGCGGCTTTTGGTGGTTTCTGGGTTTATTCCCAACGTCTTCATGTCAGCTGCGATAGTTCTAGTTCATGTAGTGGGCGGGCGGCTTCTTCCTCTTTTGTTTGCTCTCATCTATGGCTATTACTTTGCTGGTCATATGCTCCTAATCTTTTCGCATGACGTCGCCGTACCAGCGTAGACTAGTAGGTTTTTTTTCGCTTAAGGCGTATGCCAGCCACCAAAAGATCCTCGGATGTACCCTTTTCTCAGTCACTGTTGGATTAAATAAATATTTTTTTACAAAAAAAAAGGTTTGAACGAACTCCCAGACGATGTGGTCTCAGCTCTCAATGTCAACCAATTTAAAAACAAACTAGACAAGCACATGAGTATGTACAAAAAAGAAGAATTATATACTTAAAGTTGATTGGATACAATGCATCATCAATTGTTTCAACTGCCTGCCTGATAAATAAATAAATATAATGCTTCTCGTTATCATAATTGGCATACCTATGGATGCAGAATACATACAACACATTGAATTATCAAACCTAGAACGCAATTAAAATAGTCGACAACAATCAATATGATCGCTAAAGAGCTTAGAAAATGACACCGCACAAGCTACAACTAAATAAGGATTTTACTAAGAGGAACTCATTTATACATTTCCAATAAGGAAATAAAGACTTCCTTTAACGAATAGCGTAAAATCTGAAGGCATTTATTAGTATTAGAATGAAGAGGAAAAAAGGAACCATACAGACAAAAGATAATTAAAACGGCCCTTCAGGATCAGGATAGATCCGAAAACGCTATTGTGTATGTAAGAGCTGATATCCAAACCTTAAACATTATAATCAATCATAATAATACCTATATGGCAATCAATGAAACCAAATAATGAATTTTCAAAACACACATTGACAGACACACATTCACACACACACATTTGCACACACTTACACACTCACACATTTTACATGCAAGCATGTTTACGCAACATTAATAAAATTATAAAATTAATGGTTTGATTCCAATCAACTTATATAATTAATGAATACATTCGAATTATAACACATTAATATTAGTGCATCGCACTCACACATTGGTGATGCGCTAGCTCTAGATAAAATGTGCGATACGAGAGATTCCCAAATCATTTCAATGCGCCAAAAACGCGTTCCAGAATTCGCCCCTGCCTCTGAATATACCAATGCGTTAGCGTCATCGTATTTTGCAACTTCACACTATTCAGCCATTGATTGATGACGCCTATTTACGTCGACTAGCGCATGAATGGCAGCTCTGTCAAACACTCAGACAAGGTAGCTTCAGCCCGCTGAGTGCCCGATGTGGGTAACTTGCCATGAGATGAAGCGGGGACGTAAAAGTTAATTGTCTTTGAAAATTCTGAATACATCGTCGTCAGATATACGTGTCACAGTGAAATGTTGAAAAACAAAATCGGAGGTATCTTCAAACCCAGTACGGTTTACATTCATCATGGAAATAAGATTCGTTTCTTTTCTTTCAAGTCCCTACTATGCGTCAGGTTATTATACGAGGCTCTTGTAGCAACTTACACGCATTTCACCAACATACTTATCTTCAAACCGTTTCAACCACGCGCCGGTTACGACAATACTTAGCATAAAATAGCAGTCAAGTGCAAAAACATGTATCGATTTAAACTTC
Organism: Epinotia bilunana; assembly: GCA_947049275.1. Classification (NCBI taxonomy): domain Eukaryota; kingdom Metazoa; phylum Arthropoda; class Insecta; order Lepidoptera; family Tortricidae; genus Epinotia; species Epinotia bilunana. Next base: position 10,032,394 of record OX346269.1, on the reverse strand, counting down.
TTATAAGGAACACGTAACCTTAATCCGCCGATAAAAGAGTCCTGGGATATATGAGTAAGTTGTACGCGTCATATTTTTACACTTGACTGTACACTGATATGTATATAAAATTGACTTTCTCTCTTGAGGCCAGATTCCGTCCAAAGTCAAATCGCTCCTTGTTATTATTCAAACCAAACCCCAAAATCCGCTCATCTGTCAGTCCCCACGTATGAGAGTTATCCGCCCTGGATTACGACACAGCCATAGATGTACAAGGATGGAGGAAATGCAAATGCAATCAAATCATCTATGCACGTGTCGGGCGGCCTACGACACGCCTTACCTGAGCTCAGATTTGATTTACTAATAAATACCATTTAATTGAATGTATTGCTAATGTAAACGTAGATATATGTTCGTATGTGATTCCGTGTTTATATATTTCTGTACTCGCTGCATCTACATTCGTCTCTTTGATTTTCATTGCTGTATTAAGGTGCAACAACACCGCTGCTCAATACACGCTAACGCACCGTAAAACGCAGCAAAATGTATGAAGAATACGTGACGCATACGACACTTATTTGGTCGCATTCTATGTTTGTAACCTAACGAAAGAAACCTCACCAAAAGAGACAGTAAAGAGACAAAAGTAAATGTAGTGTAGTGATGCATACGGTATGAAACGAATACCGATATTCTTGAAAAACGAATGGAACAGTTAAAATATTCGAGCTATACCTAACAAGTTTTAAAAATACGAATAGAATAATACGTGTCTATAAAAAAAACTATGTATTCAGTTCCTGAATTCGTAATCACGAACGAATGAATTGATGATTAAAGAAGACTTTTCCATTATTTGTATTCGTTACGGGTTAATGTTTCAAATTCTACAAGCTCTCACTGTTGTTTCCAGGAGAGTTGCCAGAATTACATTCGCGTGCTCGTGTCCTTGGGCACGGGGAGGCTTCTGGTCTGCGGCACCAATAGCTTCAGGCCCTTCTGCCGGGAGTACGGCGTCCAGAGAGACTCGTACCACATGGAGAAGGAGAAGTCCGGCCAGGCCGTCTGCCCGTACGATCCGGAGCACAATTCCACGGCTGTCTGGGCTGGTGAGTGATCTATCATTGTAAATAGTTTACTAACAACCACCAGCTATATGTAGAGGAGTGGAGGAAGAGAGAGCTCCAAAGCAGTGAAGATGGAATCGGAGACGGAGACGGACAAAACATTGAGAGTTTTTTTCCTAGTTTAGCCAGCTGAGACATCGACATTAGCTCAATTATAAAGTAAAAATACCATGATATAAATATTGACGAAATAAGTTAAATTATTTATTGTTTATTTGGGTAGGTACAAAACTACACTTAATTATCGATATTATAAAAACTTCGTTAAATTCGAAAACCATTGGAATATTTCGTGCACCATTCATAGTAGTTCACACGTCCCAGTGTTAATGGGGGATGACGGCCCGTGTTGCACTAAGCGCTCATACCAATTAGGCATGTTCTCGACAATCCTACTACGGAAAGCTTAGATAGATCCGCAGCGAATACGATCAAACCAGTTTGAGATGATAGTTAGAGAATTATCAAATTCTATTAAAATGAGAACAGTATTATAAAATCTAGTCAACACATTTAAGTTTCAGTACATAGTTATATGTAGTTAAATACGGGTAGAATTTAACGCAAGTGATCCAAAAACCATCAATATTCATAAGAAAATATCTGGCCTAAACTAAGCTCGTGTGAACCCTCAAGGACATGTGCGTCTCGGATATAATAAAATTCTATTGTTAGGAAATTAAGGAAAGGAAAATCTTTTTTCATATCAATTGAACCCACTTTCACAGTCTAGTGGCGCACAATAGGCCCTCATTGTTGCATTGTAAAGAACCCGACATTGAATAGGAATGTTCCTACACTTTCCAACGTGCCTACACTGTCATATGTTATAGGTGCGAATTTTCAGGGAACTGGCAATTTTTAAAACTGGAAGCTCACATAAAGCTCTGACGGACATGTGCAAGGATGGCCCAGATACTTCCAACTAGGATTTCCTCATGTAATGCTGAAAGATTTATAGAATTATCTTCGAGATCGCCCTCATCGGCGAATTTTACTACTGATGTTCAAAAGTTTCTTATAGTCCTGTTATTTGTATTTTTTCTAAAAATATTGGTCTGAAATAAAATCGAATAGGATTAAAATTTCTGCCGAGCTACATTTCGCGGAAGCAATGAAATTGTATTGCGTATTTTCTGCAGATTGGTTCTTTGTTTGGAACTTTTCCTTGTCGAGATAGACATTTTTGACATGCAACTATAGTCCATTTCTCTGTAATGATAAGAGCTGTATTAGCTATAGAAAACCAATTGAGGTTTTGGTAGTAGCGAGCCACTTCGCCGCCATTTTGCGATTCGGTAGAGCATTGCGTGCCAAACGCTTGAGACTGTGAAGCGATCGGACCGTATAATGGGTAGGCTGACTCAGCAAGTCGGAGTTTATCAAGTTCATAGAAAGAATAAAGAGACCAACAAACCTGTGCCTATCAAAAACGTTAATAATAACTATACTTTCATTTTGTTAACAGCCGATATTTGACAGCCATCATCCCGGTACAATAAACGTCCTATGATGACGAATTATACTGAGATGACGGCTGTCAAATATTGGATCTAAGGGCATTTTCACTATAGCAGTTTAGGATTTTGTGTGAGGAAATCACCAAGTTATATCTACTACAGTTCCATTTCGGTTCGTATGTTATAAACATTAAAACGTCTATTTTCAATTCCTACATGTAATATAAATCCTTACGTTTCTTCAATACAAAATACTTCGGTACACAGGGAAAACACCATCAATTACCGTGGATCTGTCCCTTTGTACAATCTTCCTTGCATTAACGATCCCCCAGTAAAATTCGCACCCATTTATCACGGGAATCTGTTTAGAAGCGACGTATCGAGTTTAATAATACTAAGTAATCGACCATTGATGAAATAAATAAATCTGCTTAATAGCTTCTCATTCAACAACCGTGATGGTTAGACTCTGAATGTTTACATGCGTAGCGATCGAATTCAATTCATAGTTATAACACCTCTTTTTGGAACGAGTATGGGATTTATACTGCCATTTATGTCAATTCACGGTATCCGTACGAGGTCACAATTTGACTTGTTCCAATGATAGTGACATGTTCCATATGGTCACTTTGGGTAAGCGTGGCGAGGTCACCGGCGAACTACCAAATAGTAATATTCGATGTGCAGTGGAGATATTGTCAATAAGACCGTTCCGTTTACCCCAGTTTAAGGGTATGGGATTGTTGTCGAGAAAATACACTTTGTGCTTGCTCCATATAACTTAAAAGGAAAGACACGTTTGTGTAATGTCTGCCACTATTCCTGTTGGCTGTTTCCTGTTTACTCCAATTAATTGTATTTTTCCTTACAAGTTTCATTGTCCTCTTAACTTGTAACAACGTTGTGACGATATTCCATTTCTTAACGAGTTAACTCGGTATCTGAAATTAATAAAAAGTTCCGCAATACAAATGAAACAAACGGTTTGCCTGGAGCCATTACAGCACGGCCGGTGCCATTACATTTTGGGCTTTTCAGTAAATTGCTTAACTTTTAACCGCACTACAAAAAAAAGGTCCGCGTCGCCGCACTCGAGAACTTTATTATTTACACACTAAAGTTCCTCCAACCCGTGACTGCCTGGCGCACACACGTACATTTTTATTCCACACAGGGGCACGCCCACACACACATTCCAGCGCCGTCCATTACGTGGACACGGTTAGTTATCTCCTATTGATCTGGTCCAATTAAGCGAAGCGACTCCCCCGGGACATTCGAACTAGTGCCATGATCTGCAGTTGCTCATATGCGGCCAATGTAATTTAGTGATATGTCGCCGTAACACAAAACAACTTGGATATTAAGTGGGTGTAAGATCTCCAGCATACAATGTCCGTGTTTGTACGTATTGTGCCCTACTCATTTATTAAGCTAATAAGATGACATTTTATGCAGTCATCATTTCTGCTCGTTTGTTATGAAAACGAGTGTGATTTAAGATGCTTTTCTGGTTGTTTGTACCTTTGTTGGCATTGACAACCTTTGGGCTCAATACAATTATGATCAAACGAGTAACAATTGTTTTTGTTTTCGCTGGTTTTCTTATAAACTCAGTGGTATTTATATTACTTACCTATAGACAGCGCATTTATGTAAGAGGAATATTTATGGACTTGTAAAAAGTTGCATTCACACAAGCTAACAATCCACAATAGCATTATAAAATCACCACTAACGTAGTTAGAGTTGGTAGGTTCGAGCCATCTCCTATTACGTCATTGCCTAATTAACTCTGGCAGTATATTCAAGTCACGTAAATCCAATGTCCTATTACGCACTGGTTCCTGGTAGGCTAGTGCTCGTGCGTATTGAATTATTGGTTTTCATAGGAGGCTTTAGTGGGATTAAATCTGACTGTAATGGCGTACTTAAACAACATGGGATGGAAATTATGGTTGCCAAGTGATTTACGTTTAACGGTCAATCTGCAGACAGTCTTGCTTCTCGCTTTAACTTAATTAAAGCAATGTTTATAGGTTTTAAAGTTGGGTCTGTTTTCTCTCAAGTTGTGTGTCTTATGTAAATACTTTATGTAGACATAGGTAAGGCACAGGCAATAATAAAGACGTGATACAGACACTACCTAATTAGTAAAAAGGCGAACTTATTTCTGTAAATCATTTCTTCCAGTTAACCTTTGAGCATTACGTGGGGAACAGGGACTAAAAGATATACAATCTAACACTTATACTAAGTCGCATTCATAAGTATTACGTATATGCTACGACAAAATATTCTAAATATATAGGTAACCTACTAACAGAAAAAAGAAGAAAACCCTGAAAGATTGTAGCTTTGTAAAATGTAAGTTTATATGTAATGGGTAATCTCCGGAACCGCTTATCAGATTTGAAAAAGCGTGTAGAATGCACTTTCTGTCATTACTCATTAGAGGGACACAACATTTTCCTTATTCAAGTTTACTTCTTAAATTAACCATGTTTTCTTTCCGTAACAAAAGAAATATGTTTACTACGGTATTTGTTATTGTTTTACAGTATTATATTAGTATCTGTAGTGTGTACAATCATGAATATTTAGAATCTAATAAATAATCAATCTTATCCATCATAAAAGTAAGAAGTATATCGTTGTTAAAACCGTTCCAGCTCTCTGACGCATCGTTACTCCTAAGGTTGTCGTCTTTATCACCACAAAATGGCTACAGCAAATACTAATTCGACACTTGAAATAAACGCAACCCTGTTGGTTTTGATAGGTATTAAGTTCTTTTTTACAATTTCAGATGGAGAGTTGTATTCCGGCACAGTGGCGGATTTCAGTGGCATGGAGCCTATTATTTACCGGGAGCCTTTACAAACAGAGTCATACAATTCGTTGACATTAAATGGTAAGTGTATCTTTATATTCATGTTAATAAAGTTGATTATGCACACACAATTTTCCCAGCAACCTTTGAGTTGTGTAGTTAGTGTAAATACTGTTTAATGACGACTACTTTAACTATTCTGACTGAGAATAACCCACCCAGCGCCCGATTTCATGTAACAATCAACCCTAAAATACTCAAGTGGTTTGGGCCCTCGGTGTAATTCGGCGTGGTTGGAGGACAATGTTGTTATCCTACCGCAGCGTTGAATATGTATGGTGAAACCTGTGCCAAACACGGAACGTAACATTAGTTAGGTACGTGTAAAATTAAATGATAATCTGGACAGCCGATTGCTAATTTTACAGGACCGTGATTGGGGAATTAATCGTGACATAAATCGACTTTCCATCAAACTGATAAAATAAATGGTTACCTATGAAGCACGTGAATTTGGACTTCATCCGCTATATATGTTAGGCGCTATGAATGTTTACAGAAAAATAAGTTTTTAAACACCACTCGTTTACCAATCCGAAGGAAACTATTTCACGGACGACTTACGATCGCGAAAACAAGGTAACCACATTACACGCTTTCACATTCGGGAGCTGACCTATTTCAAACGGGTGTAATGTCGGACACACGTATAAAATCGACGACCGTCAAGTTTTTATCTATTCAAGACCTTTCAGAGACAGGTGCATTGCATAAACAGACAGCAACAAAAGACTCGTAAAATTGCCGGTAGGGTTGTATCTACATATAGATCCCTGTTTAACCTCCGATACAAAAAGAGGGGTGGTTCAAGTTTAAGGCTGGCTTTCCTCCTACGCTAACGTCGGTCGCTGACGCCGGTCGGGCGTACGAATATACACCATGTTCTATGAGACACCGCACAGCGACGCTGACGGTCACGGCAGATTTATTGCTACGCGCCGCTGATGCCGCGCGTCGGTCTCGCTCGTCTGTCTCATAGAACATGGTGTATATTCGTACGCCCGACCAGCGTCAGCGACCGACGTCAGCGTAGCAGGATAACCAGCCTAAGATGTGTATCTGTGTCTCTGTATGTGGCATCGACGGCATCGTAGCTGCCGAAAAATAAACACGAGTTTGTAAATAAGCTAATTTCGATACCGGATTCTAAAATGCATTTGTAGAAAATTTGGAGTTGAAACCGGACTATGGTAAACGAAATACTATGTGGGAGATATATCACCCTTTGCCTAATCAAGAATATAATGACAGTTGAATATGCCAGTTCATTATCTTGTCAGGCAATGGGAATACCGTAGACCACATTTTTTTTCTGGTTTACAGGAACATATCCGATTTTTGTAAATACATTTTGTACAAGACGTTAAATACGGATGTAAATCTATATCAATAAGTTACAATAACTTATAAAGACACGCTTGTTCTTCGCAGCCTGGTAAAGGGTTAAGTTGTGGTTTCATTCGAAATAGTAACTTATTCAAACTACTGTCATTTTTGACACAATTGAATTTATCCTACAACTTTTCGTATTATCCGTCCAAATCGACCCGTCGTGTAGGTTTCCGCCCGTTTATCTGAGGCTGTTTACGTACGGGACACTCGATTGCGTTCCAATGTGGCCGTCAAACACCCCGCCAACTTAATAGAATTTTGAATGGATTTTGACGGGCAGTCGCGACTGACATTTGACGCGTCAACAATCGCTAAATCGGATTAGGGAACGTATACGCACCCGTAGTAGAACAACGCCACATGCTTCTATACGCTTCATAGTCCATTGCGTCCATGTTCAGTCTACCGTGCAATATTATTGACACTAGTCTGACTACGATCCCTTCGTATGTCTATTCCAGTTACACGCATGTATCACTTGCATCAAATTGGGGAGTCGGTAAATTGAATTAATTATTGTTTTGTTTTTGTTCACAGCTCCCGACTTTGTGAATTCATTAGTACATGGAAATTTCGTGTATTTCTTCTTCAGAGAAACAGCTGTTGAATATATTAACTGTGGGAAGGTAAGCTTATTTAACTATTGACACAATTAGACAATGCTAATTCATAATGTATAAAACACCTATTACATAATAGGATTGTGAAATATGAAATCACACGAGTATTGAATATTCGAAATGTAGAGAAAATCAGCCAACATGATTTACCTAATAGGGGTGTAGACACTAAATAAAATAATCAATTATATTATATTTTCTCGAAAAAGTCAAATGGAGAAATAATCAACGCAAGAGGTAAAATAATCACAAAGTTATAAGTGTCCACAGTTTTAAGAGGGGGTATGTTCTCTCCCTTTAACGCAAAACGCACATTCAAATGAAACGATTGTCATTTACTGACGCTCGCAGATTGTGACGTCACTATCTACGAGCGTTTTCTCTCTCTAACAAGCAATATTATAACGCTTGTAGCTTCGTAATTCTTTGAGATATCTGCATGGGATTTTCGTCACTATATTTTTTGCCTTCTTTATTTTAGCATAATAATAATTTTCGAGTCTACACCCGTATTATAAAAAAAGACAAAGATGTAACTTTTCTATTTCATCATTATTCAATTCTATTAGGCCCTAGGTACACCAAGAGAAAGTTGATAGTTAAAGACATTCATAATTCACTTTCTAGTCGGTATTTTCTCGCGTGGCACGAGTCTGCCGCGACGACCGCGGCGGCCCGCATCGTTTCAAGCAGCGGTGGACATCATTCCTCAAGTCCAGACTCAATTGCTCCGTGGCCGGAGACTTCCCTTTCTACTTCAACGAGATTCGTAAGTATTTCTGTTTCAATTACTATTTTGCTCTAAGTATTCTCACGTTTGCAGACGTTGCAGCTATTGACAATCAGCGCAGGTGGTCTTTCTACACACAAATTTAGGCATTTCAAATAGCCCAGAAACGTTAACTCTTTTTCAAACTTTCATCGGTCAGCTTTATGTAACCATCCTTAATGGCAGTAGCATTCAAAAAGCAGTAAAAAATTCAAGTGTATAAATTCAATTTCAGAATCAACAACAGAGTTAATAGAAGGCGTATATGGTGGCCTGAATGCCCAGCTCATCTACGGCACATTCACGACGCCACCTAACAGTATATCGGGAAGTGCGGTCTGTGCCTTCAGTATGCAGGATATTGCTGACACCTTCGAGGGCACCTTCAAGGAACAGAACGCCATTAACTCGAATTGGCTGCCTGTTAATGGTGCAAAGGTATGATTCAGTTCAGCCGTATTAATATCTTGAAAAAACTTCAGATACCAAACTGCTAATGTTAACATTTGTATTTTTCTTCCTTTAGGTGCCTGAGCCTAGACCAGGAACCTGTCAAAACGATTCGAGGCAGTTGCCAGACCAGACATTAGAATTCATTAAGACACACGCACTAATGGATGAAGCAGTACCTGCTTTCTTCGGCGAACCTATCGTCATAAGAACCAGTTTTCAGTAAGTGTCCTCGAATCTTTCATAATATACGAGCCTACAAGAGATAGCTATTAATCAATGCAAAAACTAATACTTTAACTTAACCATTTGTTTTTGCAGCTATCGGTTTACACAAATTGCTGTAGACCCTCAAGTGAAAACACCTGGAGGAAAGTCGTACGACGTGCTGTTTATAGGAACAGGTAAGCATTTACATACCAAGACCCTTTCACCAGCATAGAAGTATGCTTCTACATGGTGGAATTATCCTCAAAAGTTAGATATCAGGTCGCTATAGCATTTTATATTTTTCACAGACAATGGCAAGATAATCAAAGCGATAAACGCTGCGTCCTACGATTCGAACAAGCGCGCAGTCCCAGTTGTCATTGAAGAGCTCCAGGCCTTCGCAGCGGGGTCTCCAGTGAGGGCGCTGAGGGTAGCGCGAGCAGGGAGAGATGCAGCGAGACTTATCGCTGTATCAGACAGAGAGGTCCTGAGCTTGAGGCTGCATAGGTGTTCCAGTGACAAGATCAGCTCTTGCTCGTAAGTACTTTTAGGTTCTGATAGCTTAATGAGATCTTTAGAACAGCAACCGTATTCATTACAACTTACAGAATGTGCTTATAGTACGACTCTTCTCAGGTGAATTTTTCGCTTCGAGCCCTAATCTTTCAAACAAAGGCCATTGTCTCTATTATCGCATAGCCGCTAGTAACCGAATAAGCACGTGCCACAACAACATTCATATTGAAAAACAAACGGTTTCGTCATAGTATTAAGGTTCAAATTTAATGTCACTGATATTCTAGATATTACGTTTTGGTAGTGTAGGACGATAGACCGCCCGAAGCAGTACGGCATCGTCCTACACTAGCAAAACGTAATATCTAGAATATCAGTGACGTTAAATTTGAACCTTAATACTATGACGATACCGTTTGTTTTTCAATATGAATGTTGTTGCGGCACGTGCTTATTCGGTAGCTAGCGGCTATGCGATAATAGAGACAATGGCCTTTGTTTGAAAGATTAGGGCTCGAAGCGAAAAATTCACCTGAGAAGAGTCGTACTATAAGTACAAACTAGTCATTAAATTGTTTTGTAATTTTCAGTGAATGTGTGGCATTGCAAGATCCCTATTGCGCTTGGGACAAGCAAGCGGGTCGATGTCGAGCCAACTCACACGGTGTGAGCCGGTGGTTAGACGAGAATTCCTTTTACCAAAGCGTCAGTACCGGTAGCCACGCGGCCTGTCCACACAGTAAGCAAAAATCCTATTTTGATACTCCAAATTAGTGGTAAAAAAAAACAAAGATTAATATATTATCCATTTCAGGTGGTAAAGATGCTGGTGCAGTAGGAGGATTGAGTTCCGGTCTCTACGATGATGCTAGAGGCGAAACTAAAGGCGAAGTCATCAACATTGTACAAGACAAAGAGGGCAAAGGAAACAATAATAATGAAGGTGAGGGAATAGATAATCTCCTCTTCACACTTTTGAACATTTCTTTCCACCTCCTCATGGACATATATGCATCGCGACCTGCAGACTTAATCTTAGGAGAAGAGCAACTGTCATAAACGCTTATTTTAATCGAGAATGCAATATTTATGATTTTAAAATTTGTGACGTCAGGTCCAGAGGTCCTCGCCGCAGACCCACCTCCTGCCGCCTACTCCGTGGAAACGCTGGCCTTAGCAGTCGCTGCAGGGGCATTAGCAGCTTTGGGGGCAGGGTTTGCCGCCGGCTACATCTGCGGCCGTCGGTGCAAGAAGGACGAGGACGACAATATGCCGTACCCAGACACCGAGTACGAGTATTTCGAGCAAAGACAGAATATTAATAGGTAGGTGACCCGGATTTGATATGTAACATCATCCATCATTAATTGTAACTTTAATTTCATGTGATTAATTGAAACATTGTCGTTTTAACACAATATCTACGTTCCTTCGTCTTTATCCTCAAGATTGTGTCATGGAAAAGAACGCAGTTTCTACTGTTTGTAAAATTGTTCTCTTTCATCACCCAATCAATTTATATAATGTATCTCTTACGGGTCATCACTATTACTAATTCGGCAATGGAGGCGTGACAAGCATTGGTGTGACCGTGGATTTTTTGCAGGATCCAAGCAGAGCCAAAGTTACTTCAACAAGTTGAAGAAGTCACGTACGCGGAGCCGGTGCTAGCGCCGCAGCCGAAGCCAGCGTCGCCGCGGGCAACTCTTCGCAAGCACCCGCCGTACCACCCGCATCACGAGACTCTGTTCCAGTTCCAACCAGACGCCTACAGGCGCGACAACTTCGGGACCCTTCGCTCGCATCAGGTCAATGTCAGTTGTGTTCCTTTCTCTATCGCATGGCTTTTTGTAGATAGTTGCACTTTTTAAAACTTTAAATTAATCATTCAAATTCAATTCAATTACCATATCCTCATAAGTCATAACATAACCGTTCAGATGGTTTTATTTATAACCGAAATACTCAAGTAAATCGTACTTACTGATTTTTCAATATACCTACAAAGATCAGAAAATTATGAACTGCTCATCTAAAATCAATCACCAATAGGCTTGCTTCAAATTTGCATGCGAACTCTAAGTGTTACTGATAGTAGTAGCTATTTAATCACCATTCATGTTAACCATTACTTGTTTATTTTCATTGTGTAAGAATATTGGCGAATTGAAAATTCAATAAATGTCCAATAAATCAAAGCAAGTGGTTGAAACTTCAGATTTTCAACTTCTTGGTAATAAATATTATAAAAATACTCATAATTAATTTGCAAATATTGTACTCGTGAAAGTGGTACCAACGGAGCACATCCAATGCGGACGGATTCAGCCGATTCGGTTTATAATGATCTTACATGTTTGCCACCGTATTTACCACCTTCACTGCTCACTCATTCACTAACCTTTCATTCCATTCATTAACCCATCACGGCGTCACGTCAGTTAACGCAGGCATGTGACCGCAGGGCGACGGCTACCGGCGCGGGAACGACAACGGTTTCTCGACCACGCGCTCAGTGAAGAAGGTGTACCTCTGAGAAACAAGCGGGGCGGATTCGCGCGACCAAATGCATCATCATAAGCATAATACGCACCACCACCATACGTTGGGTAAGTTGAATTTTTTATACCACGATGGTGGCAAACAAGCCTGATTGCAGGTAAGATGCCACCATGTCGTCGAGACTCCAGAAGAGTCGCTATGTTGACACACAAATGCAGGTCTCTCACTCTCAACACAGCGCACTATCAAGAGCTCAGGCGCTCTTACCACCACATACCTACAGCAAGTAGTGGTATTATAATGACTGTGGTTTTCTGTAAGGTCCAAATATGAACGAGATGACATTCTGTTGTGCTCTCCCCCTCTCTAACCGTATCTTTAAAATCGTACCCATTTTACTTGATCAAATTAGGGGGCTCACTTCATACGCTAAATATGGAACTTGAAAACGACAGCTTAACTTAGCACTCAACAAAGACGAACTCATGGGGTGGCAGCAATCTCGCGCAACCAATCGCACCTTACAACTGGGGTAGTTTAAGCAATTAATTCTAAAGCCGTTTTGAAGGACCAATCGAATGTTTATTTAAAACCGATGCACTGTTTAAAACATCGCTGAGAATATCATTGCGTCAACAAAGCAAAGCTAACTGCAACTTTTATTAGTAGTACAATTTCACCCCTCACCAGATTCTGGGGATCAAATGGGGCCGGTGACAAGATTGACTAGTCTAGAAATGTAATAGAGAAAAGTTTCTGTCAAAAATTTCATTTTTGGTACAAGCTTTTATTGCTGACTGTACTTTTCTACCATCCATTTTCTACCATACTTTTATACCATCACAAACTACTGAGAAGATTCTAACGAGCCCAAACTCAACGGGGTTACGTCGGTTAAGTGCTGAATTCCCATGGCCACCTTCTGTCTCCATCATCAGATCAGCTCGATGGTACCATAATATTGAATTGTCATCCAAACTATACGTATACCCAAAATTTCAGTTCAATCGGTCACCGGGAAGTGGGTCAAATTTAACTTGCAAGATTTGATTACAGACAGACAGACAACGGGACAGGTGAAACTAAATAAAAGCTTCTAAAAGTTTCTGTCAAAAATTTCATTTTTGGTATAAGCTTTTATTGCCGACTGTACTTTTCTGTATACCGTCATCAACTACTCATTGAGACGATTCTAACGAGCTCAAACTCGATGGGGTTATGTGGTTTTATTACGGAGTTCCTATGGCCACCTTCCAGCTCCATCATCAGATCAGCTCCACGTCATCATAATATTGCATTGTCACGCGATTTGCATATTCGTGCAAAATTTCAACTCAATCGGAAACCGGGAAGTGGATCAAATTTAACTTGCATGATTTGATTACAGACAGACAGACAACGGGACAGGTGAAACTAAATAAAGGCTTGTAAAAATCAGATCAGGCGAAAAATCTAATACAAAAGAGTCAAATTCATTGTGAGCCCATGAAGGACAATCCGTGGAGCGTATTTAAGCATTTATTGTAGTGTAGTTGCGCGTAGTGTATTGGTAGTGTATGATGTGCGTGGTTTCCCCGCAGTGTCGCAGCGCAGCAGCGGGTCGGGGTCGGGTTCGGGGTCGGGGTCGGGGTCGCGGTCGCCGCCCGGCGGCTCCAGCTCGTCGCCGTCGCCGCCGTCGTCGTCGCCGTCGCCGTCGGGCGAGCGGCCGCCCACGCCGCCGCCGCCCGCGCCGCAGCCCTGCGCCTACATCTACCGCAACTAGCGCGCCGCCCCGCGCCAAGCCCGCCGAGTCGACCGAGACCGTTCCGAATCCAAATTGTTACATGCGTTTTGTTATCGCTGAAGTGATGCGCCGACGCGCCGATGTGCCGCTCCGGACTGTGACGAACCGGACGCGTCGGTGGCGAACTTATCTTCCAGAATTAAATATACGTACCGGTGATTACCCACATTCTAAAATTTTGACCGCGAGGTCGGAGCAAGTGTGACAAAAATAATGTATTTTTTTTAAGACGGGATTATCGATTGGTAACTTAAGATGAATAATGTAACAAATTGTAGATTCTCTAGTTATAGTTTACTAATAATTTAGGCGAAGATATAAGTTTTTGTTAATAATGTTGATGACTAGTTAATGTGAAATTGTGAGTGTCATTGCAGATTTCGACGTGTATCGATTGGAAAACTTCGAGTCAATAGCGTAAAGGAAATGTGCAATGATTCCGCAGGTCGCTTTTTACATAACTACGTATTTGTAGAGTTACGTCAATAAGTATAGGGGAGGGTGCGTTGTCTCATTCTGGAGTTCTAGCGATACTACTAGAGTAAACGATGATTATAACGTATAGTTGAAACACAAAATATGATATAAATTATATTACCGTGTATAAACGATATGTAAAGTTCTGAAACTTATTCATTCATTAAAGTGCTTCTTATGGGTGTATTTAGATGATTATTGGATCGTTTTGATAATTAAATATTCGATAATGTTATAGATTTAGCAAGTATGTATACATAGGTACCTACATAGCGTTAAGGGGGCACTGTGCTGCCGTATGCCAATTTAGATTGTTGGTGCGTCATTGTAAGTTACAGCCTGTAACTGTGATCATTCTGTACATACATTCTGTTACAATAACGACTTCTCCTGTGTAGTCTACGGGTCGTGTCTAAATTTAAATTTCCAGAAAAGTGGGCCAAACTATTAAAGAATCTTGAAAACTTCTTGCTGCTAAATTAAACCACTTTAACGAGTACTTAGGTACCATATTTAGAAACGCTTGTAATTTTATGTTCCTAGATACCTTCGTTGGAACCCGCGAATAGTGTTCACATCATCTTCGCTCATTGTTGACAATTGAATGTATGTAAAAAAATGTCAATTCTATTTGTAATGACTTAGTGCCTAAGTATGTGGCAGGATTGTAATTGATATTACATGACTCGGATTTCCTTTGAACTGATGTTAGTATGAGAGTTAGATGCCATTAGAGTAGCGGTTACAATAGAAGTTGACGCGTGTGGAGACCGCAGTGTTACGTAGATATTTTTATACGCCATAAATAATTATAAAGGCATTCTCAAGATGGCCTTGTTCTTACCTACTCATGAATCCGCATTTGGTCTTACCTACTTTACATTTAATACATCTATGTGTTCCACTTGGCGCTTGCAACGACAGTTCATTACCATCTCTAAATAGATTTTAGAGATATCGTTACGAGAAACAAGTAGAATACACTTTTTTATTATACCAAAGATGCCATGAGTTGTATTATACGTATACGTAGAATAGAGATTTATTTATACTAATGTAACCAGCATTACAATCAATTAATAATAATGTTAATTTAAATATTTCGTAAATGTACTGCCGATTAGTGTCAACTATAAATGCATATATATATTATTATTATTTTAAGTTTAGTTTACCAAAGTCAGCGCACAGTTAGGTTTATTTTTAATTCAGCATGTGTTAAGTAATAGATGTTTTACACTGCCAGTGTTGTTTGTGTATTTTTACGGACTTTGGAAATGATAACTGGTTGCGAAATAAGTTATAGAAGATATATTACTTAGCGTAAAATCAGTCACGCTATTTGGTCAGCGCTACATATTATGTGTTAGGGCCTCATGTTTCCGAAAATTAAGAGCACTGGAGTTAAACTTTTGTCTTTGAAGTGTATTCACATGGAGCGCTCCCGAAGTAGGTTTTCCCTGTACCAAAATTGACGCGATTGAAACTTGCGGGAACTTGAGCGACGTTTTTGACTCACTTTCATCGCAGCAAATGTTACTTTGGGTTGTACCTTGTTATACCGACAAATGTTCCATCGAATGTTGCGAAGAA
Organism: Epinotia bilunana; assembly: GCA_947049275.1. NCBI lineage: Eukaryota > Metazoa > Arthropoda > Insecta > Lepidoptera > Tortricidae > Epinotia > Epinotia bilunana. Next base: position 10,016,608 of record OX346269.1, on the reverse strand, counting down.
TTTTCATTTCATCAAAAACTATTTTTTTTTCAGAATCAGTGGTTTTTTCAGGAATGTTATAAAATAAACCTAACCTAACCTAATTGGTTCTAAAGATAAACCTTTTAGCTGTATATAAAAAGTTAACGGTTTCTGAGTAACAGAAATTCGATAGAAAAATTAGGCGAAACCATGCAGTCGGTGAAACGCTTGTCGGTGAAATAAGGGGACACGGTTACTTTGGCTATCATTTTGACAGTCCGTATCTCGAAAGTTATACGTAAGCGAGGCTAGTACAATGTATATAGCGAGTTCTGTAATTTTAAATTAGTTTTCGTCGAGTAAATAAAATAAGCGTTAGTATTTAAGTGCAAGAAATTTGAAGGCGAGTTGTTAAGAATTGTTTTTGTAAAACTTAAAAAATATTGATGAAATGTACAATAACCATTTCTACGTTTAAATTACTGAAACACCTTTTTATACTCGTAACATTAATTGTAATCAATAAACATGCCTAGAATGTCTTTTGTAATAAGCGTAAATTATTGATTTATAATATATTGAGAATTATATTAGAGCGTATGATATCGTAGGTTATAATAGGCAGCTTAATTTGGTTTGAGACTCGACGCCTTAGTGTTAGAAATTGAAGACTTTTATTAAAATAAAGGACTAACTGTAATTACAGATGATTGAATTGAAAGGATATCCACTACTTTTATTAAAGTATAATGTTAAGGTATAGTGCGTTACGTCACGATCACATTACTCGACTATCCATCACATGTCTACCTAAGCGTAGTTTGTAAATACATAATGCTGGCAAGTTGAGTTCAATATACCGGACGGAGACGATTTCAATGCGTGTAATGTTAATGTATACTTTAACTCCGTGACATTTTTAAAGAACTTCGTATTCATTTTATATATTATTCAAACTGTTTCTATTACAATACAAGCTTGAATTGTTACCATAAAGTAGCTATAGGTATTTGGGGTAAACATAAGTTTCTAATTAATCGCTTACCTGACCTTTTTTAATGTTTCTCCACAGAGCAATTTATTATAAAACGTATTACACAGTTCTTGAAAAAATGTCACGGTATTTTCGATTTTCTAATATTTCTATCCCATATCCACTCTTTCGAACCATAGACTAATTAGACCGCTTTCGTCTAAATTATTCTTCGTTTTTTATCGATAAATCAAGGACCACGATGATACAAATTGATTCTAGAGCAGTTAATGGGAAGTGCCTATTTAATTCACTTAAAACTATGTTATTGTGTAGTTTTTATGGCGTACCTACTACTCTCGACAACCCGGCCTCATACGCTTCCTTAGCGTGCCTTTAGTACCTAGTTACTGGCCATTAGGATGATACACATGACTGAAACAGGAACGACCAGATAAAGTAGTGTATGCAACTGTACATAATTAGGCCTTAAAACACTCGTGTGATCCACACCCACAAAACCACACTCGTGTTTTAAGGCCTCTCATTATGGATCAATTGCATAAACTACTATAAAAAACTCAGGCCACTGAAAAAAAACAATCGTTCGGGTATCTGTACCGCACTTGCACATTTGACACGAAAGAACGAAGTTGGCGCTTCGGGGGTACCGGATGCTATTAAAGCCGTATGCGCCATTTTTTTTTTTTTGTTTGAAAACATCGAAAACAGCGGAGCCGGCTTTAGTTTAGCGGGATTTTTCCGGAAACACGGTCGTTCCGTTTCACTTAACACAGAATAGATATCTAGTTCCGGTTCTATTTAATAAAATAGTTTGGAAGTACACGTTATATCTACTTACTACCTGATTCAACATTCAATAATAAGTTACCTTCTCATCAACTTTTATAAGAAATCTCAAATTGTTAACTGCATTGATTTGCTTTTTAGACACTCCATAGGTTTAAGTAGGAGTTTTGTAATATAATGATAATGCAAAAACGCAAATGCAGTGATATTAAGAAATGTTACACCGTATTCGCTGCCCGTATTTATAGAGTGCAATTTTTTTATAACTAGAAACAAATAGATTGAGAAATTATGACTTGTAAAATATGAATGAGTAAGGTTCTTGAGATTAAAGACTTAGGTTTTTATATTTTACAAGCATTATTTCGAATATTATGATCATTTTCTCATTAAAATATTATTAATATGCTAAATATTTTAGCAAAGAATAAAATGTATTCCTTTTCTTTAGTAAATAAAATATTGAAACTTGGATGTGTCACATTATTACAACAGCTGAGCATTTCTCAAAAAAAAGCCACTATGATTAATTGTACCTACTTCTAGGATTTTTTTGTTAACTATTTCCACTCAGAATCAGGAGCTCTTTCGACCCTGGTAGGACAAAAAATTGTCCCGATATTTTTCCTATTGTGTTACCATTTACCTTATACCTTCTTGTATGGTGTGGTGGTAACACAATAGGAAAGTTCAAAAATGTATGGACATTTTGGGACACTTTTTTCTCTTATTAGGACGGAAAGACATCGTGATTTTGAATAGAATCAACATAAAAGTAGCAGAAAATCTCCGAAAAAATGTACTGGCATTTTTTTTGAGAAACGCTCAGCTATGTACCTACCCTAGTTAGCGTCCTGCCGTACGAAATCGATAAATGTACCGGATTTTATCTAGTTAAAAGGGAAGTATAGCTAGCAGCTTGCGACTGATAATGATAATAGGTAGGTAATTGCATACTTTTTATATGAATAAATAAATTAAATTAAATTTCCATTTCGGGAGAAAACGTTTTCCACTAACTGAATCATAACAAATAACTTTGATTTGTATGTCGATTGCTTCAGCATAATAATATCTAGGTTTTGCTTAAGGTTCGCCGGTTCGGTTTCGCTTTTATTAAAAAGAATAGGTGCCTAAAAATTTTAATTTATTGCAAAATTTGAAAAAAGGAAACCTATCCTAGTTTTTCATTGTGTCAATAACATACTTTAAACTTTTTCTCGTTTTGTATGTAATGTAACGTAATGTACGTAGCATTCCAAACGTATACTTCCCTCTTAAGACCCATAAGGAGACTCTACATACACAGGCCGATATCGGCAGGACTGTAGGCAGGCCGTCACGTGATTCGGCCCGTGTGGATACGTGTCGGAAGCACGGTGAATAAATCAAGGTCCACCCGATACTAGATTTTCAGTGACCTTGCTTGGCAGTCCTGCCAATTTTGCACTTGTAGGTACCGTCTATAGGTCCAAGCCCAACAAAGCATTGTTTAGCCACACTGGTTATTGTGTGTGTAACATACAAACGCTTCGTAAGGTTCTATTGTTAAAGTAGTCTATTGTTATAAATACAAAATAAGTAGTCAACATTGCTAAGAATTATATGTATTTTTTAACGTGGATCTCCTTTCCTTAGACATGAATTCGCCTTTTGATTGCAAAAGTGTTGATGTTTACTACGTTTATTTTATAGCATCAATTAGCGGTTACACTTAACAATAAAAGACAATCAAAAATACAAACCGGACCGTTATTTATGACTACCGGTTTAAATTAGTTGGAAGTAACCCTGCCTACGAAGCTAGAGGTCCAGGGTTAGAATCCCGGTAAGGGCATTTATTTGTGTGATGAGCACGAATATTTGTTCTTGAGTCATGGATGTTTTCTATGTAAGTATTTAAGTATTTATTTATGTAAATAAGTATATTTATCTTCGTCTATTATTCTCTAATATTTAATTTACATTTACATACTAACTGCTCGTGCCGTTTCGCCCGCGGATTGCAATGAATGCAGGAAAACCCGCGCGATACAATGATAATGATAGCCTATGTCCACCCAGAAAATCCATTCAATACACCGGTAAAAGAATGTTTGATTACTCCCGGGCAACCTCTTTCACCTCTCTGGAACTATTTTTCAATAATTTCCCTTTTTTCTTCAAAATGGTTTCAAAACATGGACCTATGATACTACAGCACGTCTAGCACACGACGGCGCGCGAGCTCTCTCGCGCGTCAAAATGCGATACAAGGAGCGACATAGCGAATCCGTATCACGAGACGCTTCTTGTCTCGCGATCATATGCCAAAGCGAATTTTTTTTTGTCGCTAACAGTTAGACGCGATAGACTCTCGAAACTCGTATCACAAGTGCACTTTAGAGCGACAAAATATATCGCTTTATTCGCGTCTCAACGTCAAAATGCGAGACATTGTGTTCGAGATGTGGAGACCGCGACAGCGATAATAACTTCATAATTGAACTCACAAGGAACAAGAGCACACATTTTTTTTATTAATTTTAAGTTAATTAGGGATACATACGTAAATGTAATGATATTTAGTGTCCTTTTTACTACCTATACCTAATTTGATTAAATTTGAAAACCATTAATAACTTTGCTTTGTACTTGTAAAATATTTAAAGAAAATATTGTGAGAGAGTAACAACTGTCTAGATTCAGAATTCTAATAATGCTTTGGGGGGCATGACACCGTTTGGGGACCTGTGGTCAGATTTCAGCACGATTTTGGTAAAGACTCAGAGGGGCTACCGCGAAACGAAAACGAACTTCGTTCGTGTATCTTCCTCTCTGTCGCTCGAACTAGCAAGTGCAACAGAGACGGAGATACACGAACGAAATTCGTTTTGTAAAAGTGTTAACTTACTTTCGCTGTTGACTAGGAATAGATTAGGCTAGGTATACTTACCTAGGTACTTTTAGGAAGTATAATAAATTGCTTGCTTCGATTCGTTATTTCCCGTCACAAGTCATACAGTCATATACCTAAATTAATAAGGATTATTAAGGATGATGCACAATTTCTCGCTAAATTTATGGAATTATCTGCAGTTAATCATTAAATTTTCCGACGCGACAGCCCTCTTTCTAAATGATAAGTACGACTATGATGAATGGCAGCGGCGCGGCGAGCGCTTTCAGTGTCAAATAATTTTAAACTTTATCTACATACTTTTAAAATTATTTAACACGGAAAGTGCCCGCCGCGCCGCTGACGGCCGCTGCCAGTCCGGTCTGAAGCGACCCTAACAATTAATAACTCACGTTACCTTCTACCATGTTTCTATGTCTGTTCCATGTGTGTTCGTATTCGGCGAAAATCCAGCAGCTCTTCATGGAGAATATTATTATTCTAACGGACTATATTGTGTTCTCTAAGTTCCTCGATTCACTGATCGAAATCATCGAAATGAAGCAAAGTATTATCGTGTTTGGGCTGTCTGCATTTATTTCGATTCCGATTCCGTTTACAGCAACGCATTAAATAACTCTTCTGTTTTAAAAGTCATTGTTAGAAAGCACGAGAATCTCACGGCAGTGAGTAATGTGAGTATTATATTCTTAGCTCACGGCACGGGAGTTTTCTGTTTAAAATACTAGATAATATTATATTATATGCCTGTCGGAAAACACAGCGTCGCATTATGAAGAAGCAATGTGCCAACTCACCTGTTGTCAGATTAATACTCACGATTCCTGAACGGATCTTTAGTTTCTGAACGTGTTTTGTCTGTCAACGTCACCGCTAGGCGGGAAGCTGGTCCCGACCTGTCATTGCGTGTGTTACTCGCCGCGATAATAGTAATAGAAAGTAAGTTTCTAGGGCGAGAATGAGTGGTGCGGAACCAGATCAGGTGATAAATTAGCAGGGAAACGCTGGATCTGACGTTTCTCCTGAATCGGCTTCGTCGGACTCGTCTTCCGACTCGGAGTCGGAGCGACTGTCCCATAAAAGGAAGCCCAGGGTTGCAGGTGATGCAGACGAGAGCATCAATGCCTTGCTCAACCAGGTAGGAATACTGTCACAATATATTCAACAAATACGCGGCTCGTATTTTACACCACCTCCACTAGTACAGCCGCTTGCGCAAAAATTAACTAATTAAGACTGCTGTACCAGAGATGGTGCAGATTATTCAGGAATTGCAACAATTCGATCTCCCCTCTGGGAAGGAGGTTAGGTACTCTAAGGCGTTGCTTAATTTTACTGCAACACCAGCTTTGACGGATTTTTAAATTAATAAAGAGCTCTGCTGCTTTACAAAAGATAGACTACCTATTAGGGTCAGAGAAGGTAATGGCAGGACTATCCAACGCGGTGTTGGAGCAAAGATAACTGGTATGAAAGATTCTTCAGGATGTTATAGATTGGGCATTCAGGTCTCCTAAGGACTTTAACCACATTATATCTACAATATGAAAATCCATTTTTCGAATAATGTGTCAGTTATTCGAAAAATGGATTTTCATATTGTAGATATAATGTGCAAGTCAATACTAGAGACTTTTACTTTGTATAAGTTAACACTAACCTTAGATAGAATACAATCTGTATAAGATGTTAACATTCAGATACCAGCGAGAAACATCTCTATGCTTCCCGGAGAGGTTTATACTTTGGGAAATCTGCCAAAGTGTATCCTAGAGTTCTTTCCTCTTGTATCTAAAATGGTGTTTTATTCCCAATGCCTCGGAGGCTATATTCAAAGTTGGGAGGTTCAAAAGTATGTCTACCTTTGTGATACCAAACATATTTGTTTTCCTCTTGCATCTAAAATGGTGTTTTATTCCCAATGCCGCGGAGGCTATATTCAAAAGTTGGGAGGTTCAAAAGTATGTCTACCTTTGTGATACCAAACATATTTGTTTAGTTAGACATAGGCATTTAAAAATATAAAATTATTATTAATTATTTATTCCTAAGGCCACGGAGGCTATATTCAAAGTTGGGACATAAAAAAAGTATGTCTGACTTTGTGCTCAACAAATTTGGGCCTATAGGACCAGTTTAGTTATACCCAAAAATGTGTAGTATTCCCAAAGCCACGGAGGCTATGTTCAAAGTTGGGAGATTCAAACGTCTTTGTGATACTAAAGATATATATTATTCCCAAGGCCTCGGAAGCTATGTTCTAAAGTTGGGAGACTGAAAAGTATGTCTATGTTTGTAATACTTAACATATTTGTTTTGTTAGATATATAGGCACTTATACCTGTAAATGTCAGAGGAGATAGAGAAATTAAAAAAAAGTTAAAAGTATTAAAATTAAGACTCAACCAGGTTGCTCCATGTTTCCTTTCAAAAATGTTCCTAGTGAGGATGGGAGATGGTGGGGTAAGACCAATATTTGATCTCCGAGGACTGAACAGGTTTGTACTGACTAAGCATTTTCATCTGATTTTACATTCTTCCGTACCGGACTTCCTGTAGCCAGCTCGCCTCCATGTTACGGTAGCTCCGTCGCACCAACCATTTTTATGTCAGCTACTTGGGAGAGATCCTTCGGATGGCCTGTCGTCAACGCCTCGTATTTTCGCAGACATTACCTGCTGGGTTGCGGAGACCCTGCGCAGGAGAGGTTGTCGAGTTCTAGTCTACCTAGACGACTTCCTTTTAGCCCATCAGGATCGGACTTTATTATCCCTTCAAGCCGCGGAGGCTGTGGAGCTTCTGGGGTTGCTTGGCTGGCAGTTCAACTTCCAGAAGTCTGTTGTAATTCCCACTCAAACAGTAGAGTAGCTGGGAATTTGTTGGAACACCACATTGAACAACGCTCATCTTCTAGAGCTCATGGCTTCTCAGAGAGTAAGCAAGCTTCGGCAGCTGCAATGCTTTCTGGGGCGGTTACGTAGTTCCAAGGACTACATTGTCGCCACCTGCAGATATTCTCTCACCAGTTCAGGAGAGATTCCCCACTTGGCTTTGAAAGTCATGGAATGGTGGCTCGGAGCCATAGGAGGAGCCATGGTACCAATGCGCCTACCCCCTGTAGATCACCTCTTGGCGACAGACGCGTCAGGCATAAGGTGGGGAGCGCATTTGGATCAGGTGACACTAACAAGTCCCAGGCGTCATCAAACGTGTTGGCACAGCAACAAAAAGGAGATGTATGCAGTGCTGTCTGCATTAAAGACTCAGGGGCGGACCCTGGAAAACTCCCATGTGCTGTTGCAATCGGACAATCGGACTCTGATCGGCCACATGCGAAAAGAGGGGGGGACCATCGATAGGTCTACTGAGCCTCATATTCCGACTCCTATCAGTAGTGGATCAATGGAATATAACTCTGTCAGCTCAGTATCTGCCGGGCAGAATCAATACAATAGCAGACCGTTTGTCTCGGAAACAACAACTGCTGGAGTGGCACCTACTTCCTGCAGCTACCTCGGAGGTGTTCAGGCTGTGGGAAGAACCCGCGTTCGACTTCTTCGCGCCCGAAAGGTCGACTATAGTCCCAGGATACGCCAGTATCGACCTAGCAGATTGTGGAGCAGTCTTCATCAACACATTCAGTCGGGACTGGGACTACAACCTGGCATTGCTCTTCCCTCCCCTAAAATTGATCCCACGAGTGTTAAGTCACTTAAACCGGGCCCAGAGCAGTTATCTGTCAGTGGCTCCGGATTGGACTCAAGTCATTTTGGAGAGCGGATCTCCAGTCACGGACGTGAACCTTACCAAATCCAGAACTTGCGGAAAGTACTGGCAGATCTGACCACTGGCCAGCCACCACCCATGGTGGAGAAACTAGCCCTACAGATCTGGAAAGTTGGGTTAAAATAAGAGAAAGGCTTATTAAAGAAGGGAACGAGACCATCTACTATTACTAAATACCTATCAGCTATGAGACGTTGGGGAGGTGGTGTACTGACAGTCGGATTGACAGCACAGCACCCAAGGCAGAAGAGGTTAGACAGTTTTTGGCCAGGGCATATCTAGAGGAAGGGCTTTCCTATAATACTATGCTACTTTAGATGTCAGCCATATCCACTTTTTGTGGCCAAACAGAGGTGCTCCTTAATTTTTTCATTAGTAGCACTCTGAAAGCAATTCTGAATGCGAAGCCTGCCGCACAAGTGTCCAATTTGGGATTGCAGGTTGGTCTTAGAGGCTACTCTAAGGCTATGTGTAACACTCCTGCAGAGGACACCTTCATTGAAGCAGCACGCTGGGCTTCAGTCATACTACTCTTAGCCTCAGGTCGTATAATCCATGACTTGACTCTGTTGAAGATCACAGAAAATCATTACAAGGACTATGAAGCAATATGGACTATATAACAATATAGTTTCGGTTCAAAGACGGATAAAGGTTCTCAACATCAATCAGGATGGGAGCTAAAGAGGCATGAATGTGAAGGCATATGTCCAGTGACCTGGGTCGTATGTATGTGTCAAAATGTCATGAAAAACGAGCAGGAACTTATCAAGTCTGCTCATCACAATCCGTGGTGAGGCTAACCCAGCTTCTAGGACATTGATTGGAGGTTGGGTTTACTCAGACTTGAGAGATGTAGGTATTGATGCTTCGCCAGGTAGCTGTCGGTCGGCAGTGGCCTCACTATATGTTGGTTGGAAAGGCGACCAAAAGATGAAATTTTACAGAGGCAGTTGGCGTAGCCCCAATACCTTTACAAAGCATTATTGCCGAGAAATAATTGATACACAGGAACGCGAAATTTCTAATGTCAATTTGTTTGATAATTTTGTATGTATTTGGGATTTCATTACTCTTATTGGCTGTGAGATGATCTCATTACTACTTAAGTATTATTTCTTGTTGAAATAGTTAGGTTTTGGTTTACCCAAAAAATTATTGGAATTTATACCATTACAGTGCAGCGAGACTGAGGGTGAGGAATATATAAGGAAATGAAGGTTATTCCCATTACATTAGCTGCAACTGCGTTAATGTCCTGGGAGTGGGGAGGAAGAGAAATTTGAGAAAAAGAGTAGCGTCTATTAATCAATAACGCACAGCCTGCACGGCCATCGTCACGGTCCTCCCGGAGACATGCGAAGCCGGGGACCCTAAAACGGGAACCCGGCCTCAGCCATGTCTCCGAGATGGCCGCCACAGATATAGTGTGGTCATTGATTAGACTAATCTAATCTGATTTTTTAGGATTAATACTTCGACTACTCCATACCATAAATTTGGCCAGGGGAGCCATTGGAGAAAGAAAGTTTCTCAGTGAGGGTCATCATAAGTGGGGCAACGTCGGGCGGTAAGCAATCGCTCCATTTGGCGATAAAGTTGGTCAATAGCATGATAAGTAGTTCCAACGTATTGTCATTAGGGGTCTAATTACCTATGCGCTGGGACAGAGCATAACCATTTGGGACCTGAGAACTAGCGCTTGAGACAATGTTTTGATGAGCATGACGATCGTAGCTCGGAGACAGAGGAGTATGAGCACGCGGATTTCGTAACACCGTCTGGCGGTATGAAGTGGAGGCAGGAGACTGGGGGGGAGAGGGACGGGCAGGCGACTGGGAGGGATGGCATGGGGTCCCTGTCTCGGAAGCAAACATAACCTTTGCTACGTCAGCATAAGGCCTACATACAGCAGGGTGACGCGTCAACGCCACTTGGTAAGAGATGCTGAGCTCAGACATAGTTTTTTTAATTGCCTTTTGTCTGCAGAACTCAGGGCAGCGTTGGTCTGTAGCGAAGTGGCGACCAGAGCAGTATAAACACGTGACATGTTCTGGGGCTATGTTGCAGCTTTCACCGGGATGTTTGTGGGCACATTTGAAGCAGCGTGCATCAGATCGGCATTGGGTCTGTATGTGGCCAAACCTCAGACACATTCTACACTGAATAGTAGGAAGAACATACACTTCAACAATTAATGAGGTATAAGAGGCATACACTCTAGAGGGTAGTACTTGTCCTTCGAATGTAGTTACTACTGACTGAGTTGGGACCCATGACGGGGGGCCACCTTCTCTTAACACCTTGCGCTGAAGACGACGGGCTTTAAGAATTCTGCCATTACCTTCCTTGAGACCTGAAGCTGTAACAAACTCATCCATTGACCATTCCACAGGAACACCAGACCCATACGGGACACTTGGTAGGAGGGAATCGAGGCGGTAAGCTTGTTGCGAATAAGGCATGGGTTATCAATGAGGCTATTCACTGCTGCAGCTGATTTCAGCTCAACCGAGACGCTGTTTCTGCCCAGGGACTTAATGCAGTCAATCTTTATATCTCTTACATTTTCTTTGGACATGGTATGACCAACGTTAATTGGCTGAAGTGAAGTTCCCGAGTTGGGAGACTCCGCATCTCGGGAGACATGAACAATAAATGGGCCAACGTCGTCGTTACCATACTTGCGGTCCTTGTCCAAGTCGGGGTTTTGCTTGTATAGAGTGGCGTAACTGGCGGCAGATTCCTGGATCAACTTTTTTTCTTTAGGCTCTATAGCCTTATCGGACGGCGACCATTCAGAGGGATTTATGGTACGTTTTGCTGAAAGTATTTGCCTATTGTTATTATCTTGGGAACAGACAATGTCCATAGCGGTTGATGAGTTGGTGTTATCCATGTCCTTCAATGAATTGGCGCCGCCCGGATCCGGGGGCTTCTCCTTCTCATTTCCTGCCATAATATCGTTTGGCTAGTCCAAACGAATTGTTATATTATAACCACTAGTGAACCTAAGTATCTAGACTATTATTAGTAGACCACCACCTGTAAGTAAAAAAGGATATTTCCAGGATACAGGATATAACCTAAAGATCGACCAGACTCACTCAGCGCGCTTCTGTCAAAATTTTTTACATATTTAAACTTCGACTATTATCGCGGCGAGTAACACACGCAATGACAGGTCGGGACCAGCTTCCCGCCTAGCGGTGACGTTGACAGACAAAACACGTTCAGAAACTAAAGATCCGTTCAGGAATCGAGAGTATTAATCTGACAACAGGTGAGTTGGCACATTGCTTCTTCATAATATAATGCGCCGCTGTGTTTTCCGACAGGCATATAATACTAGAGGGGCTACCGCGAAACGAAAACGAACTTTGTTTGTGTATCTCCGTCTCTGTCGCACTTGCCAGTTCGAGCGATAGAGAGGGAGATACACGAACGAAGTTCGTTTTCGTTTCCCGGTAGCCTCTTAGGTTAGGTTCATGCACAGACTAATAAGAGATAGGTAAGGTAGTTCTTGGTCAAATGACAATACTGTCACATCGTGATATTGTTTGTAGTCTTTGCTTTGACTTGGCTTTGATATCGTGATTGTGATGTGATAGGATGATGATGGGTTGAATGTGATTATTTAATTTACCTCTGTAACTCAGCAAAATGGCTGATATGCTACAGAGATGTATAACATTTAACTACAAACAAATCATCATAGATGAAATAGCCTTAGATGGGCTCGCTGGGATGAGTTGTGAGCAGCTATGGAAACGCATTGAAAAGCGAATATCTGCACCAGTTACAGACAAAATGAAAACACGCTTCTGGAGGTTTATTAGTAATTGTAACTGTGTAACTTCTTACGAAGTCCCTGCGCCTGTTCCATGCATAGACATATTGGATAGATTCATGATAATTGAAGAATTTTCGGGTCATCTGTTGGATCCTGTAAGTCGGAGGCACTTAAGTTAAAAACTCACTAGCTAATAGTATTATGGCCATTTTATATATTATATAATAAACCATTTATTTCCTTAGATAAAGTATTTTGAATTACAAAGTAAGTAAGTAATTTTTTATTCAAAATAAATTCATGGCGAACACTTTTTGAATGTCAAACAAGTTGGGTACATCAATTTATTATGGGCATATATTATATGAGTAAAGAAATTTTTATCTTGCAAAGAATTATTTTGTGTAAACTCAAAACACAAATTGACCTAATGTCATTTCATAAACAAGTTCTAATTCTATCAGATAATATTTTTACACCCTAGGCCAAAAGTATGGAAACAAAGTGGTTTTCTTTGATATTTCGTGTTTCCATTATTATTATTACACCTATATAACCTATATACCATCAATAAATGGATTCAAAGAATGCCGAGATTGAGTGCTGCATTTATGAAAGGTTTAGGTCTATATTGAAAACAACACACAGTCAATACGAATAGGAATAAAAATTTCGTAAATTGTTGTATATATTTGTTTATTTTAAATAAAAACTTTTATTTATGTCCGGCTATCCGGCTGTCCCCTCTATAGGTCGCATCTCTCAACAGATTCTCATGAAATTTGATTTGATTGATTTCGATCTCGAGCTTGATATTCATAGGGCAAAGATCGCTCGAGCCTGAGCCGTTCGGCCGAACAACACAACCATCCACATGGGCTGCGGCACTTCAACCGCACTTCACCTGGTAACAACCAAGGCTGAGCAGGCTATAGAGAATAAAGAACTATGTCTGGCAGCTTTCTTAGACGTGGAGGGAGCGTTTGATCGCACCACATATAAAGCTATAAGCGAAGCAGCTGCAAAACATGGTGTAGAGCCGACCATTTGTAAATGGATAGGCAACATGCTAAATGGCAGACTAATAAAGTCATCTCTCTTGGGGGATGAGATAACAGCCACGGCCACAAAGGGATGTTCGCAAGGTGGGGTGCTCTCACCAACTCTCTGGAGTTTGGTGGTGAACTCACTCCTGGTGGAACTCAATAAAGGTCCCACCCACACGGTAGGATATGCTGATGATTTAGTAATACTGGTGAGTGGGAAGTTCCCAGGCACGGTATCAGAAATCATGAACAAGGCACTGAAGACAGTGGAGAGATGGTGCGACCGGCACCAATTATCCATTAATCCAGGCAAAACTGTAGTAATACCCTTTACTAGGAAAAGGACCCTTCGCGGCGTACAGCAGTTAAAACTGTACGGGAGGGTACTAGAACTGTCCAACGATGTGAAATATCTAGGTGTCTCTCTGGATAAGGAACTGAATTGGAAGAAGCATACAGATCTCACCATTACAAAGGCACTCAGGGTATTTGGAATGTGTAGATCAGCGTATGGCAAAACATGGGGACTGAACCCAAAGGTACTGAAGTGGATCTATACCATGATGGTGAGGCCCATATTATTGTACGGTAGCCTGGTGTGGTGGCCAAGGACTTTAATGAGCACATGCAGAGATGCCCTGACGAAGGTACAGAGATCGGCATGCATGGCTATAACAGGGGCGTTTCGAACCACGCCTACAGCGGCGCCTACTGGACCTACCGCCACTTCACATGGTGATTAAGTCAGAGGCGCGCAAATCGCTCTATAGACTAAGAACTTTTGGACTGTGGAGCGACAGCAAGCCAAAGACTAAGCACACAAACATGGAGACTGACAGTCTCTTAGACAGAATAACAAACATGGGATGTGACAAAATGCTACCCAAGTATGTATTCCATAGGAACTACACAACAAAAGTTCCATCCAGGGCCGAATGGGCCGAAGGTCTAGAACCACCGAGGTCTGGTGTCGAAGACAGTATATGGTACACGGACGGATCTAAAATGGGATCCGGTACGGGAGCAGGCATTTATGCGATTGACTACAGTAGTAGTGTAAGCATGGGTAGTTTGGCAACCGTCATCCAGGCGGAGACATACGCCATAATTGCCTGTGCACAGGAGAATATAGACAGGCAAACCAGAGGGCAGACCATCTATATCCTCAGCGACAGTCAAGCGGCCCTTAAAGCGCTTACGGCGCCGAAAGTGGAATGTAGACTAGTCTATAATGGCGTCCAGGCACTGAACAAGCTTGGGAAGCACAATAAGGTGCAACTAGTTTGGATACCGGGGCACGAGGGCTACATCGGCAACGAAAGAGCGGATGAGCTTGCAAGAGGGGGGTCTACAAATCACTTTGTAGGTCCAGAACCATTTGTGGGACTCTCGCAGAGAACCATAACTTCGGCCTTTAAAGCCTACGCCAAAACCAAACACCAACACGAGTGGAGGAATGAGGCGGGCTTAAGGCACTCTAAGCTCTTCATAGAAGGAGTGGACTCGGGCTGGACTAACAAGCTCTGGAAATCCAGCAGGAAGCAACTCAGAATCATATCTGGGGTGTTCACAGGTCACTTCGGAGTCAAGGATCTCTTGGCCAAGATGGGACTGTCGGACAGTTTAGTCTGTAGAATGTGTGGCGAGGAGGATGAGACCATGGAACACTTACTGTGTGAATGTCATGCCCTTGCCAGACAAAGAATGAATTACTTTGGTAGCGACTATCCGCAACCAAGGGAGTTCAAGGTGCTCCCGCTGAGCTGCATCATCCGCTTTGTGGAAATGATGGAGCGAGCTTGGGAGTAGGCATAAAGGAGAGGGCAAATGCACAAAAGATCCCGCTGGGTCGAAGTGCATCCGAAAGGGCCCTCATCTAGATAAGATAAGATAAGACATGGGCTGCGGCGCGCTGAACCACGTCTACACTGAGCGCGAACGGTGTTCGGCCAAACCGCTCGTCCGGTGTGGACACGCCTATTGGTACGAGTCGGGTATAGAACCCATTACCACTGGTTGACAGCTGCATGCCTGAACAACTAGGCTACTGTAGCTTTAATTTGTACATTGATATCTCGGCATAAGTGGTGGAATTGACAAAACCTTTTAGCAACTTATTAACATTTTTGGCTTGTATGTGATTTACAGGAAGAGTACTTAGACGGACATTATGAATACTGCCCTGTGGAAAATGAATTTGGGTCTTGCAGCAATTACCACACTAGGAAGGAGATTCCCAAAGATACACTGAAGGACCTAAGTTACGAATACATTTTGGAAAAGTATCCTAACACCCTGGTCATGGTAGCAAGTAAAGAAGAAAGATGGAAAGCTTTGGCCCCACACATGCCGGAAACAGCAAGAGCACAGTTGACTCCTACACATTATTGTATACTAGAGTTGGTGGGGAAGGCTAGGGAAAATGTAAGTAACTTTGATCACTAATTCAGTATCTTAGATCTATCTCCAAGACTCCATCAAAATTTCAACATTACATAGTTTTGCAAATTTTACGAAGAAGTACAATATTATTTCAACAATTTTTGTATGTTTAGAATGCAAAGTTAAATCCAATACTATAACTATAGCTGCCTGCGCCGCTCCACCCGCGCATTGAAAAGAATGCAGGCAAACCCATGGGATATAATGCTCATATATTTATATCCCTTGTCCAACCAGAAAGCCCATTCAATACACTGGTGAAAGGTAAGAGGTTCGGGAGATTACCCCCAACATACAAACTTACGAAGCTGCAACCTTACATACTTTTCATCTTTATAATATTAGAATTGATTGAGATACAGGACAATGTTTGGTTAGACCGGCCAACACCACCGAGTGCAAGTGCATCCGCTAGAGCCTGCGCGAGAAGAACACGCTCAGTGCCGCTGTCACAGGAAGGCCCGCGAGCTATGTCGTGGCGACAAACACTACCCATCTCTTTCTAAGAGTTGTAATTAGAAAGAGACGGATAGTCTATCTCGCCGCAACAGCTCGCGGGCCATCCTGTGATAGCCGTGCAGGAGGGTAGTTTTGAGTGTGGAGATACAATAAATTCGGACAAGTGCGAGTCGGACTCGTCCACCGAGGGTTCCGTACTTAATTGCAAATGTAAATTATAATGTAGTATAAGTTATATAAGACAATATCACTTGCCAAATTTCATAGTTGTAGGTCAACGGAATGTACCCTAGTAATTTTGATTCCCTTGAGTGTAGAAATATATGTTTTTATACTTGTCGACTTTAATGTTTGAGTTAAGACTTTGTAGACCAAACTAAAATCACATACTTTTTAATATGGAAGTCCCAACTCAACATTTTAAAACTGTTGATACAACTAAAATAAATTCGACCAATCACGTGGCGCCTTTACTGAACTAATATGTATTTGACCAATAGGACGCGGGACGAAAGTCAAAAGGTAAGACATCCACGCACAAAAAAGAAAAAGCCGTTGCCTGCAATTCGTTTCAGCAGGGCTTAGATTTTCAATAGATACAAAGTCTGTTTAATTAGTTCAGTTGACTCGTAGAAAAAGTATTGTATACAATAGTTCTATAATTAGCTCTAGCTACTCAGCAAGCTTCGTGGCCTAAACGTGGTACTCGACTGAAAAAGCATACATTATGTAACGATTGCATAAAATACTATTTTTGCGCATTGACGGCCGTTTTTTTTCGTTAACTTGGTATGGTTTTAATTTCAACTCGATACCTGTGGAGGTATCGAGTTGAAATTAAAACCATACCAAGATAAAGGATCCCGAGATAAAGGATCTTGACAGACAGACAGACAACAAATTAATCCTATAAGAGTTCCGTTTTTCTTTTGAGGTATGGAACCATAAAAATAAAGTTAGATTTGAATAATGGCCGTCTTTTGGCTGATTTGATGTATTAGCAATACTTATGCTGCTGATGATTTGATGACGATATGCCGTTGGTTAGATGGACAGGCCGCTAAAGTGACTTGGTAGAAAATATTAAATGTGTTAATTAAATTATTTTTTTACAGGGCCAAATGACTGTAGGGAAAACAAACTTAACAAAAATAATCAAAGAACCTAAATTACTCTTCTATAATCGGAAACATATGCAAAGCCTTGGGTTGCTCAAAGTGGCATGCTTGACTCTGAAGTTAGGAGGCAAAGGCGTCAAGAGCCTTATTCTCAGAATAAAAAGATTCCACAAGCCAAGCATAATGTCTATGCCAAAAATCGGAAAACTTCATAATGTAAAAGAATATCTTATACAACAGCCAGATTACTGTGAGAAAACTGATGTCATCATAGCAAAAGGCTTATTTACCCAGCACAATAGCAGGAGGCTACAGAAGACTGTCAATGTTTTCAAATTTGTAAGTACTATTGATTGATAGCAGCTAAAGGCTGATGCGCACTATATCATTGCACTTGTTGTTTTAAAGTTCACATTTTTTTTATCTAGCCTGTTTTTAAAATTACACACAACAATACACAACAAATTAATACAATAAATTTCAATACATGGCCCATCGCTACAACCCATCTGAGCTATCGGAACAATCTGTCTCGGTCATTAAATCTTTCAATCAGTTCCTTCTTACAACGCCTTAGGGAAGCGTACAATATTCGTACAATATTATTTATAGATTTTTACGGGCATTTTTTACCTTCAAACCGAAACTACTGTTTGGCCGCTAATAGAGATAAATTATGAGTGTGACTGACCCAGACTCCTTGCACAAGATCCTTCGACCACAACTTGCCAGTAAACTTAATTAAATTGAAGAAATTTATAGAAACAGTTACTATGTGACAGATACAGCACTCTATATGACAAAGGGGCAGGGCAGCGAGGAGCTGTCTATCTCACTTTTGCATTAAGGCTCCATCTTGGATAATGGTAATTTGTATGTATTGTTCAGCGCCACCTTGAAATCAAGTACAAATTTGGATCCGGTTCCAATAGCTAAGTGGGTTGCGTTGACAGCGACTGGCCGCATATGATATGATATGATATGTCTTTGTTGGTATTAATCATACGAAAAATGCCAGAAGGTTGCTGCTTCGAACCCAGCTCATAACAATGAAATGTTTCCTTTAATTTGAAATGTATATACAAGCATTCATAATTTATTGACAGGATGAGAGAGAAGTGCAGTCAGACAGACATAACAAAAAAGGACACAAAGTGGCCGTAAAAAGGCGATTTATATCGCTCATGTCAAAAAGTGACGAGTCCTCTCAATCCGAAGATGAAGATGAAGTGATCCTTGGGTGTCAGTACAAAGTCGGGGTCGACCTGCTGCGGCAAGCCTACGAGAGGCTGCTGGACGCAGGGCTTAAAGGCTTGACCCAGATAGAACTGTCCCAGCTGCTGGGAGTAGAGTTCTACACTAGCCGCTCTATATGTCGGATATTCAAAGCGCGACATATTATCAGAGAGTACTTGGAAGATAAAGGGAAACAAAGGACTGCCAGGTAACATACTTACAATAGTTTTATGTATGAGCTATAACCACAAAATTACAATTGATATTTCGAATATATTCTCACGTATATTGCTAGGGAACAGAGATGGAGATATACGTAATTTGATTGTAGTGCGCCGCAGGGTGTAAATGCTGCAAAAACTAGGCACTAGGCTTGGAGAAGATTAGAAGTTGTTTTCTAGCATAAAATTCAAAAATATTTTAGATCCTATTCAAAAAGAAATTTTTGGTACACGTTTTTATTGCCGTCTGTACTTTTTGGCTATCAATATTATGTCAATTGATATCTTAAATAACCTTAAATGTTAGGTATTAGAGATCGGCCGACCATGGATTTGGCCGACTAGCCGACTAGTCGGCTAGGCCGATCGTGGACTTCGGCTAAGTTCGGGTGCAATCGGGAAACTTCGTTTCGCTTTGCCGTCGCGCTGTCTGCATGCGTTCGATGTACCAAATGTGATATTAAATCGACCTTAAGATTTATTGTTAAAACACATAAAATTAAATTAAATACATAAGGTACATTAAAACAAGATTTAAAATGAAAACTAAAACTTACTTAAAAATAACCTACCAAAACTAAAAATATTTTCTAAATAATTAAATCTGTATTTGAGTAAAATATAAAACGAATGGTAAAAAATGGCAGTTTACTTATTGTATGTCTCGTTTTCCTGTTATCCATAAAGTGCCGACTAATCGGCACATTTTGCCGACTAGTCGCCGACTACAAATGAGGCCGGATAGTCGGCTTTCCCGACTAGTCGGTACATCTCTATTAGGTATTATTCATTTTGTTTACCTGTTCATGATAAAATAGCAATTTTGATCTTACCTTTCAGGTATTACGCCATTGCTGCAGCCACTACGGAAATGGACCAGAAATATGAAGAGGAAAGGAACAAACTCTTAGAATATGTGAAAGTCGCTAAAAGTCAAGTCGAGGATCTCCCTGTCACCGAAAATGCTACTGATGATGAGGATGAAATACCACTGAAAAAAATAAAATTGTCTAAAGAAGCTGCTACCGGTCAGGCCACAACATCAAATATAATTGAAAATGAAGTCATAGAAATCAAAGTGCTAGATGGTTTGAAAAATTTCAACAATGAGTCACTGCTATTCTCGAAAAAGAGCCCCACGCTAAGACAGTTAAAGTTTGCTAACGGACTCCTTAAAGTTACGAGAGAAAAACTAGCTGTATCCGGCTACCAGACATTAAGCAGTCTGGTTTCAAAAGAGTCTGGAGAACCGCCATTGGATACTAAAGCACTCAAAATTTTCGTTCAAAAGTTGGTTACTGATGGTCAATTGAAATTAATGAAGATAAAATGGCCCACAGACCCGCACAAGCATTCCATCCTTATCTGTGCTCCGCATGTTAAAATCACCGATCCGATTATTAAACTAAAGCAGAGAGAGGTGAGCATAAAAGCATTCACAAACAACAAAGTCAAAAAAGAAACCATAGAGCCGGTTCACAGACCAATCTCGCAGTATGCTTATCCTCGATACATGAAGATACAACTATTGCATGAATTTCTGGTTAAAATAATTTACTTTAACGACATTAAGGTTGAATATCAACTGCCCCACGGCTTCGCCAGTCTGGTCAACGTCATTCCTGAAATAACCATAGAATTCGCAATCGGTAATATAAGCAATGTGGCCATGTCCGATATCTCTCAATTAAAAGTAGAGCCTAATCTTCTACATTTAAAACTTCGAGAGGCACCAGCAGAGTTGTACCAAATGCTGCTTCAGTCGAAAAGCCTGCAAAGTTCTATCAGAACCAATCTGAAAGTACTAGCAATGTTGGGGCTTATTCAACTTGTCAGTCACACTTCTGCTACCAACGAACACAACCCCACCTTATCGAGCTACGCTTTCTACCTCAACAGACAAGCAAAAGTAATCGACACCTCTGGCACATGGCCAAGAGACGCTGACAAGGAAAGTTTAGAAAAAATATTCCATTTCGATACTCCTGAAGATGTCAAGAATTACTGGCATGAAGTATATGAAATTAGCACCCATACCAATGTAGTGCACAAATTCCGAGGGCGGAAAAAACTAGTTCCTCCAGTCCGAAAGATAGACGAAGTGCAGATATATGACAGGGGAGAGATATTTGGCGATGGCTGTGGCCCTTGCGGCTTCGACTCGTGCTTTTACATGGACCATTCGCGTTTCTGGAAGGCATTCTACATACGCATCATCAAAAACAAGCCAATAGTAAAAAAACCGTCTCGTAAAAGGAAAATTGTGCCCGAAAAGAAACCAAAGAAGATTATTAAAGCCAGAAGGAAAAGACAACCAAGACCTCGTGATGAATTGCATCCTCGGATCAGAGTGCCCCTAAGACGGCCCGCTGACCCAGTCGTCAAGTGGAGTGAATGGGAGGATAAAATAATAAACATGTGTAAAGTTGCTATAACGATCATGAGTCCTATTTCCCAGCCTGGTTGCCTGAAAGTCCGCAATTGTGCAGCTAGAGATCTTTTAGCCATATTCGACACAAAAAAGATTGGCAGTGTTTGTCACAGAAGAGCGACTGCTCTTGAAGTAAATATGACCCTTCAACACGAAAAGGAATGCTTGATAAACGAGCTGAGGCGACGGCGCCACCTGATAGTCGCTTATGAGGGGTTGTTAAAGAGATTGAGAATCAAATATTCCACGAATATGACAAGGTTCGTGAATGAAGCTCGAACTCCTATGCTCGAGCTGGTGTGGCTAATTAACCAGCTGGTGAAGAATAAATCCTACATACGAAAAGTGCCGTGTGTCGCCATGAACATCGACGATTTTTATAAAAAGTTCCAAGTTTCGTCCACCACCGTAAACAGACCATTTAATCTTTATAAGACTGCCGTTGAATCCGATATAGGGCTTACAGTTGTGAAGGAAACCATTATTATGTCATTGATGACTAATTTTAATTCTACCCCCACAACCGAAAGTGCAAAGAAATTATTTGCGATTTTGAAAGAATTTCCCGAACGAACTTTGAGAATTGGTTTGGATCAATTGCGCAAGTCCGGTGCTGTGGCTTGTATTAACAAAGTACTAAATTACCACCTCCATCGACTTGACATCCAAGACACAGTGCAGTCGTCCTATAAAATATCAGCGGCGTATCAGCGCAAATGGATTAACAGACAAAACACGGAATTTCCGGATCTGTTAGCCGACGTGTTGGATTACAAACTGTCCGAGGATCACATAAAAGCGTCACCTGAGGTCAACTGCATGCTGTGCGAGTTCCAAGCTTGTGGGATGCTTGAGATTATCTCGGTGACCCTCCCTGTGATCACAGGGCCATCAGGATCCATCATACATGAACAGCAGCTCAACGTGTTGGATATAGAAATGAAGTTCAAATTGAAATCCGGTATATTGGGGTGGAAGAGAATGACCAATTTCGAGCACTTCTCCGACAAATTTGACATCCCGTGTGAAGAGGTCCCTTCTTTGCTGCAAAGGTAAAATAATGATTACTACAAAATACTAAGAGTGAATTGTTTATCGCAGCTTATTCACAGTATACTTTATGGTTTTAGGCAAGCTATACTTCAAAAGGCAGACGAAGAGGAAAACGTAGAAGATGAAATAGTTACGCACTTAAAGGGGAAAGCAGAAAGAGGCGCGCTATTCAGTGAATTATTGGTATGGTTTGTACAAGCAAAAAAGTATCTACCTAATTACCTATTTTCTTTTTTATTCGCGCCATCCGAAAGAAAGCTGACGTCAATACAATCATGATCGTCGTTCTCGTTTCAGGATGAAGTTGAACAGGACAACTCTGCCCTAACCAAGCGGCTAGAACACCTACACTCCAAGAACGTCATAACGCGAGTAGGTTACTATGAAAATCGCATAGTCCTCTCAGAGTTCATCAAACCCTGGGCCATCAAGCTGGGTGAACAGTTCGTGACACCAGCCCCTTGGCGGACATTGAGCGGCAACGTCCGTTACGAAATATTGTTCAAATGGACTAGCGTGATTATTAACAAAGTTTTCGAAATGCCTGGATGCACCGTGGAATTCTTATGTGCCGCGTGCGAATATCTCACTACCAGAGCGGGTCAGGAGATATGCGTATTCCTGGAAAAATGTCAGTGTGTGACATTGAAAGTGTTAAGGGCTCCTAAAATGGATCTGTTCTCTGACGACGAACCTTCCGAGTTTACTGAGTACAACCCGTTTGAAGCGCCAGAGAACATCTACGTGTTTCCTTTGAAGGATTCTTTAACGAAATACGCGTTCGTTAGAAAAAGAATGTTTACTAATGCACACAAAACAGAAGATGGAAAACCAGCGTGACAGCTTTACAACTTGTAATTAAAAGTCAAAATATAATTAAGTGATTACTGTTGTGTTTCTTACTGATTGATACTGAAACGATTTCTTTATATATGTATATGTATGCATGAAATTATTTAGGTAAGTAAAGAAGTTTTAGACTTCCCATCCAAACAGATAACTTAAACAGTGATATGGCTGCAAGGCATCTAAATCGCCCTTAGGATATAGTATTTAGATTTGCTTGCTATTCTTCTCCCCTCTTACGCAGTTGAAGAGAATATGATAATTCGCTCTAACTATATTGAATCATGTCATGTGTTTCTCCAACAACCTTTACTGGCATAAATATGAAGGATAGTTATACGGTACCGTTGAATACCGTCGTACTCTTGTAGCTCTACTCTACATGAAAAGATCTCTAAATGATTCATCCCGAAGTCAAGAACCTCGTTTTGCTATGTCGGTAAAATCAAAACAAAAATAGAGTTAACCCCTGAAGTTTTTTTTAACATTCAGCCTGTCTATTTTTATCAATAAAGCGTTCTATACACCTATCAATTTGTTGCAGCAACCGCCTTCACAGTGAATGAGGTACGGTAGCCTAGTGGTTCAGGCATACGGCTGTCAAGCTGGGATCGTGGGTTCGAATCCCGGCTCGTACCAATGATTTTCTCGGAACTTATGTACGGATTATTTACCGTTAGCTTGGTGAAGGAAAATATCTTGAGGAAACCGGTCTAACCGGTCTAGTTTTCCCACTGGGTTGGACGGACAGACGGCAGTCGCTTTCGTAAAAGTAGAGCCTATTCAAAATCCTAGGGTCTCCCTAGGTTGCTGTGACAAATTGCTAGGTGTATAATGCCCTTAAGCGGTACTTACGCGATATATCGTTGTCGCTTGAACTATAACGTTTTAATAGAGAAATAATATAATATACTGAAAAATTAACAACAATTTACTCGGCATGCAATATTACTAATATATTTTCATATTTGGAAAAATATAGTGGAATTAATTTGCGACCGATTGTCTTTTTTTTAGCTTATGGTCGAGTATTTTTAAATCTGGCAAGAACAAAATATCAATGGAATAGTGCATAGTATGGCAATCTATAGGATTCGCCATTTTTACCTTTAGTGAAGGGACTGTGGATTTTTAATTGTCAGGCTGGAGGACGAAGAATATTTTGAAAAAAGTGTGTCATTTCATTTAATTTACAGTAGCTGTGACTATTATTTGGAAGAATTTTAGTATAATAGTGTGGTTTTATTTATTACTAACGTTTGTATGTAGTGCTATTTCCCCATCGTAAGATTTGCTCGTTGGTGTGTCGCTTTAGCTAATTCGATGGCTATGATATTGAAGTGTTAATTTAACGAGTCGCTTCGACGTTCTCCGTACGGGATAATATCGACAAAGCGAGGCGACGCCGTTAGAAATGAGCAGGCCTCAAGGCGGACGCATACAAGTCCCGGATGACCTTAGAGAGATACTCTTGGAGTTCACCATAAGTTATCTTCTGGAGCAGCCGGGCGACGTGATCAACTACGCGGTGGAATTCTTCACGAGGTTACAAAACAATAGGACCACGACCATAGTGCGGGCCCCCGCCGCCGGCACGCCTGATGAATCTATAATATCGGATGAAGAAGGTACACATTTACTCTATTTTACTTCTACTATCCAAGTTTCTCGGAACAACGTAAAGGTAGGTCGAGCAGGGCCGTGCGGAAGTAGCTCTAGGATCATGTCATTTCCATATGAATGAACTGAATACCTAATTATACCTATCTACCTTACTCTGACTTGTTACAGTTTCATTTGAATACCGTCTACTCTAGTCATGCAGAGTGCAAATAATAATAATACACCAATGAAACCAACTTATAACTATTGAGTTGATAAAATTAATATTTAGATGTCTAACTCTACAGTGGTCTAGATTTGTATATTAAGTGATCTTCTTGACTTCCGATCCTATGGGACTGAGGTATAAGTAACCTGTATTATCATTCAGATAGGTACAATTTACACACACCATTATACGCTAGTGTAGCCACATACCCACCTCGTTTCTTTTTGTAGTAATAGCTGACATAGGCTTGAGTAGATATTTATAGTATGTATTAGTTACTCTAAAAGTACTTTAAACAAAGCTACAATTTTAAAATAATTACAAATGCCACTTATCTAGAGAGTAGGTGGAGTAATCATTACTTTCGGTGTTTGGCAGCTTGCCATTACAGTTTCAAAATAAAACTTTATTTACGATTGAAACTAAATTTTTAG
This sequence comes from Epinotia bilunana, assembly GCA_947049275.1. Classification (NCBI taxonomy): domain Eukaryota; kingdom Metazoa; phylum Arthropoda; class Insecta; order Lepidoptera; family Tortricidae; genus Epinotia; species Epinotia bilunana. The sequence continues at coordinate 9,991,269 of OX346269.1, read as the reverse complement.
AAAATATGATCATCTGTTGCCAAGTGATAAATAAATGCCAGGGAACATCAATTTCACATTTTTATGCGAATGAAATATTTATTTTCTTTGAAGGTTCTAGTCATTACATAATTTATATATACATAGTTAAGGTAAGATGTCTACAACTTATCAGGATGCCTAATAAGACCATAGTTTTATCCCCGCTCACTACTTTTACCGATACTTGTAATGTGAAGTGAACTGTGTTTTTGTATTGAAGAATCCCACTTTAATGCTTCTGAGAACTCAAAAAACTAATACAAGCTAGTTTCATTTGAAAATGTTTACTCAGACATAAATTTTCAGTGTTTACTACACGCTCTTCCAATTTGTGTGTTTGTTTTTTAACGCTTTGAAGTTGTGTGATGATGAGATTGGCTTATTTATCTAGCGGCTGACTTTTACATCTAGAACCATACCAGATGTGCGTGCGCGTGTTACGTAGAATTAGCTGGCTGTAGGTAATGACAGTAACACAACATGGGCACAATTAAATGTACAGGTGCTAACCAGGCCTTGACTCGTATTTGCGTAAGAGACGTATTCTCCACTGTTATCATTGTCACACTCAAACATAACCAGTGGCCAGTAAGTGACTTGATCATTATAATAGAATATGTGCTATTTATCTAGGCAATGACTCATTCTAGCAATGGCCTTTTTTAACTGAATATTCATATTTTACATAGCTGAAAATAAATGAATGGTAATGCTGAAAAAATTTAACTACTTGTTTATTCCATGGCCTGTACCTTTGATTAATGAGTGATGTCATTGCCTTTGTTAGTAACATATGAGGTTATTAACATACTTAAGTAGCAAGGCTCACTAGATTACCTCCTAAATTTGGTCTAATCATTCAAAGCCTTCTTACACAATGTCAAGTCTATATTTGTCACAGACTACTAACTCTATAAGTAGTACTGATACTGGTATGTATTTATAATCAATGGGAATGTAACATTAGGAGATTAATATAGTAGAATAATAGCAATGTCACCTATATTCAACTTTATAAGAAAAACTGTCACAAGTTTTTCACATTAAAAAATTAGGCAATAAACTAACTTTTTACCACATGAATCCTGAAAGAACCCATGAAACGGCAGCCTGCGGGTTTTGGCTCATATCCAACCTCTAGATGCGTCTTGTGACGCTCGTAACGTGACGCAAGCAGTTGATATTGAGCACGCTACGCGAGGTGCTGACCCGTACTCTTACAATTCCTATCGTGCACTTTACCTACGCGGTAGGCACGCATTGTGAGCTGGGGATTTCGCCGTTGCGTCAGGTGGGCGCTTGCGAAGGGCAGGCATAATATTAAGTAATGTCTTTACCCTTTTCAATGTTTTGTAAGGTATTGCGGAGTTTCTAGTAACTTTACGTTAAGCCTAACATGGCACAAGTTAATGGTATAATCACGTCCACATGCTTGCGTAACGTAATCAGCTGGCCCTCTGCCCAAGCGTCGAGGCTTGCCTCAATAACACAGCCGTTAGCCGAAACAGACGATTAACAATTCCAGCCATATGAATGCTAAATTTGCGGTTTTAAATAAACTTTCCGCCCTAGCCGGCGGTCAGTTTTACGATTCAATGGTGAGATTAAATTCGGTAAATGACTAAAGTTCACTGGTAGCGTAGGTAGAATTACTTGCTTAAATTAAATAGACAGTAACTTAAATACTTATGAAGCATATTCCAAGCTATGAAGGATAATTTCTTTTCAACCAAAATATCTATTTTTCAACCAACTTCCAAAAAAAGGTTCTCAAATGTAGGTACTGTGAACCGTACTTTTTTACTTTTTATGTATTGGAAATCGACGTAACGAGTCGGATAGTGTGAACACAAGCAATACATTTGGGTTTTGTACAAAATGAAACATGCCCTTGCAATCGTAAAGTATAATATCTTGATTTGATCGACGGAAGTTGGTAGCCATAAATCTGTGATTGAGTAGTTACTATGCATGTTGTGCGCAATCATAACGTGTTTCTTAACTGTTTTTAATAAGACTTTTAAATGTGTGTAAATCAGAGCCGCCGCCGGCGCGCTTCAACAACCGTCGCAAGTCGGTCTTCGCGGAGACCTACGACCCGGAGGAGGATGACTCTGACGAGGGCGCCCCGGTGGTGTTCCCGAAGTCGGACGCGCAGCGCTCCCGGCTGGCGGAGGCCGTGCGAGGGATCCTGCTGTTCCGCTCGCTCGACGCCCAGCAGATGCAACAGGTCAGTCTAGTTTGATGTTTTAGGCATGTCTTTGAAAAACTCGGACGTGTACAGTATCAATAAGACGTACGTTAACGCGAGACCTACGACCCGGAGGAGGATGACTCGGACGAGGGCGCCCTTCGATTCCGCTATCTCAATGCCCATTTGATGCAGATCTTCCGACTTACTTAATATGACTATCAATATCATAACCCTAGTTGTGGTACCGAACCTACCTAGATACGTATCTAGGCATATATTATTTCTGATTATAATCTGGAAGATATTTCTAAAGAGTACGAACCATACGAGGCGTGCATCTCACACATATCCGCCAGTCGGATGAATGGCCAAAGATAGATGTCTGATAGATGCAACAGGTTAATGCTAGGTGTTGGGGGAAGTGTATGAATGCAGAGTTTATCTCTATAATCGTTGCTTAGACGTCTCATATTGACCCGATTCAGTTGATCATCCTAGATGTAAAAGAAACTCAATAATGATTAGTAACCTCCCTCCTTTATTAGAGCTTTCAAGTGGCCACGGAATTCGTTTTGTAAGGAATGAAGATGTGTAGATATGACATTCCCGCTCAACTCATAACTACTCTTATCATTACTGTAATATCCTCTACTACACAACTGTCTCTTACCGTTTAATTGTTTTTTTCTAAAGAAAACGGCCGATCCGACTCAACTAATCCCGGCTATGCCAAACAGTGTCACAGTATTACGGCATCGACTATCGTGATTGCTAGCAATTCAGCCCGCATCCTACTCGCAATAAAACATAAACTTATGTCTCACTCTTCCCGAGCACAGTACAATAGAACAAAGATAATACCGCGCGTGAAGCAAGCGACTATACACGTTCCGACAATGCAATTAGGATTATCCCTCGGACTCTATTCTCTATCAACTTGGAACCTGTCCAAATACAACATCCTCGCAAACTGTCGATGTTATTAGGTGGGCAACGTTGTCATTAATTGCTCGTTCGATTTGATGCTACCCATAAAACGCTCCGTGTTACAGCAGAGATAATGTTATGGAGTATATCTGATCTAATTAAATTAACTACTTTCTATTAAATGATGACTCAGATGTTTTTGTACGGAGTTGGGCTTTTGATAGACTTTGTGGTTTGAACGACGCAACACAGGTAAACAAAGTTTAACGGAACTTCATTTACCTACGTCATGTCATGACGGTTTATAGCAGTGCCAAACTGCCTACGGAACGTGGTAAAGTCGGGATGGAAAACCGCTATTGTGCATCCAACTCTTGTTTATTTTATTCAAGGGTCTGTCAGCCCCTTAGGCAACAATGATTGCCGGGAAAATACATTCAAGATGAATATTTTGACTATTTTGCATACCTTACATATACTATCTTGACAGAAGAACAGAGGCCTAAACGATAGAGTTGTCTATTTATTTTGAGTTACGAATAAAACTGTCAAAGCGAGTGTTAATATCTCGTACAAGTAGCTAGGTTAGAAATGTCAGGATTCTGTTAATATGTAATCCCATAAAAACCATTCCATGTAAAAAAGACGCCAAGTCTCGAAACTCTTCCACCGTAAAAAGTTATGAGATATGCCGTAGAGCCAAGTCTCAGGCATTCTTATTAATCTTTTTTTGCTAGCTAAATAAAATTCTGCAACTTGGCATTCGCACAACTTTACTACATTTATGGATTTTTGTAGACCTAAAACTATGTAGTATTGTGTGATTGATCAAGTCACAAAAAATTATTTAGCTAGCAAATGAAGATTAGTAAGAATGCCTGAGACTTGGCTCTACGAAATATCTAACAACTTTTTACGGTCGAAGAGTTTCGAGACTTGGCGTCTTTTATAATGAAATGTTTTTCATGGGATCTGACTTCTTTTTGTAGGTTATTGTGTTATCAATACACAAAAATTATGAATGCAGTCCCATTCTTGCTTTTTAATATTTTGGTCCCATTCACTGCAAATATAACTTTGTAATCCTATATGTTTATATGGGATATATTTATGCAGTTGGTGTATCTAGACAACTGGACTGAAATTACATTTTTTTTGTTTTCCTTGATTTTATACACTAAACACTAATTGTATTCTAAATAAGCTTAAGCTTCAAGCTTCTATGTCTGCTAGAAGTGCCTTAAGACTTTTGATGATCGGCGAGTCAGTGAGTGACAAACTTAAGAAACTTTGACTAGTTATAATGATTAAACTAGTGGTTCAAATTGAATGAAATTTGAAATATATCGTGTTTATACAATGCGTGCTTGGTTACTGGAAATTCAGGCTTCTAGTTTTATCCACAACGAAGTTATAGGGGGGTCGAAAATGGCCTGAACTGCTTCGTGAAAAGAATGGTACGGCCGTGCCGCTGTTTTGCTTGACTTGGCGGGGGCACTGCCGTGCCCGCAGATACTATAACAGAAATGTATACACTCTTACGCATAAGATAACTGTGGTACCGTTTAACCAGCTGCCAGCAAGCAGTAAGAGTACATAGACAGTTTTTAGTCTTCGTTTGTCAACAAACTGCCTCCATTATTCGACCGATCAGGTGACTCGTGTGTCCTTTATATACTCGACGCATATTGTGTGTGGGTGTCGGTGATCGTCTATTGTTTTGACAATGGGTTTCCTCGGCAGGTCCTCGACGCGATGTTCGAGAAACGCTCCGAGCCCGGCGAGTACGTGATCAGGCAGGGCGACGACGGCGACAACTTCTACGTGATCGAGAACGGCATGTTTGACGTGCTCGTCAACGGCGAGGATGGCGCCGAGAAGGTACGTTTCTCCCTAGGAGGTAAACTCATTGTCTCCCTGTTACACAGATAAAACAAGAGAAAATGTGATAGGTATATGTTAGACACGAGGTTGTTTTTCATCTGACCTGTGTCGAAAGTTTCGCTAGCGCTACACTCATTGGTTTATCGACTTTATTTCTATTGTCCTGTCAACAGACAATCATGCGAAAATTTGGAGCTGTATTATTTCGAGGGCTAGAGTAAAATACGTTTGTATGCAGCGCTTTAATAATATATTTATTATTTATTGAATTAGACGAAATAGATGCGTCCATATCATGCGTTCGTATGATGGGTTTTTCGAAACAATTCGCCATTAGAATAAATGAAATAGACTTAACAAATAAAAACAATTAACATGGGAAGTAGGAGAGAATCTTCTCGAAAACTACTCATACTCATTTGATAAGATCACCTGTCTAAAATGATTGCACCCATTAATATGTCCGTGTTCTAATCTTGGTTCCACTGTAACATAGGCCGGTACCGCTACGTCAGAGCCGACTGCCAAAGATGTTATCTCTTTCATGGTAGATTCATAGCAGATTTGTTTTTATGGCTCTCTTTGTATGAAATCACTCCCTATCTTGTTATTATTTCTGACCCGCCAATGTTATGCTAATCAGAAATTCTATATGCAAGCTTCGTTCCATTGCATTCAAATTTCACGCAGTTATCAAACGTTCCGCATATATACAAATACTTTCCAATCCACGATATAACTGACTGTTTTGTGGCGTTTTTTGTCATCATTCTCCTAGCGTTATTCCCGGTTGTGCCCTAAAAGAGCTCGGGTCCGCTATAGCACCTAATCCCAAGATTTGATACAGGCACTAGTTTTACGAAAGCGACTGCCGTCTGACCTTACAAACCAGAGGGAAAACTAGACCTTATCGGGATTATACCGGTTTCTTCACGATGTTTTCCTTCACCGGACAGCCACTGTTAAATATAAGTGATATTTCGTCCATAAGTTTTTGAACTTTTTGTTAAAGGCCCAGTGGCTCTCCTTGTGGCGTTTTATATATCACTAGCAGATGCCCGCGGCTTAGCTTGCGTGGTTATAGGAAAATGTAACTTATTGAAATTTTCCCGTGGGAATTAGATGTTTTCCCGCTGGAAAAAGTAGCCTATATCACTCTCCAGCCTCTAAACTATCTCCATACAAAAACATCACATTAATACGACGCTCCGTTGCGACGTGAAAGAAGGACAAACAAACACACACAAACACTTTCGCATTTATAATATTAGTAAGGATTTATTGATCTGTACTAATATAATAAAGAGGAAAAGTTCGTGTGTAGCTTGGTGAGGAAGTACATTTGTATGTAGGGAGTAACCTCCGGAAATACTCATCCTATGTCGAAAATTCTTTCCCATGTGTCCAAAGACCTTCGGGATGTTTCTTGGTAACACACGAGCAGAGCCGCGGGGGTAGCTAGTCTAATAGAATAACTAATGAATCCTTCACCAGTGAGCCTTTCGAGTGCCTGAAGCTAACTCATTTTGCGTATTTGCGCAACCCAATTAGGTTTTTTTAAGAAATGCATTCAATGTTGAACTCTATTATTACACTCATGTGATCCATCATTCACTGCATTTAAATTTCGCTTAAGTGTAATCACGTTTTGTCGCTGTAAAAATCACTGTTGTCGCAATTATACGACCCTGGATGGCTTATTATCTTCCGACCTCGTTCAATGCAGAAAATGTTGTCCGATTACACTTCCCACTCCTTGGACTGCCTGTAGACGAGGCGTGAACAGTCTTGCTTGGTGTCACGGCTCTTACTATTATTTACAAGAGATCTTTTGTGTGTGTTGTTTCTGTATTAATATTTGAAAATATGCCCAGCTACATCAATAATATTAAGTAGGTACTGTATGAAGATAACGCTGATACTCCTTTAAAAGTCCCAAGGAATTTTACGTGTTGCTGCATAAACCTGGTTATTTATTGTACTTCATGGCCAAAGCCTTACTGGCGCGGCGCTGCCTGCGTCTGCGATAAGCAAAGGGTGCTATACATGTATGGCGCAAACCGACCGCGCCATTGTGGCACACCTCGTCCTTGTAGTGTTATTTTTTCTCAACGTACGCAAACGCGCCGTTCAGCGTGGCCCTTACCCATTGAGTTATAGGTGTAGTATAAAGGTGACATCCCCTAGCATAATTTTGTGCATGGAAACCATCTCTGGTTGAAGTACTTTGAACTGCGGCAGGAGCAAGATGGCGCCGGCCTGATGGAAAGACGTCGAGAAAAATGTTGTAGGCGGCCAGTCTTTACGTAGTAATAGCATGTCAATGCCCTTGGCTAATTCGACCGTCTGCGCAGGTGGTGCACACGTACGAAGGCTCGGGCTCGTTCGGCGAGCTGGCGCTCATGTACAACATGCCGCGCGCGGCGTCCGTGCGCGCCCAGACGCCCGGCGCGCTCTGGGCCATGGACCGTCACACCTTCCGCCGCATCCTGCTCAAGAGCGCGTTCAAAAAGCGCAAGCTCTACGAGGAGCTGCTCGACAAAGTGCCCATGCTGAAGGCTCTCCAGGTACGTCCATGAACCAACTACTCAAGTCGCTTTAGATCGGATTTAAGCGGCCCACTCCTGCCTGCACAACTAACAAGCAAGAAATGAGAAGGCGTACGGCGCGTCCTTAAAAAGGAGTGCCCAATTTCAATTTCAAAACCAACTGATTTCTCTGTTGGCTTGTTTGCTCATGGACTCTCGATGGTGATCGAGCAGCGGATTCCCATCATCGGCTCTCGTGGCGCACAGTCTAGTGCAAAAATATGGGTGCATACAATTAACTTAATCAAAAATATGGCTCTTATGTCTGCGAATTAAGGTTACGGTACATATTTATGAAATAATTCATTGGATACATATTTTTGCACTTGGCAGATGAAGCTACTTTGTTCGTTGGGTATGCATTTACAATGCTCCATTGGCGGTTTAGAACTTGGGCTCGTGGTTTTATTACAGTATCGGCGATAAAAAGATCACGTGAAAACTGATCAACAACCGTCACGCCACGCACAACAAATAATTCACGATTTATACTGGCTGCTAATGTTCAAAATGTCACTTCAGCCGAAACAGAGAAACACATCTCATATGCTGTCTCCTAATGTTCCGTTCACAACGCGGTAACATTTCTTATGTCAACACCTGAGAATGTGGATGTGAGTTGAAGACCGTAAGTAACTGGGCTACGTTACTTACGTAATGTATTGTTTTAAAATGCATGAATTCCTTATGCACCTGTTATGAAATTCTCTAACAGCCGCCGAGATAAGATAGAGACGGCATAGGTTCAACTGTGAATGAGTAAAACTGGTATCTCTTGGGAAATGTTACAAAAATTTATATTTGTTGAACTAAAACACTACAAGAATTACCACGGAAGGAGCACCATGGCAACAGGCTACAAGAAAAAGTGGATTGCCTAGTTTGCGATCGTTATAGTATTCATTCGTTTCATTTATTATTGATGGCGATATGTAAGTCCATTAAATTAATTGACAAGCTTTAAATGGCGATATTTAGCTAAACTAATTAACGAGGTATAAACGTCCATATTGAAAAGCGGCACCAATACAATTACATAGCTATAAATGGCATAATTGACCGGCCTGCGTTGCAAACAGAGCGGCTATCGCATTACAATAAATATCGTTACAAAACAGCTTCTTGCTTCTATAATAATTCTTCGAAATAATACCTTAAGTACCGAATAATAAGGTTTACTTTTGAAGAAACCTCTGCAGGGCATTAAGTTACTTTGAAAAGATTTTCTTTAAGCGCAGCGCCGCTTGCCCCAAGGAAATTATATCTTTTTGTATCATTGACATAATCTATTATAGGTAATCTTACGCGGTGACGTCGCATGATTCCGCTCTGACGTGACATGGTAAATAGCATTGATAGACACCGTCAAATACAGACCTCGTATATTTATATCTTTCCGCGGAGCTCAGTTTGTTCTAGGGAATGTCATATTATTAATAGCGCCGTAAATCTAGGAGTTTAGGTGCATGTTATGCCTGTGATGTATCCCGTAGCGCGAACAGCTGTGGATCGGCATAAAGAGGGACGATATTCGTCGCGTGCGTTCGCTTAGTTTCTTTATGACTGAATCAGAACATACATACATTCACGCCTTTATTCCCAAAAGGGGTAGGCAGAGCACATGAAACGTATATTCCAGCGCCACACAGCGTGTGTTGTGGGCGATGGGCTAGCAACCTATCACTGCAATATCACATTTTGCCTTTATACCTATTCACGCTTAAACAGCAGAACTAATCTATATTAATTATCTTGGTTGGTTATGCTCCATCTGAATCCAGGAATCCATACCAATTTTCAGTTTAGTATAATAAATAATAGACTACTCATAATAATAATATTAGTATGGATATAGCAGCGAAGAGGCAACCTGGACCCCGACTTCCTCTATTAACCACATCTTGAGATTTAGACTAGCTTAATAATATAATATAAATAATAATATGAGCCTTTTATTCAGACAATTTTACAGTTTAAAGAGTTTAAAATTATTGTACACAACTTATCTAATTAAATAACTTAACTTAACATATTACTGGTTCAGACAACATCGGTTTGGTCTGTATGCCGTTTGGCAAAGGCCTCTTCCATCCCTTTCCATTTTTCTCTGTCTCTCGCCAGTCTGGTCCATTGTCTCCCTGCGAATTTGACAATTTCATCTTCCCATCTCATTTATGGTGGTCCTTGTTTTCTTTTTCTATCTTTCAGGAACCACCATACAATTCTCTTGTTCCATTTCTCTTTGCCCCTGATCATATGTCCTGTCCACCTCCATTTGAGTGTCTTAACTTTAACGTTTACATCTTCTACACATGTTTTAGATCTAATACACTTGTTTCTGATTCTATCTCTCAGTTTAACTCCAATCATACTTCTTTCCATGGCCCTTTGACATACTTGTAGTTTGTTTAAGTTGCTCTTAGTTAGGGTCCAAGTTTGACTGCCATAGGTTAAGACTGGTAGAACACATGTATTAAACAACTTCCTCTTTGTGGCTATATTGATTTCTTTGTTCTTCATTACTTCTCTTAATGACCAGTACCGTTTCCATGCGTTAGTTGTTCTTCTAGCAATCTCTTTCTCCATCTGTTCATCCATGGATATTGTTTGTCCCAAATATATGTAATCATCAACATATTCTATGGTTTCCTCATTTACCACTATCGGTGTCTTTATGGAGTTGGTCATTGTTTTAGTTTTTTCTGCATTCATTCGCAGTCCCATTACCTCACTCTCGTATGCTAGTTCTTTTAGCATATTTTGCAGGTCTTCAGCTGTTTTTGCTATCAGCACTAAATAGCCGTGTCCATACCGGCCGAACGGTTCGCCCGAACGGCTCGCCCGAGCCATCAAAAACGCTCGCCCGAACGGTTCAGCCGTCAGAAGGGTCGGGCGAGCCGTCAAAAGGGTCGGCCGCAAGCGCTCGGTCGGTGTGGACGGGCGTTCGGGCAAACGCGCGCGGCTCGCCCGAGCCGATCTGGCTCGGGCGAGCCACCGTTTGCCCGAATCACGTCCACACCGGGCGAGCACGTTTGGGCGAACGGTGTTCGGGCGAGCCGCTCGTTCGGTGTAGACACGGCTAATCATGTGCGAAGCGTAAATGTGTAAGAGTAGTACGCTTAGACTAGCTTAATAGTAAATAACTTTCACTTTTTTAATTAAATCCATCCTAAGGGTTATGAAGGTTACCAGCCGGCACAGTTATTATTTCTTAAATCACTACTCGAACTTACCCGTGAATGTAGAGGAGATTAGTCTAAACGGGGCACGGACTTCGCGCGAGACTGGACAACAAAAAAACCATTCATGTATGAAGATTTCCTCTGAGGGGTGGTTACCCTATTCCAACTATTAACCTCAGTGAACTGACGTATACGAGAATGTGTAACAAGGCGTTCTTTAGTGTTATACGTGTAGTGTTTATGCGATATCTTTTTTAATGATTGACCTAATTCTCGATTAGGTATTTTATTTTTCATAGATTACGATATTATTCTACTAAACTTTTCTTTTCTGCAGTGCGCCAGTTCGTTTTAGTTAGAGTATAATAAGGTCGACGTAGTTGTAGATAGATTGATGATAACTTTATTCAGACAAAACATACATACAGGTTTACATTTTTTTTTAAATATTTTGTTCAAAATTAAACAATTTCATTGCGGGTAATAAAACGGAGGGCTTAAGGTTACTCATAATAAATCCTTGAGCTACTAATAGGTAAATCAACTATTTCTTGTTATTATTCCGTCCCGTCAGCCAGGAGATAAAACTACAGAGTTTCTTGGAAACATTGTTACTATACGGACTTCTAACGCGCCTTGAAGATGGTCCCTACAAAAAGGTGTCGAACTAGACAAGGCAACCAAACATTTGGTGATGGATTTATGGGGTTTAACCATAAATCGCAGTTTTAAAAGTGACTCAGAGGCTCTAGTATAAGTTTTACCGAAACAAAACGTTACGACCGCGTTCGCGTTTAGCTGTCAAATCCCATACAAATTGAGGGTAAAACGCAAACGCGATCGTAAAGTTTTGTTTCGGTAAAACTTATACTAGAGCCTCTGGAGACTGTGTAGTGCAACTAGTAACAGAAAATAGTTGATCCAGCCTAATATAATAATAGTGGTTTATTTAGGTCTAGTAGCTAAAAATAAAAAATAATTAATATTAATTCATATTTCCATTCTCCCAAAATAACTGGTTTCCAGAAACCCGTAACTAGTGTGGTCATAAATTACCACAGAGTGGAGTATGTGTGTTGTAAGTGTATATTCATTAATCATTGATATGAACATTACGAAAGACATTTAGGGCTGACCGGTGTTTTATCACGTCACTCCGTTATCACTAAATTCTGACTTGCACTGAGATTATATCACATTTGATAAGACGGACTGTTACCAGGTTTTGAAGTAATCAAAGGCAAGTCAAGTACTTACTTTTTGAATAACATATATTGCTTGCATACGCGACACTACAATACAATGAGATCTTGTGTTTATGTAACCTGATTATACACTGTGAAGCCAAAGCAAAACTGGCGTAGACTCTGCTCTTAAGTATAGAATTATAGATTGGCAAATCTTTACACGCATCTAAAATACGTTATTTCGTAATAACAAAAATATGTTTTTTACAATACCAATAAACATAACTTTCCACAGTACTCTGAAAACAAAGCTTCAACATATTTTTGTATATTTAAAAGTTTTTAAATACGTAAAGACCAAATTATACGTGGCGACCATGAAAATAATTATATTTACCACGTTTAATATTTATGTTCGCCTTTATGATTTTGGCTAATAATATATCACCTTTATTAGTGAATTCTCCGAAATAACTATTTTATTTAACTAGATTATTTTGTTAGTCTTACAAAGTATTAATTATTTTCATAAACTATTAGTTTTTATTTTCTGAAAGTATTCAAAATGATGCTAAATAAGTTTCTGTCGAAAATTTCATTTTTGGTACAAGCTTTTATGGCCGACTGTACTTTTCTGTTTACCGTCATCAACTGCTCATTGAGACGATTCTAACGAGCCCAAACTCGATGGGGTTATGTGGTTTTATTACGGAGTTCCTATGGCCACCTTCTGTCTCCATTATCAGATCAGCTCGATGGTACCATAATATTGAATTGTCATCCAAACTATACTTATACCCAAAATTTCAGCTCAATCGGTCACCGGGAAGTGGGTCAAATTTAACTTGCAAGATTTGACGGACAACACATACTTTTATACTTACATACGAGCAAGTCAAGTTAATATAAAGCTTGTAAAAACAACATGAAAGTGATATATTATTGCACGATATAGGAGTCCTGTCTAATCCCCATCCGCCAGGAGTTGAACTCGTGACGGCCCGTGACAAAATTAGGTCACTTGCCTCTGAACGCAGTGGAGCGACACTCTAACCATTAAACTTTTATAAAGACATTCCTGATCAATAAGGAATATAAATTAGACTACTATATAATCCATACTAAAATGCGAAAGTGTGTCTGTCTGTCTGTTACCTCTTCCCGCTTAAACCGCTGAACCGATTGAGATGAAATTTGGTATGGAGATAGTTTGAATCCCGGGGAAGGACATTCACATAGTTTTTATCCCGGAAATCATCCCCTGAGGGGGTGAAATGGGGGATGAAAGTTTGTATCGCGCTACGATATAAACGAGTTCCACGCGGACGTAGTCGCGGGCAGAAGCTAGTATAACATAATCGGGTCACACTTGAACGGATTGCATCATGTTTACAATGGATAATGTAATTCTTCGTAAAAGCGTCGGAAACCGATTTAGACAGGCGATACCCGATTATTGTAAACCACACCCACGTGTAAAAACACGTTTATGTCTTCCGCGCACAGGAAAATGAGATGCAACACTCTTCGATAATAATAAGAAAAGCATTCGGTGTATTTAGTTGCTGAGCATTTTTGCGAGAGAGATGCTGATTGATTGCAAAACAATTGTACACAGTTGAATAAGGAACAAATGCTTGGCCAGCTTAACTCACTTAATTAAATTTTCCATGAAAGTTTTCCGTTGTGACACGAAAATTAACCATACAATAGGGGTGTAGATAGACACTAAATAAAATAATCAATAATGTTTTATTGTCTAGAAAAAGGATTAAAAATGTAGTCAAATGGAGAAAAAAAGCAACGCAAGAGGTTAAATAATCACAAAGTTTTAGTGTACAAAGTTTTAAGAGGGGGTATGTTCTGTTCCTTTTCCGCAAAACGCACCTTCATATGAAACGATTGTCATTTACTATTATTACGCTCGCAGATGTGGCGTCACTATCTGCGAGCATTTTCTCTCTACAGTTAATATTAAACCAGTTGTAGCTTTGTAATTCTATGAGATATCTGAATGAAATTTTCGTCACTAGGCATTTTTTTTGTCTTCTATCTTTTGGACTTTGGAGTAATAATATTTTTCGAGTCTACACCCGTATTCTCTGGTTATTTTTTGTGTCGCAACGTAACTTTTTCACTTCTTCTGTTTGTAAGGCTAACTACCGACTAACCAGGCTAACTACTGGCCAAGAATTTGGTCCTTACCCAGTTAGTACTGACCGAATAGATTAGATTAAGGCCCTTAACTACGTACATTTTTTGCAATTCACCCATGTATCGTTAAGGACGTCACCGAGTAAAAGTAAAAAATGTTTTATTTGGTGACCACAATAGGAAATATGCATGTGATTCAGAAATGGCCAAAAAAAATCATGAGTAATCTTTATTGCTTAATAAATATACTCACATGATTATTTTTACAAATGATCATGTTTCTATTAACAAACTTAATTACTTAAAAGTAGTATTTTTCAAATTCCCTCGCAAATTTTCAAAACGCAACGCTATTGGCCGAGCGAATCGTGACGTCACCGTGCACTCGGTGTCTACTGTTAACAGGTCGTTTGTATGATTATTGAAAGTTATTCGCATTGTTTTGCCGTTGTTTATGATAAACAATGAGTGTTCTTTGGGAATTATTAACTGAAAGCAGTGACTCCTTGTGAAAAAAGACTCGCCACAATGACTGGAAGCGGTTTTGTCAAGGCAAAGTCGGATAATCTACCTGAAATGGATGTGTTCATGATGACTAAGTACGTACCTCGTAGGTGTCTTTCTTAAATAAATGGAGTAAAAAACTAGTACATATGTTCATTATATACCTAATCAAAGATATGTTGGTATTAGGAATGTTACAGTATGGTGAGAACATCTTTATAAACATAACAAATTATGTTGCTTTCGTCAAGGCTTATAAATAAAACAAATTTGTGTAGGACACTCAGTAGAAAGGAATTCTTTCAACTTCGATCAACAGTGCAAACATAGAAACTTAGCTAAAACGTTTCGTGATGAAAATCAACACTCGTAGTCAGCTGTTGATCAACAAAAATCATAATATTTTGTAACATTAATAACTAAAAAAATGGGAATCAGAATAGTTTTATGAATAAGTATATCAATTTTTAGGTTAGATTATTGTTTATATTGTTCGGGAGTCCTAATAAAAAAGTATTTTTTTTTAAGTACAAACATATTTAATAATCACTTCGAAATGATGTTCATAACAATATAAACTACTCAAACACGATACATTATATATCCTCATCGCCTTACACCCCTTTTTCCTTATATTTTGCATCTTTGGGCATATGAAAATATATCATTTTAGATGCAGTTTTAGTGTTATTTTCACAAATAGGGGCAATACTATATTTATAATAAGCTTTTGTGTGTTCTTCCGTTACAATAAGTTGATCTTACAAGCTTTAATAACTCACTTTTACTAAAACTGTGAATCAAACACTTCGTTGTTTATTTATTCTAAGTGCACGGTGACGTCCCAAAATGAGCGCGCCAAAATGGCGGCGTTTAAATCGTCCGAAAATGATAGTAGTTTTTATTATTATTTTTTAGCTCATTCAATAATATTGTGAGTGTTATATTTTTTTCCGGTTATATAACTACTTATAGAATAGTTTAAAAAAATTAAAAAAAAATCATGAATATACCCTATTAACAATACTATTTTTATGACGAAGAAAAGTTACAAGATGGTTATTTTTTACTTTTACTGAGGTCACTAACTTACCGATGCATCTCTTCTCGCGAAAATACTATATGTTAGCTGTAACAAAAACGTGAAACTTGTATTTTTTTCCATGAGCATTCGTTTTTAACCGCACCTCCTACATCCATGTAGGCTAATGAGAACGATAGCTACTAGTTACATTGATTTTACTTGCCCCGATATTCGTTTCTTGCTTTCGACATTGACAGTCGGCCAATATCGAATGACTTACGCCCGACCGATCGTAGGTATACTCATACTCATTTATTTATAATATTATATAAATATTACATAGCACATTGAAACATATTCATTCAGAAATTGTGTCAATGTAGTAATGTGGCACGCGTATTCGCGATTGAACAGATCTATGCGTGCCGTTTCCAACTCTAACGCCGTATTTATAAAACTTAACAAACTTCTGTGAATTCAAATGTGTCGTCCCTTTCCCACAAACACAAATATCAAAGCACAGATAAAGACAAACAAATTTAACGGCATTTAAGCTATAACATAGCTGAGGAACGTTTATGAAAGGCGTATATTGTTACGGGAACAAATTTTTTTTGCTATTACGCTAAAAAAATCGTTTTTGAACGCTTTGATCTCGGAATCGGAATAGAAAAATACTGTTCTCGTAACATAACATGTACTTAATTTTGTATTAAGCAGTAACGCTGCTAACGAAATTATAAATTTAAATTAAAGGAAAAATTTAAAACTCAAAATGATCTTTAAGTAGGCCTAGTAGCAAGCACTTTCAAATCGTAAGCCAATTTTTTAGAATAATTTATTAAACATAAAAAAATATATATTCATATAGTAAAAATTGTATAAAAATACTAGTAGAATGTTTCTAGAAAAACAATCTTATGTCAAAAAAACAAAATATAACGAGAATGATCGATTAAAAATTCAGTCACAATTAGTTCAATGGAGTTTTATCATTCATGTAGTCTTGTGTGCTATAATAAGCTTTCGAAATAAGTTTACGCTTCACATAGTTCTTGAATTTATTAATAGATAACTCAGTTACGTTTCCTGGAAGTTTGTTAAAACCTACCAATTACCCACGAATGATTTTTTTATTTTTTGGAGCCGATTGGTGGGCACCGCGAGCTTATGCTTATTTCTAGTATTAATATTATGTATGGCACTGTTTTTCCTAAAATTGACAATGTTTTTATGTACATAATATTTGCATAGATATATTGACAATGTAATGTCATTATATTAATATTTTTTAACTTATCTCTAAGTGAATCTCTATGGTTCAATTTATATATCGCCCGAATAGCCCGTTTCTGCAAAACAAAAATCGAGCGAGATTTATGCTCCGCGCCGGCTATGGCGTTATAAGAAGGAACTGATTGAAAGATTTAGTGGCCGAGTTAGATTGTTCCGATAGCTCAGTTGGTTAGTAGCGACGGGCCATGAATGCCTGTGGTCGCCGGTTCGAATCCGGCTAGGAGCATTACATTTTTTCTTTAATTTAAATTTATAACATGTACTTACTTCCGCAAAGTAACGCCTGATTTAATCAATTAAGGCATACAAGTAGGGTCTTTGCTAAGAAGTTGGTGAACCGAAATTATATTTTCTTGTTTTCTTAGTAGATGCCTATTAAGTATTAAGAATAAGTTTCTGTCAAAAATTTAATTTTTGGTACAAGCTTTCATTGCCGACTGTACTTTTTTGTTTACCGTCATCAACTACTCATTGAGACGATTCTAACGAGCCCAAACTCGATGGGGTTATGTGGTTTTATTACGGAGTTCCTATGGCCACTTTCCAGCTCCATCATCAGATCAGCTCCACGTCATCATAATATTGTATTGTCACGCGATTTGCATATTCGTGCAAAATTTCAACTCAATCGGAAACCGGGAAGTGGATCAAATTTAACTTGCAAGATTTGATTACAGACAGACAGACAGACAACGGGACAGGTAAAACTAAATAAAAGCTTGTAAAATAGCATACGGCTGGTTAGGATCTGCAGAATTTTTATTATCTTTTCACGCCACTGCCCGGAAATGTGGCAAAAGATGGTCAGAATTCAGGCTTCAAAGCTGGGGTTAGTTGGTCATCGCACGAACAGGCCAACTATGAGTTCAAAATGTCCAACAATGTATGTGTATATTGTTGGAAAGTTTGAACAGCGATTCGCTCAATCTCAGGGCCCTCCGGCCCGCGCGGTGCCCCCCCCCCCCCCCCCGCACGCGAGCGGGGCCGATCTAGTGTTTCATATGATTCATATGATCTTTAATTAGGTACTTAATTTTGACTTATAATTATTCAATTTCCTCGCAGTAGGCGTGAGAAGCACTATGTAATGTCTCGGCCAAAAGTGCAATAGATGGACCTTCGGCTCGGACTTACAACAATGCTAGCCTTTACAACAATGTAGGTACTATTAATTGATCGTGTAACGGGCATAATGGTGTTACGTTGTGTTTATTTGCACAGCCGTACGAGCGCGCCAACCTGGCGGACGCGCTGCTGCCGCGCACGCCGATCGACGGCGAGCTGATCATCCGGCAGGGCGACACGGCCGACGGCATGTACTTCGTGGAGGACGGCTCCATCAGCATCCGCATCGCGCGCGACGACGGCAACGAGCACGAGATCAAGCGCCTCGGTCAGTCCACACTTTAGCATTATTATTTTGACGACCAGTTTGGCCTAGTGGGTTAGTGACGCTGCCTACGAAGCTGAAAGTCCCGGGTATAAGCATGAATATTTTTTTCCGAGTCTTGGATGTTTTCTATGTATTTCAGTATTTCTATCCATTAAATACTGCGTGGAACGGAACGATGGACTTTCCCGCAACTGGGGGATTATTGAGCGCTAGTACGTCACATTTTCTAGATAAACTATTTTTTTTGACGCGTTTTTTTTTTACATTTGTATGGAGCTCATCGCTCAAGTCGGCCAACACATACTAAGGTAAAAAAAAATCGCGTCAAAAAAAATAGTTTATCTGGAAAATGTGACGTACTAGCGCTCAATAATCCCCCTCTTGCGGGAAAGTCCATCGTTCCGTTCCACGCAGTATATCGTTGTCTAGTACCCGTAACACAAGCCTTATTGAGCTTATTATGGGACTAGGTCGATTTGTGTAAGATTGTCCCCTAGCATTTATTATTTAATATTTATCTATTTATCATCATATCAGCCGCCACACGTCCACTACTGGACATACGCTTCCCCCAAAGAGTGCCACAGTAACCAGTCCTGCGCCACCCACATTCAGCGGACTCTTGAGACCTTTATCAGGCGATCAGCTCACCCTGTGCCTGCGTTCTTAGCAATACGCGGGCAGCTATTTATTTATATAATCCGGTAACAATACTGGTTAAAAGAATACAAACTCGCTAGTCTGACGATTTCCAGAAGAACTTTCGAACTCACAAGCTAAGACTGGATACATCTCGCGATACCACTGAGCACTGATCGCCCGACACAACCTATATCACATATGATTTAAAGTTTATCGTCACTCTCCTAGACTTAACAGTTTGACATGCTAATAATGTGATCATGCTCACAAGTATATTATAGGTTATCTAAAATGTTATTTAATACCTAAAAGTATTATAATAAACAGTAGGAAAATGAAATAATGCTTCCATCATTAAAATTTAATATAATGTAGGTAGCGTAGCATACGCGATAATTCTATTTAATTATAAACATTATAAATAATAATGAAAATTCATAAGTTCATAACACACCATTGATATGTTATTATAGTTTTATAAAACGATTTACCTTAATCAAATGGAATCAACAGACGGCTTCTGCACACTAAGTCACATTCACAAATGCATTTGTTGCCATGTCTTATGGCAATAACTATAACTACCGTTATTGACAAATAGCGCTTCACCATTCATATTGTAAAAGCTTTTAAATACCTGACCTTTCGTCGCTTTACCACTGAATGCTTTTTTTTTTAGGGTTCCGTAATCAACAAGGAACCCTTATAGTTTCGCCATGTCCGTCTAACCGTAAGTCTGCGGCTTAGCTCAGTGGCCCTTACTGGAAGACTAGAAAGCTGTAATTCGGCATGAGTATAAATCATTCACGCCCACAAAAAAGTTTTTTTTTATTCATATTTTTTTTTACGTACCCGTACGCAAAGCGGGAATGTATTTTTTTTCTAGGTGCACCTATGGTAAAAAATAATAAATAATGTTTAATTTTAATTTTAGTTTTAAAATTTGAATATGTATTAACACTAATATTAGTATTTCTTCTTTTTTTGTATTGTGCCCACATTGTACTAACCAAATTATGGATCTATGGTCTGAAAATAAACGATTTATTATTATTATTATTATTTATGTCTTTCCCGCTCACGGGACAATGACGTCCCGGACCTTTGGGAGGCGTGCTTGGAGCTAGGTACCTACAAAGTACCAACTGAGCCAACAGGTAGAGGCCCTTTTGACAATTTAATAAAATGCAAGGAGTACACCGAGCGGATGCTGTCCCTGCCCGTTTATTGATCTTTAAAAAACATTGGGGGAATCAGAATTTGCGTGATATTGGTCTTTAAAGCTACGCATCACGCACTTCGCGTATCTGTCAGACCGTTTGACATAGCAAGCTAAAATTGATAAATGTTGGTTTTTCCGCAGGCAAGGGCGGCTACTTCGGTGAGCTGGCGCTGGTGACCCACAAGCCGCGCGCCGCGTCCGCCTACGCCGTCGGGCCCGTCAAGCTAGCATGTGAGTACTCATTGTGCACCTGTTGTAGACGACATTTACAGCCCGGCCACACAAACCCGCAAAAGTCATCGCTGCTATAAACGTAAGTGCAAGTCGGTGTAGACGGCGGTAATATGTCCGCTTGCCACTCTACTGCCACCGATGCAACAAGCTTGGCCTAGGGCTAATCCATAATATTTTAGGGCCGTCGTCATCGAAACCGATGAGGGGGACTATTATGTGTACGTAGAACTTATTGTAAAAAGAGCGCAGAAAGAGAAGGTCTTAAGGTGAGATACTGCTTTAACTAATACATTTGCTGTGGTGGAGGGGAGAAACCGGAACGACACATATAGATGTCTCGTTCCGGTTTCTCGCTTCATTCCGCGGTCATAGGACCACATATGACGCTCCGCTGCCATAGTCACTGGGGCTTAGTGCGTGCGTCAACAATTGACGAACTAGTCGGCTTAATTGAGGCAGCGACAGCGGTCAATCCGTAGAAAATTGACAACTTCCTAAGCGTTAAACTTGAAACGACCATCTCTTAAATAGCATTGAAGTGTGGTATCAAAAACAAACAAAAATACACGAGAAATATTCGAAAAAAAACGGTATAATTTGTAATAATTAATAACTCTTACTGAAATTTCTTTGCCATTAGCCGCAGTTAGAATTGTAGTAGGTTTGGTTTTATTGCAGAGGTACAAAAAATGACAGAAAATAATGAGTACAATCACGATTATATACCGACCCAATTATACACCATACTTATTGTTGAAACAGGTGCTTTTGCTGCCATAATTTTTAACTTTTAATTCACCTACAGTTTCTTGCCAATTTAATGTGGATAAAGTCTTCTCATTGTAAATCTGCATGTATTATATCTAGTTATTGTGCCTTCATTTGAAAGAGGTACTATTATTGATGTTCTTTAATTGCTATCGGCTTAGTCATTTACATGACAACAATCACACCCGGGTGCTCTGAGAACACTTAGTGAATCGGACAATGAAAACAATGTGAATTTGCCTTTACGATATATTTTTTCAACCTATGCAAGGAAGTATAGAATAGGTTGACGTTAATTTTAAAGTTTCCTTCTATATGTTTTTCAAATCAATTTCGGAACATGCAACATAAGGTGACAACATTAAGAATTTCAGTAGTCTAAGGACTAAAATAATAAGGTCCTAATTTCGATTACAAAGTGCATTTGTAGCTAGTCCTCATAAGAGCTGTTATAACCCCGACGAAAACGAGAGGTGTTATTAAGTTTAATATGTGTATCTGTGTCACAGTATATGTGTGTATAGATAAACCGATTTAAGTGCGATTTTTATATCGAAAGTCTCGTCTGTCTTGGCTATGTATGATGTTTCAGAAGTGTCTTTTTGTAATTTTAACTGAATAAATTACAAAAAGACATTTCTTTAATGTACACAATATCTTCATCAGTGCCGAAATCAAATAGAACTGTATGAAATGTGTATCTCCCGACATCCGATCTACTGTCGGGTAATCTAAAACGGCTCTAAGTCCTAACTGAATCGAGGTTAATGCACGCCTCTCTAATAACTACAATTACACCTGTCCTACGTCGCTATGGGACTCCTGCACGGGCCGTTAAGCTCACTTTGACACCTGCCTATTATCCTCATCGTTTGGCAGCTTTGTTTGAGATGATTACGGCAGGGCGGACGCTCTGCTGACTGGCAAAGTATATAGCCGTGGCTACACCGGACGAGCGGCTCGCCCGAACACCGTTCGCCCAAACGTGCTCGCCCCGTGATTCGGGCAAACGATGGCTCGCCCGAGCCGTTCGGGCGAGCCCCCGAATGCTTGCCCGAACGGTTTGCCCGAGCCGCGAGCGGCTCAGCCTATATGGACGGTGGTTTTGTTCGGCCGAACGACAGAAGGCGAGGGCGATTTTTGCCCTACGTATTATTATTCTAATTTGTACTTTATTGTTAACAGTCGTAACACATTTTTCGTAAATGCAAATTCCATTTTGTTTTATTACACTTTTATATTTTGCTGTTAGCCGATTCGACTTCATTCAAAACTGAACGCTATTCGTAAGAGTATAAAGCCGTTAAACACTTTTTGCAATTGCATATTCTGCAAATAAAGTAATTTTGTCCACGCGTCCTTTACCGTTTTGCTATTGAGCAAATTCGAATAGTTCTAATTTGGACGTTATTCCTAAAGAGATAAAGCTTTGAAAAATATTTGGCAATGGCAAAAACAAATTGGTATTTTATTTCTTCGTCTCCTTCATCAATTTTGCTGAGTTAGGTTGAACTATAGCGTACTACTAATAAGGTTGTTATTAGATATATTGGCACGCAGGGCAGAGAGGGGGGAGGAAGGGATTTTTTTTTGCAAAATTAAAATTAATAAAGTTTTCACTTCTGCCGGCACTGCCGGAGTGCAACCCGGTCTTTTTTTATCAAGGTAACTTATTAAAGTTCATTCGAAGTCGCTGCGTTGGAAAAGGTCAAACTAGCTTGACCCCTGGATACCTACATTACATATTGATATTGGGAAATTAGGGATCAAGTTATACCTACTGGCGGTTGGTAACTTGGTAGTGAGTCGAGTTGAGGCGGATTTGGGAATTGCGTAACTGAGTTCGACACGCATGGGTTTGTTTGTCAGCTGGAAGGATTGGTAGA
Organism: Epinotia bilunana; assembly: GCA_947049275.1. Classification (NCBI taxonomy): domain Eukaryota; kingdom Metazoa; phylum Arthropoda; class Insecta; order Lepidoptera; family Tortricidae; genus Epinotia; species Epinotia bilunana. The sequence continues at coordinate 9,968,163 of OX346269.1, read as the reverse complement.
TTGAGTAGTACCTACCTAGTAGGAATTTCATTTTTATCCCGGCCTCTTTTCGGTTGTCAAAAATTTTGCGCATCCACATTTTGCGGCTTTTTTTTTTAAATACAGTTCTTCCGATTTCGAATTCGAACAAGCAAAAGCAAAATTAACGTTGTCGCAGCGACAGCTGTGCGCACGTGCGGCTTCATCGTGATCGTGAGCTCAACTATCGGTAGGTAAATTCGCCGGAGCCGATCTGGCTCGGGCGAGCCGCGCGCGTTTGCCCGAACGCCCGTCCACACCGACCGAGCGCTTGCGGCCGACCCTTTTGACGGCTCGCCCGAACCGTTCGGGCGAGCGCTCGGCCGGTGTGGACACGGCTATTGGACGGCAAATGACGACGACAACGTCTGAATAGCAGTTCTAGTCTGAATCGCAAAGTGGGTTAAGCCTTAAGGGGGTGCATTAGAAATTATCGCGTGCTTTGAACGCCGTTCTGACTATATTAAGAAACATTATGGTCTGATTTCCAGATATGGGTGAGGACCAAATTCTTGGGCAGTAACTTTAGCGTGGTTATTTGGTAGCAGTTAAAAAGTTCCGTTGTGACACGAAAATTAACCATAGAATTGTATGGCTAATTTTCGTGTTTGCGCTAATTTGATTGTTTATCTCATTTAATCGATACATGATTGATTGCCTAAAATTTTCTCGATATTTTTTTTCAGTTTGTTTTCTTTTTTTTACTCAGCCTTCTCAAACAATACATTATTTTACGCCACAATCAAGTTCATACTATAGTATTTAATCTCATCTAAAATCTCACTTAATTAAATATAAATAAAACTTCACTAAGTTAGGTGTTTATTGAAATATGTCCAAAAAAGCCATTCCCGAAGTGTTTCATCTCTTTTTCTCGTGCGCGGAAGGCATAAGCGTGTCTCTGTCAAGGGGCGTGGTCGACTCGAATCAAGGCATCCCCTTAACTTTTGTATCATCTAAGAAATGACTTTGACCGCTGTCGGTAAAATTATGGTCCTCGTAGACCTGTTTACCGACGAATTGTGGTACGACGTTGAGGTTAATTTAGTCAGTAAAGTAACTGAAATAGCGGCGAGACTTCTATTAACGACGTTAGAGCGGAGCGGTAGGTTTTTTTTTTTACTTCTGTTCGGTTTATTTGGTGCCAATTCATTTATTCCCAAATTTGCACAACGCGAAAACTTTTTAAAGAGAAAACTACATTTTAAAATTATTTATTTCTATTGTATCTTTATGAGTTAGTCTAATTCTTGATGTCCAGGAGTCTCTCGGCGAATGAAAACAAAGGCATATGTCTGTGGCATCACTCGAGGAATAGCTGAAAAAGTTGTGGCTCTCCAATGACTCGTAATTTAACTAGATACTATTTTTATGGAAGAGATCCCTTAATACATCGCTGCACGTACTATCGACAACACAGCTAACTGACCATCGGTGCACCTTAAGTGCATTGTAGTAATATAAACACAGGATGGTCAGTTAACAGTGTTGTCGTTTGTACACGTCAATTCTCTATTTTATTTACTCCACGGGCGTTACACAGTGTGACAAGAGCCATCATTTTTGTCGATGTACAGTTGACGATGAAATCCTGTAGATTAAACCATTACGAAGCTAAGACTAAAACTCCCGATTGCCAAATCTTATTAGTTCTTGAAAAAAATTTTTTGAAAGTCGGTAATATTTTACACGGATATAAACTTAACCTTCAAATAAGATGAGTACTATCGTAAATAGAGAGAAAAAGTTTAAACAGAACTTTTAGCCCTACTAAAATACTGTTTAACAGATTAATTAACAAAGTCATAACATCATTAATTTCGAATTTATTGGCCAATTTAGCAATTTTCGTTTAATTTATTTTTCCAGAAAAATCCATCATATTATTTGGCGATTTGAATATATTATATAGCTATTAGTTGTTCTATATGGCTGAATTTTTTCAGCGAATAATTCCGTGGATTATTGGAGTTAACACATTTTGAAAATTTTGTTAGGGTTGTCACAATACCCGGATATAAACTTAGAAGTAAGCCTATATTGTTATTATAAAATAAACTAGTCTTAATCGTGTTCATAGTAAAATTATAACAAAATTACATTTATAAATTTACCCCGACGCGTTAGATCCTTTAACATGGACCTATTTTATCTGTATTTTTATCATTATCAATGTCTTGTGTACAATAAAGTAATTACATACATAGATATGTGGTAATAAAGATGATGTCTGTGTGTTCCAGTCCTGGACGTGGAGACGTTCGAGCGGCTGCTGGGCCCGTGCATGGAGATCATGAAGCGGAACATCGACGACTACGAGGAGCAGCTCGTCAAGCTCTTCGGCGACAAGAGCAACCTCACCGACGTGCGATGAACTGTCCGCGCCGCCCCTTCCGAACAATCCAACACCGTAATCTTGCATTCCTTTATCACCCTCGAGGTCACGCTGTCTGTCCGTTCGACGCTGCTAGACGCGGAACGAGGGCCGGTACCTTCGCTCGACGGAACTCTCAATTCCCTTCTTCCATTGGTCGTTGCTCGCGGTTTTGACGTGTTTTATATTTGTAAGCCTCTTTTCCTAGATATCTATAAGTTCCCCTGTCAACGATAGCGTGATCTCGATACTTTTGAAAGTCCGTTTTGTGCTCATTGAGCCGTTCGCTTAATATAACGCTTGTGTAATAATTTATTCTCGCTTAACCGCTACTAATGTTTGATGGGACAAGGTACAAAATTGATAGCGTAATATATTGATTTATTTGTGAAAATACAGAAAGTGCCATGTTAATTGAGTTGTAATTTATTAATGTTTTATCGTGGTGTAGATTACGCGTTGAATGGAAGGGGAGACCACATACAGACGAGCGCTCAACGATATTGCATTGATACAAAATACGCTTATTTTAGATAGAGAACTGCCTTAGTAGCTATGTAAATTTAAGGAACAGTCTAGTGACAGGACCAGGGTGGTCGCAGGAAACAGACTGGCGAGGCGAGGCGAGGCTCCCGCGCGAATACTTTCATTCGGCAACTTCTGTCAACTCTTTTAAATATTCTAGTGAGTCTTAAAAATTGTCAGATACCCAGCAAAATTTTATAAAATTATCAGTTTAAGTAGTTTATAATGACAAAAATTCGTTTAAGACTTTGTTTTGAAACAAGCTCATTGCTCACGTTATGTGCCATAAAAATTATCTGACCTTCGTAACGGGTTGATGTATGTGTTATAGGTTGTAAATTGTAAAAGGTATGATTCGTCAGTGTGTTTTCGACGACTGCCAAGTAGCGACGACACCGGACTGTCACGAGTGAGAACGCTTCGGCGCGCAAGGCAATAGTGTAATTATGTATCGAGGAGATATTGGATGGATGACGTTGGCAATGCAATACTTTTCGGCGCTCGATCGTGTCTCAACTACAGTTGCGATTTCCTCTACAGCTATCGCCGTTTTCTATTAATATTTAAGATATTTTCACTGACACGGGCTTTTCTGGATGATTATTAGATTATACCTGTAGGTAAAGTTACTAGTTTAATTTTACGCGTGATTAGATCAAATCTACTCACATACTATATTTATTTATGTTATCACTGTTAATGAATTCTACTACTTTTGTGTAGTGTAAGTATATTGAGATCGTATATCGCGTGGATCGGATATTGAATGCCAAATTAAAGTAGTGACATATTTGTAATTGTTACAGGACTTGCGAATTTACAAGTATCACTTGGGCATATTCAATATTGTAAGGGAGGTCGGGGTCGGCTGACCTGGAGCGATCGACAAATCGTTGTACCCTAACAGATCTATATTTTATTTTACAAAAATGAACATATGTTTGTAAAAAGATTGTTTAGGGAGAGAATTATTTTTGTGTTCACAATGGTGTTGAGAGGTTTCTATTGTAGTGAGTTCCTATTGTTTTGTTTTGCTCATTAACATTTAACGTGAAAGATCTGAGGTATGTCAACTGGACCGAGGCTCGGTTGCTAACGCAAGAGAAGGCATTTGTCGCCTGCCTTGTGAGAACAGAATATCGCTGATGTATCAAACGATGAAGTACCCGTGGCGCGCCATGGTCGGCGCGCAACCCTCAGGTAACACTTACCAGTATTATAATTAAAATTAGACAATTGTACAACATTTTTTGTAAATCCAGCCAAAGTAGTGGAATGCGTAAAGACCATGTGTGTAGCACTAAATTGTAATAGGTAAGTGTATGTTTACGTAGCTGTTAGTTTGGTCACTTATTATTGTAATTATTATCTGTAGCCTAGGTGAGTGAGCATATAGACGTTTAAATCCTGGGGGTGAGGATGCGCCGTTTGGATGCCATGTGCAAAATGTACAAAAAATTATCAGCTGCCATAGAAGATTGATTATATTGTTTTATTTATTGGAATAATTTACAAATGAATTATAATGTTAGTAATTTTATTTTGATTGTTAGATAATCATAATTAGCCTTTTTCAGAGCTTATATAAGTAATTCGTCAGTAAAGTTTCAGATTGCGATCTGTCCCGTGCTTAGCAGCTTACTTTAACTGGTCTGTAACCTGACGCGGTTGTTTCGACGTAGCTTAAACATTCCCATGTTGCTGTTTGACATAGTATGATTATAATGCATATATATATATACTTTATTTTTATTGTTATAATTTAAACTTCTTTATTCATCAATAAAGATGGCAAAATTCTCACTTCAAGTGCCTATTTTCATACAAACTTCAATCGGGAAACAACTAGCCTTTCTCACTAACAACTAAATGTTAATCTCGTGTTTTTACTTCTTGAACTGCCTTTTTCTATGTGAAATGTGTTGTGAGATGTGTGTATTTAGTGCCATCAGATATAACTACTGACCAATTCTTTTAATAGGTACACCACTTTGTACTCTTGTTTTCGTAATAATCTTTATTGACCGACGTGACAAGCGTTTATACATGGTTGTATGAATCACCAGCCTTTACATAAACTACATTTTATATGACACAGTTTGTTTGTGTAGTTCGGATTAATGATTTCAGTCAAGTAGGTCCCGTGTTAACGTGCATCGTGCGCATGTGTGGGTGTGACGGCACTGAGGTTTCCTCTTGTATTGTATGTACGTGTATGATACAGGATAGTTTGATATTTCCGTGTACCGTGTATAACGTTATGTTTGTTACCTGTGCAGGTGAGCGGTCACGTGTGCGTCACGACATATCTGTGTGTCTGTGTGTCCCCGGTGTTTCGAACCCAGTAGCTGTTAATTAATAGTATCGTGCAATAACTAATTACTGTCATATATCTATGTCGTTTTACATCAATATAATGTGTTACCTTTTATGTCAGTGTGGAATTTATTTATAGATTTTAATAAATCATAGTATACTTAAGATAGATCTTTCTCTTTATACTGATGTCTAAAACTATTAGCACCGCATCAGTGTACTAGGAGGGGGCTAAATTAGCTACGAGTGTATATTCGGTTTCCTAGAGATTTGGATCCACTAAGTAACTTGCACAAAACGATTGGACGAGTGGAGGTGTCTCGATTCTGTTGTCTTCCATGGGACGCACAGAAGTACGCCGCTCGCGTCTCCGGACCGGTGCCACCAATCTCCGGCATTCTAATGCAAAATTGGAATTAAATACGCTTAACCGTAGCGTAATTTTTATAAATTACTAGTCATTGGTGTCTAATGTAGATTTGTAACCTGACAGCACGTTGAAATTTGGAGCCTATTCCATATCTTCACATTAGCTGTAAGTTGTCATACCTGTTCCATGAAAAGTGAAGCATATCAGTGCGGCGCTCGCCGGCTCCCATGTTTAAATATTAATGCACCACATACGGTAGCCAGTTGAAAACTAGTACCGCTTTTCCCACGTCATGAGCTTACCCCTGTACATTTATAAAAATTATGTATCGTAAAATGTTAGAAAACTGGATTATATTTGTTTGTAGATCTTAAGTGTTGTTTAATTGCAGTAGTATAATCCCAGAACCCCTCATGCTCCCATATCACATCCTGTCACCAAGCTGCAGGCCTAAATAGGTTGCTAAGCCACAATATTGCATATTAATGCATATTCAGGATGTTAGGTAAAGTAATCGATGGATTAACTAAAGTTAAAGAAAAAGTATTTTTTGAGAAATGTGGCCTAGTTGCCCGTTCATTCATCCATTAATTTGGTTTATCCGTTTGTAAATTTAACATCACACTCATTCGCAGGTTTACCTTTTGGACGCCCAACCTACAAACTACTACTTTGGACCTACAGAACTGACACCCACACGCCAACTTTTTCTCTAAAATCAAAGATTATGAACTTTAGTTGAAAGCACATAGGGCCGCAATGCCTTACCTCGGGTGTTAGTAGCGCCCAAAGGGTTAAGGTTAACCTTTGCATAGCTTGTTTTAATTTGTGAGATCAGTATTTTTTCTGCGTATAGTGCTCACTATACCATCATACCTAATTAATATTACATGCTATCAAAACAGCGTTATAGATTTGTTATCTCTCGAAAGTGGGTTGATCTTACCAGCGTCTTCAAAATCAATGTTCAACTAATTACAGACATGATATACCTCATTTCGTTACAATCCAACACGTAGTTTTAAAATGAGAGCGTAATTACGTTTGTATGGAGAATCGAGCTTACTGCGGACTCTTAATTGATTTAGCTGCCTGAAGAAACTACTAAACTAAGATCTCTGAATATAACAACTTTGGATATACCACTCCGAAGACTAAGCCAGGATGTTCTTTTTGTGAGAGGTGGGAGATAACCCAAATGGCCGCCAACTCAGCCCTTTCAATGCCAAGAACATTTATCGTAACACCAGGCCTATCCCACTGTAAATTTGGCGCGAAAAGACTTTTATCTCTGTTAACCTCCTGTGGAAGTGTGGAGGTCCAGCAAGAGCTGTACAGCGCAATGATGTAATATAAAACCGGCCAAGTGCGTGTCGGGCCACGCGCAGTGTAGGGTTCCGTTCCGTAGTTGCCCGTCTGTCTTAGTTACATCGACGTGCGGTGTGGTTGCCTCGGCCGATTTGTACGAAAATGGGCCTTTTCAATTACACATTAAGTTGGTGGACTATTACTAGGTAACCCCTACTTGCCTTATGCCTACTTGTTCGTGATAGTTTTCCTTTTAAATTCATTATATGTACTACTACCAGTGTTGCCAGATCGTCCCAAAAAGGACGGTTTCCCGTCCCTTTTAATGCCATACCGTCCTGTTGTCATCCTTTCCAAGGTGCCGTCCCTTTTAGCCCAAAAGGACGACAACAGGACGGTATGGCATTAAAAGGGACGGAAAACCGTCCTTTTTGGGACGATCTGGGAACACTGACTACTACCACGATTTTTTTCACATCCCCAGTAGTAGCCATTTAGCCGGCAGGGGGGGGGGGGGACACACATGACTAAAATTAGGGCTTTAAAGCCCAATAACTCGCAAACGAATTACTGAGTTGAAAAATGGTTTTAGAAAACCCATAATATTTTTGAACGAGCTATCCAACGATTCCCCACACCATGGGTTTGACGAGAAAAAAATAAATCTCCGCTTAAGGGGGGTACCCTAAAAAAAATAATTACAAATTGTATTGCACTGTTATGTCGGCGTGATTGATTCATATCCCCATGCCGAATCACAGTTTTCTAGTAGTAATGGTTACTGAGTTAAGCCGAAGACGGACAGACAAACAGACGGATGGACATGGCGAAACTATAAGGGTTCCTTGTTGACTACGGAACCCTAAAAAAGGAAGGTTGTCTATTCGAAAGTCCGTGATTAAAAATGGCAATTTGGTGCAATTGACTGAGTAGTAGTGTGCCACTTTGGAGCGCTTATTACTCTTTTTTATATTACATCATTGCTAACAGCGTATCACACACCATTAATCGTTTTACGTAGTAACGACATAATTTCGTTAATCGCACACGATATACGAATTTTAATTTTACTACATCTTGCTAACATGACGAAGAACAGGCAGTGTACCATCTGTACCTTTATTATTATTATTATTATAGCTTTTATTTTCCACTACGTTTTACATTTGTTGCCCTATTTTGTGTACTGTTTTTCCTACTTGTGGTCCCTATTTAGGGTAAAAGCCTCCCCCATTTTCTTCCACTTTTCTCTATCATGAGTTTTGTCCATCCAGTTTTTACCAGCCACCTCTACTATGTCGTCCACCCATCTCTTTCTCTGTCGTCCTACACTCCTCTTCCCCAGTGGGCCAGTCCATTCAGTGGTTGACTTGGTCCATCTCTTGTCCTGGTACCTTGAAACATGGCCTGCCCAGTTCCACTTTATTTTTAAGTTGGAGGGCATCTGTTAGTTTTGTTTTCCTTCTTATGTCTACATTCCTTGTTTTTTGTATTTTCCAAAGATGCTTCTCTCCATGGCATGTTGGCAGCTCATAATTTTGTTTCTAGTTTTGTTAGTGTACACCCATGTCTGGCAAGCGTATGTTAGTGTAGGCAGGATGCATGAGTCCATTACAATTTTTTTAATGTTTAGGCTGTAGTCTCCTTTTGAAATTTATTTTTGAGTCCAGTACTTTTTCCATGCTGTGTTTATTCTTCTCTCAACCTCTTCTTCATTATTGTTGGCCTTAAAAGAAATAAGTTTACCCAGATAGACATATTCCTCTACATAGTCTATTTCTTTTCCATCTACTCTTTTGTACTCTTTTGTTTTGGTTTTTGGTGGCTGTTTTGTCATGATCTTTGTTTTTGAAGCATTCATTTGCAATCCCCCTAGTCGGCTTTCTTTATCTAGTCATTAGCATTTTTTCCAAGTCTACTGCCGAGTTACTGAAAATACTTCTGTACCTTTAGGTACTATTAATTATTCTGTGGTGATACCAAGATGACGTCACCATTACATAGCACTAGGAGTTCCTAGTGCTATGTAATGGTGACGTGAGTGAGTAGTTGTCGGTATATACTGATCAGGGTTACAAGTTTACATATTCATTATTTTTTATAGATAGGGCTTCATTTTAACAAAGAACGCAGGCTGAGCCGCAGGATTAGATAGACTGAGTTACTCACTTTCATAATGTTATTATGGATGTTGGTGATTAAATTACCTAGAAAACAACAGTCAGTATTTCTTAAAAATTTATTTCAAAGGTAGTCAATCTTACTTTCATTTGAAAATAGAATTAAATCTAGAATTCAGTAATCTTAAAGTGGTTCAGGTTCTCTGCTGTAAACTTGCATTATTTTTTCCATGATCTCCCAATTCCTCTCCTTTTGCAAGTCTTTTGTAAACACCTGTAACAACACAATGGTTGATTATCAAAAATATGGGAATTATGTTCATAGGAAAGATTAATTAAAACCCTCACTGCTAGTTCACCGCTTTACCTGGCTGTGCAGTGCTTTACCTGGCTGTTTATATCTTAATCTATAGAAAACTATCCAATGGCTCCAGACTGCAAATGCCAAATATTACTAAGTAGGTACATTATAAAATTGGTAGTGGAGCAACCAAGTAATTTTTTTTCTAATTATTTAATGATTAAACTTTATTTTAGCTTAATTAAACAAACACACTTACTGAATACCATGCTGCATCATCATCCAGAGTTGATGCAAGAGGCACAGACACACCAAGAACATGTAAAGCCAATGTCAGACTGGCTACAGCAATGTGCGGTGATCTGTAGTCTAACACTGATGGCGAATGGTGAAAGTCCTGCAAGAAAGCCGTCGCTGTACGCGCTATCGGAGCCGTGCGCCACTGCGAACTGGGGAACCACTCTTGCAGGGACCGTAGGTAGTGCAGCAGATATCTGTGAGGTGATGGTGCATCTAGGTTAAACCCGAGTACACGTAAGACCAACAACTCCGCCTGTGCCACCGCTCCTCTCCATGACCAGTATTCTTCACCCAGCTCTAAAGGCCCAGCGCCTCGGTTGATAGAGTTATACGCCACATTCACTGCATCTCGCAACTTTACCGGTTCGTCCCGCGACTTCCCAGCGGCGCAAAGACAGGCTGTGCATATAACGTAGCAATCGTAGTCGTTTTTGTCCGCGTCCTTGAAGAATCTGTGATAAAATATAGCGGCTGCAGCTACGGTAGCCGGTTGGAGGCCTAGTTTTATACCGCACTCGAATATGAAGTTAGTGGCCAAACTATGACCTGGTGCACCACGGTAATCAGGGAGACGTCGTTCGCGTCTAGAACTTTGCAAAGCCATTACATCTATAACGTCCTTCATATTATGTTCATTTAAATTATAGTGAATTTAGGTTAGAATTTGAGGAATACAAGCGTCAGTGCCGTCAGTCAATATCGACGAAACAATAAACCAGACCTGAACTGCGAAACGTAAACGAACTTCCTTTGTCGATCTCCGTCTCTGTCGCACTTGCTTGTTCGAGCGACAGAGAGGGAGATACACGAACCAAGTTCGTATTCGTTTCGCGGTAGCCCGTCAGCCTTTGGAAACTGTCATATAGTCGTCATAGAATGAAAATATGTACGTGATAGTTAACGCATCTTAGCCAACCTAACAAAACACAGAACTTTTGCACCTTATTACAAGGCAATAAAGCACTCATTTTTCCTTACGTTGGTAGTAGACATAAGAGAAACCTAAAACAATGTATGAAGTTCCGCCTCTTAAAAGGTAGTGGTTATATATTATTCTCTTTGCAATAAACTAAACAACGCTGTTTGGTTACGGACGGACGGAGGAAAGGCGCCGTAACTTGATGGGGTATGATTGTGATTTTACCCCAATTTGTCAGTACAACATGTCGAAGTCATAATGTGATTATATTCTCTTTGGTCATAATTGGGTGTGGCGTACAGGTGTACGCCACACCCAACGACGTACGTCTGACCACATGTGCATGCAATTTCTCAGTACAACTCGTTTGACAGTTGGATCAGCAGCGCAACATGCCTACAGACGATAGCAATTAGTCAGCTGATAAATTGGGGCTGACTAATCATGACATGTATACACCCCATCACAGGCGTCTCCTAGACTATCTGTCTTATTCTAAGGTTTCGATTAGAAAGTCGTAAAGTCTATCTCGCCGCGACACAAGTCACGGTCCATCCTGTGATAAGGAGGCGCTACACGTAAGAAATCGCGTGATTTCGGCCTGTGTTGATACGTGCCGGAAGCACGTTGCTTGGCCGTCCGCCAATTTCGTAGGTCTAGCGTGCGGCGGCCGGCCAAACCAAGGTCAGTCCCTACTAAACCTGCCCAAAACCTACCTGCCTGGCCAGTCCCAAATGGGGTCTAGACATGTCATGATTTGTCAGCCCCAATTAATCAGAAGCTGACTAATTGCTATCGTTTGGAGGCATGTTGCGCTGCTGATGGTGTGTATACACGTCATGATTTGTCAGCCTCAATTTATCAGAAGCTGAGTAATTGCTATCGTCTGGATTCATATTGGGCTACTGATCCAACTGTCAAACAAGTTGTCCTGACTAATTGCATGCACAAGTGGTCGGATTGTCACATCTGTAGGCTAAACCCAATTATGACTACGACATGTTGTACTGACAATTTGGGGTAAAATCACATAATCTGTATACCCCATGATCCAACTGTCAAACGAGTTGTACTGAGAAATTGCATGCACATGTGGTCGAATTGTTATGCTACATTTACACGCTTGCGGTGGCTTGGCAAGCGCCACAAACTCCAAGCCGTCACAAACGTTTGGGTGGCATTTACACGCTTGCGAGTGCGTTAGTGTGGTTCTTAGCTTCCTTTGATCTGTGTTCAAAATCCGACACTATCCGGATCGGGCCAAGCTCTCGCGAGCTCACGCAAGCCCCCTCGATTACACGCTTGCGCTTGTGGAGGCTTGCCAAGCCACCGCAAGCGTGTACATGCAGTATTACATCTACGCCACACCCAATTATGACTTCCACATGTTGTACAAACGCCAACACTGTTAAGTGACCATCCTGTGTTTATATAGAACCTTATTACAATGCCCTTAAGGTGCACCGATGGTCAGTTAGCTGTGTTGTCGATAGTACTGACAAATTTCGGTAAAGTCATATAATCTGTATACCGCAAAAGAGAATATAACCACTACCCTAACTACGTTGGCTGTCCTGAGGGGCTACCGCGAAGTGAAAACGAACTTCGTTCGAGTATCTCCATCTCTGTCGCTCGAACTAGCAAGTGCAACAGAGATACACGAAGGAAAACGTTTTCGTTTCGCGGTAGGGCCTCTGTCGATTTCGCTTGTGTGGCGTCTTCTTAATCCTACCTCCATGGCTGAAACCAAAGAGAATATAACCACTACTTCTAACTGAAACCGAATCTAATCTAAGCGCTACCACGAATATCATATGTTCGTATACATGCATCCCTATCACTCGAGTTACGTGGGTGCGATAGAGATGGAAATAACCGAACTTCGAATTTCGTGGTTATAGCTCCAGCCCCCCTAGCACATTAGGTTTTATGTCCGACGAAAAGCATTCGTCTCTTGCACTCGCACATTTGCCAGAATGGGACGAATGCTTTATGTTCATCCTTGGTCGTTTTAATTTATTACTCAAACAGCGTAACTACTGTTTGTCTATGAAAAAAAATGGTTGTCTGACATTCGATTTTCAAACATTTGAAACGATTGGCAGTTATATACGTTTTTCGATATTTTCTGTTATAAATAATAATACAATTTATTCACAATGAGTGCTTGTCTACATGTAGAAGCTGTTCAAGTAAGACAAAGCCGTGCGTCTAAGGATTATATTCGAGACTTAGTACGTGAATACCTAATAAAGTTTCCAATGTTAACTCCTGGGGCTGCAATTGATAGTACTACGTTCGAAGATAATCTGGAGCTGAAAGAAAATGTGCAGTGCATTACAATATGTGACATGGAACACGAGGCAGACGTGCCTACGCGAGATGCTGACCTTATAATTCACGTATACATCCTCGATCAGTATGGCGTGGAAACTGACACTATGACAGATGATACCTCCGGTGAAGAAGTTTCTGCTGCTGATGTATGGTCTGTACCCGCGGCAGAGTTCCACGGTTTGTGGGAGAGCCTCGTGTACGACACTCGGCTTAAGGAGGACACGCTGCATTACGTAGAGACAGCACTGGAGTTGACTGATCTCGGCGTAAACCCTCTCGTAGTGGGATGGAGCCGCGTCGTGCTACTCCACGGCCCGCCCGGCACGGGTAAGACCAGTCTCTGCCGCGCGCTTGCTCAAAAGCTGGCGATTCGTCTCGCCGACCGATTTCCAAGAGCTCGGCTGCTAGAGATTAACGCCCATGGACTGTTCTCAAAGTGGTTTTCCGAGAGCGGGAAGCTCGTCGCTAAGCTGTTCGAACGCGTACGTGACATCGCGTCTGATCCGCGGATGTTGTGTATAGTTCTCGTGGATGAGGTAGAGTCATTAGCGCACGCGCGGCGCGCTGCCATGGCCGGCCTCGAGCCCTCTGACTCTCTCCGCGCTGTCAATGCCCTGCTCACGCAGCTGGACCGACTGCGGCGCCTGCCCAATGCTCTTGTGCTGGCAACATCTAACCTGACAACGGCGGTGGACATCGCGTTCGTAGATCGTGCAGATTTGAAGCGACGGGTAGGGCCGCCGTCGCCACGTGCCGCGTACGAGATCCTACGCGGTTGCTGTGAGGAGCTGATGGCGCGGGGAGTGGTCACTCCGAGGGATGTATTATTCACACACCGCATACTGAAGGACGCAGGCTGGGCGGAGTCGGAACACGCGCGAGCAAGCCTGTGGCTGTGGGAGGTGGCACAGGCGGCAGCGCGCGCCTCACTGTCCGGTCGCGCACTCCGTCGGCTGCCATTCCTTGCTCTAGCACTGCACGCGCCGCGTTCAGATCGCAGCTCACTAAACCTCCTCGCATTCTTAAAGGCTATGACTGCATCCCTACAGCGCCACTTGGAAGATGAAGCTGCTTTAACAGCGGATGAACCTTCAGCAAACCCTGGACGACCTCCGACTGAGACTATGGTTAACGGACACTAAAGCCAATGGATTGGATTTATTTGTATCAGAAAATATTTCTATGATTGTGCTCAAAACAATTATTTTACTACTTATTATTTTAATAGTTGAATTTAGTCGGTTGGGACAGGACCAGCTCGGCTAGCACGTTAGGTTTTATGGTCACGTTTTACGTCCTAAATGTACTGAAACGTTACGTAAAACGTACCATGCTACTAGGCGTATAATGTGCCTAATGTAACTTGGTACATACATGTTTTAGTCTATAAGGTATTTTTAGATTGTAAGCATAATTTTGATTTGTTCTTTTATGAATACTGTGATAATTTCCACAATATATTCTCTGGATTAATATCAAAATATAAAAATTATTTAAGAATTCAATATTTTTATTAAAGGTTTGTTTCAGGGCTTTCTATACATATAAGTATAATTTTGATTTGTTCTTCTATAAATACTGTGATAATTTCCGCAATATATTCTCTGGATTAATATCCATGACTTATTTATTTGAATTCTTAAAATTATTTAATTCATATAAATAAGTCATGAATTTTAATATTTTATTGTTATTAAAGGTTTGCTTCAGGGCTTTCTATACATATAAGCATAATTTTGTTTTGTTCTTCTATAAATACTGTGCTAATTTCCATAGTATATTCTCTGGATATTATGTAAGAATTCAAATAAATAATTCATGAATTTAAATGTTTTATTTTTATTAAAGGTTGGCTTCAGACATATATATTGTTAAAGGAAATTTCTTTCATACTTTTTAGAATTAAAAGGTGGCATGACATGATCATCCATTTTCCACTTTTACTAATTAGCCCTTTCAGAGTGGCTATAACTAGACATTAACTCGCTTATTAATTTAACTTACCAAACCTCTGTTAACTAAAAATATTTTGTCACTCTCACTCGGACACCGCAGCCTATAGACTCATGCAACTCCAAAGGAGTTGATATGTTTGAGGATTCGCCGTGTTCATAGCTGAAGGAACAAATTCCCTCGCTCACAACACAACGCATCCTCGGGAGCTTTGGCGACCTTGCTCACCTCCAGGAACACAACACTACTAAGAGTAGTGTTATTATGGCCTATGCAAACAGTCTGCACTATTTACAAGCCCCTGGTACACATCCCTCCCTACTGAGATATCCCTACTGGTAGGGATAAGTGCACATTTTGTAGATTTATTTATACCGGTAGGAATAGGTGCACTGCCCATTTCCACTATTCGCTACTACCATTTTTGTACACTTAAGACTAAAAATCCTCTTTAATGGTGGGGCTACGAGTATTAGGATTTACAAATATTTATATCTCCACTTCTGTTGTAAAAAATAGGTTCGATTCGTTAGGTATCATGTATCATATTTGGATAATATTTTTTCCATTCCAGAAAATCCTATTAATGTATGGTCTCCTGGTATTTTGACAGTTTTGACGGAGCCCGCTTTCTATTTCTGGTCTGTTTGGCCTTCGGGCATCGTGCGGCTACATCGTGATCAGCCGTGTCCACACCGGCCGAGCGGTTCGTCCGAACGGCTCGCCCGAGCCATCAGAGCCGTCAGAAGGCTCGGGCGAGCCGTCAAAAGGGTCGGCCGCAAGCGCTCGGTCGGGGTGGACGGGCGTTCGGGCAAACGCGCGCGGCTCGCCCGAGCCAGATCGGCTCGGGCGAATTTACCTACCGATAGTTGAGCTCACGATAGCCGTGTCTACACCGAACGAGCGGCTCGCCCGAACACCGTTCGCCCAAACGTGCTCGCCCGGTGTGGACGTGATTCGGGCAAACGATGGCTCGCCCGAGCCGTTCAGGCGAGCCCCCGAATGCTTGCCCGAACGGTTTGCCCGAGCCGCGAGCGTTCGGGCGAGCCGCGCGCGTTTGCCCGAACGCCCGTCCACACCGACCGAGCGCTTGCGGCCGACCCTTTTGACGGCTCACCCGAGCCTTCTGACGGCTCGCCAGAACCGTTCGGGCGAGCGTATTTGATGGCTCGGGCGAGCCGTTCGGGCGAGCCGCTCGGCCGGTGTGGACACGGCTATTAAACAATTGGAGCTCGTTTCGGGGGATACAACTGTAGGGCATTTTTTAGACGCATTCCATTAATAAAGGTAGTTTGATTTTTTTTATTAATACATTTGAATGGAATCAAGTTAAGACGCTCGCGGTCGTCTTATTTTTCGCCGTAAACTGCCTATTTAGATCTCATAGCAGGCACCCTGACCACCGTTAGTCAGCTCTAAAAAGTAGATCAATTATGAACTTTATTTCAAAAGACTTAACATAAGTTTCGAAACGTATCTATGTATACTTTTAGACGAAACTTCTCTTAGACCTTCGTGATACAAACGTCGGTATCACGTTCAAGGCGTCACAGCGACACCCAGATCACTGGTTGTTTCAACCACGTTTGTAATTGAGCTACTAAGTGCGCAGACTTATTACGGATGGTGACACCAAATAAAATAATCAATGATGTTGAATTTTCTCGAAAAACTATAGTCACATGTAGAAAAAAGTAACAAGACAATAATTAATTACAGTTATAATATAAAAATTAGAAGTGTCTAGAGTTTTAAGAGGGGACTGTCCTTTTTCCGTAAAACTCACCTTCACATGAAACGATTGTCATTTACTATGACGAGAACCATGACGCCACGGGCCTCAAGCGGTCACATCAGGTTGTTTATTCGTCGTACGTTTTTGAGATATTTTAATAGGATTTTCGTCATTAGGCGTTTTTTTTTCTTTTGGAGTAATAATAAAATTAGTCCACAACCCGATTGGAATGACAAAATGGTGCCTAGATTATTACGTCAGTAATCCACGTTCGAAAATCATTAGTAAGTTTCCTAGACTGGGGTTACAAGTAACTGAATATTAAGCAGCCAAATGTAATAATCAAGGTGTCACGACATGTTACAGGTACGATATACTCGGCGACTACTGTCTATATGATGCTGACAGTACACTGCGTGGGGGCTGTTGCAGAAACAGTTGTAACTTGTATTACAAGTGGAAACAGAAGTCTCTTTTAATAGAGGTAGAAATGTCCGCTGCTATTAAGTGACAAGTCATTACCATTACGCAACGGACCGTAGTGGGGGTACACTACTCCCTTGTAAGAAGGAATTAGGAGGCAATAGATTGAGGTTTTAAATAAAACTATTATAATTATTTGAACATAAAAATTAGAATATAATCATTTTCAGTAATTTATTTAAAATTATACACTTAAAGTACATTTATAGTAAATTCAATAAAAAATACCAGTGCAGACGAGATACAAAAAAGAGAAAATATTACTTCATTACATCGTTGGTTAAATACATCGCTTTCAGTAAATGCATTACAAAATATAAGTTGGAACATAAAGAAATAAAAGTTACAAAAGATGTCACTCGATATAGAAAAATAAAGATAAGATTGAATCACATTCAAAAATTACCCACTAGTGACTAAAAATTTTACTTTCTTAAACGTTTGTTCATTAGATAGGCCAGCCTCGGGCGGCCGAGTACCAAGGCCCTCGGGCGGCCGAGCACCAAGGCCCTCGGGCGGCCGAGGTCCGGTCCAGGCGGGCCGCAGCACGCGCTACAAATAAATGTTTACATTGTCATCAATTCTAAATAAGATATTTTCAACATTGTACTTTGATCAGTACCAATACTACGCACGAGGCGCGCGGCTCCGCGCGGCGCTCGGCGCGCATCTCACAATTTTATCATCGAAGAACATACAGTAGGTATAAATAGTGAGGTTAGTATTAACTTTGGCAAATATGAATGAAGCATGGTGATATTGTTTTTAAATCGACAACATTGTGTTTTGTGAGCGTTTAATATTTAAAAATTCCAACTGAATGTCGCTCCGTCCTCGACGCGCCCTGTCGGTTGATACATGACTTCCCGGACTCTCGTGCTTCCCTCCGTCCGCAGTGAGACGTACAATTTCGTAACCGGTTTACTAAACGCTAACTCTCCTAAAAAAACTGCGATTATCATTCCCTGGATCTAATAAAGCGCGAGAACATTTTGAGCCGCAACATTTCAGTCTTCAAAAAGAAGCGTTTGCACAAGAAGCCACGCAGTGCGGCCGCACTTTGAGCTACGCGTCGCTCGTCATCATCCGCCATTTGTGCGTACGGTTCGCGTCCCAGACTTGTTGTCGTGCGGCGTGTGCGTTTGGGTTACTGTCTTATAAACTAAATGTGATCCGAGCGAATAATCAATGCGGCAGTGTACAAAATTTACATCACATTCACTCGAAACATTAAAGCATACAAGTTAATGCTCAGCGGCGGCGGAACGTGTTCCAGTAAATGCATGATATACTCGAGCCGTGCGGCCGGCTTTCAACCGCTACACATGGTGTTCGAAGACACCGAGTCGGTTTCTGAACGCAGCTGGTTCAAGTCAGGCGGCTCTTCGCTCGCACTCCTTATACACCGGAGTCTCGTACACGAGTCGGGCATCTTGGCGCGTGACAATAGGTTATCGTCCAAAGCAAGTTTTATACTATATCACGGTCTCTCCCGAGAACTTCGGGCGTGGCCGAGCCGCACGGCCGATACGAGGCCCTACACGATAACGAAGACATCGGAATCAGATAACTCACATCCACCACCATTCATCCATTAAAAAACGTTTAATGAAGGGTGAAGCTTAATTAAGTTTAGTTCGGGTCGAATGTAGAACTGCGCTAATATTATATTTATTAGTTTTACGTACACATATCGTTTACATAACAGTAAAAAACCTACCTAGCGGCCTCGCTCCCGGCGCTGCGGCAACAAGTGCAGGCCGCGATATCTTTGGTGGCGGAGCCCGAGGCGGAGCCCGGCCGCGGCGCCGGCGGAGGCTGCGGCGTCACAGTGTAGGCGTCACGTTTTCATTTATCCTCTTTTTACATACTCATAAACGTAAAATGAAAAACCAATCACCTAACTATGACGATAGTAAAGGTTACTGTCTAATTGCGTTATTAATTAATGTTTATTGATACAGTTACTGTCCTAACGCTTAAAGTAAGATTTTTATTTTAATATTAATAATAAATTATGTTATATAGTTATATATGTATAGTGTTTGATTACGCCAATTTCGCGAGTGTATACCGAGTTTATATACTCACATATCTTAACGAGCCGCAAGCGGCCGCGACCGAGTAGTTGGTTCCACATAAACATAAATTAAACATGACAGTTTACAATTACCACCTTTAATAACATTACGTACGCTACATAAAATAAATAGCATGATTTATAGAAAACAAGACATTATTCTTATCGGCTACATTTAGATTACAGTAAAGTGATATAGAAAATAATACAAATAAAAATAACTATTTAGAAATATGGCATACGAAGTAATGCTCTCACAGGAATAACTAATTTGTGCTTTACGCGGCGCGCCCGCGCCGGTACAAGTCTGCTTACATTAGGAGACGATCGACTACGTAAAATAACATCTCAGTATGATAGTGGTTACAGATTTGCATTCAAAAGTTTATAAAAAATAATTTCTCATAGTAAGTGATAATACTTAATAATGGAATGACGTTTTGTATCAGTAAAGTAGGCCCGTGAACGTGTCCATTCCCCACTACCGAGTTTCAGTTCTACTATATTGGTTCTTTTCCGTTTGGTCCGTAAGAGAGTGAGTATATAAGCGTTCGCTTTCGCAGCTCCAAGCGGGTTACCACACGCGGCTATAAATACTCTTACACAAATACAACGTAAACATCGACGCCGCCGCGGTACGAGCGGTCGAGCGGTCAGGCGGCCGAGCCGTCGAGCGGTCGAGCGGTCAGGCAGCCCAGCCGTCGAGCGGTCGAGCGGTCAGGCGGCCGAGCGGTCGAGCGGTCGACGGCCGCGGCGCCGGCCAGGGCGCTCCCTAGCACCAACATTTAGAATTGAACACTACACCTCCAGCTCTAGCACTCGCCCGAGCGCTGAGCCGTCCGGCCGGGGCCGGCGCGAACAGGTATCGGTCTATGTTACAAGGAAAATAACCTCACTCACAACAACTCCGGCCGCAACAGGAGCCGACCCGAGCCGCCACTGATATGCGACAGGGGTTCTCTATGCCGGACACTTCCATATGGCGTAGCAGACGCTCCCCGACCGACTGTGTACGGCGTGTATTCATACGACCATACATTTTGGCCACGTTTAGTTACATTTTAGTATCGGATCTGCAAAACATATTTACATACCGCCAAGAGATTGTTAAGGTAATTATTTTCGTATGAAATAATTCATCACGCAATGTACCACTTCTACATTAACTTACGATCGCGCTAAATGATAAAAAATCGTTTATTCATTAAACAAAATGACTTAAAATATTATGGTCCTATAAAATACACGCCGTTCGAGTTGGAGACCCGCCGACCAGAATCCCGCAGCTCGTTAACCTCGATAGCAACAGTGGAGCCCGGAGGAGCCGATACGACCCGACAAGTCCACCTTCAAAACTACCAAGCATGAGGCTCCCGAGGAGCGGTCCGAAACTTACAGAGGGATAAAACTTATGCGGTAGGTTAAAAAATTAGCTAGCTCACAGACAGTGTGTACGGTCTAGTAGAGGCCGCAGCCGCGCAGGTTGTTGGCGATGATGACGTCGGTGACGGCGTCGAACACGAACTGGATGTTGTTGGTGTCGGTGGCGCACGTCATGTGGCAGTAGATCTCCTTGGTGGTGGACTTGTTCTTCGCCTCGAACTGGGCCTGGATGTAAGCCGCCGCCTCGCCGTATTCTTGCGCGCCTGGACATTTTAATTCAACGTTAAAAGGTGATCCTTAGGACTAGGATGATGGGACTTGACAGATATGGACCTACCATAACCAGATAGAGTTAGTTTTTGTGATAGATAATTGTTAAAACAACTGAAAATCTGGTGTAGGGTTAGGTTAGGTTTGAATTTTAAAAACCTGTAAATATTATAACCTAATGACTAACATGAAAATGGAACTAAAAGCTATCAAAAGAAATGTGTCACGAAAAGGTCCCAACTCATTATCCCATCCTTTCCCGTATGACCGTTATACCGCATACCTTTTTTCTCCGTTGGCTCCCGCTGACACACATATGGGTCACTTTTTAAACTTACTTTAAACCCAATTATATTCTAATTTAAACAAAAACATGGAAACGTCGGTTGTTAAATACCCAGACCCACATATGGGTCAGCGGGAAAGGAGGGGTGCGCTATTTGATTAAATCGTTTCTCACAGCACTAAAGACTGAAGAGTACAGTCAGCCTACGTGTCTACGGCTAGGATTATAGCACTACATTGTTTACGTTTAAGAGATATGGTGGAAAAAGGGTGTACAGTTGTACATGTTTGTCAAATAGTACAATATACTAACCAGTGTATTCGGGGAAGCAGATGGTGAGCGGCGACTTGCGGATCTTCTCCTCGAAGAGATCCTTCTTGTTGAGGAAGAGGATGATGCTGGTGTCCGTGAACCATTTGTTGTTGCAGATCGAGTCGAACAGCTTCAGCGACTCTTGCATGCGGTTCTGGAATTACATGTACAAATGCGTGAGACTCGCGCTTGAAACATTTTCTTTTATTATTAACTTACTAGGTGACCCCGCGAACTTTGTACAGCCATACAAAATGTATAGAAAATTAACAAAAAAAACTAACACCACTTTGTTATATATAAATACTAGCGACCCGCCCCGGCTTCGCACGGGTAGGTACTATATTATACATATAAACATTCCTCTTTAATCACTCTTCTATTAAAAAAAAAACCGCATCAAAATCCGTTGCGTAGTTTTAGACATCTAAGCATACATAGGGACAGACAGTGGGAAGCGACTTTGTTTTATACTATGTAGTGATAGAAGATTATATATAAAGTATTGTTAACAGTTACAGTTGTTGCATTTCGCGAAGGCGAGTGGATTTGGTGACATGAGACTTTAACGTCATAATAATAGGAACGCGCCCACTCGCCTTCGTGAAATGCAACATCTAGCCTCAGCTGTAATTTTGAAACTGAATTATATATGAAATTTGACGTTAGGTGTTCGTTTCAAACTTCTTATCATCATAGTTTCAAGTTAAATATAATCATAGTTGCTAAAACAATAGAAATAGGACCGGGAATAGGTATTCACCTAGTGTAGCATTAATTAAACAAGGTATGTTTTTATTTGCGAATTTTTTTACCTTTTTATCGTTGCCATAAATAAAAACTGCACGCATTGAATAGCTAGCTCGATTTGAAATAATAATTAGGCACATTTTCGCAGAGAATATATAAGTAATGAAACCTTGACTTGGGAACTCTAATTTGCAGAACTCGTAATTGTAAATAAGTATTTGAAAATTGAAAGACCCTGTATGTTGATAATAATTAAAATAACCTCAATTTTAATTTCTGCGGAAAAGGTTTCGTAACAAGTGAGAATATCTACGAAACATTATTTTGATGTTATCCTTATAAACGAATATACCTTATCATATATGCTTAATACGGTAAAAGAATTTTCATATTTATAGACCGCCACTATAATTTATAGATATAGATATCCACGCCATGACTCGCGACGGCGGCCTTGGCTAATTGCGGGCGTGAGCCCTGATATGGCTCGCAAACCGAACTACTAGTAATAGGCCGCCGTGACGCTCTGCTCGCTCAGGCAGTTACTATATAACGCGAGCGCCAAAATGTACTCGTAAAGGTCTGTCTTTCGTATACATTCGAATATTCGTTAGGTCTTATGTTAGAACAAATAGTAAGTAGTAGGTACCTCTGAATATACTCGTATCAAATACTAATACTCAGTACATTTTTCGTCATTAAAATACCGACAGAAAGTTAAAACCAAGCCCCTAGGAAACGACATGGACAAAATATGGAATCTTGACTTGTATGTATCGATTAAGTCCTTGCAATCATTACTCAAAGAGAACATCTGAATATCTGTCCATTTATACCAGTTTGACAGGATTGACCCACGAGGCAGCTCAAGCCCCATTGTATTTTGTCTAAATCATGTGATATGTAATGTAATTCTCACCGTCGTCTCGTCCTCGTGGAGCACCTGGTCGTACTCGGACATGGCCACGCAGAATATGATCGCGGTCACGTCCTCGAAGCAATGGATCCATTTCTTTCTCTCCGACCTCTGCCCGCCGACGTCGAACAATCTGGAAGTTTCGGACAAACGATGTTAGACATGGTGGCCGTCAATTATCAGTTAACAACTAATTTAATTTTGTAAATGTAATCAATTTAATTAATTATGTACGATTCATACGTAAATTGACTTTTTTTAGGTTTATTTTGAACAATGTTGACGGTCATTTTATGAGTTAAAAAACGATTGATTGGTATCCGTAATAAAACAATGGAACCTAGTTATTAACAGAATGCGAATAATATTTTTCCAAATTTATTTTTGTTATTATAATCCATCGTATCGACTTTTCTACGTTCCCCACTTAACTGTCAGAGTAGAGAGCTATAACAGAATGCAGGAATAAAAGAAAGAGCAAAAATGCTACCAATTATTGTATAGAAGTTTCACTAAATTATAAAGTTTCACTCTACATTTTTTGTTTAACATGGGCCCTCTTATAGTGCATGCATCTCACTTTAGTATATGCATCCTTTTTGTTTCGATGAGGAAATATATATTGTTTTAAAATAAAGTTTTTTTTTTTTAAACGCGATAAAAAGCGTAAACTAGTTCTATGTTAATAAAAGTAATTCTTAATGAATTCAAAAGACAATAAAATATTACCCTCAAACATAGTGTGCGAACCATGTGAGTCAAAGCATAACAATTAACAGAAAAAAACATAATATTATTTCTCACAGAACAATGAGTAACAATGCTGGGACCGCGCCAGTGATTCATATATTATAACTTTTCTTCATAAAGTTCTGTACCATAACCATAATACAAATCCGTTGTTTTTAGTCGCATGCACCATTGAAAAATTTAAGATTAGGTAGGTATTTTCGTTGTCAGCTTTAGGATTATATTAAGGAAAACTGGGTATTGACCGCACAGTTCCTCAACAGTCGCCAATGTCTTTTCACAGATTAAGGTGGTTGTCAGACTGCCGGCCGCGTCTCGTTGCGAGACGCGGAGCTCGTTGTATGCAAGTACCTCAGTTTGTATATAAATTCCGTATGGTACGACACACTGCAACGCACCTCCGTCCGACGAAAATTGTATGCAGCGACGCACCTCCGTCCGGAGATGCGGAGCAGTGTGACGACCTAACGACCGCCTAAAATGATGTATCATTTCATGTGTCATCTATTTTTATTTTTATCTTATTGTTTAGCAATGACCTATGCCGCCTGTCGAGGCCGGCAGTGTCATCAATGTGTTAACGTTAAAATGGGTGTATGTATGTTCGATTTGAAAGGTTATTTTTTTTTACTTATTAAATGCTTCACCTAGGTCCTTGTTCAATATAAAATAGTTTTTTTGCAATGATTACTTCATTTTGAACCTTTCTAAAAACCAGTTCCTCGCTAGAAAAACACTGTAAAATGGGTGTGGGTGTCATTCCTACCACGGGGATCATTACGAATGTAAAACAAATGTCTATAATAGAGATACTAGTTTACGGGTGCAGCGTGTTAGCGCTCGACTAAGCAGGACTGCGCTTAGGTTAATTAGGTATGTGATTAGCGTTACACCCCCAAAGATGCATTCCATTGTTATGAATATCCTTTCACTTCTATCCTTTGGAGGAGGCATAGTCGATTTTATCTTTTGATAAATTTGGCCCTTATAATATTGGGGATTGATGAAACAGCCTCTATACAACCCGTTGCTGGGCAAGTTGGAAAAGGCCTCCTCTCATAATTGAGGTCATGGACCGTAGTCCCCATGCTGGCACAGCGAGTCATGAACTCAATGAAGTAAAACTAAAAGTACTTACTTGAAATTAAGGTTTTTGAAGGAGAAGTGCACTTCGACAATACCAGTAGTTTTGACTCTAGTTCTTAAAATATCTTGCTCGGTGGGTTGGTAGTCTCTAGCACCTAACCGGTCGAGGTCGTCCAAGAAACTGGAAACAAAGTGGACACACGGTTAGACAGGTATTCGCGTAACGACGTTAGGTAGGTACACTGATTATGATTAATATATACCATAAATCAACGCAATGTGTTAACAGTGATTTATGTTACAACATAAATTGACAAGTTTTTACTAGGCTGTTACCAGACCTTTGACTATTGATCGATTGAATTTGTATTCTCGACCAATTGATTAAAAGTACATCCTTATCAAAATATTGAATTTTCTGAATGTAATCAATTTAATTAATCAGCCACAACTCATACGTAAACGGAATAAAAATCGTAAATATTTCCACTCAAACACAAAAAAATTGCAAGCCGTATCATCGCCAACACAGTTAACTGACCATCCCCGTGCACTTTATGTGCATTGTAAAAAGGTTCAATATAAATACAGAATGGTCAATTAACTGTGTTTATACGTTTGTACTTCATGGTGGTCACAGAGTGGTCATAAAGTGAGAAAAGTTAGAAAACCAAGAATTTCGTCCGACCTTGGGTATTTTTATTCACCCATTATTGCCTATAATGTTTCCGTTGCTAAATAATTGTAAAAAAGTTTCACACATGTCGTGTCTTTAGTTAGCAGTGGCGGAGCGCCTATAAAGGCCGAAACGCTCTGACAGCGGTGCGGCGCGCCGCTCCGCCACCGCGGTCAGTGCGTGTGTGTCAGTACCTTTAAAAGCCGATTCCCACCGGCTTACCTAGACTTTACATTATATATGCTATTATACATATATTATACTAGCTTCCGCCCGCGACTTCGTCCGCGTGGACCCGGGATAAAAACTATCCTATATTTTAATCCAGGCTATAAACTATCTTCGTGCAAAATTTCATTCAAATCGGTTCAGCCGTTTAAGCGTGATTGAGTAACAAACATCCAAACATCTAAACTTTCGCATTTATAATATTAGTAGGATACTTTAAACTCTTCCATAACTTTTTTGCTCCGGGTTGCCAATCGAAAATTTTCTCACGCCGCCACTGTTAGTTAAGGTGGTTCGACGACCGTACAAAACGTGACACTGACAACGTGACATTCGCAGGCTAACAGAGTGATATTTTAAGAAACTTATGTAACAATCTTTCATAAATTGGCTTTCCATTTGCGAGAACCACCTTAAATACATACATTAGCAATCCCACAAAAACCATCATAGCTAAGTTAGTCGTGAGTGTCATCACGTGAGACTCGACATGTTATTAATTTTTCGTGTATTAGGGCAACTGCCTCAATTGGCAACATTAACCCGGCATCGTTAATATGGATTAGTGGCGCTGCGGCGCGCCTCGTCGCGTCGCCAGTAACTCCCCACAATAAGTCTAACTAAAAGGTCCCATTGTATAGACATCCGGTCAGCCACTAGTGGCAAGCAGACGCGAAGCACGGCACAGCATACATATTAACGAGTTCACGACGGGACAGCACGCGATTCTTTAATAACTCCGAACCTTATTACTTTCCGAACCTCCTATGTTATATTACTGTGCGACAAATGAGAGCTTGCGACGTTCTAAATAGAGATCACATTCCAGACACACGTAAAATAAATACGAGTTCGAGAAAGTGAGCAGTTAGTATTGTTGTCTATATTAGGTTATGAATATGTGTAACGAATTTGCAAATGAGTCTTTATATTGAGCCTTTTATCGTACATTAGGCTTGATTGCTGTCGTATATGACTGCTAGTCTGGAAATAGCGCTATTTTGACAATAAGTTATATTATTGTAGTAGTTTCCATAAAACAGAAACAATCTCGGGTGACCAATAATACAATAATATACTTCGGAGAGGATTGTTCTTTTCGAGGAACTCTAACAAAGGCCTATGTGATTGTTTGTGAGTGTAAAACATATAATTGAAGCTGATTAGAAAAACGTGGTCCAGTTGTGCAACGCGGTTGTTAACGCAAAATTGCTAACAGTGAGATCTCTATCACGCGTGTAAAGTGTTAATTAACACAGGAAAAGGGTATCACGATAAAAAATAATCATACTGCGTCATAAAAAGCAAATAATACGAATTTTCCCGACTAAGCAGGGGCCCAATTCAGTTAATAAAGGGAATTAAATTAAATTTAGTATAAATGGGTTAATTGAATGGAGTTCTGAAAGGTTAAAGCTCACATGCGAAGGCGCACTGAAATGCAGGCATGGCACTGTAATGGCGTTAACTGCCAACCTAATTGTACCGTCCGTCCGTCACGCAACCTTTTTGTTGGATACAAGTTGCGCATTGCAAACTAGGTACCCTCCATACTTTCCTACTATGCCGGCGGTCAGTTGATGAGATGACTCATTATTATTGCTCGTTTACCACAGGTATCCAAAGTTCGACATCGATTTACCTACTATTAGTCATCTAACATCAGAGAATTTGTATTTTATATGTTTACGATACGTTATTAAACCAATATTTTCCTGTGTAATTTTGAATTTGAATACTTTGAGGATAGCACACGACGAAAAAGAAAAATACAAACATATGTTACACATGCAATACGGATGCAGGTTTCTAGGTTAAGTTTTGGTTGTGTTCCCCAATAATTCAATGTGCAGTGATGGCACGAGACCTAACGTTTAAATATACTTTGTAATGTTTAACAATGTAGGACGTTTAATCAACTACAGTCGAGAAAATGGCCGGTGCACAATTGAATGCCACCTATTGTTATCAATTGTAAGGAAAAAACCAAATGGGCAGTTATAAGGAGTTGTAATGACGAAGTGGCGTGATTGGTGTCAGTAAGCGCGAGTCAAGGGCAGTCCGGAGTATGGATCTAGGCGAGCTAGGTTGGCACCGAGCCAGGCTCTGCAAGTTCACAGCGCGTACACAAACAAACCAACGGAGGTGTCGCATGCTGTACGCCGCGCCGACGTGGAACAAGTCTACTTCTTAGGGTGGGTTGCACCAACATACGATTACAGACCGATCAGCGTTAAATATGGCGCCGGCAGCTGTCGTCCCACAGAACATCCACATCCATACATTCAGATTTTAACGAACACCGCTCACGATTACAGATACAGACGGTTCGGTGCAACCCACCCTTAATTCACTACCTTGAATCAACAACACTACGCTTACCATGAGTTTGATAATGACGGCTTACGCTAACGAGTATCGAGTTTTCTATCTGTGCATCTCGCTCGTACTGTCAAAGTGCAATAGAGATGCACAGAGAAAACTCGATTCTCGTTAACGAGAAATGACAATGTCAAACTCATGGTAGCCGTACTGATGTCTCAAAAGGAAATGAATACTTCCACCAGACCAACTAGCTCGATCGTGTTTATGTCGGATTATAAAGCGTACTATGGATTCGTCTCGTCTACTTTAGATTATGGTCTCTTATTGTGGGGTAACACGGTTCAGGTTGAGAGGGCATTTAAAGTACAAAAAAAGTGCATACGTGCCATCAGCAACACATGGCTAATGGATAGTTGCAAACCTTTCTTTAAAAGATACAATATACTAACATTAGCATGTATGTACATCAGGAAGGCTTGTTTGTTTGTCAAGGCTCATGGGGACTATTTTCAACTACGTTCCGATGTATCTTCCGGGACACTAAGGGCACAGTACAGAAATCTTTTGTACCAACCTCGATACTGTGCTGATATATATAGACGCAATGCCTACTATTCTTGCATAACAACATATAATAACCTACCAGACGAAATTAAACTTTTGAGCAATTTAGAATTTAGGACAAAATTGACGAGATGGCTCCATGAACGTTGTTTTTACTTGGTAAAGGAATATTTGGACATTGCACGAAAATAATTTATTAGAACCTTAAATTGTAATTATTAATCTATTTTGAATGTAAATTGTGGATTTATTGACATTATTGTATTTTTTTTCTTCTATTATTATGAATTGTGTTATTTGTAATTATTTATAATTGGCTATTAGGCTAATATTTGCATGCCGTTGAAGGCTGAATACTATGACTCATCATATAACGTTAACATCTAATGTACATATTCTTGCAAATAAACGATACTTTACTTTACTTTACTTTGCCCTTCAATAGCATGTATGTAAGCATGTATATATCCCAGTTCATTCATATTTTTACTCGTAACTCGTGCACAACATTAATAACTATTCTGTGCTACATAAGAATTTACGATTTCGATTCTACGATTAAGCAGAGTTAGGGCGTAGCGCTACGAGCGTAGCTTAGTAGTAATGATGTTTGTGTGTGCGCGCGCGCGCGCGCGTGTGTGCCTGTGGGTTAGTTATATATCGTACGGCAGGTAAGTATGCGTATAATAATATGTATAACTACACTTGTCCCAATTTGGTCACAACCAAAACTTCTTCACTACATCGGTTGGAAAGTTGAATATTAATATCATTATCCTCCAGTGACATTTATCAGGTCATGTAAATATTTGTTCGGGCGTTCTCGAAGAAACTTACAAATACACGACAGTCGAAGGTAACGTATAAAATTAGACTCGTATAAGGAATTACGTCTAGGCAGTTTTTCCACTCCATATAACCCTAGTTGAGGATCACAAAGGCTGTGCGCTCAAACTTTGCTTTGGCAGCCGTCCAAACATCGAGCACCCCTGTGACATTGAATCGGCAGCCGGTACTTCAGGCTCTCGCTTTCGATTCAAACTTGTGGAAATAGTCGGAGCTTCTTGGGGGAACTAATTCGGTTGCGAGACGACGAAGGCTGGCAAGAGTTGGGGCGACGTTTCCGCGAAGGCTGTAGACGTAGCCGCCTCTGAGCCTCTGACGTCAACGCTCTGTCAACATTAACTGGGCCACTAGACAAGGATCATTTCCGAATTGGATACAGGCATTTTTATTTTTATTATTCAATGTAATATGCGTTTCAGAATGATTTCCTGCTGATCTGGACACCTAATCAAAAAGAGTTACAGCGACTTAACGTTTTGGGGCAAGGCGTGAAGGAACGGTATGGCGGTGTCGCTGCCGCTGATTTATCTCTGTATAGAGATGATAGTAATAAGCGAATATGATAAAGTGCAAAAACGCTTGCAATAGTGCGGACGCTGGGAGAGCGGCGCTCGGCTCGGCGCCCGCCGCCCGCCCGGCAACAGGTCCGAACCTCGATCAATACCCGCTCGCGCCGCCGCGCCGCGCTCGCCCGAGCCCTTTCACTGAACGTCCCGCCCGACTAGGGTTACCATATGTCGCGCCTCGGGATTGACACCGCCACTAACAAATGACCTTATTTTTATTGCCAGGGCTGCACTCCCGGAGACGTACGGCTGACAGCTCTGGCGGCTGCCGTGGAATTTGAAGACGGTGTTCAATAATAGTTGCTGAGGGGGACATTGTCGGTAGGGGACATGTTGAATATGATTGTAACTTTCAAAAGTCGGTTTTATGATTTGGGTATCCATACGTCACCACGGGTTTGACAAGATGGAACAATTGATTTAGGTTGAAACAAGAATAATATTGTCCATAGGAATAGTCGACCTAGTCGTAGTTTTCTGTGTCGTGTCTTATTTTATTTATTTATCGTATAGCATACAAATTTCTCTAAAACTTTTGTGATATTAGATTTAAGGTAATCTGCATCCGTCGAGGGAATCTTGAAATCAGCCGCATTACCTTTAAATTTCGTAATTATAAGTCACTGGGAGGTTATCGACTTTCCTAATTAATTGATTTAAATATTATTTTAAAAACAGTTCATTACACAAAATATTTAATTGAAAAAACGTCATATTATAAATAATAATTTGTCAAATTACTCATTTATTAATTCGTGACGATTGGCAAAGTAACGAATGGTAAAATAACGTTTAATAAAATGCATTGTTAGGTAAACACCTTATTTAGAATAAGAATAAGAATTGTTGATTGCCACATATTACATACGAAAATAAAGTAATACCTATTACAAAGAAGAAAAAGAAATAAATCAGCTATAATTTACTTTAAAAACAAAGTTTTAACCGACTTCAATTTAGTGCTCCGCCAAGCCACGAAAACATTTCTACATTTCTTTTCCAATTTACCACATGAACTGATTTCAGAGAGCAAATGCGTTGATTATTAAAGAAAAAAACCCAATCGCTGTATGTGGGCCGATAATATTTGAGGACTTCCGTCGATTCCAAATCTTATCAGAATCTGTGACGTACAATTGGACTTTTAAGTAGCTACATAATTGAGGAATTCCATAAGTCATCTGTGGTCTTCATCATCAATTCCACTCCACCAAATTTATGATTTCCGGGTGTAAATACACGAGTTATAATAGAAAATACCAAAATCACTATACGCGTGCCTAATATAATTGAAGAGTTCCCTAATTCCTCATGGATCCCATCATCCAATTGAATTTTTGAAAAAAATGGGACCCACCTGGAAGCATATACTTACAAACAAAAAAAAAATGACGAATCGGCTCATCAATGACGAAGTTATAAGGTAACAACCATTGAAAAAAAAAATACAACCGAATTGAGAACCTCCTCCTTTTTTTGAAGTCGGTTAAAAACTAATATTAATTTACAAGTACGGTGAAACAAACAACATTTAATAAATTATTTGTCGTGTTGATAAAGTTTTGACCTACAATATAATTGTACAGCTCTATACAGATATTGTATAATTCTGAATGAGCACACGGATAAGTCTAAAAGTGTTTAGCAAGTAAGTAGGAAGCCAGTCATGACATCTGTTAACTGTTACATTATTATCACTCCTAGCCTAGAAACCAACTTTTAGGTTTTAGAATATCCTGACATAGGTAACAGGCGTATCACCCACCTATTCCACTCTAAGGCAAGTCTGTGAAGGTACGACGACGAGCGAAGCGAGGAGGAGTGCTAGGAAAAACTGCAACCCTACGGCGCGCGAGCCGAGTGAGCGAAGCGAGCGTGCCTCGGTAGCGACTGGCGAAGCGCCACAACCATTTTTTTTTATAGCTATTCTGCTAGATACCGTGATATTACAGATATTATTTGAGGAATGATAGGTATGTGAAAGGAATAGTTTGTGAACCGTTGTTTATAAACTGATCACTTACGAAATATTGTTTATGAGATGATGACTAGGCTAATCGGTCGTCAATCTCTAAGTAATTTATGGATACGTTTTTCACAAGTGTTACATACAGAGCCATGTGATATCACTCTCTCACACGCCAGAATGAGTATGTTCGCTTTAATACACAAGTACACATGCGTACAATGTAAAAACTTAAACACTAACATTGTACGTTAAAGGTAAAATAACAACATAAGTGACGAACATAAGACAATTATTTATTTATTTATTTTATTGTCATTGTGTATGTGATATGGGTTTATTGCCGGAAATAAAGACCTTATTATTATTTTGTAGCATTTATTATCAACTTAACCGGGAGGTTGTGGGAACGGAAGAATACACCTTAATAATTTCCTACCAACGCATTTGTTTAATTCCAACTCCCCGGGTACCCGGGGGTATATTATTATTATTTTTTTTTTTATATGAATTCCACGAACGTGGAACTAAATATGAATACTTTATACTTGAGTGACATTTCATAGCGTATAATTAAAGTTAAAATAGAAACCAGAATTCCTCGAAAGTTTTAACACGAAAGCAGACTAGGGGATGTAACACAATCAATCAAACCATACTTCTATAAAGGTGTGACAAGTTAAATATGAGGAGTAGTAACCTACTGTGGCAGTGGCAAAGTTAACGGCAGCAAAGTTCGTAGCGTGGGTCAACGCAAAAGGACTCTTGTTAGTGGGTAAATAAAGTTGAGTGTTAGGAACGTCAAGATTTTGGTTGGTTGATATGGTGGCATAGTTGAGGGTTAGGCGACGGGCCTGAGGAGTGCTTCCGCGTCATGCGATCGCCGCATAAATCTGTCGCCGCCCACCCGCGCCCGCCCCCGGCCCCGCAGACGTGGGCCTGGGCCGCTGCATCTACCGCACTGCTTCGTGCTTATATCAATTGACTTGTACCGAGTCTACCGACTACAATCCACTATGAGACGTTTTCTGAAAATAATCTACAGCATTTTTTAGATATTTGTGAATGCTCACATCAGCACAGAAACAGAATAAATAAAAGTACTTACGTACAGAAGGTTCTCTGTCCCACAAAACATATCCGACTACAAGAAAACTCGAATCATGGCACCTCGCTCAACCGCATAGCACGTCCTCTGTCGTCTACTTAGGGTCGCCACGTTTGCGTGTCATCGTCGTGCTACCTACAACGCCGGCCGCGGCACAATAAGTGTCATTTTGTCAACAGTGGCAGCCTCGTTCGAATGAATTGCGAAAGCCGAGTTTAGCCGTAGCGGCGGGAACAGACCTCACATCGTCGCCTGGGCTGTTTTTCGCTAAGCGCTAATATGGCTCACCCCCGCCGGTCACCCGTCACGAAACTAGACCTCTACCGACGCTTAGTTACTACGCATCACGGTGTCATCAGGTTTGTGGGTGAGCGTTGAGGTGAGCTTAAAACAAGTTAGAGAATAGGGGGGCTGAAGTCATCTCGACTACCCCAATCGTATCAATTCTAAGAAGCGAAATATGCTTTAGTTCTATATTTATGAATGATAAAAATAACCTATAGAAACGGAATAACCAATCCGCAGAAGCCTATTGGATCGAGTACAAATGATCAACTATTTTATAAAGGACCTAGGACAGTCACCCTAACCCTTTGCTCCCCCTAGTTTCCCTGAACCCATTCGATCCATCGAATACAGATAGAAAGCAAAAACGCTGACATGTACCGCTTCTTCCAATACAAGGGGCAGAATAATTTGTCCTACAAAAAGGTAGCAACGAAAGAAAAGAGTGGAAAACCTTGGTCGGCAATCATTAACTTGCTTACAACCATCAAGGGGCAACGTCACTAGGCGATTTAGTGTAATCAATGAGGAATCTATGTTTATAAAATACCTCAACGATAAAATGTATTGTACATTTTCTTGTGATAAATATCTAGTAGTCAGCATCAAAAATAGGTGCGCAATCCAAGACGTCAAAGGCTCTTATTCCCTTTTAATAAAGACTTGAAGTCTTCGTTTGCGCAGTTACTTTTGATGCTGACTGTACCATAGATGAATGCAATGCAAACTATAACATCCAAGCGTATACCTACATAGTTTTCATATTTTGGGGTTAGAATTTTGAAACGCGTTCTTGGCGTTGGAAATGATAAATTAATCGCACAAGTTTAGCATGAGAGATATTCTGATGGGATTGTAATGAAATTGCAAATTATAAAACCTACTATTTTTAAATTGTTTGTACTTACGGAAGCGACAATAGTTAAACTGATACCCCTCTTTGACCGGGCTAATATTGTCGGCCAAGTGATCATCCGATTAATAAAACATTTAAGCGAAGCTTTAACGAAATCCACCACTAATCGGCTGAGTCATGTATTTTTAACTAATGACACCAAACAGATTGCGAGACATGTAATTAGTTACTGAAATAACCACACCACTGAATTAAATATGAAAAAGATTACATCGTTTCGCTACTAGTTACCAGCCCTGAAATATACTCAGTTTTTTCTTGAAATCAGTTACCTAACAATACTAATAAGCAGAAGAAGAGAGACTAACCGAATGTGATGTGAAGCGACAGAAACTCATTAAAACACATCTGAAACGACATATATTCACGCTACGAAGCAGTTACAAGCTCTATTTAAAGTAGTTTCAGTATGTAACATCTGCCAAATTATTATACGTTTCAACGCTTGTAGATGTACCATAATGTCTGACAATGGCAGCAATTTTCCGAACGCTGGAGCAGCAGCGATGCAATTCGCGGATGCGCGAACATTTGCGCTATTCAGCAGCTATCCAAGACATATGTTTGCGATATCCGTCAACAGGCGATTAACTAAGAAGCCTAAGAATCGTCGTCGGCACTAGATTTTGCGATACTCTGATATTTCAGCTTGAAAAGCAACTAGACCTGATTGGGGTTAGTTTTATGTCAAGTGAGTGGGCAACTTAACTGTTTGAAGTTTTCAAACTGCCGGAACGCCTTACACTCTGCTCCAGCTATTATTGTCGTAGACTACAACTATAGGACGGCTTCCACGCTTCAAACCACGAAACCACTTTAAAAGGGGTGCATTGGAAATTATTGCATTCTTTGAAACGCCGTTCTGACTAGATTAAGAAACAATAAGGTCTGATTTTCAGATATATGGTTCTTGACTATATGATCGTTTATCTGATTTAATCGATACATGATTGCCTTAAATTTCCTCGATAGAAAAAAGATTCCAAAGGTGGTTCTGTATTTTCCTTCTTTTACTCAGCCTACTCAAACAATACATAAGTTTACGACACAATCAAGTTAATACTATAGTATTTTAGCTCATCTAAAATCTCACCTAATGAAATATAAATAAAACTTCACTAAGTTAGGTATTTATCAAAATTTGACCAAAAAAGCTATTCCCGAAGAGTGTTACATCTCTTTTTCTCGTGCGCGGAAGGCATAAGTGTGTCTAATCAAGGCATGCCCTTAACTACGGAGACAGTCGCCCGTATCTCTCTCTCGAACATACGTTGCAAAAAATATAGTTAGTCGTATGACTTCGGCGCATGTTGAATGCCGTTCCAGGAAAGAATACAGCCGCGACCTATGCAAATATCACATTATCCTATTAGATTGCATCGCATTGGTTGCCACATAAAGGTAACTACGAGTTCTGCCCGGTCATTTCGTTTTGCGAAACATGCGAATTAAATGGTCGTTGAAATGTTTATGCCGTACCTTGTCTAGTTGACCATTCGGCAAACTCTCCAATTAAATTCAGCGTTCAGCGAAAACAAAATTCATTTCTATTCAACCTGAATATCGCCTGTAGGAAAATTTACACCAAAGCGACTCCTTGGTAAATTTATATCTATAAAGCGAGTGTATTCAACAGAGATCGTCAGTGATATTTAAATCCTATTCTACGAGGGCTGTTTGATAAGACATTTTAAAAAGTAAAAAAATATATATTTTTTTAAACAATTTACATTTATTTCTCAACATAGTCTCCTTTGAGGGCGAAACACTTGTTCCAGCGAGTTTCCAATTTTTTGATCCCCTCCAAAAAATACGTTTTGTCGAGGTCTTCAAAATAGCCGTTTACACCTGCGATGCAGTCCTCATTTGTCAATTTTTTTTGCCCTCCAAGCCATCTTTTCAGATTTGGGAATAGGTAATAATCGCACGGAGCTAGGTCCGGCGAATACGGAGCATGCGGAACCAGCTCGAAGCCCAACTCGTGGATTTTGGCCATTGCAATAGCTGACGTGTGCACTGGGGCATTGTCTTGATAAAAGAGGACTTTCTTGGGGGACAATTTTGGTCGTTTTTCCAACAATTCGGCATAAAAACGGTCCAATAACTCTGCGTAATAACGGCCAGTGATAGTCTTTCCCTTTTCCAAGTAATCAATCATAATGATTCCTTCGCCAACCCAGAAGACTGTCGCCATCACCTTCCCAGCCGACAAAGCAGTCTTGGCCTTCTTTGGGGCACGTTCACCAGTCGCCATCCATTGTTATGATTGCTCTTTTGATTCAGGTGTATAATGATGGACCCAAGTTTCGTCCACAGTGACAAATCGACTCAAAAAAGTCCGAGGATTACGCTTCATCTTATCCAAACATAGTTTTGAAATTCGCTTTCGTTCGCGTTTTTGTTCGATTGTCAACAAACGTGGCACCCATCGTGCAGACAGCTTTGTCATACCCAAATCTTCATGCAGGATTTTATGTACTCGCTCACTGGAGATGCCTGTGTTCTCAGCTATTTCACGCACCTTCAGTCGGCGGTCGTCGAGTACAATATTATAGACTTCTTCAACAACATCCTCAGTAGTAACCTCGATTGGGCGACCAGAGCGTGGAGCATCAGATGTGCTTGACCGACCACGTTTAAAATCATTTATCCAGTTAAAAACAGTCTGCAACGTTGGTGCGTTAGTGCCATGAACAGAATCAAGTTCAGATTTTATTGTGGCAGCACTGCAAACCTTCATATAAAAATGTTTTATAACGGCACGAAATTCAGATTTTTCCATAGTTGTTGAAAATTTACGAGTGATCACAGTCAAACAATTTTTAAACTGACAAAAACTTGTTCTTTTTTGCTGAATTTTTGACAGTCTTCATTTGAAAGATTGTGCCTGCCAGTGTTAAGGCCATTTACCAGAAAAAAGGTTTTATAAATAGTTTTTAAAAGGACTTATCAACCAGCCCTCGTATACTATTAAACGACCAACATTTGTATGTATATAAAGAAATTAATATAGGTGTGTATATATATATATATATTTGCAATCACGTTCTCGGAAACGGCCCTAACGATTTCGATGAAATTTGGAACATAGAGGGGTTTACGGTGGCGCGAAAAAGATCTAGCTAGATCTCATGACTGGGAAAATTCGTTTTTTCCGTATTTTCACCCGGTCGCCCTAGGGACTTGTTTCCTTGATCCCTTAAAATTGAATTTAGGTAATGACACTCTGCGTTTATGAAAAGGATACCTGTATTCGATGTCTGGTATACCGTATACGGAAAAACCGGAGAAACTTTACATAGAAATCCTATACAAACTGTAGACGTTTTCATCGAGTACATCGTAATATTTCAGACGTTCAAAAACTTCAGTACACATGTTTGTAGGCACCTTGTTTCCTGTCAATACTAAACTGGCAAGAAAGCGAGCGTGATACTTTTGATATAATGGTAAGTCGTAATAGTGATAGCTGATAGCAAAGATTAAGATGCAGATCCATGCGGGGTCAGACGGGTGTAAACGATCCGCGAACAACGCCCGCCTTGTCGTACTTCCCGTCGACGACCGCATTTCATCGCAAATCAAACAAAACACTATACGCCTCGTGTTACTGCACTGCGGGTAAAACGCGTTAAATTGCTACGCCGCTTGTGTCGCCGTCTCGTTAGTACCTAATGAACATTTTAAAGTAAAATGCCGCATGTTTGAAAAATAGGATGAGGAGAGAATCATTTCGGCCCTCTCATTAAGCATCTAACTACGCTATACGTCATTCAGGGTTCTGTATTTAGGGTGTTGGTGTCCTTTGTAAAGAATTAGGGGCACTTTTCATCATTAAAATACTACTTTCGCTGAATACCAAGCGATCTAATTATATCATTACCAGTCAAGTTATCGCAGCAATAACGTCTGAACTATCTGTCCATGTCGTGATTGTGGAAGGTATGCCAGCTGGAACTATCGCAGACCGGACGAATCAATCGGCGCTCCGCTCCCGGCTTCATTGAGGGAGTCCCACTAAATTAACGAGCGCGTCACCGCCCGCCCCGCAACCACCGGCTCCGCTTTGAGCCGCGGATAAGCGTTTTAGCACTTGTTTAATATGCCGTAAAACATGCAACAAAGCCCTTTCAAATGTTCCCAACTGACCCGACTTCAGCTAATTTACAGTACTTTATTTACACGAAAAGAAGCAACTCTGCAACATAAATACTCCTGTCAGCCTCATCGATAAATAGAAGGGGTTGTGAACCAAAAAAAAACAAAGTAACTTATATCCTTTACGAAACTCATTAAACACCATGACTAAGCAATTTCTTATAGGCATCCTCTGTTATTAACAGGAGTACGTTAACGGATGTCACCACCGCATGACCGCATTGCAGGGACGGTTAATTTGTAGGTTCAACGTCAACGCAACCATGCGGTGCGGTGCGTCAAGTCGGTCGGGTGGCACGGGTTACGACATCGATACTGAAAACGTAACCACCCCACTGCCTCGACGCCGCTGCGAGGGCTGGTCAGCCCATTGATAGTCTGGTCGCGATGAACGCCGCTCGGTGCTACACGGCGATGCCAGGGCCCAAGCCCCTCCCTCTATTTGGGAATTCTTGGCGATTCGCTTTAGGACAAAAACCTTGGCAGACAAAAGCTTTGGATGTCACTCTGTGGACTCTCAGATCTTTAGCGGGTGATCGGGGAGCCGCTAAAGTGGCTAAGCTGTTCGGACATCCAGATTTGGTGTTCCCGTTTTGCGCCGAAGAGACTGCAAGAGTGTACAGGCGAGAGGATGCCATGCCCTTCAGGGCTGTAGCGCCGTGTCTCAAGCACTACAAGGATGAACTGAGAAAAGACTTTTTCGGTGAAGAGCCAGGGTTAATAGGAGTGTAAGTAACTCATGAAGATTTCGTTCACAATATACATCTCGATTGGTATACTTAAGAATTTCTCTAGTTTCATATGAACCGGATAATGTCGACATTTCGTTAGAGTATGAAAGCTATGATTATAAGACGGCGTGTTTAGAAGTTGTAAGTTGTTGGTTGTCCAGGCACGGCGAGCCGTGGTCCCGGTTCCGGTCGAAGGTGTCGAAAGCGCTGGCGGCGCCGGACGCGGCCCGGGCTGCGGTGCCCACTCTGGATTACGTCGCCGACGACTTTGTGCAAAGGTAAGTTTATTTTTCATTTCAGGCTGGCATGGTTCTAGCTTATTCATTTCTGAATGAAAATAACCCCTCGGGCCAATAGACCACTACTAGTTATAGTAAATATGTATTGTATCAAATAAAACATGTGATATACCACCGATTGAATTAATAATTCTAATGTTAAATTTGTGAATAATTGAAATGGCATGAAATAACAAAAAATCTCTTACCTCCTTCTCCTCTCCCGGTGGGTAAAAAATGATCCAATCCATACAACTATTACAACTATTGACTTCAAATTTTTCGCGCCCGGTTGGATGCTTTTTGTTAACGTTTTAGTTACATACATAACAAAATAGACCTGGAAAGGTAGCTTGATTGTTTATGAATAATTATTTTGACAGGCATCAGCGCTAGTCCCCGCAACTACTGGGCGCTATATCATCCAGTTACGCTACAGAATGTTGAACTGACTTGCCCGCTGAAACGTGGTACTTAAACAAAAAATGGACACAATATTACGGAGTTCTTAACGGTTGAACTCATTTCTAACACATCTAAACATTAAAAAAATCCAATTACATAACTTAGGTAACGAGTTAATGAAACTCGTACTGTAATGCGTTTAGTCGCCTCATTTATTCAGTAAAACAATAACTAGTTCAATAGTTTCGCGGTATGCACACTTCTACTCTACGGAATTTCATTAAGTCGTCTGCGCGATTGTAGTTTTTGAGTCGTTAAGCATAAGGCATATTTTACGCTAAAGGGATCGTTGCACGAGTATGGTCTAGGCTCGTCAGTGTGTTCTCTCTGTAGAATCTCAGTTTAATGACCACATCCCGTTCTTTGGAACGACGGCGTCTGCGCATTTGTTTTGAGCACTTTGTACATGACTCACTGCGGTTAACAACAAATCTCATTCATTGAAATGAAAAGAAACGTTTCGTTTGAGTAACCTTTACTTACGACGTTTAACGAGAGTGATTCGCTTTGTTTACACCTATACTATGTATTTAAATGTCATGTTTTGAAGCAACGCTATTTGTACAATGTATAAGTTGTGAGTGCTAAGTTCTGTTCAACATGTTTTTTATTTATTTTTAGAATGGAATGCATCGTCGATGATAACCGGGAGCTACCTAAAGACTTTCTTAACGAATTATACAAATGGGCACTTGAATGTAGGTATCAATTTGTACACATTCCTAACATCTTAAGGACTATACAAAAATAACGAGTTCCATTTATTGCAGCGGTTGGAGCATGGGCTTTAGGTACAAGACTGGGATGTTTGAGAGACGACGATAAAGAAGCGAAAGAAATTATTAGATGTATACACGGTTTTTTTCACAGTGTTCCTATTTTGGAACTATCTGCCCCATTATGGAGAATATACTCTACACCAGCTTACAAGACGTATATTGAAGCGCTAGACGCCTTTCGGTCACTCTGTTTGAAAAGACTGACTGACAAAGGCGTTTGTGCGCAGATAGCAGCGAAATCAGGCGAAAAAGTTGCCACAATATTAGCATTGGACTTGCTGTTGGTTGGCGTGGACACGACCGCGGCCGCAGCTGCCAGTACGATTTATCTTTTAGCAAAAAACGAAAGAGTTCAAAAGAGGCTGCAAGACGAATTGGATACCAACTTACCGGCGGACAGAGTTCTAACGAGCAAAGACCTGGACAGACTTCCTTACCTCCGGGCGTGTATTAAAGAAGCACTGCGGTAAGTTTATTCTATTCCCACTGCAGCACTTTATACTAGAAACTTATTTGCTTCTTCAATTATCAAACAAGCTATCGTTTAATCCCCTATGATTATGGTTGGGCACGTAGAACTTTTTCATGGAAAACCCACAGGGGAAACTCCGCCCTAACAAGCCTTATGAATTACTAGCTTCCGCCCGCGACTTCGTCTGCGTGGACTCGGGATAAAAACTATCCTATATTTTAATCCAGGCTATAAACTATCTTCGTGCAAAATTTCATTCAAATCGGTTCATCCGTTTAAGCGTGATTGCTGATTGAATAACAAACATCCAAACATCTGAACTTTTGCATTTATAATATTAGTAGGATCATCATCGTATACCTAGCACAATTTCGCTCGCATAAAGGGGTAAGTTTGTCCTGTCGTTTCGATAAAGAATCACCTATTTACAGCACCCCTTTGTGGTGGGTGATTATCTCAACAGGCATACAGAAGCAGTTTGCATAATATTTAGATTAACGAGGAAAGCCAACGCAGAGGCGATGTCGCAATCGCAGGCAAACATCGCCATCGACCCTAACCGATAAACTGCCGTCTGCCGATCTCCAGCTAATATACGGAATCGTTAAATTTAACTTCCTGAATTAGAAAGTTATATGCCTACATATTTGCTTCGACGATTTACCCGGGTTTTCGGATGAGTGAAGATTGGATGAAGTAACGTCCCTTGCGAGAGTAAACGTAGTAATGCAGCCGTATGCTAAGCAAAACGAATAAGGCAAACATAATATTCATGTTTCCGGGCGCGTTGCGGTCTTACCGACCTACATTTGCGACTTCTGCTAATACTGCCATAGGCATTAAACGGCGGATTAATATGAGAACCACATTAGATCATTCCATCCCATTAACTTTGCGCTTCGCTCCATATCATCGTTTATAAGGGCACGTACTTTTGTTCCACAAAACGTTTTAGTCACTTTATAGTATGTATTAGTCTATAGACACGGTTTCCTCGGTTTTAGTAATGCGAGTCGACCAATGATGGCCGGTGTTACTTTACATCGGACCTCTGATGTTTCACACACAATGCATGTGCCAAGTAACTATGCATGAATCTATTAAGGTAGTGCACCTTACAATGAAAACATCAAATAAGTTGAAAGAGCCTTGTCTGTTCAAATAAGAACGCCCTTTTAAAGGCTATTTTAACAAATGGTTTTGCTAATTTAATATAATGTGAGCTGATATTGTACTAGTGACTAGTGCAAATATCAGCTCACTGCGTGAAGATTACACAACTATAACTTTGCGACTGTACCGTGGTACAGCCTACGTCAGAATTGGTAATGAGATTATTAAATAAAAACTACGATATGCACTGTCGGAATATTAACAGTCTTTCAGTTAATGAATTTAAAGAAAATACGTGACAGCGAAATTGGTCCATTATGATTAATGACGTAATAATGGGATTCCAAAATAGTAACTCACTTTAATCATGATTACGTTTTCTCCAGTTCATAAATGTTCGATGTACCATAGTAACTCACTTTAATCATGATTAAGTTTTCTCCAGTTCATAAATGTTCGATGTACCATCGAAAACGGGCCGGGGCGTGTGACTATAAATTAATATTTCGTTCACTTTCGCAATCGTCTATCTCATTCGAATCGAGTAGTAAAGCTAATACATATTTTATAACGGATATATATCCTATGCTGCCATGCATCTGAACTAGTGAGATCAGCAGAGATGAGAATGTTTTGTTATTATTATCTTATCCATGATTGAAAAAAAAAAATGACTAACGCCTCAAACAAATCTGGTAGGAAATCATCTTGTTCCAGCAATGACAATGAGTCATTTACCTGATTGAACATACCTATAGATGAATCATTAATCATTAAATACTAACATGCAAATTCCGCTCTAACGTTTTGTTTTTACCTTACGAGTATTTGTATTGTCTGTGAAAAAGATCAGTACTATCAAATAGACACATACTCAACTATCGAGAAAAATTTACAATTTGGTAAAAAAATATCATAATCCATAAGTAAATAAGTATTATATTTTACAGAATCAAGCCAGTTATACTGGGCAACGGGCGTTGCATTCAGTCGGACGCCGTGATCTCTGGATACAATGTGCCTAAAGGGGTATGTATTTGATATTCTTTGTTTTCCATGAAGATCCTTTCCTAACTGAAGATGTTTGTATATAAGTTTCTGTCAAAAATTTCATTTTTGGTACAAGCTTTTATTACCGACTATACTTTTCTGTATACCATCATCAACTACTCATCGACACGATACAAACGAGCCCAAACTCAACAGGGTTACATCGGTTAAATACTGAATTCCCATGGCCACCTTCTGTCTCCATCATCAGATCAGCTCCATGGTACCATAATATTAAATTGTCATCCAAGCTATACTTATACCTAAAATTTCAACTCAATCGGATAACGGCAAGTGACTGAAAAATGGATTGCAAATTTTGACGGACAACTTACAAGTTAATATAAAGCTTGTAAAAACACGTTGCATTAATCAGTTCAAATGCTGAAAGCGTACTAAATCCAGACGGAGAGAAACATAGCGAGGGTAAACAACAGCTAACTAATGTAAAGAACGTGTATATGAATAAACTGTACTGAATTAATTTACATGGAACGGCTAGTAAATATTTGCAATGCTCAATTTCGCATTGATTTGTTTCAGTGTCACGTTGTTTTTCCGCATTACATCCTGTCCAACGAAGAGCGATACTTCCCATCGCCAAAGGAATATGTTCCCGAACGGTGGCTGCGAGATGACGTCACTGACAAACACGAGCCCGCGAATATCGACCAGTGCCACGTCACTCAACCTAGACACGGTGGAAAAAGCGAGAAATGCCAAGATTCGACTATGTGCGATCATGCTCGAGCTCTGGGCGTGTGGAAAAAGCAGAAGGAAGTCGGGCTACACCCTTTCGCGTCTCTGCCTTTCGGTTTCGGCCGGCGGATGTGCATCGGAAAAAGATTTGCTGAAGCAGAATTGCAAATATTATTAGCAAAGGTACTTAACCGATCATTAACATTCGAATTACAATCCGAACATTTCATGGAAAATTCAGTATCTTAAATCAGAAAATATACCAATTAATATTTCTTCTCTTTTCAGACTTTTCATCGCTACAAGGTCTCATGGCGATATGGAGAGCTGACGTACAGTGTGACTCCAACTTATGTACCTAATGAGCCACTTCAGTTCACTCTAACCCCCAGAAAAGAGCCCTTCAAGGGCTAGATCATCCATTACGGTGTGTTTCATAAACTATTTCTCAAGGCGTTTACAGCTATTAGAAACCGCAATAAGGTCACTGAATGTTGCCTGTTTATGTTACTA
The DNA here is from genome assembly GCA_947049275.1 of Epinotia bilunana. NCBI lineage: Eukaryota > Metazoa > Arthropoda > Insecta > Lepidoptera > Tortricidae > Epinotia > Epinotia bilunana. The sequence continues at coordinate 9,923,533 of OX346269.1, read as the reverse complement.
AAACTAGTAGTACCTAGTATTATTTACCTATCATCGATAACATAACAAATAATGACATGACAAATTAGTATAACACTATCGCCCTAAAATAATCATCCACCTAATTGGATTAAATTCCTATAGCTGATAAAATACTGAATTAGTAATAAGTCTATACTGCTTCTATATATGTATGTAAGCTTCTGTATAGAAATAGAATGTACGATCGATGTTAAATAATAAAATACCTAATTAGTACCCCTTCGATGTATAGGGCTTGCATCGGGCTTATAAATAAAATCGATACCCGACACGAACGGCCTGCATGTGTGTGTGGAAACACGACTCTACAGAGTATCACAAATGTTGAGTAAAACTACATTTGCAAGTTTATCCAGATCGAAAAATCACTTTTCATTTAATGCTGATAAGCCGTTGGCCGATATTCTCGCCTGTTAATCGATTTATTTTTATTTATTTTATTTTATTTATTTATTTAGGATTACCAACAGATAACACATCTTACAATATCTAAGTTCTATTTTTATTCTAACTGGATGCTTATCTATATAAAGGTAACCACAACATGCACCAATAGCTTTCAGTACGATTACACATTAAGATTAAGGATTACAAATTAAGAAATCATATTTACTTTATACATGCTTTAGACTGTTTAGCTGTTCATGCAAAATTTTATACTTAAGAAACAAAGAACATAAAAGAAATGTAAGAGAAATGTACATAAGACCTATTTATTGGAGAGAAAACATTAATTGATTTACAGAACTGTGTATATGATTACGCTGAAATTCCCTGTGATCAATACAATATTTTTCGAGCTCAGTGTTTTTTTTTAAAGCATTAAAGTTTATTTTATGCGAATCTTTTCATTTAATAAGAAAACACGTTAATTACAATTTCACTATCTCTGTCTCGGTCTTATTGTGCCAACTGCCCGCATTTCACTTTGGATCGGACTTTGGAACAGTACAGTCTACGAGATTTGGGACAGGTCTTTTGATGCGAACGGATTTTGATGCGATTTTTTTTTAATAGATAGAGTGATTCAAGAGGAAGGTTTATATGTAGTTTATAATATAGTACCCGTGCGAAGCCGGGGCGGGTCGATAGTAGAAGCCAAAGCTCAATGTAATTATTAATATGAGGATTAAGAAAAAAATTGTTGGCGCGCATCGGCAGTGTCAGTCAATTGCCGAAGAGTTACGGTAGGGTAATTTCCCCCTGTCTTAAGACACGAGTATAATGCGTGATATTAAGATGTGAGAGGTACTTACTATTTGGCTGAATCATTGAGCTGGTACTCGTTGGAGCGGCCGAAACACTCTTGGACCCCGGCGTCGGCCCACAGCCTCTTCATCGCTGCCAGTAGCTCCTCGCTGAACGGCTCCGTGTCTTCCATCCGTTGGATCACGTCGAACACCATCTTGCCGTCGCTCTGTCAAACAAAATAAATGCATTTAGTTTATGATTAAATCAAGAGGCCACCTGTTAACGAAGCTAGTTTTAAGAAAACCCAGTTCATTTCGGAGCGTGACTGCGAATTTCATATGTTCATACTTCACTTACGCTACGGAAAACATGCCTTCTCAGCACTTGCCGTGATACCCTGTCAAGTTGTCATGCGACAAAAGACATTCATATCTGTCTATTTAATACAGTGCGACAGAGACGAATGATATTATGTCACGCGACAGCCGAAGTGGCCGCTAGTTGTGTTCATGAAGATAACATTTTATATTTGAGGGGCTCGATATTGCCCCCATGTGTCGGATGTATAGCCATCTGGCGAAATTCTAATTCGCAACTTTGTTTATCATGTAGGTCAAGTAGGCAGCTCATAAATAATTCTTAGAGCGAAAATGATCAATGTTTTTTCTGTTTTCATGGCTATAAGACTAGACTATTTGTCTTGTCAACAAAATGGTTTCCATTAATTTCCAAAAAATACATCCGCGTTCAACAACTCTACACTAAAAAAGGTTAAGGTCAAAGTTCAGTAAAACTAACAAAAGGTTCACGAAATCCTAGGAGGAGAGCCAACAACAAAGTTTCAGTATAAGCCTCGTACTCTCGTAGACTTGTACAGTGTCGATGAGTCGTCCTATAAATGTGCCGAAGCATATTGTAAAACTCATGATGGACCATTCCTTTGTACTTACTGAAAAGCATTGCAAAAGGATAAATTCGTACATGTAATACGGATTTTTAATGAGAATATAGATCAGATTCCTAATGCACATAATAATTACTAATCAATCATTTGTTTGGTCCCGCTGTAATCTTCTGGGCATTTTCAATCATTAGTGTACCGTTTCCTTTTTTGTCGAATTGTGTTTTTTTTTGTGGTAATAGAGAATGAAAGCGTCCCCAATTTTCCACATTTTTTAGTTTTCCATTTTATGACGACCCGTGCAAAATGTATGAATAACGTCATATAATGGAAAAAAATCGAGGCATTTTTTATCAGAATCATCATAAGTGCTAATGAGTAGGTAAATCCCAAACTTTACCAATTCTGGGAAAACAGTATAAGGGGTACACTTTTTATTGAAAACTCCTTACTTGCCCACACAAAGTGGAAGCACTCTAGTTACAAAATACCTAAGGCAAAAGGCTTTCGAGAAATGCGCATCTCCAGAGCTACGCTAATACGATTAGCACTTTAGCGAACATCCGAGCACGGCCCGCTCTCCTCTCATTGCGCAATCCACTTGTGAGTAAACGAAAGCAGCCGGATTGGTACAGGGCGTCCTGTTATTTTTTGCAATCACGTTATCATAATAACGAATCAAGTTACCAGTAATACAACGGCAATGCCGAGTAAAATCCTGCGCTGGAAAACAAAAACATGTACCTAGAGGGCGAGTTCTGGGTGCAGAGGGATTTCGTGAGATAGGTTTGTAATTATGACGGGTGCGAGCCGGGGCGCGCATGCGTCACCGGACCGCGGAACCCGCCGTCATTCACATCGCAGCCCCACCTCGCCCGCCCCCCTAGCTCGATATCTACAATCTAACTACATGCTGCATTCTATTTACATTATTCGCCATTTATACGTCCTCTCAACTCTTATTTAAATAACGTTTTACGATCCGTTGCCTATGACACCGTTCAATATTATGTCCGTGGTATTTCATTAACGAAACGACAGCCTTGATAACTTATTATATGCATATTATACTCGATTCTGAAGGTTGACATATATTTATATCAGAATACATTTGTAAATAACGTCAAAAGCTAGAAAAACTTCGCAACATCCATCTTAATTTATTCCCGAAAGTACCTTTTCAGTGGCTTAGCTCTAATAGATACGTTTTTAAACTACGATGTTTTTTTCTGTATTATTGAGGGAACGGCTGATGACGATTATGATAGGAATAGGATAGGTATAATAGGTATTGCTGTCAAAGTTTGGCTTAGGCATTTTGGAGCAATTTCGCCCCACAGACACACATTAAGATGTGTCATACCTCTACACTCTGTCACTACGGGCAACTATGAGTCGCAGCAGCTGCAATCGCAACGGAATGTAGGGCCGGTTTACACATTCTACTCGCACTAATCACTAATCTTAGACCAGTAAAAAAAAACAAAAATGTTACATCTATTAATGTCAATATATAGGCATGTGCGAAATTTCGGAAGGAACACCTCGTATTGGTAAATTCATAGGGTAGTTTCCTCATGTTAAAATTGATAACGTATTGTTGTTAAATTGACACTAATCCACCAAATCATTGTAATAAAGTATACATTCCAAAATATAATTAAAATCATAAAAAGACGTTGGATTGGAAGATTAGAAAAATGCGCTGTAATGCGAATATAGCTACTGACAAAATCCTTACGCTTATATAGACACAAAATTGTATCACAATTTCGCAACCGAAACATCAATTTACTTGATCTTCGATACAACGATTAGTACAAATAGCAAACTGTGACATCATACCTCTATGTCAATTAGTATAAATCGTTTCGGTTCCCTCCAGTGAGTTCTTTAATTGTATAGTTGTTCCCATACAAATATTTGTTCCTCTCCAAAAACTGGTTCGATTGCCATCGTAAAAAAATCAGGACACAAGTGTATTTTACGAAAGTAATTAATATAATAGAGAATGGCCGGTATCCCCTAAAATTATGGGAAAACTAACACCAGTTCTCTCTCCTTCTCACCAGAATACTTTTCCTCAAAAAACAGAACTACAATAGATTGATTATATAAAATAAATGTACATGGGAATTCCCGTTGGATGACGTCATCAATCATATAACCTCGTATAAATTATGCGACAAAAATAAAACGATACAGCAGTTAATCTTAGACTATTTCTCATTTTAAAGGAAAATATCGTAAACACAGCGTTACAAAATTACCTGAGGAAAGACATTATTGTGAAGTCGAGTGACAGTTTTGTATTTAAGGTTTTAGAACATACAGCACCATTTCAAACAAATGGAAATGTACGTTCATTCGATCTCAAAATAAATTACATTATTTACCCCCTTCATAAAACTTGACAAATCACCGTTGCTACACTGTTTTATCCCTGTTTTTATCCACTAAGACCAATATCAAAATAACAGTTAAAGACAGAAGATAGCTAAAATAGGCTTTTATGAACGTTAATGAATAAGGGCAATAGAATGTACCTTGAGGATAGGCAACTAACTATTAACTAACTTGCTCCGAAACTGACGATTATAATATGATAAAATACATATCATTTGTAAAATTTCGTAGTCTGAAACGGAGTGAGACCAAATGAATAAAAACACAACCCGATTTTTATTGAATATGTACCCATATTTAGTACAAAACATTTAGAGGCCAGCTTTTATCCTCTCTTGTTTTTTTTTATCTGTAAGAACAAACTCGATTAGGTTTCCTCGTTTCGTTATAGTTTGAAGAGCCACCAATTTCATCATCAGAACACCTCTTATTCCACCTCAATTGCATCAACCGATTGACATGTAAACACCATGAAATATGTCAGAACTCAATTGAAAGATCCAGACAGTAAGTTTCTGCGTCAGGTAAAACTAAATTAAACCTGGTAAAATGTGCATAACCGTAAATGGAAAATTATTCGTTAAGGTGTAATTCCGTGCATCGCGGCCGATCAGTGTATGAAAATGTATGGCGCCGCTTCCGAAGTCTGCGACAGATGCGTGCGGCATTTTCATACACCGACTAGTGTCGCACGCCGCTCGCGTCAGACGCACGCAAACTATCGCGCGCGGCAGCGATCGGCCGCGATGCACGGAATTACACCTAGTCACGAGTACGCGCATGCTCCAGCTAGGCTGTCATAGTTAGTGAGCTATGTACCCTTACGGCCGGAGCCGTCACTCGGAGGCATCTCCGCTGATAAGAGCGTGTTGAAGGGTTAGATTGACGTTGCCATTCATAAGTAGGAACAAAAGGGAGACCGGCTTTTCATACATGTTGTATAGACAAAAATTTAACACTACATTGTAAGCTGGCGCATAATTTATGTCTATGTATATCTTAAGTATATGTGTAGAGAGGGCGGGTAGAGGCATATGAGGTATGGCAAAAGAAATTGCGCCTTCTTTCCGCTTGCGCGCGCGCGGGCGGAAAAATACCCCTAAGGCCAGAATGTGTTCAGCTTTTATAACATCGAAAATGTTGTTTCATAGAGATTGTATAACGTCATATATGCGAGGTCACAGACCCATATATTTTACAAGGCGCTGGGATCTCGTGTCGTGAGTCAAGCCATGGTGACATAGAAACAAAATATTCTCGGATATAGGCCGGCTGTTTGTATTAAAACTATTTCATCACTGTAATACCTAATAACTAACTTGGACAAATCAATCTTTGAAATCTTTGAAAATCTTTCTGGTAGTCATGCTTAGATTAGATTATGCTATATGACGGCAATGGTAATGTATACCCAAAATAAAAATATATAACAATGTTCGGAAATATGGTGAAATGGTTATATTGCCTAGTCGCGGTCCCTGTGGTTAGAGAACTTTATTTTCTCAAAAGAACTACATTATAACATTTCACTTAATAAGACTAAGGCATGCATTAAATTATATTAAGTTCGCCCATGAGCGACTATAATATTTAACAAGTCAACGGTCCTTCGTCTGATATTTAGGGCCAGTGTGCTTTTGCCGCTACGTACGTGTGAACGACGGGTATGAATGAACAAAGCAAAAGAAACTAATGTATTAATTGTGTTAAAAAGTTGCGTAACGTAAGTGACGCGATGTGACGCGCATCGCTCGAGCGCGAACGACAGCTGATAAGATATCTCTCGCTGAGCCTACATAAACGGCAGGTACGTACAGTTTGCCCATTTACAGCACAGATTTTGAAGAAGAATCGGGAAGTCGGTAATTTTTAAAGAAAGATTTAATTCTTAATGCGATGTCACATGGTTTAGGCTAGCAGCTCTCGTAAACGGTAGTGAAACAGTAATTTGACTTTTATCGATAGGTCTTCGTAATTTAAATTAAAGATAGAATTGAAATTGTAAGTAACACGAAATAATGAAGTATAGCTGCGCCAAATATGGACCGGATTATTCGCACCGTATGTAGCTGCTATAATAGATGGTGCCTTCGCCTTATCGACATGACAAGTTTGGTTAAATTGGACAGGGCGCCAGACAAAACATGGATGATGTTGATAGGGTGGTATTCCACTTGTCTAAGATCTTTGTCCAATGTGCATTGTATCTCACTTACTCTTTAAGCAACATGTGAGACGCAAATACCCGAATACCACCCTTAGACAGTTAGGCCTTTCTCACACGGGGCGACGGCAACGCAACTTAAACTGGTAGGCAATAAGTGTTACCAACTGCGATGCAACTCGACTTCTCACACGGCGCGACTCAACTAGTGACGATCAGTCTCGAGAGTCGCGACGTTCACCGGGCAGACGTCCAAGGCCAAAGCAATGGAGTCAAGTGATGATGAAGACATAATATTATATTTATTTTACCGGCACAGACGAAACCTTAACAAGAGAAGATTCTGGATACATATTATTCCAAACCTTTTCTGTAACGTCTTTCGTTGCATACTCCTTTGGCGTATAATGATACAGGCAAGGAGTGCTGCACGAATTGTATGTTTTTTACAAGTTTTTTAACTGCTCCGACGACATCACGCGCACCAATTTCGCGCAAATTCCATGAAAACGTGCGGGCGACCAGCACTGCTAGTTCCGCGTTACTAGTTGCGTCGCCGTCGCAAACTAGTTTTCGATAAGTTGCTTCGTGTGCAGACCGCTATTTAAATACATGTGCCAACGTGTTCGGTCGCGTCACAATTAACAACTACCCCCTATTCTCTAACTTGTTTTAAGCTCACCTCAACGCTAACCCACAAATATATTTTGAAACCGCAATACGAAGTAACTAATCGTAGGTAGAGGTCTAGTTTCGTGACGGGTGACCGGCGGGGTGAGCCGCTTTAGCGCGTAGCGAATAATAGCCCTAGTTTGTTTTGGGTTGCCCCGTGTGAGAAAGGCCTTACGGTTACAAGTCACAAAGTTACTGGAACACCTGGGAACAGGTTTTTCTACGCGATTGACGGCTATTTAGGCTCTCCTTAATTTCTCCATACAATCCTACGCATACAAAAATTAATCAATGACTTTCAAAATTATACTATCGAATCAGAGCTGATGAGAGGCTTGTGAGCGGTATTGTACATGCGACGTGCGTATAGGTACATATGGATACCATAAACCATATCGATGTAACATGTAAAAATGTTGAACAGGTGCATATGTAGTTTTTTCGACAATCATTATTGGGCCATGCCCATACAATTACCATTGAATACAGTTCAAACTACGCGACAAATAAAGCAGCAAACTGCCAGATTTCAAACATTTAGCAATCAGTATCTATAATATGTGATGAAAATTCCAATATACCAGATGGTATATTCTATTACTATTGGCTACGCCACTGACGAATATCCGACAAACAATGCATTAAGCTGCAGCTCAGTTCGGTTTCGGAATACCCAGCAACGCCCTCGTGAATAAATACTTACTATTGATCATACGGCGAGCATTTGCTCGAATTGAAACCGCTACACGATACGAACGAATGTTGCGATTTCGTGACATGAAATATTAACGCCAGCGTATTTGTACCTACATTTCATACATGGTAGAATTAATAATGCGAAAGCAAGTAAATCTGTCTGGTTGTTACCATGTTCACACTCATGCCGCTGAAGAGATTTAGATGAAATTTGGTATATAAGAATAGTTGCGAATGAGAACAGAGGATAATTTTTACAAGTCTTAATTAACTTCCCCTGTAACTTCGTATTTACTTTTATATGTATTCAAATCTTCGAGCCTACTTCACCCACACAAGTATAAAATAAAGACCACCAAACAATAACTTATACTATACCACCAAGTCGCTATCAGACGAAACCAGAAGATGAGACTCTTCAATATCTAATAGGGTTTATACTGTTTTATTTTATGAAAACTTACTACAGTACGATTACTGTTAGTTAAGACCTGACAGATGGATTGCCTTCATTTAATTTTCAACTTTAATCTTATACAAATAAAATAGTTATTACTAAATCGGTAGATGTGGGTAACAGTATTCTGAAAAATGCTTTATCTATATGAAATTAAAGTTGAAAATTAAATGAAGGCAATCCATCTGTCAGGTCTTAACTAACAGTAATCGTACTGTAACCCCAAGATCCCAATTGGTGCATGAATGGAATTACGTTTACCAGTCTATCTGGACGAAGTCGCGGACATAAGTTAGTACCTAATAATATAATTGAGATAATGTTGCTTGTTTGTTCAGACCACTTGTGTTTCTCAGAACTCAATCGATATTTATGTAATTAGGCCTACACTTAAGCTGAATAATGGAGGAAACTGTAGGAAATCGCAAGGGAATTATATTCTCGGTTTGCCGGTAAATCGGAACGGCGGGTCTGTGCTAAAATACCTGCTTGATGGATGTGATGTTTGTATCGATTGTATAACAAACGCTCCTTAAACCGATCAATGTAAGTTTTTGTCAAAATAAAAAACATTCTTGGTACGCTTTTATTGCCGTACTTCTTTTTTCACAGTCATCAACTCGTCGTTTTGTCAACTTGTCATTACATGCCGGTTACCCATCTGATGGATACTATTCAGTAGTGGCTGCCACGCTGTGCATCGGATCGCACGCGCATGCTACTTTGTGCGCACACGCTTACGTAAATCGTATAAATATAACCTTAAATATATCGGAAGTGAACGTGCCGCATTCGTCTGTTTGTGTGTTGCATTGTTTCTGTTGAAATGAATAAAACGACATCTAAAAGCTATTGTATCGCAGCGGGTTGCAAAAACAATGATGAAAATTCGAATCACGCGTTTTTCTTTCTCCCGGCACGCCCGAAGGATGCCGAAAGGCAAGAAAATGAATATAATAGATAATAAGTAGTTACGGCTTGGCCAGACACACGGCGCGACGCAGCGCGGCCGTGGCGGCTTTAAGTACATGCACAATAGGTTAGCAACGTCAAACAGACTGCCTCTGCGCTCAGCGCCTTGCGCCCACGCGGCGCGGGCGCAGCGCTGCGCGGCGCGGACGCGGCGACACGCTTCGCCGCGCTGGGTCACATCAGTCGAACGTTAGGCAGCGCGCGGTGCGTAGTGCGAGCGTAGCAATATATTAATCTCGTAAGAGATCATAAAGTTATATATGACTCTGATCTCTGGCTTCGGAAGGAATGAGCGACCCTGTATTCGGGCGCGAGTCACGCCCGCATCGCGCCGCGTTCGCTCGCGCGATGAGGGCGTGTTGAGAGCGCGAGGCCGGCGCGATTCGCGCACGCCCTGTTTGAACAGGCATCGCGACGGCATCACGCGGCGCGACCGCGGCGCTGTGTCGCGGCGTGTGTCTGGCCGAGCCTTTACTGAATAATAATAAAAGAGATATTATAGTTGTATCTACTTCCATATATTATACTGTATGAATCGTGTAATACTGTTTACAGAATACAGAACAATTTTTATTTCGTTTAAGTATGTAGGTAAAATTGAATTGATTATTAGCTGATATATGTGAATTTTAATTCAAGTGTAGTAAAGTATACCTACTTAATAAATAAATAAATAAATGTAAATAAATTAATAACCCAAATCGAAATGGTGTAATCCATTAAAGAAATAAAATAAATGCACCGACGTTTTTTTTAGAGTTGGGTATTTTATTTTAATATACATATTAAAACGTTTAAAAATAAAGCAACAAGATTTTGCACTACTGTGGGTTGCAGCAGAGCCAATAAAATGTGGCCTGGCGGTCTTGGTGTATTCAATTCGTCCAAATTGTGAGATTTATTATTTTAGAGATAAATAATGTATATAATAAATATAATAATGCATGAAGAATATACATTTATTGCTCTGTATATGGAATGCAAGAAATAAATGGGCAATACATTTTTATTTTATTTTTAGTCGTTGACAGCCCTCACACAGCGTCTCGCAGCGAGACGCGGCGGCAGCAGTGTTGGGCAAAACGTAATTGAATTACTAATTAATAATTGCAATTACAAAAAGTAATTGCAATTACAAATTACAATTACAGGGAAAATGAAATTGTAATTATAAGTTTCAATTACAATTACAAAATGTAATTATTAATTGAATTATTAATTACATTTTGCAATTAATTACTTATTATATTACAAATTGCTTTGGTTTTATAGAATATTTTTGATCACTTATTTTTTGAATAAAATAAACGATCGGTGAAACGAAAGCCGGATAGGTATGGGGCATGGCATGCTTGAGTGAAGTGTTTTTTATGTAAAAGGCAAAAAGAAGTTTTATTTTATTAAAATTAGGACTTAGATGTGACGGTCATAGGCAAGGTGGTGTGTGTGTGTAAATGTGGTGTTTTAGTCTATTTTGTAACATTCACAATTTCTTTGGACAGTCAGCATTCCTAGATTTCCCAGTTAATTTTAGGTATGTGTTTCCTTCATGAGGCATGACGCTTAGCTTATTATATTCATTTCCGAAATATGTTAGCTGATATGTAAGCGGAGCCCCAAAGTTGTAAAGAGTGTATGAGTGTAATAACTTTGTTTTCGAAGAGCTTTGCAAGGTTTAGCTTGAAATGAAAAAAAAATAATGATACGTGTTGTATGCAACTAATTTTACATTTTTATATCTGTCCGGTCTAACCTAACAACAGTATTAGTTTTGTGGCACCAATACAAATTAGAGCTCCCGGTATCCGTGTTAAACGCCGAAACGTATGCACGTGTTCTTAAGCCAGGCGGTGCTAAGAATACGGTTTACACGGATAAATATAAATATAGGTACACACATTTATTGTTTTGATTATTACATCATTGCAATCAGACCAAGTAAACACGTATGATTCTCATTGTTTATAAAAAAAGTTGACTTAAAGTACTAAATTACAAATAAATGTAATTACAATTACAAATTACAAAGTAATTTCAATTACATGAAATTTTAATTACATTCAATTTAATTAACGTAATTGAATTAATAATTGTGTAATTTGTAATTAAATTATAAAAAGTAATTAATTACGCCCAACACTGGGCGGCAGTCTGACAACCACCTTAACGTTCCGTTTGGCTTGCGCTGGAGTCGACGACGTCAGAGGGCCATAAATCATAATGTTTTGGCTAAGAAAAAAGCGGCTTTTGTAAAGATCAAAGGAGTGTGCTCTGTACTTGTACTATTATCATATATGAATGAATGAATGAATAAGATTTATTTTGAAACAACAAAAATTAAATCAGTGTACAGAATTCTTATATCTAAAAGTATATAAGGGGTTTATCTTGTGTAACTTAGTAGTTACTATGATAACCTTTTCTCGACGGTGTCATAATATTGCGTTGTCACCGAACTTGGCTGAAGAATGGTTTGCTAATTTAATGACCTGACTGCCTGAGAAGGAGGGTTATGTTTTTCGACCGTAATGTATATATATATGTATGTATGCATGTGGACAAGATAATTCTATGTATTTAGCCTAAAACCGTTTGACGGATTTCGACATAAGAGGTGTCATTCGATTCCTCTTATCTTGCGACTGACATAAAAACAGTTTTAAGAAATATCTTTTGATTTCACTTGTTTTGAAAGACAATTAACTTATATTCTTATATATTTACTAACATACAAACAGTGCAAGTTAATTAAAGTTGATTAAACCAAATCAATAACCACGGTTGAATACTCGTATAGACGCAATGGGTGGCTCTAGTCAAATCACTTCGCAATCAACATGTGGCCAGCGGAAGCGGGGCGCACTGAGTAAGTACCTACTTAGATCGAGTCGTTCGCTCGGGATTACTTTTTACTGTCCGATATTTATAGAATAAACCGACGTAATTCACGTAATATAAGTGCGCATAAGCACGCCCGGTACTGGTTTATTTTAGTACCGTAAATTGGAATCCAGGAACAATGATCGCGATCTCAATGAAATCCATTGGTTCCGCAGATGAAATGCAGTTCGTACATTGGCGTACACGTTCTGTTTGCCTTATTTGTTCTGTAGGAATACAAATTGTCACAGTAAAATCATAATGATTAGTCTTTTGTAAAAATTGACTGTCTTGACAGGCAGCAAAGCTGTTCGGCATGCATCTGCGTAGATAGAAGTGTGTAATGCAGGGGTGCATTTTTCTGAGCAGGTAACCGTACACTAAGTTTGAATAGTTGTGCATATTGTGCCCAAACATCCAGACCCCTTTCACACCATACAAATGTGATTTTCGGGATTAAAAAGTCCTGGGGAACTGAATCTATCCATTCCAAATTAAAAAAATTGTTCAATCACTTCAAAGGGTTATGTATGAAAGTCAGACAGATAGACAGTTACCTGAGGGAGGCCTACGTCCAGCAGTGGACGTCTTCCGGCTGATATGATGATGGTACAATATACCTCTAGCTCTGTAGCCTAGTTGGTAGTGACCCTGCCTGCGAAGCCGGAGTCCCGGGTTCGAATCCCGGTAAGGGCATTAATTTGTGTGATGAGCACGAATAATTTCTTGGTCATGGATGTTTTCTATGTATTTGAGTATTTATTTATCTGTATATATGTGTGTGGTGCCCACATTACAAGCTTTGCTTAATTTGGGACTAGGTCGATTTGTGTGGACAGTCTCACACAAATCAACAAAATATTTGTATTAGGTAGTATGAATTTAATATATGGCATTCAACCGATACTCCTCACAAGCGTAAACGTTTCTATGTTCACCCTAATACTAGCGCTACTAACGTCTTGTTTTGATGCTTCAGAGAAAGTGTTTGGCCACATTTTTGTGGACAGGAAGTCATATCGTGGCGATCAATGGACCGTGAACGGAAACGAATGTGATTTTAATTAGCCGTCAATTAATTAGAATTAGCACTATACGAGTTTAATCTAGTAGTGTTGTGAAATAAAACGATCAGAAATCAGCCTTGATTACTAAGGTACTTTACTATGATAAGATTTGTAAATTGGATGTAGAACGATTTTTGCTTTTTTTTTCGGCAACGATATATAAAACGACCATTAACGTACATGTAGACACTATACTTACTCCGGGCAAATTTAAGAAAACGAGAATATTATGGACGGATTCCAGAGGTTGTGGGTTGAAATCCCGTTCGTGGCGAATAATTTTTAATTTTCCACTTTGATCGAAATTTAGAATTTAGTTAACTTAAATTTAACAGTAAATGTTTATTAATCAGAAACGTCCCCTTTCTGATTAATAAACATTTACTGTTAAATTTAACAAATTCCACAATCGTTGCTAAATGTTAAACACCAGACCCCGTATATGGTCGGCCTTATCACACGATAAGTGACAAGATAGCGCACCCGTCACTGGCTAACACCGTTCGATAGAACGAGACAGACGCTCTATCTTGTCACTAATCGCGTGATAAGGCCGACCATGATACGGGGTCAGGTTTAGGGTTAAGGAGTAGATATTCGGGTCATATAGAGATTTAGGTTCGCGTCCTTCTAACATTGTTAAAATAAGGGGTATAAAGCCTAATTTTTGGTTGGGACCTTAAACGGCGTCTCCTTTTGTTTTACTCACTATGTATGTTTAGTATCATTAGGTAACTACTTGTTTATGCTTAGGGCTCGTACAGAAATGGGGGGGGGGTCCGAGAAGACGTCACTGTATTTTTTTACTCAATAATTTTCTCATATCAAAATAATCCGCGCAAAACGATGGTGCAGAGTGGCAAAATGAAGATGTTAAAGATGGTGATGGTGAACTCAACACCCTCCGACGTCTGTCCCATCATCACCATCCAGGCATCCATGGACATACTCAGGAGTCTCAGGACAAGCGAGCGAGCTGGTAGCATACAAATCTCGATAAGTGTGACAGAAGGGAAATATCATTAATTGTCCTTGTCATAGTTTCACTTTTTTTTATTTGGCACAACTGATTTAGTATGAAGTTGTGGCACATAAACCATTACCCGTCCAAATTAAGTAGGTTGTTTATGGTAAGTCATCAGCCATTTTAAGACCAGTTCTTAATTTAGCTGCATAGGAGCCTTTCCGTCCCTCGCTATGGCAACACGTATAGCCTGTCCTGAGTATTACATGGACCTATGTCACCATTCAAAACATTTGCGAAAACCCGTGGACCCAGGACATGGACATGACGTAGCGCGAGATGGCTTAAATTAAATCCAATTTTCTTTTATTTTTATTGACTAACTTAATTCATACTTACTCCCAAAAATACACGTGATCTTGAATGGGGGGGGGGGGGGTAGCGTTATAATCACCAAAGGGAGAGGGGGGGTCAAAAGAAGGCCAAATATGATCACTTGATTTCTGGACGAGCCCTTAGGTACTACTCAAACAAACTACAACGTAGAAAAGTTGAGAACCCCCAACATTTTCATTTCAAAGTCCAATATGTCAAAAACAGCTGAAAAGATTTTCATGAAACATGGCCAAGAACACTCGGATTCACATCAGCTTTCGAATAAAAAAAAATCGCATTCAAATCGGTCCATCCGTTTGGGAGCTACGATACCACAGACATACAGACACGTTAAACTTATAACACCCCTCTCTTTGTGTCGGGGGTTAACAAGAAAACGGGTTCCGGAATTTGAAATTTAGAAACGGTTCGGACGAAATTAGATGGTTTTTGCGAAGGTACAGTTGGTTTGAATCGATATATAGAATCTTATTGGAAATAGATCGATGCAATGAGCCAGGACGAATGATTCCAATGTTCAGAACAGAACAGATGCATTATTTCGCTATAGGATGTAATCCTGTTAGTATAGGATGTATTGTTTGAGAACCCTTACCTCTCGGTCCTTATTGCCGTAGGTGATGCCCAGGTTGGGCATCGCGCGCAAGATGGCGACGAGCGACTGAATTGTGTTGCTGTACACCACCGGCCGGTACTGTTTGAAGTCTTCATTCGTAAAGCCACTTTCGTGGATAATTCTGTGAACAAGTAACGCGACATGAGATATGTTTTATCATATCAGCCGAAAGACGTCCACTTCTGGACATAGGCCTCCCCCAAAGAGTGCCACAATGACCGGTCCCGCGCCACCCGCAGCCAGCGGACTCAATCGACATGTTTATCGAAATCGGAACCCTAGAATTACTCGGTCAGATGGTCTATGATATCTGCTACTAAGAATAAGAAGGCTTGTATTTTCTATGATTTCTGTGGCGAGGGGACTTGCACCTGTCAATCCATTAGACAAATCTTTGAAGTAAACAGTACCAAGAACGAGTGCAAACTTTTTGTACTACACGAGACTTGAAGAATTCTGGCAACAGCATGTCACGTCGCATTTATCTGCCCGTCGTTTTAATGGAGATTTAATACTTGGACATGGACAATTAGACATTTTAATCACATTTTGTCATATAATTTATCTTTTATATATTATATAAAAGAAGACTACCTGACTGATTCATCAACGCACAGCCGAAACTACTGGGACTAGAAACTTGAAATTTACACCAGAACTTCCTTTTATGACGTAGCCAAACGATAAGAAGGGATTTTGGGAAATTCCATCCCTAAGGGGGTTAAACAGGAGTGCAAAGTTTGTATAGAGGACCCTTTTTTTAAATAGGGACTTGAAACTTTGTATGAAGATTACTTATTAAGATACAAATAAACCACTTTCAGCGTTTTGGAAAATTAAATAGAGTGAAATAAGTTAAATAGAGGTGCAATGTTTATATGGGGAAACATAATTTTTTGAACTAGAGACTTGAAACTTTTTAGAAAGATTGCTTATTAGAAAACAAAAAAGAACTGTCAGCGTTTTACAAAATTCCACTCTAAGGGGGTTAAATAGAGGTGCAAAGTTTGTATGAGGGAAACTTTCCCTTTTGAGCTAGATACTTGAAACTTTGTAGACAGATTACTTATTTGAATACAAAAAAAGGACTTCAAGCGTTTTGGAAAAATCCACCCTTACGGGGTTAAAAAAGGGTGAAGTTTGTATGGGGGAAACATTGTTTTTTAGCTAGAGACTTAAAACGTTGTATAAAGATTTCTTAGCAGAATAAAAATGAAGTTTTTTCAGCGTTTTGGGAAAATTCCACACCTAAGGGGGTTAAAACGGGATTCAAGATTTATATGGAGACCAAGAAAATGTTATAGAAAGAGATTTGTAACTTCGGTCTTAGCCTGTATGTTAAGATTACAAAACGGATTTCAGAGTTTTTTGGGATTCATCCCTATAGGGGTTAAAGGGCGTTCAAAGTTTGTATGGGGAGCAAGATATTTTTAAAGTAAGAGATTTGTAACTTCTGTTTCAGACTGTTTTAAATTGATTTCATTAGGGTGTTAAAAACATTCATCCCCTAAATGGGCTAAAAGGAGTTGGATGTTTGTACGGGGAACAACACAATTTTAAAGTAAGGGATCTGTAACTTCGGTCAAAGACTAGGAAACTAATTACAGCGTTTCTTACAATTCATCCTCTAAGGAGGTTAAAAGGGTTGGAAGTATGTATGAGGAACAAGTAATTTTTGAAGTAAGGGAATTTAAGGTCATACAGATATACTTAAGCCATTTATTAGTCAAACTATATAATCCGACTGCTAGCAGAAAAGTAGGTATGGTTAAGTTATAATTATAACCACGACCCTTACAGAATCCAACAGCTACCAGAATTGTGAGTTAGGTTGGGTTAGAACTGCGATGCTCCTAGAACCGAAAAGAAGGTAATGTTTCATTTACCCTGCGGATTATTTTGTTAATATAATAAGTTTATTTTGGATAATCAACATAATTTAGTCTCTAACACATCTTCATGTAAAAACGGAGTTTTCAATTTAAATTTAGCAGTTTAAGCTAATAAACTTATCGCACTGTTACCTTTTACGCTTAAAGGCCGAAACGCACTGACAGCGGTGGCGGAGCGGCGCGGTGCGGCGCGGAGGCGGTACCGGTTGTAATGTTCGAGCCAATATGAAAGGGTCCGCATAGAAAACCGTCCGGGAAAAAAGCGTGGCGGAGACGGCGCGGAGGCGGTGAAACGCGTGCACAGAAAGGTGGACGTCACACTGCGCCACATCTCCGGACGGAGATGCGGAGCTCGTTGTATGCAAGTACCTCAGTTTGTATATAAATTCCGTGTGGTACGACACACTGTACCGCACCTTCGTCCGGCGAAATTTATATGCAGCTCCACACCTCCGTCCGGAGATGCGGCGCAGTGTGACATCCGCCATAGGCGAGCGCGGCGCGGGGCGGTTTTGCGGCGGGAAGTTGTTTTACGTAGTTGTCAATGCACCGGAGCGCACCGGCCCGGCGCGGCGCGGCGCGGCGCGGAGGCGTGCTGAGAGCGGTGCAACTAGTTGTATTTTTTACAAGCTTTTATTTTCTTTCACCTGTCCCGTTGTCTGTCTGTCTGTCTGTAATCGTCTCAATGAGTAGTTGACGATGGTGTACAGAAAAGTACAGTCTGCAATAAAAGCTTGTACCAAAAATGAAATTTTTGACAGAAACTTGTTTACAACTTCAGTTCAGATTTTATTAACGTTAACAATGAGTACAACTGTAAAAAAAAATCCCTGGTGAAACTTAGTACCCTGCTTAACAATCCTTGGTTTTAAGATGTCGTGTAATTCTTCAAAACTGTTTTTACTCATGTGAAAATAAGTGTAAAACGATCTTCATAAGAAGTCAGCTCTTGGCATAAATGATGGAACTCTCCGAATATTCCTCTTTTTTTATTTATTTCCTGGACCTGGATGTCCATACGGACTCTATACAGATTTCTTCTTTTTGTTTTGCCATAAGGAAAGTAAGAGCAAAAATCTCGTCATCGCTATCTGAATCTGAGGATAACATTTTTGATCTCTAAAACGGTGACAAGTTCTACGCGGACGAAGTCGCGGGTAACGGCTAGTTTAATATATTTATATTAAACAACATTTATTTCGAACTAGCTTCCGCCGGCGACTTCGTGTGCGTGGACCCGGGATAAAAAATATCCTATATTTTAATCCAGGCTAACTAACTTCGTGCAAAATTTCATCCAAATCGGTTGAACTGTGTAAGCGTGATTGAGTAACAAAGTCCAAACATCCAAAGTTTCGCATTTTTTAATATTATTAGGATAAACTGATAACGAGTCAGGGATATTAAATTTACCTATTCTTTACAAACCCCAGCCATAGAATAATTAAGGTCGGATTCAAAGCGCCTGCTAATGTTAAATTAGAGATAGCACTGCAAGTGAGGCGCCAGCAATCGAGAAAGGTAAATGTCCCGCTTTCACAGACATACCCTAGCTAAGGCCTATGGAGCAGTGGGTATCCTTCGACAATGGGTTGACGTCACGCCAGCCGACGGCACCCGTCCTTAATAACCGTTTCCCACAAGCAATTGTTATTCGAATACGTTTCAAGAATACTAACAATGGAAACTTGAAACTATGCGACGAACGCGCCGTTTGAAAATATGCCCCCAACATATTAGTCGTGTCGTGTAAACACCTACGTTTTCACATTTGCCATAATATTCATGCTGGCATGGAAGATTTGTCGCGACGACGCGATTATATATCAAATATTTCGCTCCGAATTAGAATAAAGTTCATTCAACTTAATCAACTATATTCTATCGGCCTTGTGACTTAGTAAGTCTATTTCATGAATTTCTCCATAGATGCCCATGAGTCACGCATACTAGGGAATTCGTCACTCATAGTCGGACTCGAGATTTTCCTTTAGGTGCTACGGGCGTTCACACACAATGTAAACCGAAGCAACTGTTTGCGATCGTCCACGTCACACGGCTCCTCGCATCCGGGTCTCTGTCTAGTAGTTTATGACGTCACCATATCCGTCATTGTTTAGATGTTTAGCGTTGTTTACGAGCTAACGAGTGATTGACCTAATCTGTACATATCCGGTCCAACGTGACACTTATTTGGTCAAGGAACCGGTAACAAGACCAGAGCTGAGGACATCAGCTATCCAATTGAATGAACAAAAAATTTTTTTTATAGTGGCATATTGAGTTAGTTTGAAATAAGTTTTTGATGTGCCTTAGAACAATAAAACCTACTACAGTCAAAGGGAAATTCACCTGATTTATATGTACAGTGTGTCATAGATATAATTGTTTTTAAGTGGCAGAGGTCAAACTAGAGTTCATGAAGATGATTAGCCAAATTAAGGATGAATTGACAAGTTTGAATTTGGAAAAATAAACCGAAACGATCAATCTAACTAAAGTAATGAAAATACAGATTGCTATCACTAGCGATAAACATTACAATATGGTCTGATATCACAGATAAATAAGACGGCGATATGTTAAGAGGTTGTTGACAAGTCTTACACGAAGATAGTGGGTGATAAGTCGACAATCATTGACGTGTGTATCAGCAAACAATGTAAAATGTATTGACGACAAAACGTATAAGCACAGCCGTTGAAACATGTCATTGTTTGGTAATGATAATGACCCCTATCGTTTGATCGATGTGATCTAACAAGGACAGTATGATAGTTGTGATTCCTGATATAATTACAACTTCATTGGAACGTTCGATTACAAAACATTCTAGAAACGTGTACTGTTCCAAGAATAAAACTTTATGACTATTGTGTATTGTATCAAAGTACAAATTGCATCCGACATTGTGCATTTTACAGGAGCAGGTTAAATTAAGGAATTAGACAACTCCATTCAACCATAATGTGAGCAATTGAGCAGACGTTTCCATTAGTCATAAAATCAGTTAGAACAGATACAAGCATGTGACCGAAAGTCAAAGAGTGTGCACAGATTAGGGCGAGATATGTGATTGATAATACCTATCACTAGTTATTTATTTATTTAATCTTTATTGCACAAAAGATCAACTTATCGTACAAAAGGCGGATTGAATGCCGTTAGCATTCTCTACCAGTCAACCTTTGGGCAAAGCAGACAAATTATGGGAAGTGCAACAACAATGTATTACATGGGAAATAAAATTCACCTCAAGTGGCCGTCAATAGAATTTGCTAACCATGTAAATTGAAATTGTCTTTCACTATGGCGGTTTGTTTACATAGTTAGCAAATTCCATTGACGGCGACTTTAAATATATTATAAAATAAGTACTAGATGTAGAAACAGCTAACAAATGACGCATGTGCAATCAGCAGCATTTTTCCATTATAAAATCTATAAGTCAGTACTGATTGTGTAGTCAACATTTATTTCGTCTGTGTTACGCTTATAATTAATTATTTTGTATGCTTACGCTTATATAGCGTAAATAATGTGTATACTTACTTCATTTGTTTGACTATAGTACTCTTGCCCGACTCTCCAGCACCTGAAACAATTGAAGCGGTCAATACTGGCAAGTTGGTACACAAACAGACTTTAACATATAATATCAGCTGTTACATTATCATAATAATATCGTTATCTCTTCATACGCCCACATTTGCATTAGTCGACGCTGATCAATTAGTAGATACGGAAACGGCCAAAATAATATACTTCTTTTTAATTTTGTATGTTTTTACAGCATGTTAGACTTTAAATGTTTTTAATATGCTTATGATATACTGGAAAAGGAAAATAATAATTGATTTAGAATTAATTAGATTTACTCTTCGTCTTTAAATACATGTCAGCATCTTTCTACTAGAATTTCTACTAGAAAGCTGCAAGCTATCCTATCAGAAGACGACAATGTATGTAGCACAGTTTGCAAAGGTACCCGAATTTCTATTTGGTAAAGGACTGAGTCTGAGAGGAGATTCGCAAAATCAAATTAAGATTTTGTTGAAATAAATATATAATAGATTACACTATGAAAAAATATAAACAAATTTTGTATTTTTTGACACACTAGTAACGACTACGGGAGTGCCTTACATGCCCGCGTATGTAATGTACGGCCGAGGAAAATAAAGGTTTGGCACATGTCAACTCTATTTGTATGATGTTAAAGTCCAAAAGTGCTAAACATTCCATTTCCTCCACTGTATACATTGTACAATATTACTTAAGTTACGCATCGGACTTATGTTTTTTGCTTTGTCCCATTATTTGCCAGAGTCGGCCGAGATGATCGACCGCCCACTGCAATAAACGCGCAATGATATAAAATCAGTTAATTACCGTACGAATGTAAACTGTAACAGTTCACAATATGCATGTCTCGGTGGTGGGTTAAAAATAGCGGGAGAATAAATAAATAAACGCCGCGCGAGATCCGCGACCCGAGGCCGGGAATTGAGAACACACTAAATTTCCAAATAACAGATATAAGAGCCCATTTAAATATGGACATGTAAACAAATTTTAAAGAAGTGTAAGCTCAGTTTTATACTCAGTTTGTACTATGAAATTTATAGGTATAAATTTAATGAGAGATGACGAGTGTCTTTCTTAATACAAGTTTTACTGTCCTTTTAACACGATGAGTATCAATACTATGTATATCTTTGTCTATTTGATATTTTTACCACCCCATTTTCTTATATTGTAAATTTAGTATGTAGTTGCCACATTACATTTGACCTCAACGTTCCTTTTCGCGCTAACACAAAGATTACAAATGGTATAATGCCGTACTTTTTTAAAAGGCAGTCTTCTTCATACAATTTACTTGTAGATGACTGCCTTTTTAAGAATTACGGCAGTATATAAAGTGTGTTGTAGGTACGACTGATCGAAACGGAAGAAACGACACAATTAGAACATGGCACTGTTATGCTTAGTGCCAATCGCAGAGCATAAACGGAAGGTGACTCCGTGCTCCGTCCGTGGCGACTATATCGATCAGCAGTTTAAAACGAAGCACTCATAAAATACATACGAACCACTTATAGTTAATGAATTCAGTGATAAAACGCAAGCAGTCAACTTAAACCTATAGCCAGGAAGTTGCAAAGATAAAGGAAATAAGTATAGGTAGGTACAGTTACATTCAAACAGCTAGATTGAACTAAAGTCACTTTGAATCAATGCTAAGTGGTCTATATAAGATCAAATGGTAATTGCCGTGACGAAATAACGTGGGTGTCGCAAAACGAGCCCTGTCGAATGCAGGTCCAGGCATCGTGACCCCAGTTGCTGTCAATTGCCACTGGCGGCAGCGGCCGATCTCTGACCCTCGAGATACACATATCACCTACGACACGACTCGTCTCCTGATTTCATACACGACTCGTGCGCTTACTGCCAGTGTATGCACGTGACTATTGCCGAAGTTAAAACTAGTGCAAAATGTTATTGGCAACAAATTTGACGCGTTAAAAAAACTTTACGGCGACAGTAGTGAAAGACATGGCGGGAATCCGGTGACGGCTCGTATCGGCGCCCTGTTAAAAATTCCGACTGAAACACCCATTTTTATTTACATGGATAGAACAGTTCGTGTAAACTTTCACAATAAACACGAGTGAATATCGCAGGTCTGCAGACTATCCTATTTTCAAAGACGCCTCGCCGAATTGCTCAGCGTCCTACCCTACACATAATAAAAAGATTGTTTCTTTATATAAAATCTCATCGTGAGATTCTAAATTAGAATATAAAGTATTTACGCCCGAGACGGAAATAATTTTGCTACCGTGACACATATTGCTTTTTCACACCTTCTATGAGGAAAATTGCAATTCCTCACTTGAGGGCAATAATGACTCTTTCCGAATAGCAGGATCAGGGAGGAAAAGTACAACTTTGATCCCTCATCAAAAAAAGAAAAAAACAACCGACTTGAGAACCTCCTCCTTTTTTGTGAAGTCGGTTAAAAATGAGTTGAATCAAGGCAGGTTGCGTGTACTCCTTGGAGTCCAGGGCTGGTATTCACAACGATAACCGACAACTGGCCTGTGGCGAACCAGTCTAAGCCTGATCTCTAAATGATAAGAATTTCGAAGTTTAGTTTTACGTGGCGGGGCGAGTCGAGACAAATTGTGAATCGCATGAGCTATCGTGCTATCAGTGATAACATCGCGGAGTCGCGTGCTCGAAACACTCGCACCGCCGAGTGCCTGATAAAATATGTAGCTACTACCTAGTTTGCAACGAATGCTCCCAACATGGAACAACTGCCAACAGGTTAAAGGCTCTCGAGTTAATCAATTGAGCTAGACAATTTGTATTTTAAATATCTGTCTAGTCTAGCGCATACTTATTGCGATGTAATGAAGCAAGAGAATTAAGTTTTCATGTCTTCCAGAACGGAGATTAATTTGCTTTTTTTAGTGGTACTCAGTGCCCACTTTTACAATCAAGAATGAACTATTTTTAAAAAGTTTTCTTAAAATTACCTATTAATGGTGGCCCTTCACTTGGCTTTGCGTTCAATGGCCATAGGAAGGAAAAAGATGCAACACGAATATTTGGGCAAATACCGCCAAGTGAAGTGCCAACATAAAGGAAGTAAACCAAACTTAGGTACTACGCTTAGTTATAATGGTTTATGTTATGACAGTGTCACTGTCTCGGCCTTTTTTAGGCTGATGCTAAGTGATGAGTTTACCTAACACTCGGCACGAACTGGACAGGTTGCGTGTAATCAAGGCATAACGTTTTCAATTCACATCTCAACCCGGTCGTGTAAATTAATGACTCAAAAGAATCAATTTACAGACGAATAAGGCGACAACTCCATGGTCAGATAGGCATGCACCAGCCGTCACAACCTCACCCACCTCACCGCCCCTAGTGTAACTTGACCCCGAGGTCCTTTACAACTACGCGTATTCGGAGGTCAGACTTATAATGGTTCTACTGAGAAATGTCGCTAAGCGTTGCGAGTGCCAGCCAGGTGACGTGATACATCAATTAAGTACCAACAGATACCTCTCCTCACATAGTTCTCACATACCGTATCGTGTGTAAGGGCTAAAACCACCCGTATATGTACTGAATATGGCGGTAGATTATACACAAAGCGTAAATACGCGTTCTAACATAGATGTTGGTTGGTCTTGTCAATGTCTGTGTGGTAACGGTTTTTTACATAATTAGTACTTAGTAGGTTAAAACTGTTTCGGGTATTTGAATGTGGCCTATTGCCTAAAATGCTTACGACGATTTTCATAATTATCTAAAATACGCATTTATTTTTATTAATTAGGATGTACTTTATGAAATGAGACCAGTTGCAACGTCAAATGTTATGGTCATATCATATTCAGATATTCCTAGAGAGCATGAAATTGCTCAATAAATAAACAAGTACTGCATATGGGTATAATTGTAATTATTAGAGATGTACAAAAATAGCCTTGTGCGTTCTAAGGAAGAAGGTTCCATTTCAACCATAGATTGGTTATTTCAGTCATGTGTTCAGTGTGTGTCAGGACCTAAATGAGGCTTCTTCCTCTACTCTTTCGATAACCTAAATAATCAAATATGGCAAATGCCTAATGAAACCAGATTTATATTTAAAAAAAACCATGTGATCTATTGGCAGAACAACATTTACGGCCGTATTCATAAACGTCCTACAAGCCTGTTTTAACTAAAATGGCGTTAAAACTCGTTTGTCCTTATCTGTCACTTTGACATTTGTGTTCGTAAGAAAGGGACACGGCACATTTTATTTAGCAGAGGCATTTTAAGTTTTATGAATAAGGGAGTTAATATTTAAAATGCCCACTTTTTTATTCAGACAAAAAACTCATTAATCATTAACTGTTTGGTGCTTTTCATAGCAAAGAAGCATATGACCACAATCATATATCACGAGGTAAATTTATACGAGGTTGAGGAAGTAACAATAAAAACAATTGCCTGTTCTCAATTCGACAAGTTCAGAATCATCCGTTTATGCTTGAATCTGACTGTTAATTTATAGCCCTGATTTTGTAATCTTACGCTAGTAATGTAATAATAATAAATACTTATTGCACCACAATATGCTTATATCCCTAGCATACTTTGATCTATTGTGTGACATGTATATTCTTTAACCTGTTATTGTGTACAATTAATAGTGCTTACATACATACATACAATATGAAAGAAACATCATTTGACGACCGCTTTAGCCTAGTTGGTAGTGACCCTGCCTACAAAGCAGGAGGTCGCGGGTTCGAATCCCGGTAAGGGCATATATTTGTGTGATGAGCACGAATATTTGTTCCTGAGTCATGGATGTTTTCTATGTATTTAAGTATTTATTCATCTATTCAAGTATGTTTACCGTCGTCTAGTACCCATAGTACAAGCTTTGCTTAATTTGGGACTAGGTCGATTTGTGTAAAATTGTCCCGTAATATTTATTATTTATTATCTTCAAAAAATCCACGTTGGTGGCAAACAAGTTTACGGCCCACCTGATGGTAAGCCGTTACCGTAGCCTATGGACGCCAGCAACTCCAGGGGTCTTCTTTAATACTACTATGTCCTTTTTATTTTTGTATGCCTTAGCTTATATCCTTAACCGCAGTAAGCTCGGCCGAATTTCACCTTCCCATACAAACGTAGTTACGCTCTCATTTTAAAACTACGTGTTGGATTGTAACGAAACGTTGCATAGGTAGGCATATCTATGTCTGTAATTAGTATATATGGTTCCAGTTTATAAAACAAACGAAATACAGCAAAAACAAGTTTCGTATGAAAAACTTAAATTCGCTGTATTTTTTTTACTATGGTATCTGAAGCTACATAAACTAATTATAGACCTAGATATACCTCCTGTCATTGTATATGCAAAGTTACGTTACAATCCAACACGTAATTTTAAAATGAGAGCGTAACTACGTTTGTATGGAGAATCGAGCTTACTGCGGAATCTTTAGGTTCTCTGTACTAACAACTTATGGATCAAAATGGTCTGAATAAAAAGTTTTATTTTTATTTAATTTACAGCAGCACAATACAGGACACTCGCTTTTTTATTAGTATTAAAATCAAAGTTTTTGTACCGCCAATTGGCAAAACAGAGAAACTGTAAAAAAAGACCTACACTGTAACTTACTACCTATGTTTACAAAAAACACTTACTCACATTGTAAGTGAAATTAGTATTCACTAATAGACATTCGCCTATACCATGGAAAGAAGTATCACCTCTGAGTTAAATTGAACTTTGAAGCAGATTAATAAAAATAATGAAAAGATAATTAAGTTTTTTTTTTAAGTAAACTATCAAACTGTAGAATAAATAATATTTTTTGTATTTAGATTCATGTATTGAGGTGTGCAATTAAGAGTATTTGTATTGTCTTGTACTCTAATACCCTTGAGTAAAATAATTTGTAAGAGAGATATACTAAAGTTTGACATTATTTGATGTGCTTTGTATTAAATTGATAAGTTATTACTACCTAGTCGGTCCCAAAGTTCTGTCACAAATGAAAATAATGATAAAAACAAAAGTAGCAATCAATTTTTAATAAATTATATACCGATTTAAAGTACATTTAATAAAGAATTAAAATTACTCAAAATTATTCAAAATTACCTCCTTTGTTTTTAATACAGGCCCTTAATCGGTGCGGCCAGTCGTCTATCGCAGCACGCACCATTTTCATATCTATCTCAGTGACTGCTTTTCTTAAAGATGACTTTAGGCTCTCCAAATTTTTATGTGGTTTAGCACAGACCTTCCCCTCTAAGACCTGCCAAATTTTATAGTCCAAAGGATTAAGGTCCGGACTAGAGGAAGGCCAATCTTCGTGTCTTATAAAGTCGATTTTTTGACGGTCAAACCAGGCTTGAGTGGTCTTGGCTTTGTGTGCTGGCGCAGAATCCTGCTGGAACACAAAATTATGTCCCGAAAATAGCGTGTTGGGCAGATCTTTGACAACCTTATCCAAAACTGTCTCTTGGTATACTTTCGCACTGATTTTGACACCTTTTTCGCAAAAATGAACCTCAGTTGGCCCGTAATAAGATACACCCAACCAGACCATCACTGATGATGGATGATGCCCATGTTGCACCCGCGGAACTCTTTTTCCTGCTTCTTCAGAGCTCCTAGCGTACACTCTATCATTCTGTTTATTGTACTTCTCTTCAATATCGAAAATCTTTTCGTCTGTAAAGAGGATATCACGGTGTCGATTTTTCGCGTACCGCTTTAACAACTTCCGGGATCTTTTAAGCCTTATTGTTTTTAGACGGGCATTAAGTAAGTGCCCACGCTTTTTTTTGTATGCTCGTAGACTAAGATCTTCGTTTAAAACCTTTTTGACGGTTTTTCTACTGACACCCATCTGCAAAGCCATCAATTTCTGTTTTCGGACAGGATTTCTTGCTATGCGCGCCTTGATCGCTTTGATCACTG
This sequence comes from Epinotia bilunana, assembly GCA_947049275.1. Lineage (NCBI taxonomy): Eukaryota > Metazoa > Arthropoda > Insecta > Lepidoptera > Tortricidae > Epinotia > Epinotia bilunana. The sequence continues at coordinate 9,895,713 of OX346269.1, read as the reverse complement.
CTGGTGTTCGTACGGAGCGAGGCCGGCCAATTCTTTTCTTGTCCTCAACACTGGAGACTTCATTGTACCTATCAATAGTACGGTACACAAACCTAAGCGTTATTTTTCAATTTTTGAGCAACTTGAAAATCGTACTTGGCGAGTGCCCACAGCGGTGCAATGCTAAAACAGCTATTCGGTTTTCTTTCAATGTCCACTCCATCGTGAGAAATTGCAACGAATGACTGTTTTTTGTTTTAAAATAATTGTCAAACATTCAAAAATGGAATGCAATAAAATTTTCTTAAAATCATCTTCTAAATTTAAAAATAATATGCCAGTGACAGAACTTTGGGACCGACTACGTATAGCAACATCACCATGAGGTGTCGGGTTAGAATAGCACCACCAATATTGTTGACCTGAAGTTGACTCTGGGAACAGGGTTGTAGTATGTTAACAACCTATCAATACAATATGATTGACCACCTTTAAGCCTAAAATCGCTAAAAGTGGCACTGAAAATCAATTGCATTCATTCTACCTATCCCTTTATGGATTACTCATTACAGGATTGACTATAATGTAATGTATTACAGAGAAGGCCATGTATTAAATGATTGAATGAAACAGTGAATAATATGTACATACACACTTATCAATTCCAAGTGCCAACATGGATTACTGAATCCATGAGGATGTACTCATAGTTGGTGTTGGATGCCGGAGATCCATACTAGCTTATTTATTATAGACTTTCTCTAAGCCTCTCTTCGTATTGCCCGACTTATTATCCATTTAAAAAAAAAACTTTTTCCGTATCTTTTGCTATTAAAACAAGGATCTGATGCAGGACAATTATATCACTGGATTTTCGGAAATTGAACTGTCAATTAATGTTACAAAGTAAAGTAAAAGTTAAGTAAAGTAAAATTTGATTACCAGAAAGATTCAGTACAAAAAATGCAAAGGCGATGACCCCACACTAGGCTAGGCCTGTATCGTGGAAGTCAAACGTAAACCAAACACATAGAATCGACCAAATAAAATAAAAATTCAATGTCTGATCCGTGAAAAAGGTAGTAGTTTATTTTAAATATAGGATAGTTTATTGTATGGAATGTGAATAATAAGTTCCAGTATCACCATATTTAGAGTTGGGGCATAGATTGAGTGTTTTATTATACTAATGATTTTTATTCAATACATATTTTCTACAACCTGCTCATAACAACACAAAACAGAATGGATTTTAATTAAACTTTCCAATACCATCAGAATAACATCTCTAGGCTATAATGTATGCAAATTTGTAATTGTGGGCAGAAGCTGGTCTGTCATAATCATAAGGTGGAATACAAAACGACTAAATAGAATAATTAGAAGAAATGGGCCCAGAATGTAGTAGATTTATGTCTGTAATTTTTTTTAAACAAGAAATAACCTTGAACTGCTAAATAGACAATGATTATAAAACTATAAATATTGACTTTGCAATAGAAGTATGGTATAATAGAATGGCAGAGTGCTCCAACAAATTGTTGTAGATGTGGACACGCTGGACAAAAGCACCAATTTTTTTTCAGCCACTTATTAGGTCCATAGCTTTAAGTTTTTGATAGGAACCAACTCCTCCGTCGTCAGATTATTAATATCTCGAGCCCTAAAGCACTTAGAATCACAACCTTGGTGTCTAAATATACATATTTGGGATCAGGGAATTCAAGTAGATAAGTATTTTACCGATATAACACTGCATATACATGTAAACATATTTGTTCTTAGCGTTTGTTTAAGTTATGTTAAAAAAACAATTATTAATGTTGTTATATTTTAATTACTTGCTATTATAGAGGGTATAGTAATACATAACCTGCGGAAATTTCAAGTCTCTACATATTACGGTTCTAGAGATATACAGATTGTTATGGGTGGGCAAAAAACGCCATAAAATTACTTTTAATGTATGAGAGCACTGTTTAATATTTAATTAAATTTAATTTAATTGCTGATACACATTTGATTTCCATTTGATATCCTTTGAGAACCCGACTCCTCTAAAAAATATCTAGTTGAATTCCTTGACCCCAAATATGTATATTTAGACATTAAGTTTGTGATTCTATGTTATTTAGAACTCGAGATATTAATGATAAAATGACCGCCATCGCCATTAAGTCCAGCGTGTCCACAGTATCACCTGAAACTGCCCTACTATAATAAGCAGGGTCCCCCTCACTTAACCTAATATGGTTAGTGCTAATTTAATTACACCTACCAACATTTGCTATAATTTTCATTAGCCCAAATATCCAGATAAAAAATCTTGTATGGCATAATTATTTGCTGGGCCTAATTTCATGCCTCCTAATCTTTCCTTATAATCTTTCCTTATAATAAACATCAAATATGTTGTTACGTACTAAGCCTAATGATTATGTGATTACAATGTCTAATGAACACTACACCTAATTTCGTCACACCCATCTGTCACTTGACATATTAACTTTTGCTCTAATGTTTCACAAGAGCTAATGCATTTTTCTTCGAAACAGTGAACTTTTCGGGTTATCTTTGAATACCATCAATTTCTATTATCAAAAATACCTCTGGACATTGGATTGCCGACCTATTCTAATCTAAGGCAGGTCGGTGTAGGTACGAAGAAGAGCGAAGCGAGGAGGAGTGTTAGGTAGAACTGCGGCTTTGTGATTTTAGAGACATATTATAATAATGTGAAGTCATTATTAGGCATTGAAATATTAGACCTAGGAAAAAATTGGTTATATAAAATTAGTTTTAGTGAGAATTTGGTCATGAGAAATTAGACCTTATGAAAATTCGGGATACTGTCATTAGGGCTAATTATTAGGAAAAATGAAAATTCGGGTTTGAAATTTTAGGGTTCACAACATTAGGGCTAGTGAAATTAGTTATGAAATTCTTAGGGCTACCGGAGGGGAACCATAATAGGTAAGCAAGGGGAATTCCAAACTTCATTCCCAGAGTTATTATTGTGCAAAGTTCTTGAGGTAATCATTATTAGTAATGACAGAATTTATAATAAATGCAGTGAACTTATGGTTGCATTTTAGATCTCAGATGTATGGTCATCAACATCATGTGATTTGACATGTAAACTTGTATTGAGGCTTACACTGCCTAAACTGTTAAGATTTAATTTGTATTCCAGGACTTGACTAAATGTTGTTTTTCACTTTGAGACAAATTGGAGAAGGAATGTTATCAATGCTGTTATAAAAATACTATAGGAATTCAATACGATTTTGTTATTGCAGTACAATTATTGTTTTACTGAAACTAAACTGGCTCACTAGCTTGTTTTTATTTTAATCATGTTTTAAGCATCACTACATAGAGCTTAAAACGATCGAGGAACTAAGGAAAATGAATTATATGAACTATTCCTAAACGCCAAATTAGTAGCCACTTTCAATTGTATACGGAACCAATACATGCATACCAGCATATTGATGAGTGTAGAGAGAAAGCCGGCAAACTGTAGCATCATGCTCCTGCATCAAAAGAACATTATTACCGCTAAAACAACCCGGGAATGCGAACTTTTCGAGATTCCATTTACATAACGTAGTGGCCGATACGTAAATCATAACTCGGCGTCGCGGCCGACGCAAGTTCATGGGTGCGGCCATGTGCCTTTAAACTAAAACGAGCTTTATGTACCTAACAAAAGCAGCTTGATATCCTTGGAAGCCTGGATGCCATCCTCCTTTAGGTTCCTCTCGATTTGTCGGCTGCGAGCGGCAGCCGCTCGCTCCTCGGCCGACTGGGCGCATCCCATGTCGGCAGCTGTTCTCGTGCCTTGGCGCCTGGCCGCCGGCCGCCGCGAGCCGGGCGCGCTCTCACCGCTCCCTCTGCATGCGCTCCGCACGCCGCCTGCCACTCCGGCCCCACCAGAGACACCCTACGCGATGATAACTGCAGTTTTCTACTCGGAGATACTTAACACACAGTAACCTAACTTAACACTTATCACCCAATCCTAGTCGTACACACTTTCAACGAACGAACTGAACACCAGCGAGATTGTCTTTGATCAACGATAGTACCGACACTGAAAACGCGTAACGGTAGCCCGAACTTTAATTGATTACGAATCCGTTTAAAATATGAGATAATGGCGGCCGGATGACAAGCTACCTCCGCTCCGTGACGGCGACCGCGCCCCGCTCGACTGACGTTCGGGTGCGTTCGGTTCTCGTCGTTTGGGCTCGCTCACACATGCGTGAAGGTAAATTCGACTGGAAATGAAACAGCACGACTAGTTATAGCAATGCGCTCAAATAATATTATTGAAACATTAATTAGGAATATATAATCTATAAAAGGTATGAAATAAATAATACAAAAAAAAAATATTGAACGGATTAAAGCGCAATTTATTGAGCGCATTTGATTAAACCGGTGTCAACAAACAATTTTATTCTGCGCGCAAAATAACGGCTACCTATTCCTATTCCTAATGTTCCTAGCCAGCACGTCTACCGTGGGACGGCCCCGACATACTCTCGACTTTTCTCGCACTATATATACCTCTTGTTCTAATAAAAGAGAGACGGATAGTGCGAGAAAAATCGAGAGAGCTCGCGCGCCGTCGCGTGATAGCCGTGCTGATATACCCTCAAAGTTCAATCATAAAAGTAAATTAATTATTAATCAATAGATTTGTCAACGATATGAATTGATATTTATAAATACTTGCAAAATTAAGAAAAAATAAGGTGAATTTAGGATGGTTTGCAAAAAATTTGTACATAGTTCTTAATCTAATCTAAGTACGCTTTAACTTTTTTCTATTATGTAACGGCAATTACCCATATATTTTATATGGTTAATTTTCGTTAAACAAAGGAAAAAGTTAAAGTATAGATTAGATTAAGGCCCTTAACTATGTAATTTTTTTTTGCAATCCAACCTTTATCCGACGATAGCTTGCGTCCTGCGAGTGCTTTGTTTTGTTATAAACACGTTTTGCGCACTCCACTGCACGGCTAGCACGCGACGGCGCGCGAGCTCTCTCGATTTTTCTCGCACTATCCGTCTCTCTCTTATTAGAACACTTAGAAGAAGAGGTGTAGTGCGATAAAAATCGAGAGTATGTCGCGGCCGTCGTGTGCTAGACGTGCTGATGATTGATGCATTAGGACTTCCGTGCCTTGGAATGCAATTTAATCCTTTGAATGCATGTTGTTGTCTATGAGAACAGTAGTTTTGAGTTAGAGGCTTTCGGGTGGATTGATAACTTCAAGTAGGTACCTATAGTCTACGAGATTTGGGACAGCACGTCTAGCACACGACGGCCGCGACATACTCTCGATTTTTATCGCACTACACCTCTTCTTTTTTTTTTAATATAATTATTGTACAAACCTAATGTAAGAAGAAATATGAATAAAGAGATAATAATAATAAAAAAGTGAAAAAAGGAAAATATCAATATCAATGTCTATGTGTGTGTGTTTTGTTTTGTTTTTATTTTTATTGATTTATTGTTTTTTTATTTATTTTGTACTTTTCCCGCATATGGCATGCGCGCGCACTGTCCCATAAACACATATACATGTAGCATTTTTGCGACGCGATTATCGCACGACAAAAAATCGTAGTGCGCGCTTGGCCTAAAAAGATTGCCCGTTTACCAAACCCGAGATTTAACCTCGAAATCAGCTGTCATAATCTCCATATAGACCATATAACCTGCAGAAAATCATTCGTAATGAAACTACAATAGCCTCTTTGCAAACTCGCCACCTGTTGCAGTTCATTCTTATTCTTCATTTCACCCATCACAACAACCATCACTCATCATTTATACACAGAATTACTTATTCCATTAGAAATCCTTTACCATACAGTAATCGCGTATTCAGACGCCCGTATCCTTCGCGGGGACTGCTTACTGGTAAAATCAAGTGACAATACAAATGTATCTGAATCTGCCCCCCTAGCACAGCCTAGGGGGCTAGTACGCAAAGTTTTATGTCGGACATAAAGCTTTCGTCCCGTTCTGGCAAATATGCGAGTGCAAGAAGGACGAATGCTTTACGTCGGACATAAAACTTAGTGTGCTAGGGGGGCTAGCCCCCCTAAAACCTAGTGTGCTAGGGGGGCAGATATGTCTATAATAATAATGTTTATTGACAAAAATACATTTTTTACAACTAAAAAAAGTACCTAGTGGACCCCAAACTAGGCAAAGCCTGTACCTTGGGACCGGTCTAAATGGTGAACCCGCGAATAAAATTTAATTTAAAAACTACATTCTCGTTTTTTTCAATTTTATTATGACTGAAGTAAATTAAGACTTTAATCCTATTTAATGCATTCGTTATATAATGCACCTATGCTTTTTCAGTCGAGTACCACGTTTAGGCCACGAAGCTTGCTGAGTGGCCTAATTAAGGTACGAGACTTAAAAAGCTACCTAATTATATAACTATTGTATACAATACTTTTTCTACGAGTCAACTGAGCTATAACCACGAACTTCGAAAGTCGAAGTTCGGGTATTTCCATATCTATCGCACTTGCATTACTCGAGTGACAGGGATGCATGTATACGAACTTCAAGTTTCAATTTTCGTGGTAGCGTCGCTGAACTAATTAAACATAATTGGTATCTATTGAAAATCTAAAGCCTGCTGTACACACTGGGCCAACGTTGGCGCGTGAGCAGAATGTAGCTATGCGTTAGAGGGAGAGGGCTATAATTCGATCTTTCGTTTACATAGCTGCATCCTGCTCACGCGCCAACGTTGGCCCAATGTGTACAGCCGGCATAAGCCCTGCTGAAACGAAGCGCAGCCCTTATCCTTATTCCGAGGCGCAGCCAACGACTTAGTATTCGGTGATGTCTTTTCTTCTGTAGGCAAGACGACGTTCTATTGGTCAAATTCATTATTGTTCAGTGATTGGTCGAATTCATTTTAGATGTCTAAACAGTTGTAAACATGGACCTATAATACCCTTTTTTTTTCCTACCTCTTTCTGAGTTGGGCCCTCAACTAATTGCCATTATTGCCAATATTACTAAGCACGGCCCAACTGGCCTGTGCATGCGCGGCATAAGGCCAACGCTTAAAAACACAACATGGCTAACATAAAAGAAAACCTTATGCTACATTTACACGCTTACGGTGGCTTGGCAAGCGTCCGCAAGCTCCAAACCTTCACAAACGCTTGGATGGCATTTACACGCCTTGCGAGTGCGTTAGTGTGGTCCGAATAGGCAAGCATGACCGACGTGGAAGTTGTATTGGCTATTGCGATCGGCTCGCTTTGGTATGCCTCGAGAAAGCCAAGGTTTGGTCGATTGACCATACAGCACTCATGGTCGATACGTCTAGGCAGTAAAGAACGACTTCTGTCTAGTCACCGACTGACTAAGTCCTCCAAGACAACAAAATATGCACGTGATAGGTCCCAAGGTGTATAACAAACTACCTGAAGATATTACGATCGAAGAGTGTGAGAGACACACCTTCAAAAATAAATTAAAAAAATGATTATTTGGACATGCCTTTTATAATTTGATGATAATAATAATTGAATAATATTTATAAACATTTCTTAAATTTAAATAATAATATACGCAATTGTGATTCTAATAATGTGACATGTAATATTTATATAATAATATTATGAATGAGTATGAGTATGAGTACGCGGTTATATAAACACGTCGCAAGCGCTTACCCAAGCTTCCTTTGATCTGTGTTCAAAAACCGACACTAGTCCGGATCGGGCCAAGCTCTCGCAAGCTCACGCAAGCCAAGCCAAACACCCCGTTTACACGCTTGCGCTTGTGGAGGCTTGGCCAAGCCACCGCAAGCGTGTAAACGCACCATCAAACTATAACTTAAACTACTCGTTGAGTATCATAGGTCCATGGTTGTAAAAAGTTGAGTTGGGAGCTCCATAGATAAAAGTATGTGATTATAGTTTGGTGTACGATGTCTTAATTCAAACATTAATTATTTCGAAAGCTTATTATAGCACACAAGACTACATGAATGATAAAACTCCATTGAACGATTTGTATTTAATGGCCGCTCCATACAATGGGCCATCCTGACCCATCATACAGGACGCAACTATGCGTTAAAAAGAGTAAGACAGATTTATGTCTCGTTCTACCGCATAGCCGCGTCCTGTATGGAGCGGCCATAATAAATTACGCAAAAAAAATTTGCTGATGATTTGAAAGTGCTTGTTACTAGGCCTACCCTCAATCGGGCGTATTAGGGATGGCGTGGGGAATAGGGACGAAAACCGGGAATGACATTTACCCGATAATTTCTCAAAAACTACTACTTGGAAATTTTATCGGGTTATTTAAAATAATAGTAGAATAGTTGGATTCAGTAAGGGCAACACTGGAAGGGCATGAAGTTGGTGCTAGATTGTCAAACTAACCGTTTGAATTTGGGTCTCGGTGACGGCAGTTTTTTTGCTCTGCAAAACTTTCTTAATAAGGAGTAATAAGTTGAAATCGGGACGCTAAGGGGTGTACAGGGACGGGGCTGCCAAAACCATTGTCTCGTTTTGGTACAATTACGTACATTCAGAGCTAGTAAGCACCTACATAAGCTCCTCTACCTACTTATTTGCCAGCTTATTATATTTGTGACAGCGCTAGCCATGTTTCCCTATTGGGACCCTTATTCGCCTGTATTGACCCCTTATCCAGTATGAATAGGGACGGCCTGTTTTGTTTAAAAAAAGGTTTAAATTTATTTTTTTACGAAAAATATTATTTATTATGAGTGGGTTCTGAAACACAAGATAAAAGTTTTAAAACCTTAACTGTGTAAGCGCTTATGGAAATATTCCGCTATAATCACGTTCAAAGTTCAAAATTGTACCTAATCACCCCGGTTGATGGTACTTGAATAAAGATCATTTTGAGTTTGTTTAAGGTCGACGAATATAAAAAACACTTTTTAATAGGCCGTTTATTTTTAACCCCCGACGCAAAGAGGGGTGTTATAAGTTTAACGTGTCTGTGTGTCCGTGTATATGTGTATCTGTGTATCTGTCTGTGGTATCGTAGCTCCCAAACGGATGGACCGATTTGAATGCGGTTGTTTTTATTCGAAAGATGATGTTATCCTGAGTGTTCTTAGCAATGTTTCATGAAAATCCGTTTAGTCGTTTTTGAGATATTGGACTGAAATGAAAACGTCGGGGGTTTTTCAACTTTTCTAAGTTGTAGTTATTACTCAAGTTAAGTGGTCAGCGATGTTGTAGCCTAAAATTTCACTAATTCACATCAAAATTGTGTTTATTGGCATCAGTCCAAAGCAACATATTAGTAATCTTGATCTGTTTTTTTTTTTTTGTTTCATTTTTTTTTTTTTGTGAGCGTTCAGTTTATAATCAAGTAGGGATAAACGGAGTTTACAAGAATGTTCGTTACTTACCAATGAATAAGTACCCATCTCTCAAGATCCATTGTCCCATCCATGCTTATCCTTATTCCGAGGTCCCATCACATCACTAAACAAGTCTCTGTTTCGTTACATGCATATTACGTTTAGTTTTGAATGGTATTCATTTGATAATAAAAATCTGGTTGGTTAAATTGATTTCGTACAACATAGGCCTTTATGTTCAAATATTTTCCGGCAGTCATATTCAGGCTGCAACTAAAATATTTCACTCCGATATATTTAGACCGCAGCAACTTTTTTTGAGTAAAACGAAACGATGCGTCAAGTGTCACCCGCACCAAGCTATTACATATACTATCTATAAGCTAATATATATACATTAAGTTTATTGAACGAGCGAGCGTAGCGAACGAATTTCTCCGTGTCAGCTTGGCTAAAAAATATTTTCTATATCCGGAGATTCACCTCTACCTACAGATCGCATTTTTTAACCGATTTTGTGAACAGCACGGCTATCATGATGCCGCGTTCACATGCACTCCGTGCAGCCTGGCAATCAGCTTGGCATGCAGCCCGGCAAGCAGCCCGTGCACTTCTGCGGCCCAAGCAGGCTGTTCACACGCTCGCGGGCGTGCTTGTCATGCAAACATGGGAGTTTTTTTTATCTTTGGAATATTTATTCTAGGGGTCTCATATTGTTGGGTCCCACTGGTAACCCGCCAGAAAGAGCAAAATTTCTTTCTTTGACCATATTTAATCTTCCGACATGTTTACTAATGGACGCGAGCGTGTGAACAGCTGCACAAGCACGAGCACATTCACCCTTGATCTTTGTCAAAAAACCGACAGTTGTCGTCCCGATCGGCGACATTCACGCGCACGGGCACGGGCGCGTGCACATTCAGGCTGTTCCACGGCTGTTCACACGCTCGCGTCCGTGCCCGTGCACGTGAATGTCGCTTTGAACGCGAGCATGTGAACGCGGCATGAGACGGCGGGCGAGCTCTCTCGATTTTTCTCGCACTATCCGCCTCTCTCTTTATTAGAAAACTTATAAAGAGAGGTATAGTGCAAGAACAATCGAGACAGCTCGCGCGTCGTCTTATGATAGACGTACTGGTTCAATAATATTTTTTTTCGTCTATTCAGTATTTCTAAATAAAAAAAATCGGCCAAGTGCGTGTCAGGCCACGCGCAGTGTAGGGTTCCGTAGTTGCCTGTCTGTCTTAGTTACATCGACGTGCGGTGCGGTTGCGTCAGCCGAATTTGCACGAAAATTGGCCTTTCCAAGTACACATTCAGTTGGTCGACTATTACTCGGTAACTACTTATGCCTACTTGTCCGTGATAGTTTTCCTTTTAAATTCATTATATGTACTACTACCACGATTTTTTTAACATCCCTGGGGTAGTAGCCGTTCAGCCGGCAGGGGGAAGGACACATGACTCGAATAAAAATTAGGGCTTTAAAGCCCAATATCTCGCCAACTAATCACTGATTTAAAAGTTCGTTTCAGGAAACCCATAATATTTTTGAACGAGCTATCCAACAATACCCCACACCATGGGTTTAACAAGAATAAAAATACATACCCGCTTTAGGTGTAGGGGGTACCATAAAAAACACAAGATTTTATTGTACTGTTTTGTTGACGTGATTGTTTTATGTACCCATGCCGAATTACAGTTTTCTAGTAGTAATGGTTACTGAGCTAAGCCGAGGAAGGACAGACGGACATGGCGAAACTATAAGGGTTCCTTGTTGTCTACGGAACCCTAAAAACCGGTCAAGTGCGAGTCTGACTCGCGCACCGAGGGTTCCGTACTAACGTTCATACACCATACCCGTCACGTCACGTCACGACCCCATTCATTCTTGAACAATCTTACAGCTTTAGTAGAAGTTACTGTACAGCGCCATTTGCATTTTGGTACTAATAACTTGCAACCTAGTATGTTATGTTAGTTTATCAGCGATATTTTTTTATCACGTGTACCGATTTTGAAGACATAAAATAATATACAAAAGTAATTTTATTAAGTACAAACTTAGGGAAGAAATGTTTTTGATAAATAAAAAAAAATACGCTAGATAGAGGTATTGTATTGTTTTATTTTTCCTGTGCTATTTTATTTATATTACTCTTAATCACCTCTTAATCACTATATTTACCTAAATGGACACATTTGGTATCAGGCGAGTCGTATGCTGTATTTAAGTTTTTTTTATCTACTTATATAAGAATGTTTATGGTCGTCTAGTGTATAGTAGTTTTGCTTAGTTTGGGACTAGGTCGATTTGTGTACATTATTGAAATAAGTACTAGTTAACTGTCGATTAAATCCTAATCAGTATCTCAATTAAGTAACTGTTAGCTACAGTGACCTTGATCGTAAAACACTTTCCAGGTTTTTCCTGCAATCGTTCTACAATAATCTGAGCGTCGCATTACATAGTGTAATCCTCACCAGCACAGTTGAGGTTGACACTTGAGATTCTGAGGATCAATAAATAATAGATAACCTGTTGATGTGGTTAACGTAGGAAGCTTCCTATATTGACGGACATACCAAGATAAAATTGTATAAGTAGCTAATAGGTAGGTAGGCTAATAATAATAGGTAGTTAAATATCAGACCGTACTATCTAACGTAGGTAACGTAGGTTCGATTAGATAATAAAGAAAATACCTAGGTACCTCAGATGTCTAATATATTATTCAGATGTTTACCGCAATAATTCTGCATTGATAAGTTCCACCGTTCCAAAGGAAATTAAGTACCCTAACTATTTCCTAATGATAAGCGCAAGCCAAAATGTTTCTGTTAAAGATTATTTGTGTTTCATCTCTTTCAAGAGAAAGTACGGAAACACAAAAGAAATACAGGGCCCGTGCGAGCTATGTGCAAGTTAATTGTCAGTATCAAAAGTATAATCACTAAGTCAATAAGTAATGAATACTTGTCATCGTGCATCTGAGGATTCCAAGCATGCCGGCGAGAGCACCGCAGTCAATATCGGCGTGCGCGCGCAAGGAAATCTAGAGAAGGACAGAGAACCAACCCAGCAGCAGCAGCTTGATGTCCTTCGCAGCTTGGACGCCATCTTCCTTGAGATTCTTCTCGATGAGCTTGCTGCGCTGGATCGCGGCGCGCTCCTCGGCGGACGAGGCGCAACCCATGGCGATTGCGCGCACGGCCTGGCTCGCTACGCGCGGCAGCGCCGTGCTCCTCGCATGCTCGCGGCCCGTCGTCGCGCGCAGTTACGCCGCGCGCACGCGCTCGTTCGCGCACGCGTGCAGGCTCCGGCTCGAGGATCGCGCTTCAGCGCCCCGCGTATACGCTTGACGTATCGCTGGGTTGTCAACTCGGAGGAAGAAGCGAGGTGGCGCCGCGGCGTGGGCCCGCGAACGAATGACGGGTCGCGCAGCCCAGCCGCGCCGGCTGCTCTGCGCACGCCCGCCGCCTCGCCGGCCGTGGCCACCCGGTGCCTCCCTGACACACTAATTACACTCCACGTAGTCCACGTCAACCTTGTAATACCTATCACTCGCGTCTCTCCCGCATTCAGAAACTAAAGGCATGCAATCGCGTGCAGTTGATAACTAGATCGATAGATGATTAAAGCTAAATTATACGTTCCATCAAACTTTTTAGTCACTTACTAATTGGTTAGGGGAATTATTTATCTACCTACTTTAATAATAACTAAGCAATTCGACGATGGTCGGCGACAAGCACAATAGTAACTACAAGTTGAACAAATTTTGCACCTACGAATTATTATGCCGTGATAATACTGATAAATCTGATAATACCTAACGTAGATCAATATATATTCAAATGATCAGCATACCCTAATGTAGGCGTTAATTCGAGAGTATCAACTTCTATCCGATACAATACGAATGATTAATGGGATTATCATCATCGTTCTTCTAGCCTTATCTAGTCGGGTTCAGCTACCTAATCTCTGTGTAGTTATTAGTTGTTGTAAACGATTCCATCTATTCTTGGCACCTAGAGAACTGGACCATAATAGTGTGATAGCCATTTAACAGTAAAATCCATTGGCACTGGCAGGGCCTTCTCTGTAATCTGCCCAAAGCACAGTAACACTGAGGGCCTATCGCGAAACGAAAACGAACTTCGTTCGACTATCTCCGTCTCTGTCGCACTTGCTAGCGCGAGCGACAGAGAGGGAGATACACGAACCTTCGTGTCGCGATAGCACCGCTGGAGAGTTAAGCCTGCATCACACTGGCGCGGCCTGGCCGCGGCGGACTATAGTAAAATTGTCATTAGCTGTCAAATTTACTATTGTCCGCCACTTGGAATAAGGATAGTCCGCCACCGCAGGCCGCGCCAGTGTGTTGCAGGCCTTATGTGGCTATACACTTAACTAACGGTCTTATTCATAAAAAGTTAAAAGTGCTATAGCGAGCCTATAGCCTATTTATCTCCATTTTAAGGAGAAAAATGGCCGCCAAATTGAAAACAGCTCATGTTGACGGCATGTATTCGAGCAAGCTCGCAATACGATTTTGAACGTATTTACTTTATAAAAGTTGTTTTATTATATTAGCTAATAGTTTTTTTTTTATGTCTAATGAATTTACCAGATAAATAAGTAATTTACGTCAAACCAAGTTAACGATTGGAAAAATGGCGGGAAATATTGCTTTATGAAGTTATCAGTGACAGCGGGTGAATGAACCGTTCGTGTTTCGAATTCGTTACATATTTTATACAATTGCAAACTTAGATTTATTATACATACATTTTATCAATTTGTACATACCAACATATTATTATTTAATCACGGTACCTAAGGAGTTTTGTACATACGTATTTTTAATTTAGTAAGTACGTCATAGTTCCAGTTCTCGCACCTCGTCCGTGCTTCATGGGTAAGTATTTTACTTATTTATTATTATAATTATTAGTAGTAGTATCAACTAGCCACGTAGGTACTGAAACAAATATGAATAAGTATCATAACTGAGTTTTTGTGACAGGACTTTATATCTTACATACTTAATATGAATTATTAATTTGTGTTTTAGTTCGAAATGCAAGCAATTGCATCAATTCGGGCGGCTGACGTTGTGGATCAGCTTCCACAACCCAGGCGTCGGAAAAAATATTATAAGAGGGCCAGCCCTATAGATGAACTGCCGGACGTTGAATTTAAAAGGCGGTACCGTTTTTGCAAAGCCACTATTCCCTACTAGTAGACCTAGTGAGAGCGGACCTTCAAAAAGACCGAAGAGGTGGTGGCCTGACACCAGAACTGCAGGTGCTCACGGCGATCAGGCGTTGGGGGCGCAAGGAAGTAAGCAATGTTGCTTTTCATTAGCTAAACTAAAACGTATTTAAACTGCGATCATAATTGAATAAAACATAGGTTGGTTGTTATTAAACTATGTTTTTTAGGTGCAAGATGATGCTGCAGCGCTACACGGGCTCTCACAGCCAACTGTGTGCAAGGTGTGCGCCTCAGTAGCCCGTGCACTCACCAAGCACGCCGGTTGATACATAAAAATGCCTTGCACAGCGGCCGAGCAAGAGGAGACGTGCAGGCGTGTTTTCTCGAGGGTGCCGTTTCCCACCATTATCAGGTGCATAGACTGCACCCATATTAAAATAAAAAAGAATGGCGGCAATATAGCGCAATATTACATGAACTAAAAGGGGTTTTATTGAGAGTGGAGAGTTTAGAGGCATAAGACTGTTTAGGGACTCTGGATACAAGCTCGAGCCCTACCTGTTCACTCCGCTGCTGAGGCCTCAAAACCGATCCGAAGAGTGTTACAACACAGCCCACATCGCAACCCGCAACACCGTGAGGGCGTTTCGGAGTCTGGAAACAGTGCTTCCGGTGTCTTCTACAGGGGATGTCAGTGAAGCTAAGCAATGTCAAAACGACAATTTCCATAAAGCAAGAAGACCCACTCCCAGGTATGTTTTTGCAATTATATTATTTTATACTTACACCGGGGCTAGTACGCTAAGTTTTATGTCGGACATAAAGCATTCGTCCCATTCTGCCAAATATGCGAGTGCAAGAGGGACGAATGCTTTACGTCGGACATAAAACCTAGTGTGCTAGGGGGGATGTGGGGCTAGTAAGCTAACTTTTATGTGATGCATCTTGTATACCATACTGACCTGATACATCTAATGGAATGGATCTTCTAATATAGACCTGGTGACGACATATTACAGATTTTATATTTTTAGATGAAGATGGTGAAGAACAAGATATTCCTGATGTTGAAACATATGAAGTCCAAGCGACGAGCTGGGTCGCCAACGCTGCATATCTTCGTGCTTTTATTAATTGCCACTTCTAATAAAAAAAAGGTAGGTACCAAATTACATGGCACTAAGGAGGTTGTCTCACTAGTTGGTATCTAACACCTATATTATACATGGACAAGGAATATCTAAGTTAGCCCTAGAAGAAATAAAAGTCAATGATAACTAAATATACAAAAAAAAACTTTATTGAATACTTCTATCAATAATCAGTAACTAGTAATTACTAGCTTCCTAATAAAAGCATGTAGTATTGTTATATCTGTTATAATAAAAATAAGCCACAATGCACATATTAATATTATTAAGTAACCAACCAGGTAAATTAAACTAACAAGTAAATAGGGTCAATCAATAGGGTATTTTACAACAGCGAAAATAAATTGTTTTTTCATTTGCAACAGATAAACATTACGAAAATACTCGGAAAGTAGCCTTTAATTTTTAGATTTTTAAATTCATAAAAACACTAACAGTACTTACTGCGAAACGTCCTTAGGACTCCTTAGTCCTAAGGACGTTTTCTGATAGTGACGTCACAAGTAATCCCTACCAATTTCATACAATCATAGTGTTTTTGTCATTTTATAAAAAGAAGCTGATTTGACTTTTGTTAAATACTGTGTTATGATTTTATTGGGATTGGGACATCATCATCATCAAATGGAGAATGAACACAGCAGGCCCCCTAGCACACTAGGTTTTATGTCCGACGTAAAGCATTCTTCCCTCTTGCACTCGCATATTTGCCAGAATGGGATGAATGCTTTATGTCCGACATAAAACTTAGCGTACTAGCTAGCCCCCCTGATGGGAGTAGAAACTTATTTTTAGTTTCATTCTTTTCTCAAAGTACACTATTTTGGTGATGTAGTTCTTCTTTTTTGCGTCTTTGTTGTTCATTCTCCATTTGAATTTGATGGAGTTCAGTGCGTCATTTTATTTCTGTAGCCGCAATATTGGCCGCTGGCTGTTCCACAGGGGCCACTGACTTTTGGATCTGAAATAGAAAACATAATAAAATTAAATATAAATAACATTAGAAGAGCTTGTTAGTATTTTAAACTCAAATGTAATTTTATATTGTAATAAATAAATACCTTTCTCTTCCTTCCTCTAGGTGTTGCTTGAGGAGCTCTCCGGGCTTCTGGGACTTCTGGCACTTCCACTAAATCAGGAGCTATTTCGTTCTGAAAAGATAAAATATCATTTTAAATTACAGTTTGATATTGATTTCATTTTGATTTATTTGAGAAGTTTGAGGATAATTATATAGCTTATGTCAATTCCAATCAGTAGATAACAAGACTGGCTGCCCATAAATACTTGTTACACACTCTTCCTAAAAAGATTAGCAACCATTTGGCTTAACTAGCCAAAAACTAAATTGTCTAATTTTTAGACATAATTTAGGCGGCAGATTAAAAACGACATATTTAGAATAGCATTTAGGCAGCTAAGTAAGTTGTATAGACCGCCTAAAATAAGAAACGTCAGATTCAAATTAGCGCTGTCATTTGATTATGACAGCTGCTCATAGAATAGCAAAGTGTTTTAGCCACTCGGGCAAAACAGTCAAGTCAAACAGTAAATTGAGACAGGCACACAACTCCACCACAACAAAGTATATTCTTCAGACCTACTGACCTGTGCTCAAACCAGCTTGACTGACTTGTGGCAAAACTTGTGGGATGCATCCAAACTTCATACAGGACGCTATTACGGTGGCATTCAACCCTTGATTCGCTGCAAACCATGGTTTTTTAAATTCCGGAGTGCCCCCAAGTGGGCTACATCAACCATCTGCCACTTACGACTCGGTCATAACTGCACTCCGGTGTTCCTCGCCAAGATCAGGGTGCGGGATAACTCTTAGTGTGAATGTGGGCTCAATGAAGGTTCGTTGGATCACATATTTTTCAACTGTCCTAGGTTTAGTTACTCAATGTACGACGTATTACCAAAGAAAATCCCACGTCCTATACATTTCTACTCTCTTCTTTGTTCAATGGACTCTCTCATAACTGCTATTCTTTTGAAATATATTCAAGTACACAACATTAGACTTTAAAACATACTCCACTGTGCATGTAATTTCTTCTATTCGACATTTTAATATATTTCTAACGATATATGATACATTTTTCCACTATATCCGTCATGTTGGCATGATTAACACTCTGTCATCCGATTTCCCGCTCTTTTTTCATAACGTGTGATGTCCATAAATTTTATTTCTTTTTGGTTTCAGGACTGATCCTTCCCCAAAAAAATCAAAATTAAACCGAACATTCTCCTCGTGCGTAAATATGTCAAAAAAGTGATATTGGCAAATTCACCTTGCTAAAACAGCAAGGGGTAAAAGCCACTTAGTTTTAGCGACATTTAAATAAAATTAGGAAGTTTAGAGGCCACTATAGAATCGGGTCCAATGGCCGCTTTGTTACATAAGCTATTCGAGATAATGCAAAACACGTTTGTCACGTCTCGTAAATTACAAACGTCAACTGGACGTACTACCTTACCCTACCCAACCCAACCCGTCAATGTCATTATTTTGTGGCGCAACTGTATAATTTGTAATTTCGACACTGATAAACTCTTATACAATGGATTCTGATGAAGAAATGGAAAATGCCCCGTCGTGGAAAGGCGTTCCTGGCTGCATAGTGCTCATCAACGTCTACGACCCATCCAACTACGGCACAGCGAAACCCGCACTTGCAGCGACTTGTTCGCTGATCCGGCAAAATTTGAGATCGGCAACCTCGAATCATATAGGTGTTTGCTTGTATGGCACAGAAGATTCCAACTCCTCTGCGTTTGGAATAAAAAGCGTTGTGGATGTTTGCCCGCTGAACATTCCCTCGTTGGAAGACTTCAAGAAGCTCCGCAGTTTAGACATCTCCATAGTGAAACAGGCTAAAGAATTCAAAATGTCTGATGTGTTGTGGCATTGCAGCAAAATGTTTGCTAACTGTAAAAAACTTCTCTCTACACGCACAGTGCTGCTGCTATCCAGACTCGATGCAACTCCCATAGCATCTGATCAGAAACCCACTATCAAACGAGTTGACGACTTAGTCGATTCCAATATTGAAGTCAAGTTTCTGAACATCTCTAAATTAGAATATAAAATAGACAAGTTCTATGAAAATTTCTTATTTGAAGCAAGTAAAGGAAAAGGTGTTATTGTCCCAAAAATAGTTTGGGAGTGCACTGATGTAGAGGAACTGATGCATCAACAGACTGACAGGCATCTTGCGATTGCTAAGCTCAGCTTCGCAATAGGCGAAGGACTCTCTATTGGGGTTGGAGTTTATAACCTTAGTAAAAGCCAACAATACCAGAAAAGCACAGCTTTACATCGGGCAGACAACGCCATAGTCTCTTGTGCCATAAAGACAGTGAAAGTCACTCAAAAACCAGACAATGGTGAAGCTATGGATGTTGATGATGATGGAACTGTTGAAATGCCATTATTGAAATCTGAACTATTACATTATCAGGAATTTGGAGGAGAAAGAGTTGAATTTACAGACAATGAAATGAAATCACTAAAAAATCCATTTGGCCCACCCACTATGAAACTCCTTGGATTCAAACCATCACATGTGCTCAGCAAGGAGAAATGGTTTTTAAAGCCTTGTCACTTCCTCTTCCCCAATGAAAGTATTATAGAAGGCTCTACTGTAGCTTTTAAGGGTCTTCATCAAGCTTGCTTAGAGATGTCCATGGTTGCCATCTGTGTGCTATGCACTAGAGTCAACTCTAGACCCAAGATTATAGCCCTATCCCCGTGTGCCAATCCCTTGGGTAATGATGTTGAAATGGGGTTTGATGTCATTCAGCTACCATTTATGGAAAATGTAAGGGATGTGCCTGTCCCTGAAGATAATGAAGACCATAAGGTATCAAAGGTTGACAAATCTTTTATGAAAGACATTTTGAATACAGTAAAGTTTGATTACCATTTAAGTTTGTTTAAAAACCCAAAAATACAGTCCACAATGCAAGCTGTGGAGGCTGTTGCACTGGAAGAGGATGATGTTGAACCATGTGATGATACAACAAGGCCCAAGCCAAAGATATTTGAAGATCTTAAAGCTGATGTATTTGAGGAAATTTTTGGACCGTTTGGCCCTGTGGCAACGAAGAGAGGTGGGTCCTCCAATTCTAGACCTGGTATCAAAAAGGCAAGATTAGAGGGCATGGATGCGGAAGCCATATTAAAGTATAGGTTAATCAATAAAGAAGTGCAGAATTATACAGTTAAAGAATTAAGGGAACTACTGAAATCAAAAACAACCTCAGCTATACAAGGAATGAAGAAAGATCAACTTGTTGATTTAGTATATCAGCATTATGCTGATGATTGATTGCTAATGATTTATTTTGTTGATCACAATGATTTTCTAATAAAACTGTTCAGTTATACAAGACTTACTCATATTCTGAGGTTTTTTTACACCTTTCATATGACATTAAGATAATGAATAAGAATTGGGGCAGGGTTTTTACACATAATTTTTAGCTTAGTTCTAACCTAACTTAAGAATATCTTACACATCTATTCATAGACTTGGGTGATATTATAAGTTTGTTGCCCAGAAAAGAATAAAAAAAGGCGTACACTTCATTATTGAATAAATAATATTATCACTAATAAACTTCAATCACATGAGCAAACAAAATTTCACAGATACTCTTACATAATCATATACCATAAGCACATAATTTTAAATATATACGGAGCCGTCAGCTGGCCCTAAGTGATGGATACCAATAAGCAATGCATCAACTAGTGTCCAGACTCCGAGGCCTCCAAAACTGAACAGTTTTCCAATGCCCTCCTGCCAATGTCCTAGGTAAAATCGGTCAGCTCCAAAGCCTCCGAGTGTCAATGCTAGTATGAGGGCTGTGCCCCAGCGAGTGCCACCAGTCCATGAACAGCGAATTTTCTTTAGAAATCTTCGTCTTCCAAGACAAATTATATCATCAGACACAGTGCAATTGGTCCTGAAAAATAAAAATTCAATGTCACTTGTTAGCATTACATAAGCAGATATTTGGTTGAATTTTCTATATTAAGCTAATTCAATTACAAACTAGTTTCATGTAAGCTAGCAAACACACAGTTGTGTGTTTGCTAGCTTACATGAAACTAGTACTGTCATCAACAATCTTCTACATAAAGTGTCTTTGTATTCAGCTATATTTAAATGTATGAAATTGGACCTATAACACGTCAATATTATTATTACGACACGACAGCGATCGCCGCGGCGTATCGGCGACCGTCGCCAATGATCGCTGATTGCTGTCACGGGCAGTAGCTGGCGTGCTGTCGCTTGTCTGTGAGGGCCCTAAGAGTACTTTGCCTATTGCTTGCCCATTCCATTATCGTCATTTTCCTTGTACACACACGCACACACACAGACAAACACACACTTTATTAACACTTTCACTGCCAGAAGCAAAGCGACTATGGCAGGCCTAGCAAGTGCCTATGCCACAGTGGCTTTCCGCTAAATAGAAGGAAAACCACTGGATCGGCTACAAGCGTAGCGCGTAGCGATTCTTGGCAGTGAATGTGTTAATTGGGCATTTCTATCTACCGTTGTACCCTCCACTTTTTTGGATGTCTCCTTGTATTTTTTGCGATTTACTCATAAGATGTTGATTTTATCCAGTTAAATGTTGCTTTTCCGTAAAGTATATTAAATCGTCGCATCGTTTATTAAGTTAAATTCAGAATAAAACACTTGTTTCCTGCCTAAAATCGGTTAGGGCGCATAAAGTCCCACTCGCAGAATGTCCCTCCACCAAAATTACGTCCCATTCGCAAAACGTCTTCTATTCAAATGGTCCCTTATGTAAAATACCCCTTTCGCAAAACGTCCCTTCTGAGAAAGCCCCTTTCGCTGAAAGTCCCTACTGCATACCGCCCATTTCGCAAAACGTCCCGTCTGCGAAATGACTCATTCGCAAAATGTCCCGTCAAGAAAAAGCTTGTTTAAGTTGAGACTAGGAGTCTTCTCATAAGAGATAGCCAATAATAAATATTTGGCCAAATACGGCGAACTCGCAACGCGAATACCAAACCCCGCAGTGTGGATCGACCATTAGGTTAAAGGGGTGACACACGGGCGAGTAAGTTCGCTGAGCCATAAGTACGGCGTACTTACTCGCCCGTGTGTCACCCTAAGCCTAAGTACGCGAAGGAAAACACAGGCGAAAACAGCAGGGCTACTCTGATCTGCTAAAATCTTTCGTTCGCAATCTGCATCTCTTTTACTCGTATATGTAAGTGCGAGAGGATGCAGATTGCGAACGAAAGATTTTAGGGGATCGGAGTAGCCCTCCAGTTGGCGAACTTACTCACCTGTCTATCAGCCACTTTAGTTTAGGTTATATTTTCATTTTGTATACAGACAAGCCTTAAATTTTCAAAATGAAAACAATTGCGATTGCGAGTGGGTTAGGCTATAGCCCCTCGGGTCATTTTGCGAAAGGGACGTTTTGCGAACGGGACATTTTGCGAAAGGGCCGTTTTGCGAACGGGACATTTTGCGAACGGGACAAAAGCAGAAGGGACCTTTTGCAGAAGGGTCATTTTGCGTAAGGGACATTTAGGAAAGGGACATTTCGTGAAAGGGACGAAGGGACATTCTGCGAGTGGGACTTTATGCGCCCTAACCCTAAAATCTAGTTTTTAAATATGGTAAAATCGTCCCGCCATACTGTCCCCTTCACGAAGTTCCATTTTTGAAAGGCATTTTACGCATATTTTTCTAAGGCGGTAACACCAAGTAATACATTTCTGGTAAGATTATGCTGCAATGCGTTTTTGTTGAATAATAGCTTTTAAAACATCATGATTAGGGTTGAATTTAGATTAAAACGTTGTCCCCAGGAAATCGCGATTAGGACATAGTCCAGGTTGGTTACGCAATTTTCGCAGTCTTAGCGAAATATTTTTACCATAAATTTAGGTGATTCTTGATCCTGGCAACGCTGTGACCATAGACAGAGCTTATCACATCAATTTTGATTTTAAACAATCAACTCGCGACCTTCGTGGCGTGCTGAAGTGTGTGACAGGTAAGTTTATCCAATTTTTTGTCCGGTTGGTTTCACTATTTATGCAGTTTAAACGTTAAGTAACTAAAATTTTGTTTATAAACAATAAAACCGTGTTTCAAGCAGTTATTTGTTAATTACATAGGTTGAAAATTGCGGTTAGTTTTGTATTATTTTGAATAGATTTAATTCTGATTCACAGAAGTCGTTACGTCCGTTTGGTAACGATTTGTCGCGTAACCTATGACCGAACGTGCAAACGCAACCAAGCGGACACGGTAAAGTTGCATGCACATTGAGTATAGATAGTTTTTCCTGTGACTTTGTCTGTACGATTTATTTCGTAAGTTTTTAAGGTGCTCTAAACTGTAGACTTATCAAAACGTATCTTCAGTTCAGACAACCGGTTTAAAAAAATAACAAATTATTTCCTTTTAATTACACAAAACGTAATTATGTTTTACATTAAACGTAAAAATTACACATTAGACAAAATTTCAGTAAGGTTTGCATTCTAAAAAATATGTAATAAGCTGGTATTTTATATAATAAAGAGGTACATATTTTGTATTAGATCGTATCGCCAACTGTGATTTTGGATATATAAAGGCAATGTGATACATAAATATATATCTTAATGTGCATGTTAAGTACATACATTTTAGTTTCTTTATGTTTTATAATTTATACATGTGGTAAGTATACCAATCGCATAAGCTCATGATAACACGTACCTGTATTGGTAGCAAAATACCTTACCATGTTAATACCATGTTTTTTAAATATTTTAAATATGCTATGTTGTGATGTTACACTAGAATGACAGTACTTTAACTAAATTTGATAAATCAAAGCACCTTGTTATTTATTGAGTATTCTGTGCAAGTTTACGTAGTTACATAGGTGTCCATTTGGAGAATGTCCCCTTGATTTTATAACAGATTTTCGCGATTTTACAGGGTTTGGAAGCTTAATTATTTATTATTTTGGATAATAACTAAATGTGAGTTTTAGTTCTACCTTTTGTTATTTATCACATAACAATAATGCCAATGATTATTTAAATAATTCAAACATTAGGTACGGTTTGGACCTAAACCGTAACCAAACTGCCTGAGATTCAATTTTATGTGAAAAGTTTGCTCGAAATTGAGTTTTTATTATTATTTTTAGTTTATTTGATTATAATTCTATTCAATAAAGGGTAAAAAAAAATAGTTTAGGTATGTCTCCTTTTAACTACATGCAAAATAATTTGTAACCAAATGGACCATCAAAAACCTCCCTCGTCCTATTAAATAATTATTTTAAGGTGTTTATCCTATAAATATAGCGAACCTCTTTAGTTTTTAGTAAACTAGAATATATTTACTCTTAGAATTAGTTATAACAATAGCAAAAACCTAAAATTGGCACTCTTCAATTCCACCGGGGTACAACGGTAGATAGAAATGCCCAATTATTCTATGTTCTTACCTCAATATTTAAAATAAGACATAAAATTCTAGTGATTGACAAAGTAAAAATCGGAAATGGTTCCATTAGGGTGAGTATTCAACAGAGATCTGCTAATATGCGTTTTCATATTTTTAGAAAAACAACTGACCCAAACATTGGTGGATACTTACCCTTAAGTAAAAAAAAATGTTCCAATACTTACAAATAATACTTGAGAGGAGAGGCAAGAGAGTTACAGTTGGCTTTCTGTTCACACCGGTGTTCCCATTTATCAGTTTGGTAACAAAATCGACACATGGCAGTCCTGTTGAATTTTTTCACACCCTGCCAAAACAATGAGCATTATTTGTCATCCAAATATGGTTATGGCAATACAAATATTTAATTATCACATCACTCATGAACCACAAACAAAACTCATTTCTTGCACCATCCGGTTACACTATAATTTATAATTTAGTGAATAAAACTTACATTACAAGATACTTTTGGCTTGACTTCACATGTGTAATTATCCATGCCTCCATATCGACAGTTGTTGCTTCCAGAACATTCTATGCATGGGTACTGCAGCATTGAACAATCCGACAAGTTGCCTGAGCAACTTTTTAAATACTCTTCATTTTCACTGAAACTCAACCCCTTGTCAGTGGTATCCTTTGTTTTACTTCCTTTACTTGAACTTTCCATGTTGTTACTATTTGCTGAAATGTATAATATAAATTGGTCAGACACAATCCACAAAATAATTAATAATAAAAGTGCTGCTAATGAAGCTTACCCATATCGGTGATGTGAATAGTGTTAAAAATAACTAATAGTACCAGAATAAAGCAATCTCTAACACTAATCCTCACAGGTGTTATTCGCGGCATTTCGAACAGTTTACATTTTATCGTTATTCAATACTTATTATAGGTCAATCGTTCTATAGTACAAATTTAATAAATAATAGCAATAAACAAACTAGTGCAATGCAACTGCAAAGAGTATAATATAATTAGTCTACGAGATATGCTTTTGACAGTTCCAATATGACGTAAAGAGTGATGTGGCTAGAGTAAATCGATTGTCATAATATCCGATTACGATTGATGGTGGCTAGGAATCGATTGGTTACTATGTAATAATTTAATTACATACACACATTCACGCCTTTATTCCCAAAAGGGGTAGGCAGAGCACATGAAACGTATATTCCAGTGCCACTTTTAGCATAAATGTGGGCATAAAAGCTTTGAGTAGATAAATACATGGAGAGGCCCTATTCTACTATAGATACATTTGTATTATGCAAATATACATGTAATCTACATAGAAAATCAAAAACACAACTTATCTCTTTCTTTCAAATGTTCGATAGCATATGGTGAAAGAGATAGCACGACATGACGTTGCTCTTACTTCCGATACTACGAACAGACTTGACTGCCGCGTGCCATGCGCCATTTTTTGCGCCCAATGTTTTTGTAGTACATGCGCTGTCAAGTGGTAAACAACGTTGAGTTAAAATCGCGTTTTTTTGTGAAAAAAACATTTTTTGGACTTGGTTTTGTCAAGTGAACATCTATTGAATATGAACGCAAAATGCCTGTGTGCTCAATAAAGCAATGTGGTGCCGTTTTTCTTTCTTTAACTGCCAGTGAATCGTACTATCCGCCAAATGATAGTCAGTTTTAAGAATGATTCATCGTTCCCAAGAAGAAAATACATGGGTCGCTATATTTATAGCAGTATTATTAACATTTAAATCATGCATTTTATTTTGACTAGTGCTGCGCTGTGATATCGACAACTTGCTATTAAATTAAGTGACTATCTGAGTAATTTTATGTTTCAGATTTCCAAAAAGTGATCAAAAGATCACGCAAAAGCGTGGGAAATGGCTTGATGTCATCGGTATCGAAAATATAAATCCTCGACATACTGAAAAATATATCTGTTCTTTACATTTTGAGGAATCGCAATTCAACAAAACTTTAGAAGTCACTAGATTGCGTGAAAATGCCGTACCAACTTTATTTAATGAGAATAATGAGGTAAATTGTATTTCCGTGTGTGAAAACACTGTCCACTACTTTTTAGTTTTAATTGTTTCTATTTTTTTAAATACTGTTATTAGTACCTTCATATGATTCTACTTGATTACAGTATTTTACTTACGAGTAGAGTACGTGAGTGGATTTAACCTGAGTTTACAAACAGTAAAGGACTTCAGAGTCATCTTTACGACTAGCACAAAATGATCTAGTAACTCGTGCTATCCTTAATTTTCCAGTAAAAGTGAATTTATTATGTATGATTGATTACATTTCAGCAACGGGCCAGCACCAGTCAAGCTAAATTTGCTGTATTGACGATTAGTATGACTCAACTAACGCCTGGGGCAGTCAGGCATATTCCTTCCGATGTGGTAAATATTTTGAATGTACATTTTTTTCTCGATCTCCTTTGTTTCACAAAAAAGAAGGTTGCTACTCATTAGGTACTTCTACCACCGACGCACCACACAACACAGGAATATTTATGTATATGTACGTTTGATCGTTGATTACATTTCAGCAACGCGCCTGCACCGGTCAAGCTGATGTTGCTATTTTGACGAATAGTATGTCTGAACCAACCCCTGCGCCAGTCAGGCATATTCCTTCTGATGTGGTAAATATTTTGAATGTACTTCCAATTTGTTTTACCGATCTTAGTTTGACAAAAAATCCTCTATATACAACATATTAAAGGTATAATTTTTCAATAAAAAAAATGACAGCCCGTATGCTTTGATTTCAGGAACAAACACATAAAATTAACAAGTTGGAACAAAAGTGTGATAGTCTCAGAAGAAAAGTCAAAGCGTTAAATGAAAAAATTCGCAGACAAAAGAAGAAAATAGCTGAATTTCGAAACATTATAAACGACCTTCAAGAAAGGAATTTAGTGAACAATGAAAATTCAATACTTCTAGAAGCATGTGCAGGGCCCAAAGATTTTCTTAAACGTCAAATATCAAAAAGTGAAGGCTTGCCTTTGGAAAAACGATACTCCGAGGAAACGAGAAAATTTGCATTGACACTGCATTTTTTCTCCCCTAAGGAGTACAATTTTGTGCGTCGAACATACAACACATGTCTGCCTCACCCAAGAACTTTAACAAAATGGTACCAACAAATAAATGCTGAACCTGGTCTTTGCAACGAAGCGTTCGAAACACTCGAAAATAAAGTACAATCAAGTGACACACCAATTGTGTGTGCCCTGATTTTTGACGAAATGTCGATTAGGAAATCACTATGTTGGGATCCACAAAAAAAAACTTATTACGGACGTGTCACTGTTGGGACTGATTGTGACAACGATTCTTTTGAAGTCGCCAGCAATGCCTTGTGTTTTTATTGAATAGTATAAACGGTGCATGGAAACTTCCTATAGGATATTTTTTCATCACATCTTTGACTGGAGAACAAAAATCCGAATTAGTCAAAATGTGCGTTTAGAAATGTGAGGAAGTCGGGGTTAAGGTTGTCAGCGTTACGTGTGATGGTCCAGCAGCCAATTTTGGCATGTTTTCTGAACTAGGATGCGAGCTACAAAAAAATCAAGAAAATACTACTTTCAAATGCAGTAAGAGCACTCTCCGTGCTTTTGTAGATCCCTGTCATGCGATAAAGTTAATTCGGAATACATTTGGCGACTTGAGGGTTTTTTACGACGTATATGGCAGAAAAATAGACTATAACTACTTGGAATTGCTTTTGAAATTGCAAGAACATGAGGGTTTGCACATGGCGACTAAGATAACAAAGGCGCATCTGTATTTTGCGAAACAAAAAATGAAAGTGCGTCTTTGAGTAATTCGGTGGCAGACGCCTTGCAATTTTGTAAAACCCAACTGCAAATATCTGATTTCAAAGATTGTGAAGGCACCGTTAGTTTCATTAAAATGATAAACGATGTGTTCGATGTGCTTAACAGCCATTCGATTCGTCCGCCTGGGCTAAAAAAAGCTATTTGTCCAGAAAATGTTGGCTTTGTAGAAGCTTTATTTGAAGGGGCCGTGGGGTATCTATGCGGCTTGAAGTTGCCATTTGGAGAACTGATTGTAAAATCAAGAAGAAAGACAGGCTTCATAGGCCTAATTATTAATATGAAAAGTTCTCTCGAGCTATATCGGCATCTTGTAGAGGATACAAAAATTCTTAAGTATCTACCGGTTTATAAAATAAGCCAAGACCATGTCGAGCTGTTTTTTTTTCAGCCATACGAGCCCGCGGTGGCTTTAATAATAACCCCAATGCAGTGCAGTTTAAGGCTGCATTCAAAAGACTGCTTATACGAGCCGAAATCAGGGAAGGTGGAATAGGAAACTGCGTTGCTTTGGAGCAGGTAAACATTTTAAACTGTTCTAGCGCTAGCCCAGTTAAAGTGTTGAACCAGTTGACCGAAAGAAGCAACTTCGTTGAGGTACCTGAAGACGACAGTGATTTGTATGCAGAATACCTGGATTGCCTTAACAGCAATCTTTCTCGATATTCGGACAGTGTCGTAACATACATTGCAGGATTTGTGGCAAGAAAATTGACCCAAAAAATAAAATGCCAAACATGTGTCGCCTTGTTGTTTGGCGATCCCAACGACAATAGCAAAACACTAATAAATTTGAAAACACGAGGAGGGTTAAAATATCCGTCGAAAGATGTCGAGGATATAACAAAAAAAACGGAATAAATAATAAAACCCAATTTGGACAAAGATAGGCCTCAAAAGTATCTTTATATATTCCAATTTATTATGGAATATTATTCTGAACACAGAATATTCGAGTCTGACTCAAATGAGCATGATACAAATCACAAATATTTGTTGATAAAAAGTGTCATCCAAACTTATCTGGACATAAGATACAGATACTTTGGAAAAAAATATACGGATAAAATTTCATACCGCAACTATTTAAATAAAATTGTTCTATTTCGGAATGAGTAAAAATTGCTCTCTGACTCACATCGGGCCTATAAAAAATTTTATGTTTAAGAAATTGATGGATCGCGTCTTCTACGCAGCTGGGGACTTCATTTTACAATAAAAAATAAAAATAAACATGTTTTATTTCTGACCCAAGTGTGATCCATAAAAAGTCAGTAACAATTTTGACTTAAATAACATTGTCAACAAGAGGTAATAATAATAATCAGAGACGAATAATCATTCGACCCAATACTTATGAGGGGGCAGTCGAGACGGCCGACTAGCCCCCTCAGCATACTGTTGCTGCTGCCTCGCACCCGCCTCAGCATCGAGGCTACTCTTTTCCGCCGAATGGCAAAAAAGTCATCCGCCCGAGCCTCGGCAAACAAGCCTGATGCACTGCAGTGCTTCGGCAGCCCCAACAGCATTATGAGGATGTTAATTTTTTGTACACGCTATGTTTTATACGTCCTCTGCGTAAATCTCACCCACAGGCTACACGTGTAAAATGTATAACAATACAATACGCAATCAATATTGATTGATCTACCTATCAGTATTGATTGAACCATTGTATATATCCTCATTCAAACTATAGCTGCAGCTGTGACCTCATCCGTGGTACCAACAAAATCCAATGTTGGTAAAACACTTCGCAAATAATCTGGTGACGGTAGCAGAGTAAAGGTACTTGCATATTATTATTCGTCTCGGTCACTTTCAATTACAGAGAAAGCAAAAATATTGATGTCGATATTTTTCATAGTCCAAGTTGATATCGATATTTATCTTTAATTACCACAACCCTACAGCCACGAATAAACAGGCTGCCATTTTACGCGTCCGGATTAGGTATACACGCTCATTTCGTAGGTATTTCGTGTCCATATAATTCCTTTGTCTGAGCATAAAAGATCTACAAAATGTGATATTGCAGTGATAGGTTGCTAGCCCATCCCCCTGAACACACTTCAACCCGCTTGCATTTGTAATAATTAATTTTAGGAAATCAAATAGAGCCTATACACAGTCGTCTGCTGTCCTGTAAAGGCATTACGAATGCAAAGATTCTTTAGAATATGTGTTTGGATCTACACGCAAACTTAATTTGATATATTCCTAATAAGTAAATTCATAAAATATGTCGGTTTCGATCGATTCGTGGATCGATGTGATTTTATTTCCAATTATCGTGTCAGTAATTAAATAATACGTTGTTATTTTCCTATTCACAATTATTTGATTCATACCGATTTATTTTTAATTTGACAGACTCCAATCGATTGAAGCAGTAACACTAAATTTAAAATAAAAAAGTCGTAGAACATAATTGTTCGCATACCGAGTTTTCAATGCTAATTTATGCACAAATAAGCTGTAAAAAAATATTAGTCATTTTATAAGTGCTAATAAGAGCGTGCATGGAGATTGAATTTTGTTTCGTAACTCGTAAGTGTAACAACCTCATTTGATACTAGGTATCTTAGTGCCTTATACGACATCGACAGGTGTTGGCTGTCATTGATTGTTGTGCCGTCAACGTCTTAAATAAACATTAATTTTATTAAACCTAACTATTATGTTATTTATATCAGTGGCGACGAGGATTAAAAATGAACAGTGAGCAATTTGAGAAATTTCTCATATTGCAAGCAACACAACAAAAACAAATTTCGGACATTTTACAATTGTTACTATCGCCACAACGAACGGCACGGAGTCACCCAGCACATCACACACGGACAACAACAGAAACCACATCCAGTTTTAAAGGTGACAAATTCAACCCTAGCGAAACCTCAGTCGAAAATTTCGTTGACTACTTTGAAACTAAATGCGGACTTTGGGGGGAAGACGCACAAAGCATACAGAAAGAGCTTTTGTTTACCTGTCTCTCTCCTGAAACTTTTCACGACATGAAATGTTGCCCTGACGCCGCATTTTGAAAACAGTACATACACAGACATAAGAGAAAAGCTCCTGAAGTCCTGAACCTATACAGAATAAAGCGCACAAGATACAGAGCGTTGACTGATTTCTGGAACTGCATACGCATGGACAACGAATCTATGGAGCACTATGCCAACAGGCTAAAAAAATTAGCAGAGATTGCAGCTTTAACGACGACCTGTTAGAACAGTTACGGGACCGTTTTGCAACCGGGCTTAACCACCAACAGTTGCAGATTGATTTAAAACAAAAATGGCCTGACTTACAAGAATTTCGAGACGGACATATGAATGAAGATTTTCAGCGTTGCACAATCGCGAGAACGGGCTGAAGGCGACGCAGATACAGAAAACAATGTCAAAGTTAACAAGATTAAAAGAAACACCAGATCATACTTGAACAGGTCTCCGCGCAGACTACGGACTAATCAATGCCTCAGATGCGGTGAACCTGAGAGACACCCGTTAAACCGTTGTGCAGCCAAAGCTCACACATGTAAAGAATGCAACACGCCAGGCCATTTCGAAAATTACTGCATCAAGTCAGGCAAAGCATGCCTGCCCAATCGGAGCGATAATAAACTATTAGTGTACAACTCTATATCACTAATAACACATTTTGGCACAGTGGGTATATGAAGATGACTGATAATAAAGGATTAATTAGATAGAATTAATCTTTATTCGACATCAGATAAAACATGACATGACAACAATAGTGACACAATAGACATATAGATTTGAAATTACAAAGAATATCATAGACTGTATTCAGCCTGTTAAAATACGTAAGGCGTAACCTCTTTTATTCTAACACTCCTCCTTAATTTCATTCCTCTAGTCCCATACCTCTCGCACACAACGTAAACTTACCCTTTAGCAGGGGTTTCGTAAGTACATCCGCCACCATTCGCTCAGTCTCTACATACTCTAAACGAACATGCCCATGCTCAACAGATTCCCGAATAAAGTGGTGGCGCACATCGATATGTTTTGTGCGTTGGTGGTGCACAGGGTTCTGCGCAATGGCAATTGCTGACTGACTGTCACTGTAGATAGTCAGTTGCCTCTCCGGTTCTCCGGTGATCTCAGCAATAAACCGTTTTAAGAATATTGCCTCTCTGGCTGCTTCTGAGATGGCAACATATTCAGCTTCTGCAGTTGAGAGTGCTACAGTTTTCTGCTTTTTGCTTTCCCAGCAAATTGCTCCTCCTTTCCACAGGAAAGCCAATCCGGTGTATGACTTCCTGTCATATGATGTAGCATGACTCGCATCTGCATAGCCCACTAACTCCTTTCTGTCTTTTTTCCTGTACATGAGTCCGCGACTTTTAGTGCCCTTTAAAAATCTGAGCACTCGTTTCGCAGCTGTCCAATGATCATCAGTAAAGCAGGTGTTAAACTGGCTCAGATGATTCACTGTATGTGCTATGTCCGGCCTCGTGCAGACAGATAAATACATTAGCGAACCAATTAGATTTTGGTACGGTGTGTCAGCATCCGGTATGTGCGATGATCCTGGTTTTTCCAATTTTTGTCCAGGTACAGATGGCGTTGACGCAACCTTGCAGTCAACTATACTAAAATTCTTCAAAACCTTATCCACATAGCTTTCCTGGTCGATTTTGATTGCAGTCTCGCTTTGGGTAATGCGAATTCCTAGAATAAATTTTGCTCGACCGAGATCCTTCATCTCAAATTTTCTCATTAAACCTCTTCTGAGACTACGTAGTTCTTCTTCGTCATTCCATAGAATAATAATGTCATCAACGTAAACCGCGAGTACAATGACCGTCTTTCCATTCGATTTCTTATAAACACAAGGTTCATTATTGGACCTCGTGAATCCTAGCTGTAACAACTCGCTGTTCAACTTGGTGTTCCATGCTCTAGGAGCTTGCTTTAATCCATAGAGCGAGCGTTTCAGCAAACAAACATAGTCAGTTCCCTTTTCCTCAAACCCTTCTGGTTGTTTCATATATACAGTCTCTGATAAGTCTCCGTTAAGGAACGCCGTTTTCACGTCCATCTGATCGATTTTGAGATGATAAGCCGCTGCCAGTGCTAAAAGCGTCCTCAGGGAACTGTGTCTTACGACCGGGGAGAAGGTCTCGTCATAGTCAACTCCGTATCTCTGACTAAAACCTCGAGCCACGAGACGAGCCTTGTATCTCTTTTTTCCCTCCCCCTCGTCTTTGATTCTAAAAATCCATTTAGAATCAACGACGTTACATCTTTCTGGTCGTTTGACTGGTACCCATGTTTCATTTTTCCTAATAGCACTCAGCTCTTCTTGGATAGCGGCTTTCCACTCTTTGCTGTCATTCCTTGACAATGCCTCACGAATTGTACAAGGATCCTGTTCGGTTTGTTCAGTGGCTTGATAGAGTACGTAATCGGGAAACTGAGTAGGTTTCCTTCTTCGAAGAGGATACCTCCGTGTCCTCTCCTGCTGGTTCTCCTCAAGATCTTCGTCCACAGTTGAACCTGATTCGCAGTCTTCAAACTCGGCCAGATCAGATGTATGTATGTATGTAGACACATTTGGCTCATTTTGTCTGTAGAGATCTGCAGTCTCGTCTTCCACAAGAGCGTGTTCTACTTGAGGACGTTCCACTCTAGGAATGTTCTCTTCCAATCCTCGTTCAAAACCAAGTGATGTTTCTCTTTCATCACGTTCCAATATCGGTGACTGACTGCTCTCCAGCTCTACAGTGTTTTGAAGTGATGGATGTTTCTCTAAACTATCTTCCGGCAGATTTAGTATCACCTCCGAATGCTCTTTAGTTTCTGAATGCTGATGATACATTTGATTCTCCAAGAACACCACGTTTCTTGCCTTGAAAACTGCGCCAGAACTGGGGTTGATTAATCTATGCGCTTTAGAGTTGTCGCAAAAACCCGTGTAGATCAGTTCTCTGCTTTTAGGATCCCACTTTTTCCTCATTTGTTGAGGGATGTGCATAAAAGCCTTGCAACCAAAAATCTTCACCATGCTCAGGTCAGTTTTCCTGTGTGACCACTTCTCTTCAGGTGTCACATTCTTCACCGCTATCGTTGGTGACCGATTTTTCAAGAAAACTGCATGGTGGACTGCCTCTGCCCAAAATCGTTTAGCCAAACCGGAATCTTGAAGCATGCTTCTTGCTTTCTCGTTGATTGTACGGTTC
Source organism: Epinotia bilunana (assembly GCA_947049275.1). Taxonomy (NCBI): domain Eukaryota; kingdom Metazoa; phylum Arthropoda; class Insecta; order Lepidoptera; family Tortricidae; genus Epinotia; species Epinotia bilunana. Next base: position 9,861,357 of record OX346269.1, on the reverse strand, counting down.
GCTCTCTCTGCGACTCCATTTTGCTCTGGTGTGTATTCAACTGTCAGCTGATGCTGAATCCCGAATTTCTTCAAATAATCATCCATACGTTTATTGACGAATTCCGTGCCGTTGTCTGAGCGGAGAATCTTCAGTTTATTTCCACTTTGATTTTCGGCAAACTCCTTAAACTCTATAAACTTTTCAAAAACTTCGCTTTTCTGTTTCAAATTATATACGAAAGTTTTGCGAGTAAAATCGTCAATAAAAGTTAAAAAATATCTCGCCTTGTTGACAGAAGGTACCTCCATAGGTCCACATACGTCGGAGTGCACCAAACCAAGTACCTCAGTACTTCTCGTCGCATTGGTCTTCGTAAAGGGTTGTTTTGTCTGTTTTCCCATAATGCAGGGTGTACACTCAAGTTTTGTTAAAGTATTGGGAAAACTTACCCCGGTTGCCATCTTATCTCTGAGTAATTTCAGGTTTTTCATACCAAGGTGCCCCATCCTCCGATGCCACTGCACCAGCTGGTCACCTGCAGTTGCTGAGGAAAGCGCAGAACCCTGTGAACAGCACTTGATTTTATAGATGCCTCGTTCTTCCACACCTTTCACTACAGCCTTTCCTCGAATCTCACCTTCATCACTCTTAAAGATGTCACACCCTTTATCGGTAAATACCACCACATGTCCCTTTTTGACAATTGCATTAACACTAAGTAAATTATAGGCTAATTTAGGAACATATGTTACATTGCTTATTGTTAAATCAATTGACTCACAAACTACAGTACCTTCGCTTTCACCCAATACCTCGTTACCATCAGCACACGTCACTCTTAAGGGCTTAGGAGTGTCCTTTAAATTCCTGAACCATGATTTACGATTCGTCATGTGAGTCGACGCTCCTGAGTCTATGATCCAATCATCCGTATGTGGTTTGGTCAATGAGCCAAACGCATATGCCTGCAGCGCCTCCTTCCTTTGTTTTGGATTCTCTGGACAGTCCTGAGCTTTGTGAGGTCCTTCACAAATAAAACATTTGACTTTTCCTTTAGTCTTCTTTTTAGGAGCACACTTGCCTTTGTGCTTATTTGTCAGAAGTGCTGATGTTGACTGCTTCTCACTAGAGCTTGTCGAGTAGGTATCTTCCATTTGGAATAGCTTTGTTTTTACATAGTCGGTAGTCAGATTGACGTTGCTGTTTTCTATGGCCAACCTCACAGGTTGAAATTCTGGGGTAAGACCTTGAAGGAGCAGAGCTGCCAGGAGCTCATCATCAATCTCCTTACCTAAGTCCAACAGCTCCTGTGACGTTGTTAATACAGACGTCACATACGCGCGAACCGTCGCAAATTGTTCGAGCCTCATGCTCACTAGCTTTGTCAACAGCCGGCAGCGGTTGTTCAAACCTTTATCTTCGAACGCATTTTTTAAAGCTTCCCAAGCATCCTTAGCCGTTTTACTGTTTCTTACATGCACTAAACAATGGGGTCTGATCATTAAACAGATTTTCGCTCGTGCTCTTTGGTCACGCTTCGTCCCAGAAACGTCAGTCGCCGCAGGAGTGGTACTTGTAAATTCCCACAAATCATCATGGATGAGATACATTTCCATGAGAAATTTCCATGTTGCGTAGTTACTATTTCCATCCAGCTTCTCTAGTGATGGTAGTGCACTGCTAGAACTGCTATTGCCAGAACTGCTAGAAGGTGCAGTTGCTCTGTCTCCACTATCAGCCATAATTAGCGTGCTCGGGCCATAACCTATTAGTGTACAACTCTATATCACTAATAACACATTTTGGCACAGTGGGTATATGAAGATGACTGATAATAAAGGATTAATTAGATAGAATTAATCTTTATTCGAAATCAGATAAAACATGACATGACAACAATAGTGACACAATAGACGTATAGATTTGGAATTACAAAGAATATCATAGACTGTATTCAGCCTGTTAAAATACGTAAGGCGTAACCTCTTTTATTCTAACATAAACAAAGTACATTTACGAAAAGAAACAAACTATACAAGCTAAAACATCACAAAAATAGTAACTCTTCGCAAGTTTCCTACTCGGAAGACAGTGATGACGAATCAGACACCGTTTGTCAAATAAACAAATCAAAAAGCAAAGACAGTAAGAAAATAGACGTTCAAATTAATAATATTAATTGTACGTTAGACTGGGACCCCGGTTCAGTCTATTCAATTATTAGCACCAAGTTCTGGAAGCGTATCGGCGCCCCACCTCTCACGAAGGCTCCATGTCTACGCGCCTATGGAAACGTAAAACTTAAACCAAAGGGCCTAACAGATGTTACAGTACGAGTTCAAGATCAGGAAAAGATACTCCCTGTTGTTGTCAAGAAGTCAGCTGATCCAATGTTGTTCGGCCTTCAGTGGAGTGAAATGTTCCGCATGGACTTTCCAAAGCCAGTCTACTCGATTAAGAACACCCGACACCTAGCCAGTACTCTGCAACAAGTCCTAGACAAACACACTACTCTTTTCGACGGCAAACTTGGAAAAGTTAAGGATTACCAAGTCAACATTCATATAAAGCCCAACGCTCAACCTAAACATATTCCAGCAAGATCAATAAAATTTTCATTGAGAAAAAACATTGAAGTTGAACTAGATAGCCTAGTTGAAGAGGGTATCATAACTAAAGTTGACCCAAACCTTACACCGATCCAGTGGGCGACACCGACAGTCAACGTAGTGAAAACTAATGGTCAAATCAGAATATGCGGTGACTTCCGTAGCACGCTTAATCCTGTTTTAATAACACACGCACACCCAGTTCCTCTCTTTGATCAACTGCGCCAGCACCTCACTGAAGGTGACAAATTTTCGAAAATTGACCTAAAAGATGCATATCTGCAATTTGAGATAGGCCCAGTCTAAACAGTTCTTAACTATATCCACGCACAAAGGATATTACCAGTATAACCGTATGCTGTTTGGTATTTCCACAGCCCCATAAATTTTCCATCATTACCTTGACAGACTACTCGAAGGAATACCCAATGTGGCAGTTTACTTTGATGACATAGCGGTTACAGAAAAAAATTACAAAGATCATCTCGAAACACTACGTACCGTTTTCCAAAGACTTGAGCAAGCTGGATTAAAAGTTAACTTGGGAAAATGCACTTTCCTACAACCGGAAGTCGAATATCTCGGACACACGATTGATCAAAACGGTGTACGCCCTACAAAATTGAAGATAGAAGCAATCGCCAAAGCTTCGCCGCCAACCAACGCCAAGGAGCTCCGATCATTTCTTGGATTTGTCAACTTCTACGAACGTTTTATACCACACCTACACAGTGTCTCTGCCGACCTCCACGCACTAACAGGAAACCGACTAAAATGGCGATGGACCGACAGTGAAAGTAAGGCTTTTGAAGAAGCAAAGTCGTTGATAATACGTTCAAGACCCTTAGTAGCTTTTAATGACAAACAGTCACTTTACTTAGCATGTGATGCATCAGAAAAAGGCGTGGGAGCGGTGCTTTTCCACAAGAAGAACAACACAGAACAGCCGATTGCGTTTGCATCTCGAAAACTTCGACCAGCAAAATCAAAATACTCTGTCATAGACCGCGAAGCTCTTGCAATATTTTTTGGAGTAAAAAAGTTCGATCAGTACCTTTGCGGTATCAAATTTATACTAGTAACGGATCATAAACCACTCATTCACATTTTGGGACCTGAACGCAATTTACCAAAACTTGCCAATAATCGCTTAGTACGGTGGGCTCTTACAATTGGAAGCTACAGCTATGACATCGAGTACACAAAAGGCTGTAACAATATTATCGCGGACTACTTGTCAAGGATGCCTAACCCTGAAGAGCAACCTTCTAAGCCTGAGCTGGCTGTTCACAGACTTGTGGCGCGCCTACAGACTGATAGGATTGGTGATCTTGCCCTATCAGAAAACGTTATTCGAGACGAAACACTAAAAGATTTCACACTGAAGCACGTATCACAGTTTATTAAAACAGGTTGGCGTGAACATCAGTATACAAACGATGTAAAACCATACGCTCGTAAGCGCAGTGAACTGTCACTTGCAAACAAGATCATAATGTGGCAAGGTCGCATTATCGTTCCTGACACTCTCAGAAAAGTGATTTTAAAATTCCTACATCGTGGGCATCCAGGGATATCAGCTATGAGAGCTCTGGCACGATTCTATGTATGGTGGCCAACTCTTGAGGAGGACATAGATGCATACGTAAAAACTTGTCGCAAATGCCAAGAAAACCGGCCTAATACTTCTGATTTACCAATTTTCTCATGGTCCATGCCAGACCAACCGTGGGAAAGAATTCACGTTGATTTTGCGGGACCGTTTGAGGGGTCGTATTGGTTAGTTCTATCAGATGCATTTTCCAATGGATCGAGGTCAAGCCGATGGCAAAAATTACGACTGCCAAACTTTGCGATGAACTGGACACAATTTTTACCACCTTCGGCATTCCCCAGTTTTTAGTCTCTGACAATGGCCCACAGTTTCCAGGAGCACTTCCCAGGAGTTCCAAAATTACTGCAAAGATAAAGGAATGAAACACATTAAATCATCACCCTATCATCCGCGGACAAATGGATTAGCGGAACGGCTTGTAAGAACTTTTAAGAGCAGAATGTCTGCGAGTACAGAGAGCCTTAAGAAACGCCTGGAAAAATTCCTCTTTGCCTACCGCATCACACCCCATAGCACCACCGGCAAGACCCCGGGCCAGTTAATGTTTGAACGGAATCTACGTTGTGAGCTCGACAACGCTCGACCAAGTGCCAAACGGTCGTTACAATGCAAGCGGTGTGGAAAGGAGGTATCACGCAGACCATATACGGCCTCGCCTCACCGAACCAGACGAGCGTTCTTCTGAGAGAACTTCACATACTCCAATAGTTCCTGTTGCGTCCTCGACCCCAGTACTGGAGTCTACTGGATCCCCGACACCTTATCCAGTTTCGGGAACCGAAGCAGAAGTTGCTCCATCTCGCTCACCTCAGAATGTGACTATCATACCACCTACGCCAATGGGGCCCCGCAGAAGCAAGCGTACCATTAGACCACCCCGGCGCCTCTCGATAATTAGTAGATGACTTGGAGATTTCAATCTTATAAGGTGGACGAATGTAACAACCTCATTTGATACTAGGTATCTTAGTGCCTTATACGACATCGACAGGTGTTGGCTGTCATTGATTGTTGTCCCGTCAACGTCTTAAAATAAACATTAATTTTATTAAACCTAACTATTATGTTATTTATATCAATAAGCTATTGAGTTTTTTTTATTATTACGATGAGCAGTGCCAATTTACGTTATAATGGGTGTCGCAAGAAGACCAAATGTGTCAAAAGACCAGTCCCAAAACTCGGTAGACTATAGTATATTTATACTGCAAAGCGAGCCGAGCGAGGGCGTTCCGCGAAACGAAAACGAACTTCGTTCGTGTATCTCCCTCTCTGTCGCTCGAACTAGCAAGTGCGACAGAGACGGAGATCCACAAACGAAGTTTGTTTTCGTCTCGCGGTTGGCCCTTAGGAAATGTCAGTCACAGATTACTAATCGACCGAGCGAGCGAAGCGTCTATGCTTCAGCTTGGACGAAAAATCGTTTTTCCTCATATCCGGATGTTTGGATTTCCCCCTGTTCTCGCCTAGAGCTCACATTTTTCAACCGATTCTCATGAAATGTTGTGAGTAGGTTCGGTAAGTATACAGACTTTTATTGTCGTCAGTATTTCGAAATTTTGAAAAATGGCGGAGATATGGGTTGAAAACAAAAAAAAATACAAGAAAGGGGTCAGCGTTGACTACTGACTTGGTACAAATTTTGTGTTCCGTCCACTGTATCTTGACCTTTTCTAAATTCAACCGTTTTGAAACATCTCACAGCACGTCTAGCACACGACGGCCGCGACATACTCTCGATTTTTATCGCACTATACCTCTTCTTCTAAGTGTTCTTATAAGAGAGAGACCGATGGTGCGAGAAAAATCGAGAGAGCTCGCGCGCCGTCGTGTGCTAGCCGTGCAGAGCCACTAGTATGTAGCTGTAGCTAGATGTCAGTACTTATTATGGCCGCTCCACACAATGGGCCATTCAGACCCATCATACAGGACGCAACTATGCGTTAAAGGGAGTAAGACAAGAGGTATGGTGTGAGAAAATTGAGTATTCCGAGGTCGCGGCCGTCCCATGATATGATAGACGTGCAGCTGTTTAAGTAAGTAAAAAACCCGCCCGAAATGAAAAATACCCTCTTTCTACGGATTGACATTTGGTTTGACATCAGCTCTTGCTTTGCTGCAAGCGGGTACAGTTTAGTTGGAATGTAATGTAATTCGTGTAAGAATTAAAGAATTTGTGTAAATATAGTGCGATTTACCCTTAATACAAGGGAAACGGTATATTAATAAGACCCCTATAATAATAGAAAGATGACTTTCTTCGAAGACACATTAATAATTCTGATTTCTCAGGTATAACAATGTCCCAAAAATGTTCAGTAAACAACAATTATCATTTTCACATTAATTCTGTTTTTACGCTTAATTCGCTATTGTGACTTAGATATCCTTTAAGCAAACATAATTGTGCTTCTTTATTCTGTGTCTAACTTGTTTTAATTGTGGTTTGTTCTTGCAGACGGTGTTTTTCGTAGGTGGATGGATATTCTTCGTAAAGCAACTGTTTCGCGACTATGAAGTACATCACACCCTGGTGCAGCTCATTTTCTCAGTGACCTTCGCATTGAGCTGCACTATGTTTGAATTGATCATATTTGAGATTATAGGATATTTAGATTCAAGGTAAACAATGCTCCAACCCGTTTAGTTCTGAAAGTATTACTTTTGAGTTATTGAACTTAGTTTAGAATTCACCTCTTTAATGCTGTGTTTAAATTATCTCACATCACTCATCAATCTCAAAATTCTAGTAGGTACTTTATTAAATTTCATTTGACTTGTAAAGGCTCTGCATACCGGTAAATTATTCAACTCTTTTTGGTAGGGTTTGTTTCATCCACTCTGTATAGTTATAGAAAGTATAGAAATGTGGCTGCTTCATTGTATTTAGAACTGATTATTTATATATTGAGATTTCTTCAGGTCAATGTAGTATATCTATATGAATATTTTTATACCTTTTTATGTAATATTTTTGTTAACTGCTAATTTATTTATGCATGTGGCATAAAAAATTGCCGTCATTTATTAAATAAACAGATTTCAAACATTTGTTATTGACAAAAAAATTAAAGATACACACAGATAATAAAACTGTCTGGTATTTTACAAGTAAAACTGCTTTTTAAACCTCTAAAATACCTGGTGGCTCCCTTGGCTTCCCAGGGAGCCACTAGTCGATATTGAAAATACTACCGAATTTTGAGTGAAGTGAATAAGTCCTAAAACCGGTAGATACGGAGCCGGTGCTCCCCTGAGAGACGCAGGATTTGAAAGGCATTGAGTATGTTTTTTCAATTCAATTCAATTCAAATGTTTCTAATAAAATAAATTTTTTTACATGTCAATTGTTTATACTATATAGGTACTTAACTTATATATTCTAGTTACATTAAGATTATGTTAGAGATTTGTGAGGCGAGGCTGTCAGCGAACCAGTTACGTTTAGGTGTTGTACCAATTTACTACAGCACGTCTAGCACACGACGGCCGCGACATACTCTCGATTTTTATCGCACTACACCTATTCTTCTAAGTGTTCTAATAAGAGAGAGACGAATAGTGCGAGAAAAATCGAGAGAGCTCGCGCGCCGTCACGTGCTAGCCGTGCTGGTAGGTATGTGTACATATTAGCTCTCGAAAAAGGCATCAACTGAGTAGAAGGCATTCAATAAAAATTTCGTTTTAAGTTTTATGTTAAATAATCCATCACTAGTAGATTGTTTTATGTCTAGCGGGATCTTTTTATATACTTTAGGTCCTACCATGTGCATACATTTCCTAGATTTAGCAAGTCGCGACTTTGGTGGATAAAGTTCACTGGACCTTCTGCAATTCACACCTCGTGCGTCACTACGAGTCGGAAACTGTTTTGAATTACGTATATTTTGCCACTTCCAAAATGTATAAACACAGTAGGGTAAGAATTCCGGTTTCTTGAACAGTTCCTGCGATGGGTGGTTCCAGGGGACCCCTGATATGGAGCGGATCGCTCGTTTTTGAAGTCTGAAAGGTCTTAATCGGTCAGCGGCGTCACCACATAAGTCTCCCGTATGCAAGAATAGAGTGAAAGTAGCCGTAATAGGCTTTCTTGATATGTTACTGAGATTGAGACTGGGGCGAAGCCTGCCTAATGCGAAGCAAGCGGATGATAGGTGTTCACACAGCTGATCTATATGTGTACTCCATGTGAGCCCGGAGTCTATTATCAGGCCTAGGTATTTCACCTGGTCGACCTGAGGCACAGGTTGGCCGTTGCAGGTTTATTTCTTGATTGCAGTTCACGCTACTTCCACTGGAACCTGGGGCTGTACTCCCTGCTGTTCATGGTGATAGCACTCCTGCCATTCTACATTGCATACTTTTGTATCAGCAACATCAGATTTGGTGAGTCACAATGCCATCATGTCTAGTGTTTGCAGTGCTAAGCTGATGTCATTGGGTTAAAGGGAAATATTTTGAGACTAATATACAAGCCAGCAAGCGATCCAAATAATTTTGCTATTCTTGAGGTTGAAAGGAGTAAAAAATGTTATATGAAGCTAGGCCAATTATGTTTCTTAATATAAGTCTATCCTTGGCAAAATACTCCGTTTCTTTCATACATTTCTATGCAGCATTCAGCAAAATGTGAAAACCCATTGCCTTGACCACCACAATCGGGATATCACGACATGGGAAAATTGTGATATGCCGATTGATCGAAAACATGCTGCTATATAGAAAACCATAGCCATACATTCGGTTTATTGATTGGTACAATACTTGTATCTGTGGTCAATGTTAAATATATAAATATTATTCACATTGCAGTGTCCCAGAACATGATAAGGCCTCTAACAGTTTTAGTGTGGTTCATATATCTCTACTTCTTCTGGAAAATTGGTGATCCCTTCCCTATACTGAGTCCAAAACAGGTAAGGCCTATACAGCGGCGATCAGATTAAGAGAGAGAATGGATGTTAGTCAAATCAGCAACACTTTATGAACCGTCAGAAACCCTAGTACCCCCCTTCGGCCGCGTATGTAACCGGAGTTTTGTAAACAGTTACCTAAGAAGAAAAAATGATCGTCATAGGATACTGGTATCCAAGTGACAGGATTTTTTCCTTTCACGTAACCGAGTTACAACCTAGGAAAACTTCCTAATGATTACGAGAAAGTACTTTATATTCCTCGTAGGTAACTGCTTGAAAGATAGATATATCATGGCACGTGCATGGCACTTAACATTTTCTTCAGACGGACGGACATGCCGAAACTATAAGGATTCCTTGTTGACTACGGAACCCTAAAAATCGGTTCTGGCGCTTCGCCGACCGCTACCGACGCGCGCTCGCTTCGCTCGCTCAGCTTGCGGGCGTAGGGTCGCAGTACACCTAATACTCTCCTCCTCGCTTCGCACGTCGTCGGACCTGCCTTAGAATTGGGAATCTGTAAACTTGAGAATCTGTAGAATTGGGAATCTGTAGACGTGGGCCTATGCCGGTCCTAGGTAAAGCATGGGTCCGGATCACTCATGGTTTCATAAGAGTTTTATTTATTCCTTACTGGATGCTAGTTACGAACAATACGCGGCCGAAGGGTTTTTTTTTCACTTAAAATGACGAATAATACTTAAACCCAAGCATTACAGCCATCTATTGTTTAGTTGTTATCTTCAAGTGGGGTTGTAAAACATTAACGCGTAAACCATAGAACAAATACCTAGTATTTAAAAATCTTTAAAATAGAACTGATTGTGAAGTTTTCGGAGTATTTTTGTGAGTTTTATTTATTGGTAATGTGAGAATGATTTATTTATAATGTTGTCAAATACGGTATAATTAATGAATTTTTATTCTGCAAGTAAGCTATAATGGCAATGGCACTTTTACAATTCAACATTCTACCAGCGTTTCTGAAAAAGAAAACCACTGTTAAGAAGAAACGCCGAAACAAACTCAACAGTCAGAAACGACATTGATTAAATTTAAATGTTACAGGGTATATTTTCGATAGAGCAAGGTGTTTCGCGGATCGGTGTTATTGGAGTGACTGTAATGGCTCTCCTCTCTGGGTTTGGTGCCGTCAATTATCCATACACCTCCATGGCTATATTTATAAGGTAATCTGTTGCACAAATGTTCATTAACAATTAAAATCTTATTCATTTTACTGGGGTGTATCTAACTAAGGTATTATAAGACTCGACATGTTGATATGCGATGCGGTAACCGCTCTCGTTCTGGCACGGAAAAGCCGCCTTGCGTGGAAGCGAGCGAGAAAGATAATTCCCATTCCACTGTGATGCCAATATCTGAGTCAGATAATCTTCCAACTTATTGAGTATGACAGGTTTGTATTGTAACTATCTCAGATTGTTGCGATTCTGGCCTGGTTTTATGAGGTCTAAGATAATGTCTGCCCACAATTTGTATGATTTGCCCAAAAGTTGACTGGTACAGAATGTTTACGGCATTAAGTTCGCCTTTTGTAGGATAAGTTCTTCTTTTGTGCAATAAAGATTAAACAAATGAATAAATGTTGAACATAAATTACATTGTAAGTATGTTTTTTTACAGGCCAGTAACCCAAGCCGATGTCATGTCAATAGAGAAGAAATTACTTCAAACAATGGACATGATATTAGTGAAAAAGAAAAGGATAGCGCTAGCAGAAGCCAACAACGTGGGAGGGAGACAACCATATGGCATGTTAGACCAATCAAATAAAAATAAGGGATTTTGGACTAATATTTTGTCTAGTGTTGGCAACATGGCCAACCCACTCTATAGTTCAGAGAGTAAGTAATCTAGTATCCCGCATATATTTATATCGTACCGCATATAGTTTTAAAAGGTTCAAAGCATTGTAATTTACGGTAAGAATTGATTTATTTACTGTTATCAATATGACATCAAAATTACACCTCTTAATCCTCTTGAACGCCATCCATCACGCATGCCAAAATGTTTGCTACCTAGCTAGTAATGTTGTGCGCTGTCATGCAGCAATTTTATAACCTAACCGTTGGCAAATTATTTTTTAATGTACTAAATTCGATGTAAAATACTTTCATCCAGTAATCAGATGTCGTGAATTCGTATCTCCTACTGAAGCATAGGCTTGTCTGATGGTAGGGTGGTGGGGGTTAGCCTGTGGACGCTTGCCGACCATTTATTGGCCTTTACTAGTTCTCGGCGTTCCTAGGTCCCAACCAACTGTTTTTTTCCAGACATAACCCAACTCCGGCAAGAGATCTCTGCGCTCGAGGAGCTGAGTCGGCAGTTGTTTCTGGAAGCGCACGACGCGAGGTCGGCGCGGGAGAAGGCCGAGTGGTCCACAACCTTCCAGGGGAAGTACTTCAACTGTCTTGGATATTTCTTCTCACTTTACTGCATTTGGAAGATATTTATCGTGAGTATTGCAATTGTACCTTTGTTCTTTTTACAAGCTTTTTGGAATCTTGCAACTCAATTTTGAAGCAGATATCTTCAACCGATTGAGCTGGGGTTTAATTATAGTTTGGTACCATCGAGCTGATCTCATGATGAACACAGAATGTAGGCATGGGAATTCAGGACTTAACAGACGAAACCCCGTTGAGTAGTTGATGACGGTACACAGAAAAGTACGGTTGGCAATAAACATCCAAAACTCAGAATCAAATATTCATGTTCATCAGGCAGGGTCACTACTCACTAGGTCAGGGTTTCTTAAAGTAGGGTAAATGTACCCCTAAAGGGGTCCATAACTTTATTACTCCACGGCCACTTTGTTAGTTTGTATTACAAATATCTGCATATTTTCCAGCATGAATTGTTAATGCCAAGCGTCTGGATTGGTGTCGAACAAAACTAAAAATTATATCTAATAGATTAGACGCCAACCATTGATATGAGTGCGACTTGCTTAGTTGAAAACAATCCCACAATTCAAGGTGCTTACTAAATCCAATATTTCCCTCAACAGGGGTCCGCGGCATGTTTGAAAGTCTGATAGTGGTCCACTCCTAACAAAAGTTTAACACATTCAGGGGCCCATTTCTGAAAACCTTGTAACTTGTAATACAAGCGGACGCCTATTTTCCCCTCCTTCTATTAGAAAGTGACTTCCGCTTGTATTACAAGTTACAAGGTTTTGAGAAATAGGCCCCAGGTCCGCCCATTATACAGACCATGCGCGCGAGGCCAGAACAAAGTATAAGACCCGACACTCGGGCACAGCTTCACACTTATCGATCGAATCGACGCTACACGCCAAGATCCCGACAGTCGGGCATACGATAGGGTTGCGCTAAAAACATTGGTTACAGTACGCGGCGCAAAAGTTTTCATCTGTAATATAAGCTATTGGTAAAGACCTAATATATCTACCACGAAACAGGACCGTATATTTGTCTGTAGAAAATTGGTAGGTACCATAAGGCAGTAAACATTGGTCAACCCTAATTGTCGTGGTTTATCACATTTCAATAAGTTTCTGAATAGAACGTACCTACCTGGCTGATAACAACCTAATAATTGAGAATAATAATTGAAATACTCCGCTAAAAATATTTCTGTTAGTGGCAACCCTGCTCGTCAAATACAGTGCTCGATATTGGGTCTTACGGCGTGGCCTTTCATAGTCATAGTCATATCATTTATTGCATCCATAGTTGTACAGTTCTTAGTATTTAATAGGTACATATGTTCCATATGGGCCCTGTTAGGGCGTAGCAATTTAATAAATAGGTGTTAAATTATAATATAGAAGCGATATTCGATGTCAATTCAGTCACATTCAATTTCATTAATAATATATAACATTTCACAAAGATTAATAAGAGGTACATAGAATTGGTTTAAGTTAGTAATTGATAATTGTTTATTTTCTAGTATTAATTTATCTATTCTATTGTAATGTGTATAATAGGATTGGTAACAGAGAATAATTATTTTAATACTATTTTCTTAGTCGTCAATTTACAAAGAACTAAATTGAAGTAAGGAGAAAAAGAAATAAGATCGATAGAGACATAGGAATTAGGTACATTGTTATAGCTATTTATACTAAATTTACTATTAATTTAAATTATCATTTAGAAATTCGTCGATTTTATAGTACGCTTTTTTAGTCAGTAAGTTTTTAAATTTATGTTTAAATATGTGATTCTTATCTGTTGCTTTAATGTTTGTAGGAGCCTTGTTATATATATTTATAAAACGCACATATGGACTATTTTTATGGATTACCAATTTAGATATTGGCAAGTCAAGCTTGTTTTCATGCCGTGTTGTCATTCTGCGATTTGGGGCGTCTTTTATTTGTCGGAAAAGGTACATGTGCTCTCTCACAAACATACAAACTTCCAGTATGTAGATGGAAGGAAGAGTGAGGAGTTCTTTATTTATAAAGTGTGGTCGGCAACTTTCTGTGCTTGTATGTTTGCGAGGACGCGCAGGCACTTCTTCTGCATCACGAACAGGTCTTGGACGTCGGTGCTGGCTCCCCACAAGATTACTCCATAACCGAGCCAGGCGTATGCGTAGGCGTAGTATGCTGAAAGAGCCGTTTCATAATTGGTGTTCATCTTTAAAATGCTGAGCGCGTACACAAATCTCGTTAATTTCGTTCTAGTGTTTGATATATGGGTTTTCCAGTTTAGGCTAGTGTCTATAGTAATACCTAGTAACAAGAAACTTTGGACCTCCTCCATTTTTCCGTATTTAGTCATAAGGCTTATACTCAGAGGGTTTTTTGATGTGGTTTAAATTGCATTACTTTTGTTTTTTTGTAGTTTATTTCTAAGCTATGATCTGTTAGCCAGTCATCTACGCTTTTGAGTGTCTTTTCTAGGCGTGAGTTACAGTCAGTGCTATCGATGCAGTTAAACATTATAGATACGTCATCCGCGAACATTATACAGGTTGAATCAATAGTTTTGGGCAACTCATTGATATAAACTAAAAAGAAAACGCACCCTAACACACTTCCCTGTGGTATTGAGCCCTCTACATAAAGGGTATCCGAATTTATATGTTGTATTTGATTCGTATTTTCGTTGTAAAATTCAATTTGTACAAATTGTCTACGGTTTTCTAGGTACGATTTGAACCACTTGTGCACGTTCCCTCGGATTCCGGACCCATAAAGCTTATTTAGCAGTTTATCGTGACGAACTTTGTCATATGCTTTCGTCATATCAAGCAATAGACCGATGGCGTAGTGCTTTTTGTTTATTTGGTTAAGTATATCTTGGATATAAGTATATACTGCTAGAGTGGTCGAGTGATGTTTTCGGAAACCGTACTGATTTTTATCTAATATATTATGTTTTTCCAAAAAGGAGTAAAGTCGATTCGACATTGCTTTCTCGTATATTTTTGACATCGTTGGTAATAAAGCTATTGGTCTATAATGGTCTAATTCCGTACTTTTTCCACTTTTTTTAAATATCGGCCTTATTTTGGATATTTTAAGTTTGTCCGGGAAAACACCTTCGCTTAATGATTGGTTAATCAAATTAGTAAGAGGCGCTACTAGCACGTTTTTACATAGTTTTATCAGTGTAGAGGGTACCTCGTCCACACCGAAGCTACTTTTGTTTTTTAGCGTTCCTATAATGTGTGCTACCTTGCGTTCAGTAACAGGCTGTAGGTACATAGTTTGTAGGGGGATGAGTAACCAGCCGTCCGCTAGACTGCGCTTTCGAGCATGATGGCTCTCCCATGGAGGCAAAGAAGTTGTTAAATGAGTTCGATATATGATCAGGTGATTCGGTGATAGCGTTTTTATACTTATTTTAAGGTTTTTGTGCCGCTTACTGTTCACGTTTTGGGTGGTAGTTTCTTTTATTATGTTCCACATAGTCTTTACTCGTCTATAGCTACAGTACTGCGATCCCGACTATCGAGTCATCCAGCGTGGGAACGAAATCTTAAAATACCCGATAGTCAGGTTTCCGGCACTGAATGTGTTAAGAACCCCTGCACTACGCTAAACCGGTCCGCAAACGAGATATCACCTCAACTTAATCGTATTTTTTTCCCAGTCAACCATCAACATAGTATTCGACCGCGTGGGTAAGAAGGACCCAGTGACTCGAGGCTTGGAGCTGGTCGTGCACTGGCTGGGGCTCAGCATCGACGTGGGCTTCTGGTCGCAGCACGTGTCCTTCATCCTCGTCGGCTGCATCGTGCTGACCAGCATCCGCGGCCTGCTGCTCACTCTCACTAAGGTACTTAATATACTAGATCGTTCGCTACCCTACCCTGCTGTCTTTGTATGCGTAATCAGCAGTGATCGTAACTTTTGTAGCATTTTTGGTGCAGCGTAGTTTTGTTAACGGAATTGGTATAGACAATATCAATCAAAATGTTAATTAAGTTTAATATTAACGTTATTAAGTATTAGGATTGAATTGGGAAAATAATAATATGGGAAATCGGGCAAACTAAAAAAAAAGGGAAACGTTTTCGGGATTTTAATAATTGGAATTACATTTTTCGAGTTTGTGATTAGGTAACCGATAGTACCGAGTAGTCGATCAACTTAAAAATGTACTTGGAAAGGCCAACTTTCGTACCAATTCGGCCGACGCAACCGCACCATTTACTTGGCGCCTGCGTGTGGATGTAACAAAGACAGACAGGACACTACGGAACCCTATACTGCGCGTAGCCCGACACGCACTTGGCCGGTTTTATTGGAAATTGGATCACGTCAGCCTATAACTGCCTGGTTAAATTTAATATCTAATGATATCATTCTCACTTTTTTCCAGTTTTTCTACAAGATATCGTCATCGAAATCATCAAACATAATCGTCCTGATTCTCGCCCAGATCATGGGCATGTACTTCTGCTCGTCAGTGCTGCTGATGCGTATGAACATGCCTCCAGAATACAGAACCATCATCACGCAAGTGCTGGGAGACCTGCAGTTTAATTTCTACCATCGGTGGTTCGACGTGATCTTCCTAGTCAGCGCGCTTACCAGTATATTTACGCTGTATCTAGCGCACAAGCAGCCATCTGTCAGCTAGCTTGGGCTAGGTTTCGGTTATGGTGGAGTTCTGTTGATTATTTATAAGACTGTCAGCGGTGGAGTCATTTAAACCCAAGAGGAAGCTCCCCGCTTTGTTTATTTTGTCATAGCGCGACTCGGAGCGGCCGCGGGGCGAGGTCGGAGGCGGCCTCTCACTCCACGTATGTTGCACGAGCCGATACAATCTGAAAAGTTTATCCCTGAGCCCCGACAAATTCTTTATTAATTGTAAGATTGAATTTCTGTGGAATATGTTTTTTCACTGTACCCGTAGGAGTGGACGCTTCTTAGTAGATTAAGTGATCTAAATAGTGGCAAAAATAACTACATTACTAACAATATTGACATGACACTATTTATGGCAATATAATCAATAAGGTAAGTACGTGGGTTTTGCAGCATATATAGAGCGAAGGAGTTATAATTATAATTACTGATTTCGTATAATATGGTCGAGGGCTGAAGCTCTGTACAGTCTCATTCCCAAAATACCACATTTTTCCGATTTATCAATTTATTATCAGATTTAGCACATAACACTAACTGAAATAAATCATTAGCAACAATTTAGTACATTTTTCAATATGGTATCTTGGGAACAAGCTAATTGTAATAACAGTCGTTCATAGGCTATGATGTCCGCTCACCATCAGGCAGATTGTTTGTTTGTTTGCCACCATTGTGGTACAAAAAGCGATTAAACTTGGTTTATATAAAACTGTTGAACAGTTACTCAACATTTATGATATGTTGTAGATTGAATTGAATACAGACAAAAAAAAGGAAAATAATACAGACAAATGATTTGAACCTGTCTTTGATTTCAGTCCTTCCTTTCCTTCTGGTGCAGTACGGGAAACGGAAACACGGTGCGCTTCGAAAAAATAGAATTGAAATAGAAGAATATTCTTTTATATACTATAAGTAGCTAGTAGAAATATTTACACAAGTCTATATTCAAATCTCCGGATAATCGGTAACAAGACACCGTTTGTATTGTCAATACGTGTATTAGGACGACAAGTGAAAGAGGCGTTTTTATCGTCATTATGGCAAAAATATAGATTGAATAAGTATAGAATATGTCTGTAACTTATAAAAGTTATAAACACATTACAAAATTGAAAACAAATTATTACGAAATGATATAATATTCTGAAAATCATACGACAATTACAAATCAAGCTTACAGCAGAAATTAAATAAATAGTAACATAATAATCTTAATTCTCAACAAATATTAATTAAACAAAATTATATTCATTAGTATCACGTCGGTTGGAACGACGTCGTCGTCGAATCAGACCGGCCTAGCACAACTGACGCAGCGACGCGGCGCGAGACGAGAAAAATCGTCCTTTTCTAAATTGCTCAGTGCGACCGAGTGAGGCAGGAGTCACTGAGTCGCGCGCGACAAGACTTGGCAGCAAGTTGTTCTACGTACTGCGCGATTTTCAAGCCATGAACTGGCGGCAAATGGTTCCAGATCGGGACAAGTGGCGCTTTGGGTGAGCCGTTGAAGTTAGTTACTATCACGTTCAAAACGTTCGACATCCAAACTTGGCTTTTGACTTTCACCCTTTTCCGACATCTCCGTAATAGTCGAGAGGTCTGGAACGGCACAGGTTATGGGGAATATCTGTTTCAAATTGGCACCATAGCTTGGGGTGTCTATTTCCTGTACGTCGAAACACGAAGTGGTACTTTCTTCATCACTTAAAAGGTACCATTTGGAGGGCCGGTAAGGCTTCGAAGTGGGTGCTTCATTGGACAGGTCCTCAGTTAGTACGCTGTTGCATTGACTTACGAATGGTGTGAAATAAACCGTATTGGCGCTGTCTCCGCTTCGTACTTCTGTTGCTCGGGCTGCCAAGAGAATATTGAAAATAATGTCAACTGAAGGAAGACGAAGACTGCATGAAAGGCAAAGTATGAGATTTATGAAAAAATATATGAAAAGTTGAAAGAGAGTAGTTGAATGCTATTATGCTACGGGCATGGCAGTAGCGATAACTCACGGCATTAATAACACGTCGGTATGTCTTAACTCGTTAATTGTTGAAACGTTGGAGGCCAATACACGGTGATTAAATAATGTGATCCTGGTTTGTCAGTATTTGCAGCAATACTTAGTATGGAAGCAGTATTGAATGGCCCTTTAAACGGTAATTATTTATCGCGTCAGTATTAAGGTTGGCCAGACAGCAATTATGGTTCTTTCATATTCTCATCTCGCTCTATCTTATATAGCTGCGTACCGCCCATACCATCCACTAAGCTAAATCGTGGGGAGAGCCTTTTATTTTAGTCGCTGACAGTGACACTGTCGACCGACACTCGATGTAAATAAGCGTCAAATAATAAATAAGTTGTAATTTGAATTTTCTTTGGTAAAGGACATTCGATTCGAGTAAAAGTGAGTTTACTTTACCCGGCATTGTTACTCAGGAATGCTATATATTTGTAAACAGATTGCGTCATTATTTGTGCTCCTGTGACTAATTACGTCAGGGGTACCGTCGGTACCGGGGAAGGGGATCTCGACCACACATTGTCTTCTTCCATGTTTATGTTATATAGGTATCTACTGATATTTTAAAAAGATGCCGAAGTTGGGTTAAAGATTAGCTCCTTTTTACAGAGGACAAGAACTTTTAACTGTTGTAGTTAGTTAGTTTTATTAAGAAAAGTGGCAGAATTGACAGTTGCTGAAAGTACTGAAACATTTGGAATGTCGATGGCGGCAAATACAAGATTTTACAGACGAGATCATTATATTTATCACGAAGTGTTTGGTTGAACAAGATTATTAAGCTATGCCCCTTAATTCTTTCTTATCTGTGGGAGGATTTTAAAATTTCCGGATATTTCTGCAGTATATTGACAGTCCTGTGAATATGCATGTGATCCAAATTGTGATATGGGTGGATCATCAGTACTCACCGTGTATTGGCCGCCATTGAGAGAATACGGTACAAAAAAGAATACTCCGATCACATTCAGGGTTTCAAAAAGGGTATAAAAAGAATCAGGCTTACGAACATTGAAAAAAATATAAAACATTTTTGTGTGAACACTCGCAACTTCATATCAAACCACTTGTTGAACAGGAACATATTTTTTTAGTCGAGAGAATCAAAACTTACCATCATATAAATTAGTGGCACACTGAGCATTATCACAATACACGTCAGGAGACGTTTTCCCACTCTCCATAGAGTTTCTGCTCAAATTCTCCTTGTTTTCGGAAGTGAAGGAGCTAGAAGTAAGGGAAAAGATAGATTTGGAGATAGTTTCTATGAATTCGACGCTGTCTTCGCCCATACAGTCTCCAATTTGAAGGCAAGTCTCCGAGTGGTTGTGTATGAGGTCACCACTGTCTTCAAACCCCTGCAGAAACACTCCAGACTCATTATCGCCTTCAGTGACCCCTGAACTTCGGCTAACGTTTTGTTTCTTTTTAGGAGACTTTTTCTTTTTCTGGGGCTTGTTTTTGGGTTTTACGATTTTAACTTTAATGATATCTTTTTTAACTCGCTTTCTCTTGGTAACTTTGGAAACTTCAATACTTTCGTCGTGTACATTCATGTCTAGGTTGTCTGGAGCGTTGTTTTCGCAGTACACGATATTGACAGACGGTGGGCAAGATCTCCGGCCACCTCGTGAACACTGAGCCTTAGATTCTTCTTCAACAATAACTGATGCTTCGTTCCCTTTTTTACCATTCTGAACGGACTTCTTATGGGGAGTCGAACATCGTTTTCTAGATCCCGCCTTTTTCTTTACCTGTGTATCCACTTCCATTTTTTCCTCTCTATTCTGATTTACTGGTTTTTGTGCACTTTCTAATAGTAGCTGTTCTAGTCTTCTGTCGAGCGAATCTGACGTCTCAATGTTGACAGCGGAAAGACTTTTCAAGATTGACTCCGAAGATATCGAGATTTTCATACTTGAATCATTTGACAAATTCCGTCCAGCAGAATTTTGAGCATCGGACAAATTACTTAGAGCAGTCATTATATGCTTTCTGTAGGTTTCTTGCAGTTCACACTGCTGACCCATCAAGGGCATGGAAACATCTACTGCGGTCATTAGGTATTTATTACTTTTCTCTTGTGATGTCTTTAGCGCGGCGTTGCTTTGAATCTCATTGATTGTCGGTAAATCACTTATTTTGGCAATTGCACTCTTATTAAGAGATACATTTTCAACGATCGACAGTTCCGGAGACATCGGCAACGATATAATACTTGAGCTAGCCGGATCACTTTTGTTATTCGGATTATGCGCTTGCAATATTTCGTCACGAAGACTACGAATTTTATCCTCTAACGCGTCAATTTCTATTTTCGCCTCGTCTATATTCTCTAGTCTTTGCCGTCGTGGCATTAGGAATTGATACGAATCTGATCTATAGACCTCAGAATGGATGGTGGATTCCCTGTGAATAATCTTGAAAGTGCTATTGGAGGACGAATTACTTTCGTCACTCACATGTTTTAGAAGTGGAAACGACCTATTTCTACGTTTGCGTTGCATTTTCCCCTTTATAGATAAGGTGCAGACACTAAGTCGTCGCTTCCTTCTGGTGCCTATGTTAAATGGGCTGGTGTCAGAGTCTTGGTAGCCCTGGCTGCTGTTAACAGAGTGGTGAGATAAGCTGTCGGGTGATGTGATGGGTAAGCTGTATGGACAAGAGAGAATCGGATTTACACATAAAGGCCATGCAGTGAAGAGCGGTGATGCGATTTTTGGGTGGTTGAAAAAAACGTATAATATGCATTTCACGATTGCTTTTGGGTTTTTATCAGAGTTATGAATCACAAAAAAAGTATAGCATTAACAAGCAATTCAAAAGAGCACCTATAAAATAACGAGCACTTAAAATAAAAAAATTAGCAATGCATTTTGATATCAACTTCAGCAATTTACGGAAAGTAACAGCATTAAATTCCCCTTCTATAGTTTGTAATATTACTTATTACTCAAACAAAGCCACTATGTCCTTTGTTGAATGTTGTACTACTTGCTCAAATAACTAGTAGTATCTAATGTGTTTATTGTCTATGGTGAAAGGTTCAAAATGCATACGCCGATGACCTTTGTACAGTCATTACATTACTTCATTACTAGCTTATCCAGTAAAAACGCTTTCTAAACGTATTATTTTCATTCCTTCCGAATTAAACTTGAGCAAAAAGTAGACCACCCAGCAAATAAAAAAATATTGGCATATGCTTAAATCCGGCGTGGGATGTGTTCATTTAAAATACTTCTTCGATAGACTATTTATAGACAACTATAGTGCTGATATTACCTTATAGTGGGTTTAGACAATAATTAACGAACAAGCTAAAACTTTACCGGTTATGTGCGCTTGTTTGTATGCTATTTTGATTCGATGATTGTAAACGCTAATGGCGCGCCAAGAGCGCGGTAAGGGAACAGCAATGAGAGTAGTGAATGGTTTGAAGGATAGTAGCATGCACATGGTAATGGAAGCAGGGTCACATATATTATATAAGTACTAGTTTGGTTTCTTACGGCAGACCACAGGAGCACACAAGCACCGCACCATATAAACCATTGCAATTTCAGGAATGTTGCGCGAAATATTGCGATGGACTATTTACGTATACGTTATACACAAAAACATCGAAACAAATGGGCGTGGCCATATTTATATAAGTGCAAGACAAAGGTTTTTCTCCGAGGACGATGGAAAAATATTCCCCGCGCAGATGAAGGGTTTGTTTCATTTTCATCTATTCGTGTATGAAAACAATGTTTTGTGCAACATTTTGAAAAAAAAAAAAAACACGCACAGGAGACCCGGCTTATGGACGAAAATTGATATAAACAATTCATATAGTCACTTTTTTTTGATATCAAGCCAATGTCCATAGTCTGCCTAAAGGACTCAAACTATGCTTTAATTTATAACTATGATAACTATCGTGCTAGTGCTAATGTATGCAAAATGATTAGTTTTAATTTAAATGAACTTGGTCTTAAACTAATATAAATAAATACACGATTACATTGGCAAGTGTTTATTGATCAAAATAAAACACCTGCTCCCATTCATATTTTTAACAATATAACAACATGTTATGTTGTATATTATATATATGTACAAGTATTTTATAATTAAAGGCATACTAAAGAAAGATAATTAACATACATAATTAGAAAAGTACGTGGCAAATTGTCCACATTGAGATACACAAATTAAGTAAGTCTTTGATTTTTCTTTGATGTATTAAAATATCCATATATATTAGACGGTAAAGAGTAAATACAAGATGAGAAATATTTTATTCATACATTTTATGTCGAAATCAAGTTTTATTTCAGTAAATAAGTACTTTTCAGACCAATCAAGAGGAACAGGAATTATAATTCAAAACATGATGACTAATGAAATGAACGATTGATTCTCGATATACTCATTTCCTGAAAAATTGCCCTCAAAGAGGCGCGTAGGCTACACAAAATACCAGTCTTCTTTACTTATGTTACACTAGAAAACGTGAGGTGTATAGATAATATTTCATTTACCTCTCCAAGTCCATTCTGAGCACAATAAGTGCTTATTTTTGCACTATCGCGCAAATATTCTACAAATTTTATTAGAAATTCTCAAATAAGATTGTTAACACACTATTGTATTTTGATACAAATAAAAGCTACTTACTGCTTCTTAGGGGATTCTTTCGATTTATTTCTTGTTGTGGACTTGTTTTGCTCTTCGGGCACAGGCGAGGGGAATTTGTAACGAACTTCGTCATCTTCAACTATTTCTTCTATTGGATTCTCTTGAATCTCTACAGGTGCCTCGGGCGGTTTTGCCGTTTCCTTTGCTGTTGATTTCCTAGTTGGTTTGGCTTTCGGAGTCACGTCTGTAATAAAAATAATACGTGAACGCGTTTTGATTCCTTCCAAGGGTTCATGATGCAAAGACTGCAAATTACACTTGTCAATGTACTGATGGACAAATTTTACGAGTTTATATTAATAGATAAAGTGAGAAAAGATTTTTGACATTGACATAAGATTTAATTTCACATGGCCTGTGGAAAAGGGTAGGTATTTTACTATACCTCTACTACAGGTATAGTGAAAGTTTTAACAATACTAGCTTCTGCTCACGACCCCGTCCGCGTGGAAGTCGTTTATATCGTAGCTACATACAAACTTTCACCCGCTACCTACCACCTTGCCGTTAGGGTATGATTTACGGGACAAAAAATATCTATGTCATTCCCTGGGACTCAAACTATCTCTACACCACATCTCATCTTAATGGATTCGGCGGTTTAAGCAATGAAAGATACCCTCGTGTGATCCTGTTTCTAACCACTTAAATCTAAACCTTATGTTAATACTATAGGGTCTATTCCTACTTTTATTTTTCTCTCGGAACCCTAAGTTAAATATTAATATGACTGTTTGTCGAACATTGTCATAAATGCTTGCTTATTGCGTAAATTGTAATAGTTTTAGATAAGTTAACTATTTATAAGTTGTCTTGTAAGTGAAATATTTAATTTTTTTAGACAATAAAGTTTCTTTAAACTGAAGCGTGAAGACCACTTCTATACCTATCAGACAGACAGGTGCACTTTCGCATTTATAATATTAGTATGGATTCTATTAGAAAGGGAAAACTAGAACATGTGTTATATTAAATGGAATGTTAGGTGAGGGTAAAACACATACCATTTAAGAGCTTCCTCGGGGATCTTAGTGGCCTCCCGACGTTAGGGGTCGTATCCTCGAGTTTCTCTTTCTCTTCACTACTCAGCTTTTTCAACAATTCTGCAGCTTTTCCTTCGTCTACATCACTTCTATCACTTGATTTTTTAGCTTTCTTAGCCGGGCTCTGTGCCACGACCGGTCCCGAAACTTTTCTAGGCCTGCCGCGTTTTTTCCTAGAAAAACAACACGTACATTTTTTTGTGAAATTTGCATTACTTTGTCGCGTGGTACAGGTTAATTCCAATAAATAGAATATCATGCTATTCACCTTTGTGTTACTTGGGGCTGTTGTTCAGCATTTTCTTCTATTTCTTTAAATATCTCCGATTCAATTTCATTTATTTTCTGATGTACTTCTAGAACAGAAACACTGCTAATTACAAACAACACAACGAAATGTAAATATGAAAGCCGGTCATTATCGCGTTCTTTAGGGGTGGCCTATGTTCAGTAGTGGACGTCTTTTAACTGATATGATGAAAAGATTATTCAAAGAAAAATAACAACAAAGATAACAGTTTTGTTTTAAGATTCCACTCCTCCGAAACACAATTGACGAATGTAACGAAGGATGCCATGTGTACAAGATATAAACATATCACATCTTCATGAGTAGAGTTATTACTGACATCCACCATATTGTGTCCGACAGTCACTCTACAAAACCTTAGGACTAACCCTTAACTATGGACTTGACTGATATTACAATTTTTTTTTTGATGGTTCTGCTACATGGCAATCTGTTCTAAGAACAATAAGCCACTTTCTTTGCCGACAAATATCTGTTTAAATGTTATCTCCGAGAGCCATAAACTATTGAAAAATTTCTTTCCAATATACTCTCTCCAAGTCTTATTGTGGGAATCTTTTGGTGAGATTGGGGATGTCATGTCTCTTTAGTCGGGTGTATTGTAGTCCCCCTGTTCCGCTCAGCGTCTGGGCAAGTTTATTAACGTGAGTCGTTAGCTTCTCCTGGTATTTAAGGCTGCCTTTGGCTATTTCTTGCCGGACACTTTTTATGCCGAGGTCTAGGTGCATGTATTTGTTGCTGATGCACTGGGAGAAACCGAACATTGTCCTTAGTTTTTACTTTAGAATCTTTCTAGGATGTCGATGTTGCTATTACTAGCGGTTCCCCACAGCTCAATGCCGTCCAGATGGGTTTAAGTATCGATTTATATATCAGCAGCTTGTTGTTGTCATTTAGTTGCGATTGGCGACCAATTAGCCATCTGAGGTTTCGAATTTTTCCATCTAGCTGCTTTCTTTTAGTCCAGATATGTTTTTGCCATGTTAATCTTCTGTCCAAGTGTATTCCCAAGTACTTCGCGTTATCTCCTTGAGGAATTGTTTCGTCGTTAAATTTGACTGGAGGGCAAGTTTCTCTTCTGAGGGTGAAAGTAACGTGAGCAGATTTACTTTTATTTGCCTTTATTCGCCATCTTTTCAGCCACATTTCTACTTCATGTAGGTGATTTTGCAACAGAAGAGAAGCAGTTTCTGGGTTAGTGTGAGTGGACAGTATGGCCGTATCGTCAGCATATGTCGCAGTTGACGTGTGTTCGTTTGTTGGTATGTCTGCTGTAAAGATAAGATACAAGACTGGGCCCAGAATACTACCCTGTGGGACACCAGATTTGATTTCATGGAGGTCGGAGCATTCTTCATTGTACTTCACCTGATAGCTCCTTTTGTCCAGGTATGATTTAAGTATGTTAAGAAAACTGTGTGGCAGCGTCTTTTTTATTTTATAGATTAGTCAAGAAAGACCGCTGAGCAATATAGTTTCTTTTCTAGGCTTCTATTGATGATATCGACTATACGGTGGACTTGTTCAATCGTTCCATGCTTTTCCCGGAACCCAAATTGGTGTTCAGGTTAAATTGTGCCCAGATGTTCTTTCATTCTGTTAAGGAGAATCCGTTCAAAGAGTTTTCCAAGTACTGGCAGCAAGCTTATGGGTCCATAAGAGGTTGTCTCTTGTGCGGGTTTGCCTGGTTTTGCTATCATTATTACTTGAGCAGTCTTCCATTGTCCAGGAAAATGTTCGTTTCAGGCAGGCATTAAACATATGCACTATTTTCATTATTCCTTTGTGTGGGAGTTCTTTTAGAAGTGTTGCGTCGATGAGGTCATAGCCGGGTGCTTTCCCTTCCTGTAAGTTCTTTATTTGACTGTGTACTTCTTTAGGACTCGCATTTTTTAGGGGTAAGCACATTTGATTTGCTATATCAAGATACTCTTTGGTTTCTTTGCTATGTTCGTTGCAACTCTCAGGCAGTGGTTGAAAAACAGTACTGAGATGTTCTGCAAATGTTGTTGCCTTCTCGAGGTCAGATCTAGCCCATCCTCCGTTATTGTTATTGATTAGTGGTACGTGTGTTTTGGGACGCTTCAAGTGTATATTACAAATATAACAATCTTCTTTGCAGTGTGGCTCGGAGTATTTCACACATATAACATCGAATAGTATAATATAAGCGTTAATTTCAACTGACCTCATGTGAAATTCAGCCAAGCGGGCTGCTAAGCTAAGCCTAAACCCAAGAACAATTGAGTTCACATTTACCTGCAACGTGGGGGCCGGTGATCGGCGTAGTGTTCCCGCTGGACAGCTCGACACAGGTTAGCATTTCAGATTTTTTCTTTTCCGCGGGTTCTTTGTGCAACATGGACACAACTTGGGCCAGAACGGGGTTTATGTGTTGCCAGTGACCTTCCAGTTGGACTTCCTGAAAATGGGAAGTACAAAGTGAGACAATCCATGAAATACTAGTTATTAAAACATTGATAGAAGGTCAAGCGTCATTAAATAAAATATTTTAGGCTGCCACGAAACGCCAACTTCGTTCGTGTATCTCCCTCTCTGTCGCTCGAATATGCAATTGCGTTAGAGAAAGAGATAACGAGCAAAGTATGCGTTTCGCGGTTGCCGCTCAGGGGGGCGATGTAAGACTTTCGAGCAGTTTTCGAGGGAAAGAGTAGACTCTTTCCATCGAAAACTGTCGATAACTACGAAATACTACTTCGAAGCAGAGATAGAAAATTAAAATCGAGTGGTATTGACAACTCGTATTCAATTCTATCGGTAGAAATTAGGTGCCAATAATTTTGTCACTACAATCATATTCAATTTTCGAGCGGTCGAAAATCTAAAACTGGCGCCCTGCTCTAGAGTTAGCATGGTCAAAAATAAGAAACTGAATCTTTTCTAGTTGACGTCCGATTTCTGCCTTATTACAATGAAGTTAGGTGCAAAGTGTAAACATCTGTGACGTCGGCTGTACGTAGCAATAGCGTACGGCACAATGTACGCAGAGCATTGACTATTGAACTTACTTGATCATTTTTAGTGAATTTGATTTTTAACGTCTCTTTGTTGGACGACTTCTCCAATACTCCGCTGTCTCGTCGCATTAATTCATGGCCTAAAACCACATCGTAATTTCATATAAACATTTCTGGAGCTTTTATATAGTGAATGTGGAATATAGCTAATACTTAAAATTCACGGGCATAAGGGTCACCCACGTTAAGATCCAACATAGCTCGACATGTTTCGAACCGTTACGTGGTTCTTAAACATGAGCGCTTGTGTCGAGCGATAATTGCCGTTAAAGACGTCAGTAACCTGATTTATAATATTTTAATATGTTTGAAACTAACTGGCGTTATAATCTAATAATCAAATACTAATGAATGAGTCAAAACGTACCTTGGATACCGTCTTGTCTGTTTGGCTGTAGCCTTTGACGATTGTCGATTGGGTTGTCATTTCTGGAAAAAGATTAGATTTTATATTAAATTAATTAGTTTTCACGACTTACAGAAATTATTTTAACCAAGTGCGGGTAGTTTGAAAATCCCGTGCAGATAAATGTCGATACCGATTTTCGCTAGTCTTTCGACACGTGGAGGTGATTATACGCGATTAAGGGTGGTATTCCACTTGTCCAAGACCTTTGACCAATGTGCCTTTGATCAAAGATATTGGATGACTTCATTAAATTTACTACCAACACTGACATTTGATCAAATATTACGAATGACATTTAATTCGAAATGGCTACGCAAATAGTATAAAAACTTAAACCACGATATTGGTTGCATGAGTCTCCGTCAAAGAAATTTGATTAAATATTTTGGATCATTGGACAAAGATCTTAGACAAGTGGAATACCACCCTAAGTCCCGCTTTCAATAGTAATCATAGACCGAAAACATATGATATGACCAAGCATGATGATGACGTAGTTCAAATGAAAGGGGGTCCATATAGTCCAGTTTTTAAGTATAGTCCAAGTACTTACACGTGGGAAGCCAGTGAAGATAGGGAGATATTACTTTCCTTTTCTTCTTTATCAAGGATACTATTCGACTTAGAATTCACCAGCTTTCTGTAAATACAAGATATCAGTGAGAAATGTAATTCATTTATTTATTATTAAAAAGAAGAACGGTTTACTCCTATTACACTTGTTCAAGTAAAGTCTTACGAATAATATATTACAGGAATAGTTATTATACATTATTGTATTTATTATTCACTGTCATCCATCAACTCTCACACATAAGGTGTCGAGACATTAACTTAGGCCAGCAATCAAGAAAAGGAATAAATAACACTAAAATCAAAAGGTGCGTACGAATTAGAGTAGCCTCGGGTTGAGGCACGCACGGCTCACCTATTTTGCTCAAGTTCGTACGCGCTCAGGCGCTGTGCGCGAGCGGCGCGCGGCGAGTCGCCCGGAGGCGGTCTCTTGACCGCACTCAAAGGCGCCTCACTTTGCGTGCCTCGCGTAATTTGGACGTGTAGCCGAGCGTGCCGCGGACATAACGACAAGTTCTAACTTGTTTGCGGGCGAGGCGCGTATGAATTTGAGCAAGTGCAAGAGTTTGTTCGTAAATTTATTAATATAATTAGGTGAAATATGATAAACGCAGCCGCGGCTGTCATCGTGTCCGACGCCATTTTGAACAACGCACAATATCGGCTCGTAGCGAGCACGCTGCCTCGCCCGCGCATGTTTATGTGCCACAATTTGGATCGCGAGCAACGCGCCGCGCGGGGCGAGCATGCCTCAGGCTGAGCCGCTCAAATTCGTACGCAGCTTAATTAAATATATATTTAATTGAACTCTCACTTCTTTAAATCGGCCGTTCGTTTTCTTTCTTCGATATATTTGGATTTCCAATAAGAGTCATCTTCTTCGGGATCACCTGTCAAGAAAAACACAATCTATTGGTAAATTTATTATTATAGTGGCTGCTCCGCTGGCTTGTACAAGGGGAAGCCAGCGGAGATAAAGAAACAGAGCTTTCCCTTTCTTCTTTATCAAGGACACCATTTATTTATTTAATCTTTATTGCACAAAAGAACAACTTATCGTACAAAAGGCGGACTTAATGCCGTAAGCATTCTCTATCAATCAACCTCTGGGCAAAGCAGACAAATTGTGGGCGGTGCAACTACAGATGTAAATACACAGTGGGTATTGGGTGTACAGGTGGGATAAAAATAAACAAATAAAATAAGACCTACATATATATATACAGACGCAAATAGGGAACAGAAACACTAACAGCAGCATTCATAAACGTCCTACAAGCCTGTTTTAACGAAAATGGCGTTAAAATGATCTGTCACTTTAACATTTGTGTTCGTAAGAAAGGGACAAAGCACAATTTATTTAGCAGAGACATTTTTAAGTTTTATGAATAAGGTCGATAAGCTGGATCGACTTCTCAATAACTGTGTCCGTTTCATTTTCTGTCTGCGGAAATACGACCACGTCTCCTCTTTTCGGGCTCGGCTCGGCTGGCTTCCTATCCGTCAACGGCGAAATACTCGCATGCTTTGCACTTTATTTTCTATTCTCAATGATCCACATTCACCTGAATATCTCAAATCTTTCTTTCACTTTCATGGTGCTTATCGTGATCGTCAATTTCGCTCTTCTAGCAATCTTTGTCTATCTATCCCTCTTCACCGTACTGGCTTTATGTCCAATTCTTTCAGTGTGCAGGTGGTTCGTCTTTGGAACGGCCTTCCCCCCGCGATCAGGAAAGCCCCGAGCAAATTCGTTTTTAAGAAATCTGTGCGTAATTTCTTTGCTGGCAGATCCGAGTAGACTGAAGATTACATATTTGAAGTTTCGCTTGTAAGTATGCATGTAGTATATATTTATTTGTGTATGTAAGTATTTATTTTATTTATGTATATGCATTTGTGTAAATATGTTGTATATAGGACTACCGTAATGATATTATTATTTTTAGTTGTTATTTGCACTGCCCACAATCTTTTCCGCTTTGCCTTAAGGTTTGACTGGCAGAGAATGCCATTTAGCATTAAGTCCGCCTTTTGTACGATAAGTTTTCTTTTGTGCAATAAAGTTTAAATAAATAAGGGGGGTAAGAATCTACGGCTCTGCTAGCAAACAACTTGCGTAAAGATCTTTTAAACGCGAATCTGGTCGGAGACTGTCGGTTTTTATTTTACAAGCTTTTATTTAGTTTCACCTGTCCCGTTGTCTGTCTGTAATCAAATCTTGCAAGTTAAATTTGATCCACTTCCAGGTTTCCGATTGAGCTGAAATTTTGCATGCATGTATAAATCGCGTGACAATGCAATATTATGATGACGTGGAGCTGATCTGATGATGGAGCTGGAAGGTGTCCATAGGAACTCCGTAATAAAACCACATAACCCCATCGAGTTTGGTCTCGTTAGAATCGTCTCAATGAGTAGTTGATGACGGTATACAGAAAAGTACAGTCGGCAATAAAAGCTTGTACCAAAAATGAAATTTTTGACAGAAACTTATTAACTGTAGACCGTTCCAGGGGCGAGCCACTCGAATGGTAAACGAATTGGACATGAAACCGGTTTGGTGAAGTGGAATAGTGAGACCAATCGACTTAGAATACACCAATTGGGTATTACGGAAAGTCCAGGCAGTCTGGTTCTGGCAGAATGGCCCTTTGCCATTCTAATTGTTTCACATTGAGTCCATACTCCAGACAGTCTATTCTATAACAGTCTCTCTGGATGGACATTGGCTATAGTTTATGCCGCGGGTTCGCTAGCGTTCTTCGCAAGACGCGAGCGAAGCCACGCCGGCAACTATGAAGTATATAATTATGCATACAGGCCTACATAGGCTGTGTACGTGAACTAACGTATACTATAGACCATGTGAACAATACGGGTGTGTGTGTAGACTAGAAAATTATTATTACCCCACAAAAAGAAGGCAAAAAAAAAATGCCTAGTGGCGAAAATCCCATTCAGATATCTGAAAGAATTACGAAGCTAAACCGTTTTAATATTGCTTGTTAGAGAGAGAAAACGCTCGCAGATAGTGATGTCACAATCGGCGAGCGTCATAGTAAATGACATTCGTTTCATATGAAGGTGCGTTTTGCGGAAAAGGGACAGAACATACCCCCTCTTAAAACTTTGGACACTTATAACTTTGTGATTATTTAACCTATTGCGTTGCGTTTTTCTCCATTTGACTACATTTTTCATCCTTTTTCGAGAAAATACAACATTCTTTATCGTTTTATTTAGTGTCTACACCCCTATTGAACTCACTCTCAGGGAGGAAGGTGACATAGTTCTTGACAGCTTTCCCGTCTTTCACCAGCGGGTATATCTTCTTGCCCAGCATCACGAACAAACCGCCCTCCTCTTCTACCGACATTACTCGCGCCGAACGCGGCTTCCTGTAAACAAATCGATACTAATGTTATTAAGGGGCTCCCATACGCCAATGACAATGACCTTCGATCTGAATCCCTTAGTTTTCTAATGGTTTTTTGTAGCTTATTATATTAACAAACAACGGCTTTAAGCAATATAGTATCCCATATTTACTTCAAAGTCCATTGTTTTCGAGATATTTGGCTTCAAAGTTGAACAATTTTAGGCCAAAAAACTGGTTTTCTGGCAATAACTTTTGTGTTAATTAAAGTTTAAAATGAAAACCCTAGACACGTATTTAGAGACGTCAAAGACGAACCCAAATGTGTAGATTTCGTATAAGGTCAGTGTGGGCAAGTCCGTCAATAAGGCAAGCCCGTCTACACGCCATAACTCTTGTGTTTGTATACGCGCGCCACTTATAACTCTGTCGGTAAAACGGTGTTTCGTCCTAGATCTTTTCTCTAACATAGATGTCGCTATGACGAAAACTATGGTAGCAACTCAACTGTCAACTTCATTCGTGTTTCGAACTACATAAGTTGAGTGCAACGAGGTCCAGAAAATAAATCGTAGAAAATTGAAATAATCGCAGTATTTGTTGATGAGGTGAGTAATTTAGCAGTTTAATAACCGCTTTTCCTGTCTAACGCTTTTAATGTAGCCAAAACGCTTTAATTTTGTACTTCTTGGTTTCGAAATGTCAAACCTTACATTTTATCTAGTTGGAAAGTCCGTCTGAAATGTTCAAGGGAAGCCCGTCATGTGCCGGTATTGCCTTAAACCAGATCTTGCCAACCTTTTGCGTTGAAATATTCTCATTCCAAATATTGTCACGATAAATGAGATACTTACACGAAAAACTTTTTTAAATTACTTAAAACATAAAATATACACTATTGCTTTTTGTGTATTACGCTATTTACGTACTATCGACAACACAGCTAACTGACCATGCGTGCACTTTATATGCATTGTAATAAGGTTCAATATAAATACAGGATGGTCAGTTAACTGTGTTGGCGTTTGTACAGTACCGGCCTATAATATATCACCTTCATGTTGACGTCGTAACTTATTTTAGAATTTTCTAAGTGATTTCCTGTCAGAGTATAGGAAAGGGGGCCCGGTTTTTGGGCTTAGAAAAATTTAGATATTTTTTTTAAACAGTATTTGCGATCTCTTTAATAGTTTAATTAATAAGTATTTAAAATGAATACTTTGATAGTATTTTTTGGGATCTTATACGATTTTAAACAACCAATTGTAATTTTTATTAAAATTTTGCGTTTATCAGGTTGTTTTATTTTAGACTTGAAAAGGTTTACAATATATCTCTTCTTCAACGGCTATGCCGATCTTGCCTTTATAACAGAAAAATATGTATATATTTAAATTGCAACTATGTCCCTGATCTCAATACATAATTTGGAATGGCATAAAATTACAATACCAACAATGTAATCTACATGCCTATTGACTATCAAATAGCGCGGCAATGAGTACTAGACGGCCTTACCTTATACATCACGGGAAGACCGTCTACTCGCCGAGTTTTAAAAAAACCTCTTTGTTTGCAAAAGTTTTGCTTATTTTGTTAATTTGTTAAAGTGACATTGTAAAATATAATATTTATCATCCTATAAGTCTATAAGTTTATCCTGGAATAAATAATAACCTTGTAAAATCCGATCAAACTTAACTTTAAATAAAGTATGCCGCCCTTATGTTAGATCTTTCACGCCAATAGAGATCCTACTAATATTATAAATGCGAAAGTTTAGATGTTTGGATGTTTGTTACTCAATCACGCTTAAACGGCTGAACCGATTTGAATGAAATTTTGCACGAAGATAGTTTATAGCCTGGATTAAAATATAGGATAGTTTTTATCCCGCGTCCACGCGGACGAAGTCGCGGGCGGAAGCTTGTACGAAATAAGTGTTTTTTTAGACAATGTTTAAAAAAACATACAAAATTAAGTATTCATTTCCTTCAAAATCCGGTAGACAAAAATGGAGATAAAAGATAGAGGAACCGATATCCGTTTGACTTATAATTATATCTGTAATGCAAAAGTAGGAGATACGATTCATAACTTGTCAAAAATCGATGAAAACCTCGGGTAGCCCCTTAAGAGGAAAGATCTGTAACATTGTAACTTTTTTACGTAAGGGATAAATTAAAAAAATCTTTCACCAGCGTATTGAACGGGCTTTATATGGCCATAGGCTATATTTTATTTTGCGTTTGCTTGCGATCTTTGCAATATGCCCGCGCGGCCTCGGCGCGGGCAGATAGTACACGCTTACAATTTTTATGTCATTGACATATATGGTTGAATTTTACATGGCATATTAAAAAACACTATTCCTATGTCACCAATAAAAAAAAATGTTGATAACGGACTGTCTCCCGATATTGGAGACAAACTAAGATTTTGTGTTATAACTATAAGTTATGATAGAAGCACATTACATTATAGTACTAACGTACAGAACAACAATGCTTTGTTGTACTGTTGCTGTGTTATTATTTAACTTTTTTTTCTCAATTTGCTCTTATGTAGCGCTATGGTTGTCAAGTTCTAATAGCACAAGACGATCCATAAAAAAAAACTGCAACTAAATTCGTTGATCCGGTTGGGAGTTACAATGCCACAGACAGACACACCGGTACACATATTAAACATAGAACACCCCACGTATGCGTCGGAGGTCAAAATAGACTGAATGTCATTTTGGAACTAAGGATACTCTTAATACACTTACAAGTATTTCCGCGCATATCTGTTCCTTCTTCCATGCGGGGGCGAAACGTACTCGCTGTCGCTTGTTGACGTCCATTCGCTGGAGTCCGAACTAAATAATGATAAATAAATTTATTAGACATGCACTTGATTTTATGTTTGTGCACAATAAGTTTTTGGACGTTACATTTGAGAAAACCCTAATCTTCCTCTCTCTCTTTTTGCGTAAGTTAAAAAGTAACAAGAGATATAGTGGACGCCGGTCGCCGATTATTGGGCCGTACATCAACCGGCACCGTCCCGTCCAATCATTCGCATCCCCGTATCTTTCTTCTTATATGCATGGGTTAAAAGGAGACAGAGATATAGTGAGCGCGATTTATTTCGCCGGACATTATACGGACCCGGGCCATTCTACAGACACTGGCGCGTGCTGCATGATGCAACCGGAAAATAATTCTAAGATAAAAAAGACAAAGTTTTCTAACGTTAATAGCCCTGCCTACACCAGAGACGCGCGAATTACATTATTGCGGATCTTTTTAAAATTGTTGCGTAATTTCTCAAATAATTTGACAGAATAAAAATGCCAATTGTTAGCAACTAACTGTACGTTATGGTGGGAGATGGTCCGCTTGCGGCCGCCCAGTCTTCTGCTCTTGGCAGCGCTACCTGAAATAGAATCAGTCATTAAGTCCAATACATTTTTTATAGTTATTTTGATGAGGGTAGGGCGTGTCAACAAGGATAGATGGACATGAAACACGGTCTTAAAGTACATTTTAGTTAGAGCTAGCGCTAAGGTAGAAGATTCCCATGACAGCTTTATAAAAAGTCGCCCACATTAAATAAACTCAATTATAGACTTAGTGTAGATTAAAGGAGCGACCACACCGCTGCTCAAAATACGCTACGCAGCAAAATGTATGAAGAATACGTGACGCATTCGACACGTCAACGCAACGCGTATGCGCAGCGTAACGCCCCGGTGGTGTGGTCGCTCCTTAATAGGGAATATGCATGTGATTCAGAAATGGCCAAAAAAAAACATGAGTAATCTTTATTGCTTAATAAATATACTCACATGATTATTTTTACAAATGATCATGTTTCTATTAACAAACTTAATTATTTAAAAGTAGTATTTTTAAAATTCTCTCGCAAATTTTCAAAACGCAACGCTATTGGCCGAGCGAATCGTGACGTCACCGTGCACTCGGTGTCTACTGTTAACAGGTCGTTTGTATGATTATTGAAAGTTATTCGCATTGTTTTGCCGCTGTTTATGATAAACAATCAGTGATTTTTGGGAATTATTAACTGAAAGCAGTGACTCCTTGTGAAAAAAGACTCGCCACAAAGACTGGAAGCGGTTTTGTCAAGGCAAAGTCGTATAATCTGCCTGAAATTGATGTGTTCATGATGACTAAGTACGTACCTCGTAGGTGTCTTTCTTAAATAAGTGGAATAAAAAACTACCTAGTACATATGTTCATTATATCCCTAATCAAAGATATGTTGGTATTAGGAATGTTACATGGTGAGAACATCTTTATAAACATAACAAATTATGTTGTTTTCGTCAAGGCTTATAAATAAAACAAATTTGCGTAGGACACTCAGTAGAAAGGATTGAATTCTTTCAACTTCGATCAACAGTGCAAACATAGAAACTTAGCTAAAACGTTTCGTAATCAAAATCAACACTCGTAGTCAGCTGTTGATCAACAAAAATCATAATATTTTGTAACATTAATAACTAAAAAAATGGGAATTAGAATAGTTTTATGAATAAGTATATACATTTTTAGGTTAGGTTATTGTTTATATTGTTCGGGAGTCCTAATAAAAAAGATTTTAGGTACAAACATATTTAATAATCACTTCGAAATGATGTTCATAACAATATAAACTATTCAAACACGATACATTATATCTCCTCATCGCCTTACACCCCTTTTTCCTTATATTTTGCATCTTTGGGCATATGAAAATATATCATGTCAGGTGCAGTTTTAGTGTTATTTTCATAAATAGGGGCAATACAATATTTATAATAAGCTTTTGTGTGCTCTTCCGTTACAATAAGTTGATCTTACAAGCTGTAATAACTCACTTTTACTAAAACTGTGAATCAAACACTTCGTTGTTTATTTATTCTAAGTGCACGGTGACGTCACAAAATGAGCGCGCCAAAATGGCGGCGTTTTCATCGTCCGCAAATGATAGTAGTTTTAATTATTATTTTTTAGCTCATTCAATAATATTTTGAGTGTTATATTTTTTTCCGGTTATATAATTAATTATAGAATAGGTAAAAAAAATATGCATGAATATACCCTATTGTGGTATTTATACGCCCCCTATGCAGCATTAAAAATAGCTTTTTCACTTCTCATGCTGGAAAAGTATGTCATATTAGGCTTAGCAAGCGGGGCTAGTACATGTAACCCCTAGTGTCAATATTTTGTATCTGTGTCAAAACAATTTATTAAAAAAATCATGCCGCCAAATTGAACAAACTTATCAACGTGTAATTATTGATTGTGGATGGATAATCCTTGTTTTTACTATTTTCTCGAAGTCTAAGTGAAAAGTAGAGTTTAAAAGCCATATTGCCACGCGGAACAATTTTAAATAACCATCTCGTAATGATATGACTTATTTTAGACCCTTGTCATACAATCTACTATTAAGTGTGCTCTTTTGTTATGAAACATTTTTGACGAAATATTATAAACCACTTTTATGTGATATTAATACAAGAAGTATTATTTATGTATTTTAAAAAAAGTCCTGTATGTTGAACATATGCAATTATCTACCTTACCTATAAAGTGAACCATTATGCAATTTTGAACAGCTTTAATAAATATTTATGAATACATTATTGGAATAACCCTATTACGATATTTATAAAGTAATTTCCACAACATGCATCCAATTGAGTTTCCCTTTTGCCCAGGTTTTTTAACAGTAAGTTTCACCACTTGTCTAATTCCGAGAAATTTCTTCAGAACATGATCTGCCAATAAAAAAGTGAACCATAATAAATACACAAATAACCATACACCTCTCGAATTCAATGTAACATAAACATCTATGTCACATTACTTACCATTAGAAAATCCGAAAATGCTAGCTAATTTTTTATCCTTTTGCATTTTGAGAGATGATCGAGCAAGAGGTCTATGGTTCACTTCAGAGTCATCAACGCTTTCAGAGGTGGTCTGTGAGTTTACAAGAATAACACCTTCAGTTGTATGTCCCTTAGAGTTTCCTTTACAATTCTCTTGATCTTCACTGTATTTTGTTCCTTCATTTCTTTGATCTATATTTTCTTCTGTTTTGTCATACTTCTGAAGTTCTTTTGTTTTCTGTTCGTTATTAGCATTCTCTTTATTATTTGAATCCGAGTCGCTGTATTTAGTTGTAACCAACTGTTCTGCATATAAACTGACGCTTTTCAAGCAGGGATTATCAACCTGTAGTGCTACGTCGTTATTGCCCGCGCTGCTATCTGAATGTATTTCATGAACTTTATCATCAGTAACATGCGACTTTTTAGGGGATGTAATTTTTTGGGCCGCAGTTTCATGAATAGGTTCATTTTTCTTTGTCCTTTCTTCAGAGGCAATTGTAATAATAGGTGGTTCAGAAGCTTTCGGGTCGGACTCTTCATCTGGTATTGAATTAGTTTTTGCATTTCCTTCATTTTCATCACCTTTGCCGATTGGTTGTGCAGGTAAATGAACCCCAAATGTAGAAGAATTTTTAACAGCTTCTTGGTTGTTAGGAAGTAAACTGTCAGTCATAGGAATAGATGACTCAAAAGAATTGGTTACTTTATCTTGCCTTTCCTTTTCAACAGTTATTTCTTGATCAATGCCTTTAGCAAGAGCTTCATCTACCAACACCATAACATCTTCTAATTGAGAAAAAGCTGTGTCTTCTGTCTCTTTCACAGATTTAATATTATCTTCTGCAATCTGTTTCCCGCTTTTGACTTTCTCTTCATCATTTGCTCCCGTTGTTGCAAGTTTAGTTGTGTGAGTCTGCGTTCTATTGGGATTCAGAATACTCTGTGAGGATGTAGGATTTGCTGGGGCATCCAATATTTTCTCTTGAGCTACGTAATTTTCATCTATTTGCATTGGACGCTCTGTGTCAGAACAATCTTCATCCGTAGCGAAATCATCCAAAACCTCTTGAAGCATAGGTGTTAAAGGTTCTGTATATTCTATAAAATCTCGAACAGATTTTACTGCCCGTTTGGATTTGTTATTTGCCTTTTCCCCGTCTTGTTCTTCATCCGTGCTTTCCAGATCTTTCTGGATATCCTCAGCAGTTTGGTAACATGTGTCAAGTATAAGGGTCTCAGTGGATGCTCTGTCGTGTACTATTTTTGAACATTTTGTATCCTCACCTGTAGCATTTTTTTCATTGTTAATTTTGTTAGAACAAGCCTGGTAATTATCTCCATTTACACCTGGACAAGAATCAAATATAGGACATAAGAGATTGATGTACGTATTCAATAAGCTATATTAACAAATGTAAAATGCTTCTTACCATTGTTATTAGATTTATCCAACGGTCTAAACTCCAGTTTTTTATCTTTTTTAGTAAGATCAAGCCTGGAATGAATAATAAAGTTTTATAATCTAACGCAGATAATATAATATGAGCAAATTCTGTATTCTAAATAAAAAACAATAGAAATGAAAAGTAATAAATACCCTCGTTTGAAGCTCAATATCTGCTCAGGGTCCAGCCTGTAATACGGGTTTGTAACGTCTGGTAGAATCCTTTTCAAGAATGTTTCTTTAAGGCTCTGCCAGGTTCTCGTAGTTAACTGAAATAAACATGATATTTATTTTTTATCATATAAATAAATTAATACTTCCAAATCACTTGATTAATTAATTTGACAGCATTATGTATTGCGTACACACTGCATGATATGAAATACTGAATTTAATGTTAAAAGCGCACATGAATTACGCAGAACATTTGTGTTCTAGTCTAATTTGTTAAAAAAGGCCTTATGATTAATGTTATAATTCTTACTGCTAGGCTCAGTGCTTTTCGCGGCGATATGTGGGGAGGCAGCCAATTAAACCATATTTCCAGGTTATATTACTGGAACTTAAAAATCCTAGCGGATAGCTCCTGTATAGTAGGCATGCACATTGCACAGTAAACTTAATTCTTCATCTACCCCTAAATAAAATCATGGTTTCAATAAATGTTGCCTAAACATATCCATCTCACTGTTCTGTGTTCTGCAGTGCTTTAACAGCAGTAACTCCATTTGAATAGTATATTATTAAATTGTCTATATTATTTTAATTTGATTCAGGTACACATTTGAATAGCCGTGTCTACACCGGACGCATCAAAAAAAAAACAAAAATCTTTATCTAATATCTTTATTCAGGTAAATTATGAAATAATATTTTTCACGGGGCCGGAATTTCCTAGTAAGTGAATACACACCTGTAACAGGAAATCCCGCTCTTCCACAGTAGCAGCAAGTATTAAATATCACCCGAAGTAGACTTAAATAACATGCATTGAATAGTTACATTAATTTACAGATCTTTAGATAGTCTTTATTTATTTATATTTATTCTATATTCTTATTTATTTACCATAATAACTCTGGACATGTTGTGTGTTTTGTGTGTGTGTGTCTGTGTGTCTGTGTGTCTGTGTGTCTGTGTGTGTGTGTGTGTAAGTGTGTGTATTTGATACTAATTCTGTTCTTCCTAGTAACTTTTCTGTTTGCTCATAATTAAGTATTTTTAACATATCTACCAAAGTCATAGAGTAAATGTTGGTTTCTTTGTTAATATTATTGTACAGGTAGGCTGACTGATACGCGAATTGTCTTTTTGCAAAAATTTACCGACATGTTGGCAGGGGAGCAACCTTAGTTTTTCTTCTACGCTCATTATTATAGCTTACATATGGCAACGTTTTGTGTAACCTCAAGAGAGCGTGTAGGATATATAGTTTCCTCATGGTTAGCACATCATGCAGATCTATGGTTGGATACCGATATGGTTTGAAGTACATTACTTTTAGCAAGCACCGTTGCCCCCTCTCCACATCCATAAATTTAGTTTTTACTGCACCTCCCCAAGTTGGAATACAATAGGTCATAATGGACTGTGCCAGTGTCATATAAAGTAGATTAAGGAGTTCTTTTGAGGTAATATGCCGTAGTATTTAACAAATGTAAATTAGTTTTCTTA
Source organism: Epinotia bilunana (assembly GCA_947049275.1). NCBI lineage: Eukaryota > Metazoa > Arthropoda > Insecta > Lepidoptera > Tortricidae > Epinotia > Epinotia bilunana. The sequence goes on along the minus strand of OX346269.1, from coordinate 9,820,661 downwards.
CCCTATTGTTTATGTGTTCAATATGTTGTTGCCATGAGAGTCTCTGATCTATAATGACTCCAAGATATTTTGTAGAACTGACCCTTTCTATCAGAGGACAATCACAATGACGAGGGCTCGTGTTCATATGACATGTGTGTATTTTTATTTTGCAATTTTGAGGTGGTTGGTTTCTGTTTCGACGCATGCTGGGCCGCACGCCTGTGTAACACGGCTAATTACATTTCGAACAGAGTTACTGCTGTGACCGTAAGTATGCACAGAAATATATCAAGATAGAAGGAATAAGTGTATGTATTTCGCGTGGCGAAATGATGATACGGTGGCACCATTGCTCGCCGCGAACTTCAGTCTGCTCCCGACCGCGGTCTGCGTGCGACGTCACATTTTAAAAACAAAATGGTTGTTTGCGGAATAATTAGTTGCTCAAACACTTCCAATAAAGGTGGAGCTGTTAATCGATGTGTTTCCTTTCATTGGTAATAGACGTGTGCGCCGCGCCGGCGCGCCGTTGCCGCCGGCCATTTTTGCCACGCCGCCGCCGCCGACAAATGATCGGCGTGAAATCGGCGTAGCTTTGACTGAATGCCAAAGATTCTTTTTATCAGATAGAAGAGAATAATGAACATTTTTGTTTATCACTTTGTTATTGCTTTATGTAGAAATCGATATCGAATATAGAAAATTATTTTGAAAGGAATTGATTAGGCTGTTTTTGATTTTTCCTTCATTTAACTTCCTTTCTCACGACAAATAAAAAGACGTGATTTTTTGTATAGCATGAAGGTACTTCATACAGGTGGTACGACACGCACGGGGTTGGTTTTTACTTTCTTATTAGTTAATTTTCTCCAAATCACTTTAAGATAAAAAAAATACAGGCTGATCTTCCCAACGCGTAAAGCAACACACTTCGTTTGATTTTCATAATTCTTAAACGACATAGGTACTGAATTAGAATAATTGATTTTATATTACAAAACGAGAAAACTGATTTAAACATCTCACGATTGTTACATATTATTTTCATAAGGCAGAAAATCTGATGTATAAAAACAATTAACTAAAAGTAAAAAAGTCATAGGGATCAAGTTATGAACGATGTCGTCGAGTGTGTGGCTGTGGTTAAAATTTTCTATGTTTATATTAAACATATGCCTTTGTCGGTAACATGTGGTTTACTTTGTAATTTATGTTTGTTGCATTGGAACATTTATTTAACTATTGTTCTTATTTGGAGTATATTCACACTGTATTCTCTTAATGAAAAAAATAGAAATACTTATATTCCAATCATTTAACTTAATCGTGCCTTTGATTATTGATTTGTTTTAAATTTTAATATCTAGTTATTTTTTTGGATACATACTGATAGTCTAATTTAATCATTTAGTCTAATCGTTCATTTGATTGTTGATTCGTTTTAGATTTAAATATATAGTATTTTTTTTGGATAAATAGGTACTGATAGTCTAATTATTTAGTACAATCGTCCATTTGATTGTTGATTCGACTTAAATTTAAATATATAATTTGATGTTTAAAACATTGTTATTAAAGAAAACATTGTAATTAAAATGTTACAAAAGGTTTATAATTTAATTATACACTGCTTGAGCTTTATTAATATAAAGCTTGAACTTGAACTTTGGTTTTATATTTACTTATTATTTTATGTTTAATTTTATGCAGAAAAGTGTGTAATTGAAGCAAAAGTGATTTAATTATTTAGGTTTTATTTACATTGATCTCAATTTTAATAAATAATACGAATTAATTTACTTTTTTATTTATGAAACATTCACGCCGATTTTACGCCGAAAACACTCCGCCGCCGTCGATTTTTTGGCAAACGCCGCCGCCGATCATTTTTTAATCCGCGCACACGTCTAATTGGTAAGTACAATTTGTCCTTAATTATCTGTTATTAATTAAAAAACCATTTATTTCATATTTTTCAAATTTGTTCAGGATGCTTAGGGACTGAACATACTAAACGTCTCGACAAGTTCTTTCCTTCTATAATGTAAAAAAACCAAGCCCTTTTTATTTTTACTATTTTTCATTTCCTCTGTTGAATCTAATTATCATTTCCTCTGTCGGTTCTTATCGATATTTTGAATCGATACAAAATAAACCTACTAGTTATTGCAACTGCCGCGTGCTAATCGATGTCGCGCGGCTTATGTTTCCGTCACTAAATTACGCTCGTGACGTCAAAGTACCTACGCAAAATGTTACACGCTCGGTTTCCATACTAATCAACGAGCTCTTTCCTTCTATCTTTATATAGTTCTGTGTAAGTATGGCAGTGTTATAAGCAGCATGCAGCAGGTTTCAGCAAAAATATATTGTATGCTGCCCCCATGTAAAATATATTGTATCCTGGCCCCTATGTAAAATATATTGTATGCTGCCCCCCATGTAAAATTCCCTTGTTCCGTTGACCTTGAGTTGACTCACTTTGGAATTGGCATAATCCGTCCACATCTTTCTGCCCTTGGTCTCAGCATACAGGTTGTTTTCTGTTAGGTAATCCACAATGGACTTCATCTCCCTCATTGTATAAGCTTTCCTGTAATTCAAGAAACACCACTTTAATGTTTAATAACTTGACAGTACTTCAGACCAGGGGGGTGCTGTAAAGAGTGTAAAGAACGAATCATCAGGATGTATAAATAACATAATATACAGGGTGTCCCGAAACTCAACGATAACCTGCTTCTGGGTGAGAGGCCAAGGAATACCAGTTATGAAAAAAAAATGAAAAAAAATCTATGTCACTTAGTCAAGCGGTAATAAACATTTTTCGAAAAAGTTGCAAGTTAGAGCATTACGGTAATTGATTGTTTTATTTTGATTACGTTTTCCTTGAGGTCCCTTCGCAAAAATTTGGAAATAGCACTTTTATTGGCAAGAAAAGTGGCAAGTATTGTACCATTTTGAAATCTAGACTAAATAGGCCATCATTTAAAATAACTTGCCAAGCTTGTGTGATACATTTTTTTCCAACATGGAGTGTCAAAGTTGACTGACAATAATTGTATAAACCATAACTCGTCATTACCTTGTCTTTTTTACTTAGTTAAAAATGTTTATTACTTTGATTTGTGGTTGTGATTAATAGCACTGTTATTTGAGATTACATTATTAAAAAAATCGCTGTAAAATTGTGAAAATTGTGATCACAGTACTTAAAAATGCGACCAAGGGTGTCAAATTTTCAACTATTTCGAAAAATGTCTATTACCCCTTGACTAACAGACATGGTTTTTTTTCTTTTTTTTTTCATAACTGGTATACCTTGGCCTCTCACCCAGTAGCAGGTTATCGTTGAGTTTCGGGACACCCTGTATACACAAAACAATCCGTCTAAATTATGTTGTACAAGTGTAGTAATAATATTGTGATGAATCCTCATCAAGATGCTTGTAAGTTTTTATGGATGGATCGGGAGCTACTCATCCAAATTCATAAATCTTTTGGGATGAACTATATTTTATACAGTTACCTTCCTTTGTAATACCTGGGCAGGGCCCTGCGCAGCTAGGTAATATTAATTGTGGAAATCGTAACGAAAACTATTTCATTTTTATCAGGCCTATGAAACAACCATTCTACACAATTCTCATACAATGACTACTAGGGAGTAGGGGCGTACAGAAAACAGCATGTCACATTTTGCTGATGTAATATTTAGGTCATAAGGTACGGACGGAACCACTTGTTTTCAGTCCCAACAGAGTTCAGCCCCGTTATAGATTCCTGAGACCAGGTAGAAAAGAGGAAACAACAGTGGAATGGAAGTTAAATTTAAAAAAAAGTAAAAAAAGTAATAAAGGTGTTTGGGAGTTTTACTTTTATTTGTTCTAAAACCTAGTTTCTACAAAGTTGACTCATACATTTAGGGTTTGAGACTGTATAAGATGGATTTCTACACTAAACATTGCATATGGCCCAAACCTTGATTTGACAAATAAAACATGTTCGGAAAATAATGAAGTTTCTAAATAATAATTATCAAAAACTAATGTAGGTAGCCTATATACATTCCACTGCTTGACACAGGTTTCTTCTCATGAATGTATGTATGGGTGTTTTGAGCCAACCGCCACCAGTCCCCTGATTGCATTCTTGTCAATGTACGGGCAAACTGCGGGGCTGGCTATTCATTTATCACAAATATATTTGTTTCCGTGTTACTGGTTATTATTAATAATAATAATAAAATCTTTATTTCGGACACACATGGAGGGAGCACATACAAGCAAAGAGAAATGAGGCAAACCTTAGATATAAAGGACTGTACTGTGTGTGTGTATCAACCGATAACAAATTACTGATATATAATGCCATAATAAAACCTATTTGGACATACGGGATACAACTTTGGGGTTCAGCAAGTATCTCAAATGTGAATATCATCCAGTGCCTTCAGAATTGAATACTGAAAAGCTTGTCAAATGCACCTGGTTCATCACAAATGCAGAAGTCTACAAGTATCTGAACATGAACACTGTAAAGGAGGAGTTTCAACAAAGCCTCAAAAACTATAAAAAAACGCCTATTAAGTCACCTAAACCAACTCGCAGCAAACCTAACTATTCTAGACTATACCAAAGGATTAAAACGACGCGATATATTCGAACACAGCAGTGTGGAGACGCGGCTTTTCCAATAGGAGAGTGTCAAAGGGAACTCGCTCCAAACATCATCAGCAAAACTACATCAAACCTGCCTATAGTCCGAATGATATATATATAATTATATTACATCCTTACACTTATTACTAAGGACAAGAAAATCAATTCAAAACGTACACTTTGTCTAACGGTTAGTATTTAATGCCCATGGGCACTGGTCACATAACTATGAAATTTTGATGACTTCAACAAAATATTTCACTCAAGCGCATGGAGAGCGAAACAATCGCAAAACAAGAACTTTTTCACAAGTCACAATGTTAGCCCGGTAGCATACAACCCGAAAACCTGAAAAACAGTATAACCATTTAGGGTCGAAATAATAAGTTGTATTGCAGTGAAACAAAAACATACCCTGACATTTTGAGTGACGCTTCCCGCTGGCGTTATCGGTATTTAGTTCCCAAACCGCCTTTAGACAACGTACATTTACAACTAATATATCAGCTTCTAGTTTAAGTGAATTCAAACACATACACTATTACATTCTTAGCTTTATTTCAGCTCATAATATTTTTTCAAATAGAAATAGCTCACACTTCGGTTTTAAGTTTTATTTCACTTATTTTATTTGATTTGATTTGACACGCAGCGCAGAGCACAGAGTAGAGTAGAGTCTCTACTATATTACGTACGCGCGCCGGTTGTGTCCTTGTGCCGTTTGTTTTGTTAACACTTTCATTCAACCATTCGTTCTTTTTGGTGTAGTACTCTATGGGTCACACATTACATTACAGAAAAAGGTTAATGTCCTGGCATGCTTTGTGGGTAATCTTCTTTCAGAGAGACAAGTTACTTTTCGAGGCAAGGATCCTAACATTTACCCATCAAGATTGGTTTGGCGTGGATTGCCTCAAGGCTCAGTCCTTAGCCCATTACTGTATAACATGTTTACGTACGACCTTGAGGGGTCGGTTGCTGACTGTCAAATACTTCAATACGCCGATGATATATTAGTTTACTCTGTAAATAAAAGTATAATTACTGCTTATGAAAATATTAACCAATCCCTTCAGTCCTTGAACACGTGGCTAACAAATAATGGTTTATCCCTTTCCCCATCAAAAAGCTGCGCCGTTGTTTTTACGCGTAAACTAGCCCCTCCTACCATTAACATAACTATAAATAATTCTTGTATCCCAGCTCGTACCTCCTATAAATTCTTAGGGATTATACTAGATTCTAAACTGAACGGAACTTCACATTTTGAATACTTGATTAAAAAAAGTGAACGGGGCCTCAATACGTTAAGATGTCTTTCAGGGGTGTGGTGGGGAGCTCACCCCACCTCTCTCAGATTAATTTATAATGCTACGATTCGTAGCATACTAGATTATGGATCCTTTTTATTGGTCCCAGCAAACAAGGCGGGTTTAGTTAAGCTTGATCGTGTCCAGTATAAGGCATTGAGAATAATATTGGGAGCGATGAAGTCTAGCCCCACCAATGCTTTACAGGTAGAATGCGCGGAACCCCCTCTTAAACTTCGCCGGCAATTTTTGGCAGACAGTTATTTCTACCGAGCTTTACAACTCTCTTATCATCCTATAATCCATCGTCTTTATGATCTTAAGGCGGCTTCCCATTGGTATGAGGAAGACGCGCCTTGTCTCGTAAAGAGCCTAACGAAATTTCAGCTTGTTAAGGATCCTGTTTTCCACTCCACTCGGCTTCCTCTGTTTGAATTTAGCTATGAAATTGTAACTCATCAGCCCCGTATTATTCTTAGTATGGACATTTGTCATGATGATCCCCATGCCGATGAATATCTACGCCAGATTCTTACCCGTGAGTGGATTGGTTGGAACACAATATACTGTGATGCATCTAAGTTGTCCCCAGCTGGTTGTGTAGGGGTGGGAGTTTTCCATTCCCAGTATGATATAGTTCAGAAGATTAAATGCCCTCCTGAAACTTCGGTGTATACTGGAGAGTGTATCGGCATCTTGGAGAGCGTGAAATATATTTTAATATTCAATTTAAGAAAAACTATAATTTTCTCTGATTCCCTTAGTTGTCTACAAGCGCTTCTCTGTAACCCGTTTTCGGTCAGGTTCCATAATCCTATTATCTATCAAATTAAGGAGAATCTCATAAAATGTAGAAACCGAGGGTGCGAGGTTGTCTTAGCCTGGGTCCCTGGTCATACAGGGGTTACAGGAAATGAAAGGGCCGATCAGGTAGCAAAGGATGCGGTGGTCTGTGGTGATAAGTTTCCGTTCAGAAATTATTGTCATGATTTGGTCCCCTTGGCGGCCCGGTACCTTATTAAGGCTTGGTCTGCCGACTGGACATCATCTAGTAAAAAACGGGCACAGACTTATGCACTCGTTCAGCCCACGGTGTCGCGAAAACCGTGGTTCTCAAAGTTATTTCTTCCAAAACCTTTTTGTTCCACTGTGATACGAATGAGGCTGGGTCATTGTTGTACTCCTGCTCACTTGAAAAAAATACACATCAGGGATTCCTCCCTGTGTGAATGCGGACTAGACGATGGGGATCTTAATCATATATTTTTCGCGTGTCCTTTATATAATCACAATTGCTTATACGACGAACTTATAAGACTGAAGGTTCCTCTCCCAACTCACATTTTGGAACTTATTCAAATTAAGAATAAAGATATATTGATGGCCTTGGGATCTTTTTGCCAAAGTAACAATCTTAAGATTTAAGATATAACTTTATTTGTATGTATTTGTGTTGTCTCTACATGTTACTAACTTTGTAGTTATGTCTCGTTACTCATAACTGTGTGGTATTTATCTGGGCTTCTAATTAACTGATTTGTTTTTCAGGAGTAGTAACTATTTCTGTTATTGAGTCCGTTTAGTTATTTTTCTTTTTTAAATATAAATCGACATGACACTGGCTAATCGATACAAGTAGCCACAATATAAAAAAAAAAAAAAAAAAAAAAAAGGTTAATGTCCTCGCCAATTAATTCATTGGAAATTGAAGCTGGCATTGTTCCTTTATTTATACGTAGAAGTTATATAACAGACAAGTATTGTCTAAAACTTATTAGTAGAGATAATGACGTAACGTTAGATACCTATCTTGATAACGTTGATATTCCAAATTATAACTTGATCCCGTTACCTAAATCCGCTTCCATTAGTGGAGCCATAACATATTTAAACTGAATTTCAAGACACGGTATCTTGGTCTGCGTTATTACCTTGTTTCGAGTATCATTATCATTACCTGATGCAAGATGTAGCTGTTAAATTGACTAAATTTACTTCTAAATTTGACTTTCTGAAGTTCCTAGATGATAAGACTGAGTTTGTTAAATTGTATACAGATGGCTCTAAAACTAATAGTCCAGTCAATGAACTGACAGCTTGTATGGAAAAAATTTCAATTTTGGAAATAATTTATAATAGCTTATTTTTTATGTGTAACGGATATATTATCAATTAAATAGTTACCCAGCGACAAAATCCGACAAAATTTCAGACATCAATAAAATGATAAATCAACTAGCTTCTGAAAAGTCAGAAAAAAATATTAATAAATATTTTTGGCTTTACTTTGGTTCATTTACATCTATAATATTCAAGATAAATCGTACAAAAAAAGACAATGCATGATTCATTGAAATCTACATAATTACTTCCGGGTGGAAAGTTTCTTTAATAAATCATCTTAGAATAACATTTTAAAATGAAATCAACAAAAAAAACGCTATTATAAATGAATGTTTTTCAAAACCGTATTTTGCCTGGAGTATAAAGATAGGACTAGTTTTGCATTCTATGATTCTTTTTTGAATATAGGTAAAGTTTATAAGTGTAACAACTACTTCTCTGTATTTTCGGCTGAGGTTTTAGGCATAATATATGCCTTAGAACACATTCATGCCAATTACTTAAATGAGTACAAGTTTATAATTTTATCTGATTCCATGAGTGCTTTGCAAGCTTTCGAAAAGAAAAGTATACATGCATCTGTAAATTACTTGATTTATAAGTTAAGAAGTAGTCTAAGCTTTATGTATAGTAAAAACATGATTGTTGAATTTTGTTGGGTTCCTGGACACTCAGGAATTGTTGGGAATGAACTTGTTGACACGCTTGCCAAGAGTGCAAGGGATGTCCAGATTTGCGATTTAAAAGTACCTCACTCTGATTTAGCGCCCTTTGTAAAACAACTAATGACTAGACGCTGGTCTAATTCCTGGGCTAAATCTGTAGAACTAAAAGGCAAATGGTTGGCAGAAATTGTTTCAGGCCCCAGTATGAGTCTGCCGCATGTAAATATTGTAATTGTAATGTTTGTGATCTTGAACATATATTTTTTCACTGTACAAAATTTAAACTGCAAAGGTTATTATTTGTCGCAATGTGCATGGATACCGGTCTACAGGTTATTCCAAACACCGTACAGGATCTTTTAAAGTATCCACAATTATATCGTGTAATTTATTATTTTGTTTCTCATACTATAGGTGATCTGTAAATACCTGCAGTTAGGCATAAATGCTTTTTTTTGTTAGCTCTATTTTTGTAATTGATGAACTTCTATTTTTTTTGTGTTTAATGAATTTGTTTAGTTTAAGGTACTAATATTCTTGTTTGTAAATGTATTCTGGTTTGAGCTGATGGCCTCGATGCCAATGCTCCTAATAAATAGTAAAAAAAAAAAATTACAGAAAAAGGCAGAAGGGCTACCGCGAAACGAAAACGAACTTCGTTCGTGTATCTCCCTCTCTGTCACTCGAACTAACAAGTGCGACAGAGACGAAGATACACAAACGAAGTTCGTTTTCGTTTTGCGGTAGGCCCCATGAATACTGACATTTGATTTGACGATTTGACAATTAAATAGCAGGAACAAGCGGGAAGTCGGATTGTCATAGGCTGGTATTGTATTATTGTTTAGAACCGCAAAATTCACTAATAAGAACACACAATCAGAATATTAACTATCCTATGGATAATTCTTACCTGTCGATATCGGACATATTAGTCACAAATGAACGTGTACCATGCAAATTTTTGCACGATTTGCCAAAAATGGGTTAGTTTACGTTGACCTGACTTTTCTTACTTACTTACTCCTGTGGCGCAACGACCCAGTGTATCTTGGCCCCCAATACGAGTGCACGCCATTGATCCCGATCTTGAGCGGTTTCTCGCCAATCGCCAGCTTGGAGCTCGTGAATATCCGCACCCACCACATCAACCCACCGATATCTGGGGTGATCAACCGGACCTCTTCCTATAGGCCTACCCTCGTAGGCTCTTTTGGCTGCGCGACCGTCTCCCATTCGTCCCATTTTCCCATTCTCTTAGTGACCGAGCCACCAGTATAAGCGACTTAGTCACTTGATGATGTTAGGCAAACTTTGATATTACAGACTTAAACTTTTATATTATTTCGATATACTATTCGTATTCCACAGGATTCTTGGATCCTTCTGCTGCTGAAGATGACTTGAAAGTTGGTGCAAGCCTTGACATGCCGTTGTGGCTAGCAGAGGCTTTAAATTCAAGACGGCCTCCCTTGTTAAATGTTGACCTACCGAAAATATACAAAGATGCTTATAGGGAGATCCTTAATGCAGATGCTTGTACTGTGGACATGCACAAGCTAGGGCCACATTTCTACGAGCTTGGCTGCTACGTGGCCAAACATGATATAAAGGGAGAAGTGAAATCTACTTTAATAAATGTAAGCAACAACACTTGTTATTTTTTTATACTAGCGTTTTGATAGCTATCCATTCTATACATTGGTGAAAGATTTTTTTTAATTAGATGTACTAGTTCCCTCTACAAACATCCTCACAAAGCTACAAACTTATGATCACATATTTTACTTTTATCGGCAATCAGTTGCAGACTACAATCTGATTTGTTGACAATTGATTTAGTGTAGTCACTAAATGTGGTATTACCTTACAAATGTGGAACCTAATATATCTTTTTTGCTGATTCAGTGATGCTTGGATTGATTTTAATGTCACTCTGTTTAAGTCTGCAAAGCATGAATGCTTTATGTTGGACATGTGATCATGGTAGGTACAAAGGAGGACTACTCTCATCTAGACAATATAATATTTATAAAGGAATTAATTAAAACTTTAAAATACTTTTGTTTTTCTAGACTTTCAGACAGCGCTTCCGGATGCTAATGTCAGCAAGCGTGTCAAGTGACTCCATCGGTTCCATCCAGCCCCTGTCTGCCAGTGAGCGGAGACGTGCCGCCACAGCTGCGGTCACTGAGAAGGCACTAACCAGCTGGTTAAAGAGAGGAGACTGTCCTCTCACCACTGCCAATATGGTCGCTAACCACAGGAAACGGAAGAGAGCTGAGATGGAAATGTTGTAATAAGATCTGGCTAAATAAATTTTTACAACAATAATATGCTTAATAAAAGTCAAATATTCTATCATGTCTTTTTGTTTTTGACACTTAAAACCTTGCTACCCACAGCCACGTGTCATGTTCTAGAATATTGTCAGTGAAGTAGAGCAATCGAGAGCAATCATTATCTTAAATCTAGAGATAAAGAGTTATTGTTAATAAATTGTCTATTTAGCTATAATGCGGTTTTCTAATTAATAATTATACAGGATAATTTAAGATTAATAAATTAATATGATAGATCACGGTGGAATTGTTGCCAACCATTTTAATAGTGTGTGTCCGCAGCATGGTATGCCAAAACGATGTCTCGCAGTATTTGGTCATAAACAAATATTAGGGGACATCCAAGCCTCGGAAACACATTCATGCTCATTACTCGAATATTTGGTCTAACCGGGATTTGAACCCAGGACCGTCGGCTTCGTAGGCGGGGCCACTACCCACTAGGCTAAACCGGCCGGACATGCTGCCAATCAGGAAACGTACCTGGAAAAGAAGAAGCGCGGTACGTTTTCGGTACTGCGTATATCGAGTGTGGCCATGTCGTATCTCTTGCGCCGACTAGTCAAAAACTGCCTTGTAGTGCCGTGCCGTAAAGAATCCGAATCAATTGCTAAGTAGGTACCTATTGTATAGCGGAATAGGTCCCTTACAATTCACAAACTGAAAGTATAAGTACATTAGGTAACCTCGAATCTAGGAAGTAGAAAGATAAGGGGGACTTAGCGAAGTCAGCTTGGGTTAAAATTCTTTCGTAATTCTTATGCCCGGCGTCTGTCTAGCTGTTCTCCCCTAGGTCGAATTTCTCAAGTAATTCTCGTGATTTTTTCTGAGCAGAGTAGGTAGGTTCAATAATTATATAGATTTTTATTATATTAATTTTTCATTTAGTTCAGATTCAGTTTTTCGAAAATAAATAAAAATGAGGTAAAGACAGGTTCGCGAGTTCTACAGGTCACAGAGTGGTGAATATATTATGTAGCTACTACGTACCACCTACTTCGTTATTAGCATCATCATCATATCAGTCGAAAGACGTCCACTGCTGGACATAGGCTTCCCCCAAAGAGTGCCAGTGACCGCTCCTGCGCCACCCGCAACCTTAAGCAGGTCATCAGTCCACCTTGTGGGGGGCCTACCCACGCCGCGCCTTCCGGTACGTGGACCACCTGCTTTTATCATTAGAAAATTAACATTACATTGTAATTTAAACGTTAAATGTTAGGGCTTCATGCCTAATGTTTTCTTGTGCTACCTACTCTTGTATGCGGACGGGCTGAGTAATCCGATATTTCGGTCACAGCCCTAGCCCTGTTTATTTATAGGTACTTAGACGTTAATGTCGCGCATTAAAATAGCTATCGAGCCGTCAATCTCTATTGATGTCAGTTAGGGCTGAGCATCACAAAAACCTTTATGCAGGGAAGTTCTTTTTTATACCACAATACATACAAGTTCACGACCTACTCGATAGTTACCCGAAACTGTAGCCTAATAGACGCTCGCGAGTCCACAAGAATCAAAATCGCGTTGCCGACCCTTTATTGATTTGAGGATTCGTTGAGTTGACAGCAAGAGACAAATGCAGGTCCTTCTCAACACAGTGCGCCTCGGGAGCTCCGGTAATCTTAATCACCACCTGCAGGAATACAACAGCACATAGGTACCGTCAAATGGGGTAACATGGGACACGCCGGGATACTCGAGACACCGGTCGGTGTGGCTGAGGCACCAGGAACTGGTGTGTTTGTCTGTAGGTAGGTATATCTAGCCTCTACCTCAATATACAAACTAGAAGTCGAGATTATTCCTACATACAAAGCTAAACCAAAGCTCATACCTATATTAATAATTCGATAGTGCATGAATTTACCTTTACAAACCATTACTGTTAACGAACTAATTATAAAATCTTTAAATAAAAGAATACCGTATCATCAAACACAGTTAAATCCATTTACGGGAATCGAACCTGGGACCTTTTTTTATGATTTATTTATTTATTCAATGCCATTGTGTGTATTCAATGCAACACCTTACTTTAATGATTGGATCTACCTCAGATCTACTTTTTTGTTGTTAATAATGATCTCATCTCATGTTCAGAGGCAACCATGATAAAATATAGGGAACAAATGGGAAGTGCCAGAGTTTAAAAGCACTTGGCACAACGCATATTCTCCCAGTGCACTTTCGAATTTACTCGCCGCTCCCGTCTATTTCGCCAATAATGGCCTTTCCTCCTTCGATGTGGCCCTCCCGATTATTCGACCAAAATTTCGGGATGTGCATTACTCCACACGATTTCTTATTCCCATTCTATAACACATACAGCAACTATTATAGGCCGTGGAAATCTACGCAGAACGTCGTTAAAGACTCCGGCTCAACAATGAACAACGAAAAGGAATCATTCAAGGTAACATTGGATGTCCAACATTTCCGACCAAATGAATTGAGTGTGAAGGTTGCGAACAACCAGATCGTGGTCGAAGGAAGACACGAGGAAAGGGAGGACGAACATGGTTTTATATCTAGACATTTCACAAGAAGATATACCTTGCCACACGATTGCATGCCAGAGGATGTTGTTTCAAATTTGTCATCAGATGGTGTCCTTATTGTTGTTGCGAATAAGAAGCCAAAAGAATTGCCCAAAAACGAAAAGATTGTGCCCATAAAATTATGTAAATCATGCCCACTGAAGGAAAACGCAGCTAGCTCTACTAAACCTGTTTTCAGCACAGATCAAAAAGACAAAACAGCTGAATTTAAGAATGTCGATGCTAGCAAAAAGAATACACAAATTATGTTAAAGGAAGACCATTGCTGTTTATTATTAAAACCTGAATTACTTCGGGGTGCAGCTTCTGATAGCTCAGAGATTATAGTTGAAAAGAAAAAAGATAATGTAGAAGAAGAGAAACTGAAAGTTTGCCAAGCTAGCAAAAATACTTCTGAAATGTTGGAAAAAACATTTACGACTGTGTCCGGTGAAAAATGTGATAAAACAGGAAAGTCAAAGTCGGATGTGGTGGAACAAAAAATGGACAAATCAAAAGCAACTATGTCAAAATCAGATGAAAAATCTAAAACGAGTGCAGCAATGTCAACATCACGACAAATATTTGAACAAGGCTTTGCCAAATCAAATATGGCTATGTCAGAATCTGAAGAAACATTTGATCTTTTTGATAATGCAAGTACAGCCTCATCTACAGAAAATTTTTTGGAACAAACATGTGAAAAATCGAGTGCTGTTATGTCTACATTATCTGAAAAAGCTAGTCAATCCAGAATTACCAAATCCGAAATTTCGGAGATTTCTTCTAAGACCTCAGAAAATATTGAAAGTTCAACCAGTTTTAAAGCATCCATGGCATCTAACATAGAAGATATCAGTGAAGAACTAAGTGACTTTGTCAGTGACATCTTGTGTTCTGAATTGGACAAAACTCTAGATATTATGAAATAATATAATTGATAAAAATCATATCCATTTTACAAAAGGTTTATTGCACTAAGTTGTTCTTAATGTTATGATGAATCTAAGAATGTATAAATACATTAGAAGAAATATCAGTCAAGATATTCACAAATACCTTAATAACCACACAAGTTATTCAATCAATGATGAAGTCTTTAATTTGAAGACTCTAAATAGTATCACATTCTATTGTTAGAAAACCACGTCATTGTACAACTGAGCTAACTGCCAAAATAAATATTAGGTGTACATTAGGTGGTACTTATTTTTAAATAAATGCTGAAATAATAATATATATATTGTTTTTTCCATATATGACCAATTACAAATATAAAGAACCTTAAATATGATGTATTCTTAACCACAGTTAAGACTTAACCTATCAACTGAATTATTTCAGACAGTTATTACCTAATATTAGTACATTTAACATCATGAATATTAATAAATATGAAAAATGTATATCTAACATCAATATCGTAATTTTATTGAGATCAATCCAAGTTCCCTGTTAACACCTATTCATTAGCTCTGTCTCTTGAAAGACAAGCCTTTTGGCAACACACAAGTATTATTAAAACACCAAAACTAACCACAACTATAGTCTGATTGTTCAATTCTTTGTTTCATCATCACAACACTCTTGTACCTCTGTATTTTTATTAGGAACTAATAATTCAGAGGTACATTTGTATGGATGTATTGATTGTTAACATCTGTCATTCTTTACTGATGGATTCAAGTCGTGGAAGTAGGCATGGGCCATGGCATCATCAGCAGGCATCCTGAGAGCCGGGTTGCAAGTGAGCAGGCGGGCTAGAAGGTCTCGGCCCTTGGCGGGCAGTCTCGGAACCACTTGTGATAAACCCAGACTTGGCTGGTAAACTGGCAGGGGCTTGTAATCCGGGAGCTGAGTTACACCAGGCCATGTGTCTTCATTAGGTGTTCCTGGAATCAATTAGGATTCTAATAAGAAATCTTATGTCAACCCATTGAAAGTAAATACTAATACAATAAAAATGTATATACCAAGTAATTTAAAGATCCTCTTCAGTTGATCATCCACATCTGAACCAGGAAATAGTGGCCTGCCAGAGTTGGCTAACTCTGCAAATATACATCCCGCTGACCACATGTCAATGCTAGTTGTGTACAACTTAGCTCCAAAAAGTACATCAGGAGGCCTATACCAGAGTGTAACGACCTCTGCAGAGTAACACTTTACTGGAATACCAAACGCCCTGGCTAAACCAAAGTCTGCCAATTTCAATTCTCCATTTTTATTAATTAACAAATTCTGAGGTTTTAAATCCCTGTGAAGGACATTGTGGCTGTGACAGAAAGCCAGTCCTCGTAACAGCTGGTACATAAACGATTTCACTACATCAAGATCTATCTCGCCATTCAAACTATCGAAATATTTCTTCAAATCCTGATCACAGTGCTCAAAGACAAGTGTCAATTTTTTCTCACTATGTAGCACGTCGTAGAGGCGGACTATATTTTTGTGTTTTAGCTCTTTCAGTAGACATATTTCCCGCAGAGCGGAAGATGGTACTCCTTCATCGTCGTCGTCTAACCTTACTCGTTTCAGGGCGACTATTTCATGAGTTTCTTTATTTTTCGCTTTGAATACCGTGCCATACGTTCCCTCGCCAATTTTTTCTAGTTTCTCATATTTCTGCATGGTTAATGCGATTGCAAATACAGTTAGTCGCTTAGTAGAAAGTTATTTCACTCACACCTCACACTTTTTTTAAAAATTGACAGTGACAGCTATCATAGAATTCATAGAATTGATAAGTCTATAGATTAGTAGAGTAGTGTAGCCTTGTACTGTCTTTATGAATGTATTAAACGGAAATCTACTTATGTTGGCTAACTTGCTGCTTAATCTTATGGGGTGTATACATGTCATTATTTGTCAGCCCCAATTCATCAGAAGCAGACCCCCTAGCACACTAAGTTTTATGTCGGACATAAAGCATTCGTCCCTCTCGCACTCGCATATTTGCCAGAAAGGGACGAATGCTTTATGTCCGACATAAAACTTAGTGTGCTAGGGGGTCTGCTGACTAACTGCTGTCGTCTGGATGCATGTTGGGCTGCTGATCCAACTGTCAAACGAGTTGTCCTGAGTAATTGCATGCACAAGTGGTCGAATTGTTACAGTGTTGTACGCTATACTGTTCTGACAAATCGGGGGTAAAATTACATAATCTGTATACCCTATTCATTTGGCAGATTTGTTTTTATTACAACACAGATATAATAGTATACATTCGTTCAAATGATCAATCAATCTTAACTTTCCTCATTCCATTCATTCACTTAAAATTTGCAGACAAAAAAAGTTAAAAACCCGAAAGGCAAAAGCCAAAAAGTTAATTTATCATATTTTACAAGAGCGCATTATTTTGTTTATCCTTCTCTGTATTGTGTTAAATAAAAGGTGAGTGTTAAAGGAACGCTATATTTTTGCAAAATTTAATCGCAACGTGACATGATAATCGTGACTGTTGATTTCTATTGATAAACACTTACGTATGCGAAGAAGTGCGTAGATTGTGATTGTTTTTAAGATGAGCGAAGAAGACAATGCTTTGGTGAACCAGTCGGAGAGCAGTTCCTTTGAGGACCTGGCGACAGCAGCGGCTCAGGAGATAGAGGAGGCGAAGCTAGCTGAGGCTGCAGCTGCAGAGATTGAGAAATCCCCAGAGAGCAAAGCAGACGAGTGGCAGGATGTGCTCGGATCAGGTGCCCTACTTAAAAAGGTTAGAAACGTCATTAACTTTGAATTTATTTAAAAATGTATTAGCTATAGTCCTTGACTGGCTTGAGATGTAAAAATGTTATATTATTTTATTAGGGTCATATACAGATTTAGGTTCGCGTCTTTCCTGTGGACATTACCAAAGTTAAGGGCTACTGAAGCCTAATTTTTGTTTGGACTCTTAATCCGTATAAACGGTGTCTCCTCTTCTATTCGACGAAAACATTATTTATATTGCACATGAGCTCTTAATTATTGACCACAGGAGAGATGAATGTGTGTGTACCCATACACAGTGTATAAAACAAAATTTGTCTCTCCTGTGGTCAATATTTAAGAGCTCACAAGACACGAAAGTAAATCTGTGTATGACCCATTAGGATTACTGTTGGTCTTGATGAAATTATTAAGGTAAGAGTGATGTATTTGTTGCAGATATTGAAGCCCGGGGACGAATCAGAAGGTCTGAGGCCGCACAGAAGTGATGTGTGTTGTATTAGCTATGAGCTCAAGATCCGAGATGGCAATGATATATTTGAGAAGAGGGATAATGTTAAAATTTATTTGGGAGATAATGAGGTACCGGTTTTTAAATAACACCGAATTGACATACCTATATATGAGAATTTAATTTAGAACATACATAAATGAAAGTGGAACATTCCTGCAGTAAATCAGTTTAATCATTAGAAAGTGATCTAAGTTTCAAGTTATTTACTGTAACAGGAAGTAATATTTTCTAACAATAACGATTACATTATATGTCTAGATTCTGTTGCCATTAGCAGTTGGGTAGGTTTAATGCTGTATGTCATGCAAATCTGTTATGATTTCACAGCACAGTGTATTCAGCCCACATGCAGGCATGCAAATGTCTTGAGTTTCATTACATAATAAATCAATTAATAAAAGTCAAAATTTCACTACACAATATAAAACAATGTCAAAATAATAATAATCATAATATCCTATTGCTATCAAAGAACTCCTTTACACTATAATAACAATTGTCCAATAACCAGTCCATCAATTTATGCTTAAAAATAGGTCCTTATCTTAATCTTATGTCATTTGGTATATGGTTGTATATTTCAATACACATGTTATAAATGTTTCTCCTATAGATTTACTGCTTGCATGATGGTCTATACTATATAACTTGTTCATCGGTCTTACTCTTGTTTCTCTTTGCCTGGTATTGGCTAATTTTAAAATATTGTGAATTTGACGTGACAAATACACACACTTCTCTTATATATAGGCATGGTAAAGGCAACATGCGCAATTTTCTGAAAAGTGTCCCTTACGAACAGTATACCTTAGTCTCTTAAGAGCGAAAACGAATCTATTTAAATTTTTGCAATTCTGCTCTATGTGCTCCTTCCAATTTAAGTGTTGGTCAATTATTATCCCTAGAAATTTAACATAAAAAAATGGCATTGCATCATTTGATTTGTATGCAATACACAACAATGTGAAAAGTAAGTCAAGTCATGCACAAAATATGAATTTCCACCTACCATGTAATTGGCACCATTATACAATACCAGTTTCATTAGCAAATATTATGTTAGTAGGTTATGTAAAAGATGAAGGATTGAACTATTTTCTTTTTGAAAATGTATGCCACTTAGATTTTCTCTTTCTAGATCCTGCAAGGATTGGACTTAGCACTGACACTTATGTACCAAGGTGAAGAATGCCTCCTTCAAATAGCACCAAGGTTTGCATATGGAGATGTGGGCCTTAAACCTGGTGAGAACCAAGGCATAGTTGGGGAAAGTACTCCTGTAAATTATGAGGGTCCTGTGATTGGACCTGAGACCTGGCTGGAGGCTCGCTTGGCACTGCATAATTGGGTTGAGGAACCTGAGCACGAAACTTTGCCCATAGCTGAGAGAATGGAAATAGGGTAAGTCTATATCGGCTTTTGTCCGGATGGTCTGTGGCACTCTGAGGGGTAGGATTTTGAAAAGGCTTGTAGCTTGATTACCTAAAAAGTAGAGATGTACCGACTAGTCACCAACTATCCGGCCTCATTTGTAGTCGGACATGTTTCAAGGGTAACTGTTTGTAAGACTCACGTATTTCAAATGTGTGGATAGTATTGTTGTGTTGACGTCAGTCTGAGATAGTTAGTGTCTGGATTTAGAAGTACCTTTAGCACAGTGTTTTCAACCTTTTCATGGTGCAGCCCCTTTACTATAGACAAATATTTCGCGACACCCCACCCTATGCCATTCTAACATATTATTTTTTATTTTCTGGTTAAAGACATTTATTAACTAAAATAAATATATATGTTTCACTTAATGAGTAATATCCTACTTATATTATAAATGCGAAAGTTTGGATGTTTGGTTGTTTAGATGTTTGGATGTTTGTTACTCAATCAATTTAGATGAAATTTTGCACGAAGATAGTTTATATCGTGGATTAAAATATAGGATAGCTTTTATCCGCAGACGAAGTCGCGGGCGGAAGCTAGTTATAATATAAAACAAAAATGCTTTTTCGTGAGCGTTAAAATTACAAATATGAAATCCCTAGCTTACACAATTCAAGTAGCTTCGCGAACTCCGAGCCCCACAGATTGCTGCTGACTGCTTTAAGACAATGATGCCCTAACCTCAATACCTCCTGCCTGACTATAGAACAATGGGTATGCCTAGTTGGGTTTCTAGATAGTTCTGTGACCTTACAAGTTAGAGGTGGAAGATGGAAGCAATGTGTCTTTATTTGGAGGTTTTTTTTTGTTTATTTACCACAACTAAAATAAGCAAGATTTGTTTCTATGTTAAGGTCTCACTATTTAGAATAGCATACATGTATTTTTAATGCGGACCCTGAGCTCCTTTAGGGCACAACCGGGAAAAACGTTAGGAGGGTGATGAATAAGTGCGTATATTTTTTAAATTCATCATGATATTAAATTAGCATACATTGTTAGCACAACGGAAGTAATGTCCAATAATTTGATATTTCTAGAGCAAGGCTGTTGTTATCAGTGTTTATGTTTGGTGTTAGTGTTACTGATAAAACGCGTTTTATGTACATTTTATTCTACAAACTGGATTAATTGTGCCATGGGTAATCCTATATGATGCTGGACAAGTATTTAATACTGTGAGGGATGACTGACGCTACAACCATATGGACCTGGGAGTGCGGTAGTTTCCTCGCCAAGTTACGGCCGTTACAGATGTATAGCAAAATTATTTTCCTTCGGGAAAACTCGGATCTTTATCGGAATACGATGACACTCGAACTGTCAATGAATTAT
This sequence comes from Epinotia bilunana, assembly GCA_947049275.1. Lineage (NCBI taxonomy): Eukaryota > Metazoa > Arthropoda > Insecta > Lepidoptera > Tortricidae > Epinotia > Epinotia bilunana. The sequence goes on along the minus strand of OX346269.1, from coordinate 9,800,037 downwards.
CGTATTAAATCAGTGACATTCTCATACCCATTAATATGGAACTTTATTGTTAAGTGTCAAATGTCAAAATGAATAATGTTGTTGTATAATATAGAGATGTTATAACCGCAACAATTATTAGGTACTGAAAATGGGATTTTTAAAACCACTTTCTGTAACTTCAAAAATAATCAGTTTTATTGTCACTACTAAACAAAACCTTATCTCCGCTTTAAAACATAATTAAAAGGACAACAAAATAAAGCTTATCGGGAAACATTTACAATGATAAAATTCAAAACCTGTCTATATTTTATCTTTGGCGTCCCTCTCGTACCTAAAAATAACCTGCGTGTGAGAGGAATGCAATCGATTCAAAAGGTTTCATAGGCAATTTCACGAAAGTTATCGCCACGCACAGAACCGTTGTAATTAATGATAGAGGATTTTTAAAATTGGTGTTTTTTTTGCGTACCGATTGCAAGTTCAGCAGCGAACTGATGGGATGACAAAATGTTTTTTGTTAAGATTCTCACATTGACTCAATCACTTCGTTCATTCGTTTTTCTTGCAATCAGTACGTAATGTAACTGGGTGTGGTTTCATTCATTTCAACTTTGGTAAAACTACCTATACCCTAACATTACAATTTCATCGTATTTGGATCGATGTTTTCAATATTGTCCATTTCACAATCTGAGTCAGTCATATCATCGTCAGATTCGTCAGTGCTGTCATTGACGTTAATAACAATCCTATCAATGCGATCATCCATAGAGTGTTCCTGTGAGAGGTATTCATTTTCACATTTGATAGCATGATCACAAACTTTCTTCCATTCTTCCGGGCCAATAATATTTATTTTTTCTTCAATTAATTTTTTTACTGTACCCAAATTCATATCTATGTTTCTTTTTGATACATAACCTTTTATCTGTGACCATATATTTTCAATAGGGTTGAAGTCGGGGTGGTATGGAGGTAACCTTAACACTTCGTGTCCATGTTGATGTAAAATTTTGTCAATGGAATATTCTACAAAGTCTTCTTTATGCCGGCAAATAATTTCGTATAATTGTATTTTGGTTGACGATGAATTATGTGGAATATTGTATTTTTTTAACCAGTTTATCATAAGTGGCTTTGCGGTATTAGAGTTGGGCGGACATTCCACATATTTATTGTGATAAGCAGCATTGTCTACTACTAGTACAGAATTTGGAGACAGTTGGGAATAAGTTGATTCCGTAACCATTTTTCATAATTAACATTATTCATGGCATCGTGATAATCACCAGTTTTATCAGTAGACTTATACATAAGTAGAGCCCCGGTACAAATCCTTTGGCACTACCTGCATGTACTATAATTAGACGTTGACCTTTTGAAATTAACTGTTTCACTCCTTTATCCGTAGAATCGTTCCAGCACTTTCCTGTTAAATGGGATGTGTGAACATAGGTTTCGTCAGTATACACAATATCTCTGCCTTCAGATCTGTACTTCCTTATAAGGTCTATGAACTTTATTCTTTTAAGTCTAACGTCATCTTTATCCATCAGCATTTTCCTATTATTAGTAATTTTCTTGAATAAAAAACCCATTTGGCGAAGTATTTTTCTTAGTGTAAAATCGCAGCCCTTAAAATTCATCGTTTCTATTAATTTGGACTTTAGTACTTTTATAGTAGGGACCTGTTTATAAATGAGATGAAAGTTATAAACCATTCGTCGTATCACTGCGTATTCAAAATCATCAAGATCTAAATATAATTTCTTGCGTGGTCTACCCAGCTTAATTTTGTTTGTGTTGGGATTTTCATTACTTCTGTATTGTTCTTCCTGGTTCAAATATTTTCTAATTGTTGGTCTAGATATTCCTGTTGCGACCGAAATTCGCCGTTGAACTTTCCTAAAATACTCTGTCGTTTCTATTTTTGAATTTGCTATTTTCCGATATGAAGTACAGGTAAATATTAAATATAATACCTTGAATTGGATTTTTTAACCGTTTTCGAGATTTCGGCATGGCTATACAACCTTATTATAAGTAATCTGAAAATATGATTAAAATTACAGCGAATTTTTAAATTGCGGATTATCCACTCTATATAAAAAGCAATTTGAGAGAGCACGATAAATACGAACTTTTCCGAAAAATTACGAAGGAAAATAATTTCGCACTACATCTGTACACCCTTTTCTCTCAGTAACTCAGGCCATTTTTGTTCTGGACTATTATTTTATAACCTGCTGAGTTTATTACATTAGGGTTAAATCCATAGTACAGGGGCGGCTTTACCTTTAGTGCAGGGGGTGCGGTGCGTTGCACCCGGGCGCACGGTCGTAGGGGCGCCGAGCGCCACCCGGGCGAAACATAGGCTAGCCTCTGCCATACTATACTGTAGTATACACTATAGTATTATATTTTAAATGCGAAAGTGTGTCTGTTTGTCTATCTGTCTGTCTGTCTATCTGTCTGTCTGTGCTGTGTGTCTGTCTGTTACCTATTCACGCTTAAACTGCTGAACCGATTTAGATGAAATGTGGTTTAGAGATAGTTTAAGCCCCGGGGAAGGACATGAGTTTTTATCCCGGAAACCATCCCCTAAAGGGGTAAAATGGGGGATGAAAGTTTGTTTGGAGCTACGATATATATAAACTAGTTTCACGCGGACGGATTCACGGGCAGGTTTGTCTATCTGTCTGTCTGTCTGTGTTGTGTGTCTGTCTGTTACCTATTCACGCTTAAACTGCTGAACCGATTTAGATGAAATGTGGTTTAGAGATAGTTTAAGTCCCGGGGAAGGACATGAGTTTTTATCCCGGAAACCATCCCCTAAGGGGGTAAAATGGGGGATGAAAGTTTGTTTGGAGCTACGATATATATAAACTAGTTCCTCGCGGACGGATTCACGGGCAGAAGCTAGTTAAATATAAAGCAATCAAAACGAGCTTTTCAGTTATGATTTAGGTGTTCATAACATGGCATTGTTTTTAGTATTAGGTTCTCAGTAATACAGAATAGAATCTAGAATATGCAAATATAATTTAACATCAATGACATGTAATTGTTTTGCATTGTATGTTATCTAAGTTGACGAGATCTTACCGCAGATGAACACGGCGATCAACGATATGATATCAAAGCATAATTGCTTTGATATCATATCGTTGTAGTAGACTTGAGTCTTGACCTCTAAGCATAATTGCTTAGAGGTCAAGACTCAAGTCTACTTTTAGTATATTTAAAACATGTTATTGAAAAATTAGAAGTAGTTTTATTTTTAATGCGTGCATGTTCAGAGGCTTTTATAGTATCATTAACAACCTAGATCGAGATCGATAGTTCGACCCCGTAAAGCCCTACATTGCAAATTTAATCGAAGTCGTTACAGCCGTTTCCGAGAAAATATATATAATAATCATTATTGCTTCCAACCTAACATTACATTTTCAATATTATTAGTAGTAAGGAACATGACATGTATTTAGGTTTGTGCAAGTTTACCGGGGGCGAGCCTTTGTCTCCCGAAGTAGGTTTGAGCCTGTGATTCGGAGGTCAGTTTTTTTTTCAATTTATTTGCATCGAAGCATTTGCACGTGATAGCGGCCATGTTAGTAAATGAGAGCTATCAGTGCTATCACCCACACCCACACCCACACCGAGCTTCGATGAAAATAAGGGCACTGCAACCTGTTAGCAACGTGAATACATTTTTAAGGGCTAATGTATTAAGGAATTACCCGAAATTGAATTGGCTGTAAAGTGGTTATCTATATCTGCAATATCGCTTAGGTATTTCTTGATGATGATGTGTAGGGATGCCTGTCCGGGAACAGGCGGGCTGTCGATCGTTCGTCGAGTTCATTCAGGCCATTTAGCCCTAGGCATTCCTTAAGCAGCATGTTAACTTGGCTTCACCAACACATCACATAATTACATGTACCTCCTAGTGGTATTCCCGGTTGTGCCCTAAAGGAGAACGGCGTCCGCTTTGACACCTAATCCCAAGATTTGGCATAGGCACTAGTTAACGAAAGCGTGTGCCACCTGGCCTTCCAACCCAGAGGGAAAACTAAACGTTATTGGGATTAGACCGGTTTCCTTCACCGAAAAGCTAACGGTAAATATTCCATGCATAATTTCCGAAAAACTCATTGGTACGAGCCGGGATTCGAGCCCACGACCGCCTCTGTAATAATTATATGTACCTATTATGGCCGTATTATAGAATATTCAAATCAAATCAAATCAATGATTTATTCTGCAAATAGGCCACAAGGGCACTTTTACATGTTTATTTTGTTCAGTACGCGCCGGCGTGCCCGCGGCAACTGGTGGTACGGGCGCGGCGAGGCGCAACTGGCGGTGCAGCTGTACCGGCGCGCGCTGGACGTGCTGGACGAGTCCGAGGGCGGCATCACCGAGCCGACGGCGGCGGGCCAGCTGGCGCTGTCCTCGGACGAGCTGCACGCGCTGCTCGAGGAGCGGCTGCGCGTCCACAACAACATGGCCGCCGCGCAGCTCAAGGCCGGGGTGTACGAGGCGGCGCTGCAGGTACTTGTGCACCCAACCTGCTGCTACTACCTAGTTATCGTCTCGGGCTATAGGAAACGGCTTGACACAAGAATCCTTATTTTTAGGTCGACAGAGGATGCGCATGTTGAGAATTATGGACCTGCATTTGTTTCTAGTTATCAGCACAACAAATCCTCAAATCAATAAAGGATCGGCGGTGCACTTGTGATTCTTTTGGAGTCGCAATTTTATAGACGACGAGGCGAGGACGGCGTCCGCACATCAGGCAGGCCATATGCTTTGTTTTCCACCGCTGTAGTGTTAAAAAAAAACCTAGCCTAGTAAGCCTGTTTAAACGTTCACTGCGGTGAACTGCGCTGTATATGAACAGTTTGCGAGTTATTTGGTGCAATGATGGCATGATAATTTGAGAGGTGTACAGTCAGCAGCAGAAGTTGCTAAGCGGTTCTAGTGCTCAAAATGATCTACACACAAACTCTGATGTTAAGTGTGCTGGTCATGTTGAGCGTGTTATTTTACTTGGCAATTTCTGATGCTGACTGTACAATAATCTAGTCTGTTGTAAATTTGTTTTTGTCAGTTTTTATTAGAGGTGTGTTTATGAGAAGGTCTACCTGAATCTATTATTATTAAATGAACGATTAAGTGTGCTGTCGATGGTACACTAAGTTCATTGTCATTAAACTTGTTAAAGTAGATCATTTAGTAAATAGGTAGGTTTAACACAAGCATGTTTGAAGTTAAGAAAAGCCCGCAGTTTGGCGATCAGGAAATGTATACTTACCGTTAAGAATTAAGATGTTTTTTGAAATAAAAAAATCTAAAAATCTGGAGTCGCGAGTTGATTGCGCGCTGCGCAGGCACATACCAAGTGGCCACTGCTAATTACTAACTCGTATACTTTATGTTCCTCCACAGGCAGTGACCCGCGTGCTATCCTGCCAGCCAGACAACGCGAAAGCCCTCTACCGCAAGTCCCGCATCCTGTCCGCCATGGGCCGCAACTCGGAAGCCCTGGAGGCCGCGCGGGCCGCGGCGGCGTCGGCTCCCGACGATGCCGGCGCCAGGAAGGAACTACAGAAGTGCGAGCAACGCGCCACCAGGGACCGCTCGGTGGAGCGCCGGCTTGCTAAGCGGATGTTGGGGACGCAAGCGCCTAAAGCGTCGCCGGATAAGAAGCCATCCAAAGCCAAGGTTGGTACAGTAGACGGCAAACAACTTGCGCAAATTAACTTGGCTGCGCAGAAGCGAATTTTAGGTGCCCTGGGAGGGGGCGGTGAGGTGCGACAGCGGGGGGTCGCGTCCCGGGCGCCTGATTGGTAGATCGGTTGACGATTGCGACCCGCAACCCGCCCACGTCCCGCTGTCGCCCTAGTACACTTTCGCCAGTCATCAAGTGATTTTAATTTACATACCACATCAGTGGCGAACAAGCGTACCGCCCATCTAATAGTAAGCGGTTAGTTTGCTGTAATAATGATTCATTGACTTTTTTGTCACAGTTATTTATTGAGGTCTGTTAAATTTGTGAATGGTTTGTTGCGTTTTATTACGAAAAGTAACACTAATGCCACAACAAACCACAAAGTAACGTAGTTGTAAAAAGACAGACAAAAAAATGGTCTACGATGTTTGTTTTTTCTTTTTATCATATTACGAAACGAGTTTAGTAAAAAATTACACATACACATTACACAAAGTAATGTATTTCCATACACGCGGGGTCCTTTTTGATCGTAAGTGTAGGATGCGCAAACTTTCCCCCACCACGTCATTTAATGCGCAAGAAGTTTGCCTGTTACTGTAGGTTACGAGGTTAATTGACGCCGAACCTAACCGCACCTCAATACTAAAGTTGGCAGCCATTGTTTACGCACGGTTAACCCGCTACTAGCTAGCTATTGCAACAATGGAGTGGCCATATAGCCGTGTTGGCGCGTAAACTAAGTTCAGCCGTATATGCTATTAGAAAAATTTGACAACTGACCAATGTTCAAACAGCTCGCCTAGTTTATCATAGTAATATGTCGTACGGTATTCTGGTTTCGGGTAAAACAGCTGACATACAGACAATCTTTGTATTACAACAAAGAGCCATTCGTTCTATGAATAACCAGCGAGCAAGAGGATCCGTGAGAGAACTCTTTAAAGAAATTAGCATTTTAACAGTAGCGTCCCAATACATTTATGAAAATATTGTTTATGTCATTAACAACATAAATTAATTCTGTAAAAAATCTGTTACCCATAATTTTAATACACGAAATAAAAATAAAATAGCAACCAAAAGTTTCGTGTTCGTAAAGTATATAAGTCTTTTTTCGATCAATGTATCCATTTTTATAATAAAACTAGCTGATGCCCGCGGCTTCGCCCGCGTGGTTATAGGAAAATGTAACATATTGCATTTTCCCATGGGAATTACATGTTTTCCCGCTGGAAAAAGTAGCCTATGCCACTCTCCAGCTTCTAAACTATCTCAATACAAAAAATCACATCAATACGACGCTCCGTTGCGACGTGAAAGAAGGACAAACAAACACACACACTTTCGCATTTATAATATTAGTAAGGATTACCTAATGAAATTTTGGCTCTACCTTTTCCAGCTCTTAAAAATTACTTGAAAAAAAAAACTTTGATGTCGAAGGCTTATTACAGGGTTGAGGACTATCTAACTGACAAAAATGCATGGCCCAACCCAAAGCCCAAAATAGCTTAATTATTCATATATAACGCTGCATTACGTCCTTCCTAAATAGTCGTATTCATCTCTGTAGGCACGCTATTGACGCTATAAGGTTGATTGTCCGCTGTGACTGTGACTATGACTGTGATGTGCCAGATGCTGATGTGGGGCTCGCTGCTGCTGAGCCTGCTGGTGGGCGTGGCCAGCGTGCTGGTGTACCGCTACAAGATCCAGGCGCATTGGTGACTGGTGTAAGGTGGAGCTGTGAGTATACTCTCAAATTACTAGTAAGAGAACCGGCCAAGTGCATGAAGGTTTCCATACCATTATCTATAAAAACGACAAAAAAATCACGTATGTTGTACGGGAGCGCTCTTAAATATTTATTTTATTCTGTTTTTTAGTATTTGTTGTTGCGGCAACAGTGGTACATCATCTGAAAAATTCAACTGTCTAACTATCACAGTTCATGAGATACAGCCTGGTGGTGACAGACGGACAGCGGAGTCTTAGTGATAGGGTTACCTTTGGGTATGGAACCCTACAAACTGTGTTGTGTTGAGAGTGAGGGACCCGCGTTCATTTCTAGCTATCAACACAATGAATCCTCAAATCAAAAGGATCGGCAACGCGCTTGTGAGTCTTCTGGAATCGCAAGGCTACGGCGTCTGCTGACCATCAGGCAGACTGTATGCTTGTTTGCAAGTTTATAAAAACTAGTGAAGTTTATCTTATGAATGGCTTTAGTGGTCAAAATGACTAGGTTACATTGAATCATACAAGGTATCAAATCAAAACGCTCCACCGCGTAACGCACTGAAGCGTGGCGCAGTGTGCCGTCAGTCTTACGAACAATAAAATGTTTTACATAATAAACAATGTGACATTACTATGGAATTAATTAAGGAAACATTTTGCTTCCACAATTTAACTTTTTATTATTTTTGTTTACTCCCAGTTCATCATCATATGGGGGGTGGACTGTAGTCCCCACGCAGGGCCAGTACGGAATGAGGACTTAAGATACATCTTTCAATTTGTTCGCAGACGTACGCAGGTTTTATATAGAAAAATCCAGTGAGTTTCAGACATATTGAGATACAATGAAACGGTTCACTATCGTTTTTAAAGTAGAATATCGCTCGGTTTCGAACCGATACGTGGTTCTTGATTAGTGTTCAACGCGCTCGTATCCCGCGTGCTCATGATCTAGAACCGCGTATCGGCTTGAAATATGCCAAGCGATATTCTACCTTAATCCTTTCACCGCCACAGTCGGCCATAGCCGACAACGCAAAATCCTGACTACGACGCCAGAGACGGCGCTGGCCCACAAACATTTTTTGATGAATACCTATTGAAAAACATCCCATTTTAATGGTGGCGTTATTTCTTTACCCATTTTAATTTTACCCCCGTGGCGTCAGTGGCACAGCGTATTGCTTCGCCGTAGGGCGGTGAAAAGGTTAAAGACGTCCGAAACGGTCATTATATTTTAGTATGCAGGTTTCCTCGCGATCTGATACAAATCTTTATTGTGTAAGTATGTTTTTACAATGTGAATCGTATATTTTCAGAGATATTTAATTCCAACGAGGCGGTGGGATGGGGGTGTTCGGCTACGTGCAGTCCATATCACAAGGCGCTAGTTGTCGCGCTTACGGCAGCGAGCTCGCTACAAAAGGGCAGTAAACATTATGCTACTTAAAAAAAAACGCAATATTTTATATTTTTTACATGATACTTTTAATACAATTTTCTTTAAAAGCTTCAGGTTTAAATCTAAGTAACAGTAGGCGAGTAGGTTAGACAATACTTGTATTTTATGTAAAAAATGGGTGGAAAGGTTAGGTTAATTTAGAGTAAAATACACTCTGTGATGTGGTCGTCAGGCCGCGCTAGATTACTTCAACTCTCCCTCTAATTGTGCATTTACGTCGAAATTGTATGTATATATTTTGTATAAACCTGTATCTGTCTCATAGATGTTTTTGTTTTTGTAGTGCCAAATTTGGAGGTGTAGAACGTAATTGTATAGGAGTAAAGTAAGTAAGTATCTATTGATCAAAGCAGTAAAAACATTTGAACATATTTTTCGATATCTACTTTACTATAAATATAAGGACAGGTTTAAAGACTCGCATTCCAAAATAATATTGAAATAGCAAACTAGCAAGGTTGATAATTAAAATGACAACTGTTATTTAATTTACTTATCAATTCATTGGTGCTTTAAATTCTGCATTTTAATTCAATTAATGTATAATTAAATATTCTAGATGCTTATTTTGGTTAGATATCCAGAATAATATTAAACTAATGGTGACAATGACAAATGATCGTTATTTTTTTATCCGTTGAATCAGGGGTAAGTATATACATGCAAGGAAGGCATTGCTGATATTATTAATAAGTGGAACATAATAATTTCAAGTGTTAAGCGCAATTTACACACGCAAGAAATTACTTGCAAGTTTCATTGCATTACCAAAGTACTTATACTGAGTTGGATCTATCAAACCCCGCAATGTAGTTAAACTTGCATGTATGTGTAATTCGCGCTTTACCTAATAGGTCTAAACAAGCATTAGAAATGTGATTTCACTGTAGAGGTTACGATTATATAATTAAAGTGGTTTTTTTTTAGTATCATAGACGCTCAAAATATTTACTGATAATAATTTCAAGTGTTACCTAATATAATTGGTCGAAACACGTATTAGAAGGGCATTTTCAAAAATGTGTGTACCAAATTAGCGTCAGTTGTTAAACAAAAATTAACTCTGTAAGTTTCGTGACGAAAATTAATCATACAAATTATGTGACAATGAAACATTTAAATAATGTGTTTATGCATATCGTATATAAATTGAAAAGAAAAAGTTAACTTTTACACGAACTCAATACTTAAATGTCGCCATAATTTATTGATAATGCCCAGAAATGTGATTTAACTGTAAAGGTAACGATTATTTAATTAATGTGACATTCTAGTATCGTAGACTTACTGAAAATGTATAATAATTATAGAGATTTTCTTTTTGTTAGCATGCGAATAATACGCTTTCGAATTTAAATGTCTACGACTTCGAGTGTTATCAGATTTTCATCCTTTCATATCACGGATTTACTATAAATATTCTAATGCCAGAATATGGTTAGTAGTAAAATGTGATATTGTGATTTGGTGTAAGGGTCTATAACTCCCCAAAAGTAAAAAAAATATATTTAAAAAACATTGTTCAACTAAACAGTAATAAACGTTGTTAAAAACACTTGCTTTCATTTATTTCCTGCCCTTGATTGGGAATTTATAGACTATGAGCATTAAAATAGTCGTAATCGCATGGATTTCTACGCATTGTCTCATCTTCGGTAAAACACGCACTTGTTACTTTTTCGTATGACCCCTAGTAAAAATTTCCAATTTTATGGGTACTGTCCATTTACAAAGAGTCATTTGTGTCCGAATTCCTAACCGAAAACTTATATAATCTATTAAATCATCTCCCTCCGAATTTTCGCTTCGTAAGTATTAAATGGCTTTAAAGTTATAGACAATTCGGGTTAGACTTCATGGTCAATCAATTAAGTACCTGTAATCGTCACAAAAACAATGAATATTAGGGCAATATCTCACCAGGACACCATGGCGGCGGAAGGCGCAACCAGTCGCCGCTACCAACAAGTTGTATGCAGCTGGTTGCGCCGCCATGGTGTCCCGGTGAGATATTGCCCATAGAACTGCATACAATTTGTTGGTGGCGGGCGACTGGTTGCGCCGCCATGGTGTCCCGGTAAGATATTGCCCTTAGAAAAAACTCCCATAACTGTGTTTCCCCTTAAAGTAATAAACAGTTAAAGTAGCAATAAAAGTAATTTAAATCACAAATAAATAAGTGCTTAGTTAATAATCATAAACACAGATCAAAGAATACAAGTATCATAAGTAATTTTGATAAATATAATATAGATAGTAAATAAAATCTTACGAATACTTAAGATTCACTAGAATTTGGAATGTGTTAAGCTGCTTTTCCACCTGAGCTAAGCAAAGCTATGTTTCAATGCAGGTGACACATAGCTTCGTAGCTTGGCCCATTCGTGATAACAGGTGGGAATAGCCCTACTTATGGGCCTTAGTTGTTGATTTAAATGAATAAATAACCCGGCTCATTTAGATTCCACGAACGACGAATGTTTCCTATACACCTTAAACTGTGTGTGCGTACTGTGCGTCCCATGACAAGGGCAGGGACAGCACCCGCTCGGTGTCCCCTTAATTTCATTAAATGGTCGAAAGGTCTCTACGTATTGGATATGTGGTGTTGGCACTTCGGTTCCACGCACGCCTCCCAAAGGTCCGGAACACCAATGTCCCGTGAGCGGGAACGAAGAACATTACAATTTGAGCCCTTGTTCATAAAACTTAACAATTCTCTGTTAATGCATTGATAGACAGTAGACTTCTATGGGCGTAATTTTATTTGTTTTTCTATTGTGCGTCATATATGTATATGTAATAGTGTCCATCAAAGTGTTCACAAATGTTAAGTGTCAATGACAGAGAACAGAGTGAGTGATAGGCGAATTTTAGCGGCATATTAACTAAAATATGTTTGATGACGGTTTATGAATAAGGGCACAATAACCCAGTATATTTAGGGTTCGGGTTCAGTCAAATTATTTTACATTACCAGTATTAGTAGGAAGTAGTTATAGTAAGTTAATAAACATATATTGTCCTATGCCTGCATATTACATATATGCATTGAAATATATGTATAATATGCATTTGTGTCAAACTATACCCTAATTAAACTTTCGTGAGAAATTAAAATACCACCGTGTAATTATTAGTATTATTTTAAACTATACTCTATTCCAGATAAGATGAGAAAAAACGTGTGTTCATCGCCTTGTGAATTCAAGGAAAATCATTTCGAAACGCAAATACATTAGTATTGTTGTTTGTAAAAAATATTTAAATTAGTAAAAATAGTACAATATTTGCCTTTGATACACTAGACTAGATAAACGAAATAAGATAACCCTTTGCAAACGAGAAATCGAGTATGTGCAAAATAAAAAAAACATTGTCATTTGTCTTTAATTTACTGTTCAATGTTATTACATAACTTGCACGATCGTACCGAGTCGGGTGTAAAGTTGTGATTTTTCAATGAAGCCGTTTTTTTTATAAAACTGTCATTGGAATTGGAATTTTGTACCTCAGATGGTACTGAGTTGCTTTTTGATGGACTAGTTTGTCCCTCAAAATGCTAATGTTATATGGAATGAGGTACACAAGGTGCACACCCACATATCATAATTTACAATACGGGCATTTTCATCTCAAGATTAAGTCAAAAACCTTACATTTAAATCAAGTCTGTCAGTTTTATCAGTCTTGTGACAATCTTGTAACCAACCGTTAACGGTGCATATTCAAATGAAAACGCCCACACATACGATTCACGACTTATATCAAGACGACCGCGTGTTTCCTCTTCGCAGCAACCGAGGAAATCTTTGCCAATGCAAAAACACGTTTAAAACCCTAACTATTACTCTAGTCTATCACAGCCTCGACTTAGACACGAACGCCTGCGCTACCCAGCTGGTCAAGTGCGTTAAACCTATTATCTCAGCTATGGTAACTAAAGCTTGTATACTAAACGTAACAGCTACAAAGTCGTATAGAAGTTTCGGCGAGAAAACTGTCCATACAAACAGGTGGTGCCTAAACACTGTGGCTACCACAGCGTACACGGCTACAGCGTATACCCGCTGGAGCGCGAATATGTTCGTCGCTCGCCATATTGATTGTAAGTACCTGTAACAAAAGTTGGTGTGAGATGTTATCAAACTCAAAATAATATTTATTCAAGTAGGCCTAGTAACAAGCACTTTCAAATCGTCAGTTAGAAACATAATCTTAAGCTAATTTCCTAGAGCAATTTGTTAAACATAAAAAAAATCTCTATACTAATATTACTCAATATTCAATCATTTATAGCAATATCACGAAAGTAGGTTCAGGTGTTAACTTAAAGCTACAGATCATTTTGAACCCTGTTGGGCACTTCAATGTTAGGGAGAGGGGGACTTACTGAACGTTTATAATTTATCTTCTAAGTATTCATTTAGCGTGTATTAGGATTTAGTTAGTAGTAGTTGTACTTTATTTTATCAATGTACTTTTTATCGTCTTCTTCTATTTCGAAGGACTACCTTCCTACCTCAGACTTACAACGCTGCGGCCTCATAGGCACTATCATTGTAATATTAGCAGAGCCCGTAATTTTCATGCCGATGACATCAATTTGACGTCACGCTCCATATAGGGTGATCCCAAATAGTTTTATTGTAAATTATTAATCATTAGTCGTCAACCATTTTAATCATGTACAAATGACTTAGAAAAGGAGTCTATTTACACGTGGAATAAATAATACTTACTTGATACGTGAAACGTAAATAAAACTATTTGATTTGTTTTTATACATACATTTTATTGAATAGTATTGTTAACACATTTCCATAATTACGTAGAAAACAGAATTCCTCTCTAACGTAAAGCACGCCATCCTTCTTGCATTAATTCCCATGCAAAGAAAATCTAAGTCATCTTCGCGTTCATACGTAATACGTAAGTAAGTATTATTTATTCCACGTGTAAATAGACTACTTTTCTAAATATTTTTTACATAATTAAAATGATTGACTAATGATTAATAATTTACAATAAAACTATATTTTTTTCGCTAAATACATAATTTATTTCACGTAACGGCACTGAGAATATGACTTGCACATAAACACTGGTGTAAGACAAGCAGGTGACGCCATGGTCGCAGACACCTTGTGCAGCTTGCTTAACAAATCTTCGTGCAGCATGTGTAGATGGTTATGCAAGGGCAGCCACAACCACAGCAGCCTCCGCAGCACATTTTTACTGATTAGAGTGAAAAGATTGGGTCAAATACACGAAGTCCTAAGACTGAAAAAAAAGGCGATCGAATGCAGTAAAATATTTTTTCAACACTTTCGATTATTTTAATTTTTATGAGATTTTTCAGGCGTATTACAAATAATAAAACTATTTGGGATCATCCTATAAGGAGCGTGACATCAAATTGATGTCATCGGCATGAAAATGACGGGCCTTGAATATTAGTATAGGCACTACGATAGTGGCGACTATGGTTACTACTCAACCATTTTCAAAAAATCTTTCACAAGTATATAAAAATGACTTTTAGGATGGACATAAGCTATATTTTACCCCGCGGCTCCGCCTGTCCTCTGCAATGCGCGGGCGCAGTCGCGCGGACATCTAGTACAAAATAAAGTAAACTCACTGCTCCAGCCTCTGCCGGCCCCTGCGCATGACGTTCTATTCAATCTTATTGTTAATACAGCTTACTCAGTGAACTAGCGCATATTACAGTGCATTCTGGTCTGAATACTTACTCTACCTTTATGCTGATCCTAATTTTGCACGAAGATAGTTTATAGCCTGGATTAAAATATAGGATAGTTTTTATCTCGGGTCCACGAAGACGAAGTCGCGGGCGCCTATCGCCTAGTCAATAAATACTATAATAACTGCTTCCAACTACCAGCCTCTGCCAACTGACAGAATACCTACGCGCCTGCAAGCGTCAGCTCATTCACACGCCGAATGATAATCAACCTTATTACCTACACTATACAGTCCACTCACCAAGCTACCGCAGGCTACTTCTACTGTACTCGCATGCCGATCTAATATGAACCTTGCGACCTAGCCAATAAAGTACTCACTGCTTCCAACTGGCCGCCTCTGCCGCGAGCTGGCAGAAGAGCGAGGCGCCTGCAAGCGCCGGCCCGGCATATGCGTGTATGCCCATCCGCATTGCGACACGCACTGGGGAGTACTCCCGGAGGCCCACGTAGCCCGAGCCCAGGTCTACTGAGGCCAGGCTGTTGGAGTTACCCTGTAAAATGGATACATTGTTTTATTTATTTATTGCACAAAACACAAGTCGGACTCGCGCACCATTATCTATAAATTGAAATTGAAATGTTTAATTCGAGTAACACAAGACTCATACATGATAGTTAGTACAATTACTTATTTCTAATGTTAGTATATACTACCTACTTACTGCTATACATTATATAAAAAACTGACTGTGCGAAATATGCATCTCGCAACAGTGCCTCATAAACGGACAGTCAATCCTGTCCGCTATAGAACGCAGGATGGGGTTGGGGCTGGCGCGCACCCGGCGCCGGCGCACCAGGGATGTGCATCGCTTACGCATGCTCGCGTAAAATCAGTCTACTCGCGCTTCTGCGAACATCCGTGATGCGCTACAGAAGCGGGGCAGCCCCACCAGCACCCGGTACGCGTCATTGAACTGGACCCGGAGGGCTCCGTGTGCCCGCTGCGTATAGAACCGCCACCAGCTGCACGTGTACAAGGAGGTACAAAAACAGCAAGAAAAAAAATACGTTTGTTGTATGGGCGTGTGGCCCCCTTAAATATTTATTCTATTCTGTTTTTTAGTATTTGTTGTTATGGCGGCAACAGAAATACATCATCTGTGATAATTTCAACTGTCTAACAATCACAGTTCATGAGTACAGCCTGGTGAGAGACGGACAGACAGACAGACGGACGGAGCGGAGTCTTATTAATAGGGTCCCGTTTTACCCTTTGGGTACGGAACCCTAAAAAGTAGAAAAGGCGGACTTAAAGCCTCAAGAAATTCTCTACCAGTCAACCATAGGGTCAAACAACATTAAAACAGCACTCCGCAACCCCTTACAACACGGTAGAAAAAGACGAAAAGATATTGCTTGCCTTCAAAATTCACATATGAAATGTGTATTCTCCTCCAGATTTTACGTTTTCTTGGGTCCGTCCCTTTACAACAGATTAAATGCCAAGTTCTCTCATCTATACTAAATGTAAGTGTCGTACGAAGACACAGAGAACCTATTTATTGTTATAAAATGAATCTTTCATCAATCATTATGTAAATAAAATAAATACTTTGTATAGTTGTTAAGTTTTGTACTGTATTTAAACGTAGATTTTATTAAATGTTTAGCAAGTGTGTTTTAAATAGTTTTACCTACTGATCATTACCGAGCCGAGCTACCGAGCCTGAAACACAATGGTATCCTAGTTCAGGCCCTCGTAAAATGTATCCCTTAATATAATATTTTAGTATCAAGACATCATTCTGTAAAATACGTTTTTAATAATAAATGAAATGAAATAATGAAACATAGACTTTCAAACGGTGTGTACAAGACACAGACTAACAAAACAAAGATAACAATATCCATGTAACTAAACAAATTGAAATTAATAATTAAATTGATAACTAATTTTATATATTTATATACAAAATTTTATTCTCGATTCATTTGTGTGGTTACCAAGGAAATGTACCGCTTTGTTTGTCGGCGACACTATTTGCCTGGATTCATTAGGCGTAGTTTTCCATGCTCGTTTTTAGGTTTGATAGTTGCTACGGTCCCAATAAAATACCCGTCTGGATTGGAATGCAGGCAATTTCACAATCTTTGAACTTTTTAATACACAAATAATGAGAACGCGCAGGTATTTCTGCCGAATTCGAAACGTGTTTAAAAACACCGTTAATATTAAGTAGTCATTCCAAATTTCATTTATCTATAATGCATAACTAACTGGTAGTTTTTACAAAATAATGACATTTAACACACAATAATTACCTGGTAAAAGAAGAAGAGACACCCAATCCATATATGGACCAGCGTCCGGCTCAAGATGTCCACGACCTCGGCATTCCGGCCCGACCGCGAGTCCAGCAGCTTGTGGTCCATGCACTTCGACGTCAACACGCACGTCACGATCACACTCGGCACCATTATCACATTATGTGGCCTCATCAGCAGAGCGATAATCAACATTAAGTCGTTCAGCATAAGGTGAGAAATCGAACGAGCGAGATTCAACTTAACTTCCTCTAAGTTCCACGGTTCCTCGATCAAAGGTTCAAAGAAATAGTCCTCAGATTTCTCTTTCGGTTTGTTATAGTCGAATCTGTTACTGCTCACTGTATTGCGACTGGTCGGCCTCACTCCACAGTGTTTGAACACGCCTACGTAGGTAAGGAATTCGAATAGGAACTGAGCTGCTAATATTCCCCAGAACACGTTAACTATATGGACGGTGTCCCAGGATTTCATGTCTATCAAGGGATAGTCGAGAGCGTCAGTGGCTACGCGGTAGCATAGTATGCACACTGTAGCGGCTACGGTGAAGATTGTGTGGAGGTACGCGAGGTTGTTCATGTGACGTACGTTGTAGAGACATATTGCTAAGGTTAGGATGGTCCCTGAAATAATTAATTTATCAATTAGAATAATTTTAAAGTAAAACCGAGACGGAGAGAGAGAGATATTGCCCCTCTAACACGCACCATTAAACAGTCAGATTGAAATATATACTACTCATCGTTCCGGGAAATTTATATAAAATAGTAAGTACCTATTTTTTTTGCTATTATACTTAAACACGAGCATGAAAGAGGTTGAATTCTGAAGGATGCTTCATTAATTAGCCACTTATCAATTAGTTTCTGTCCAATAATCAACAATACAATAGAAAAATGTAAGCAGCCCTTATTTTGTTGTGAGCAGTATATAATATTCTCAGTTATATTTGCGTCCGTGGTTTGTTTAATTCCAGTAACATAAGTTTAAAAGTTGCAGGGGCTCCGTCGATTGTATCTATCTCTCTTGCACAAATAATTAATTGGTAACCACCAAAGTGTTGAGTATCCTGTGATCCTAAAGTTTTTATAGGCATAGAGCAAGGCAATGGTTTATAATTGTTTGGATGAAGCATGTGGATTATTTATGGTCGCATTTAAGTTGATATATTTCGTTCAAAATATGCGCTAAATAACTAGAGCAGGCCTATGTTCAGCAGTGGGCATCTTTCAGCTGACATGACGATGATAGAATGAACTAGGAAAAAAATCTAGCGTACCAATGACTAGGTGTGCCTGAAGATATAAGGAGTTTTCGGGCGCCTTCAGCCAGTCAGCCGTGTCCGGCAGGAACAGCCATCGGTCTCCTGTCTGGTTCATTGTTCTTAAATACCTGAAAGTTTACGGGGTATTATACACAACACATTGGCACGCAGCGTTTACACGATTTTCACCATTATTGCCTTGAGATAGGAAAAGCCTTTAATACTTAGTTTTGGAACGTCTTTTTCCGCTAAGGTGTGATGGACACTTGGAAATGGATTGTCAATGCTGTGCTTAAAGTCGTATTTTAACAGATTTTCTCGCTAGTGAATATTGAAGATGTATGATTTGTGAAGATTTCATATTTGGGTCATACATAGTGGAGAAAATAAAACTATTTTCCTGTGTTATAGTTAACAGATTTAGTACACCTAAGATAAGTTATAAATTAGTCACACAAATATACAAGAGGGACGCCGTTTATGTGCATTTAGAGTAAACAACCAATATTTAGGCGTTAAATCCCTTACTTTGACGCGACACTAAATTGATGTATATGACCCATTTGCAATAATATGAACTGTTTTAAATAGCACCTAATATTTTGCATGAAGGGAAGTATACAAATTGTATGATATTCACCTGTGCAAAGCGATAAGCATCACCCACTTGGGCACGATCCCCACTCCGACCGTGCTCATCCGCTGCTGCAGTTCAGGCTTCTCCTGCACCTCCGTGGCACCAGCCATCTTCCGAGACAGGTATATCACCACCACCGTCAACGTCCGCACCAGCACGAAGAACATCAACGTATTCCAGAAATAGTACCACGTCATATGCTCCTCTTCTATGAAACTCGTCCCAAAGAACGACCACGAGTGAAACAAAGTGCCGATAATCAGCAAATAATCTATTGCGTTCAAATCCCTCAACAAGCTCAGATCTTTGATCTTCTCCACGCTCGTCTTTATTATCCAATACGTCATGGCGAAAACGCAGGAGACCAGGAGGAATATAGCGAGCCAGATGCCGCGCATTGAGCAGAAGTTTGTTCTAGTTTCAGTGATGTAGCAGGACAGGACGAGGATGCTGTTGGTGAAGGCTAGCACGCTTATGAAGGCGAGTATGGAGCCGCAAGTCGTGGTGCCGGAGAGACGGTGTACGCTGTGCTTGCGGGAGTTGTCCGGTTGGAGAGAGTACATGGTTATGCAGGCGAGGGAAATTGCGATCTGTAACAATAGTTTAATAGCAGAGGTATATATATATATATATATACACTGTAGTATTCTCAATACCATTGACGAGTTGAGCAATAAAAGTGCCAAATTGCCTGAATAAAAGTGCAAAAAGTAACACCTTTTTGTTCGTAATAGGTACTCCTTCCCTACAGTCCATAGACAACAGTTCTAAGTCGCGCCACATAGGGCCGTACAAGTGCGAAAGAGAGCGTGAATCTACAAGCAATACTTCGAGTAAATTCACGCTCTCTTGAGATCCGACTTGCCAAATGGTATTACGAAAACTATGTAAAATTACACGACCCCATCATTGAGCGTAGTAAAACTTAAATGAACTGAGCAATTCACTTCTAAATTGAAAGAAAGAACCAAGGTATCAATGAACGCAAGGCCCTTACATCAAACTTATATCAAGATATGTAAATGTTGAATTATCATACACACCATCATCAGGCCAGAGCGTGGGGACTACTGCCCGTACCCTCTCATCCATGAGAGGAGGCCTGCGCCCAGCAATGGGACGTATATAGGCTGATTTATTATTTTTTAATATCAGGCCACGGGCTGAAGCAACCAGGATTTATATCGTTTTTTTTTACTACAGCTAATTGAAGCTAGCTTTCCATATAAGCCGATTCGTATGGTAACGTGACATTAAAAGCAGGCATTGGACGAGATGCCTGGCGGTCTTTAGTGGAAGAGAAGGTGACATAATCTGAGAGTTATAGCATACATACACAGTAAAGGAGAACGATGGCCACTCCCACAGCGAACAGGTCGAATCCAACGATGGCCTCTGTGAGGTACTCGGCCATCTTCTCAAGAGAGTCCTCATAGAACTCCTTGGCGATCTTGGCCGCACTCTTCTCTCCCGTTACGAGGTAGTGTGCGAATTGTTTCTCGGCGCGTTGGAATTGTTTGTAGAACTCTGGAACAGAGGAGAAATTATATTCAGGAGCTTGCAGCTTGCTTTCGTACGAAAACTAACAGTGTAGATATGTTTTAAAATAGCTAAAAACTAAAAACAAAACGGTAATTTATAAACTATAAAACGACATTATAGGTTCAGGCTTTTTCTCAAAATTACCCATTTGTCAAATTTACTTTTTGTGAATACTATATTATCAAGCTTCACGTATTACAGTTTCCGACGGATTTTTGACGACCGGTTAGCCTAGTGGGTAGTGACGCTGCCTACGAAGCTGAAGGTCCTGGGTTCGAATCCCGGTAAGGGCAAATATTTGTTTAATGAGCATAAATATTTGTTTCGGAGTCATGGATGTTTTTCCATGTATTTAAGTATTTATATCTATTATACAGAGTGTTTTTTTAATGGGACAGTATGGGGAAATCAGAATCTATAGGAGATAGAGGAAAAGTGTCCAAGGAGACATTAGGTGTTTTTTTATGTAAACAAATTTGGCTCGTTAAAATTTTTGGTCAAGCGTAAGTTGTTTTTAAAAAATTATAAAGTTTTCATTAAATTTGACCAACTTCTGCTGTTCAGATTTTTTTCTTTCCGTACAATGAAATAATCCTTACATGAAACAGAGCCGACCCGCGTCAAAAAAAAAATTGGCCAACTTTATAATTTTTTAAGAACAACTCACGCTTGACCAAAAATTTTAATGAGCCAAATTTGTTTACATAAAAAAACACCTAATGTCTCCTTGGACACTTTTCCTCTATCTCCTTTAGATTCGGATTTCCCCATACTGTCCCATTTAAAAAAAACACACTGTATATATCGTCGTCTAGTACCCATAACACAAGCCTTACTGAGCTTACTATGGGACTAGGTCGATTTGTGTAAGATTGTCCCCTTATATTTATTTATTTATTTATTTTATTTATTTATTTATTGTGTCAGACGGGTTATTTTTCTAAATATTGAGCTTAGCAGCTTTGATGTTGCACATACCTGTTTCCGTAGCAGACTTGGTGGCGCACTGCTCGGCGTTGTGCTTCGCAGTAAGGTGCAACAGGTACAGGCGCGGGATGATATCTTCAGGCAGGAGCCCGGGCAGTATGCGGCCGGTACTGTCCCCTGGGGGAGGCGCGTTCAGTAGCCACGCTATTGATGGTGCCATATCCACTTGCGCCACTGTTGGGCCGTGGCTGTCACTGAAAGAATGGGCTAATTTATACTAAATAAAACAATGATTCATTTAGAATGTTCTCGAAAGAGGTTTGAGTTTAAAATTAAAGTAGATTGGCATAACGCCATCCTGCAGTGCTTTCTCTGTCTAACGAGCCACATTTAAGGCCGCGGAGCGTTTTATCGATTTACTGCCGAATATAACCTCATGGTGGTATTAAGTTTTAATATATATCATGCAAGTAGAAAAGCAAGCTTATTTGTTTTCTTTAAAACTTGGTGATTTTGCCACGCTAGGCCCTCCACAAATCGTTAGATAAAAGTGCGGCGGTTGAAACGCTCCGTGTAGCATCATCCATTTTCGAGATATTCTGTATTTTATTAATTTTAATTTCTAGCAAAAAACTAGATCCCGTTGTGAACACAAAGTTTCATGTCGTGGACATCAAAAGAGCAGAGACTGGCAACAGTCGGGCACTCCGACTAGTCCGAGTTTTCCCGATGTTTCTCTGTACGCCACTTTACTAGGAGTATGACAAGGTTCTGTGGTGGCCTAGGAATGTAATCCGTTGAGTGTACTCACACGTGCGGACACCGGTAGTTGGTGCGGGCGAGCACGAGCGGCACGAGCACCTCGGCGGGCGTGGAGCCGCCGTGGCCGCCCGCGTCGCGCATGCCGTGGTCGCCGCAGACGAACAGAGTCGCGGGACGGTCCTATCGAACACGAATGCTCTACAAGCCGCTTAACACCCTCAGGACGCTCGAATCTCCATACCAAGTTTATCATACTAAACTTCTTTTGTCTCTGCTTTTTTTTTTTTTTTTTAAACTAGTTACACAGCATAACAGTAATAACTAAACAACTGTGAAACTGTAGGACAATATTTACAACATAATTGAAATTAGAAGTATTACAGCAAAAACAATGTTAACATAGCGACGCACATCAATCTTCTCGCAGAACTTCAGATATTCATCACGCACTACATTCCATCTACCTGCAAGCAAACCGCACTCGGGAGCTGATGCAAGGAGCCCATTCAGAAGCTGCAAAGGGCGAACCAGCGGGGAACTCCTACGCGCCTCAGTTCGTGACGTTGGCACTGCCAGCAGACAGCGTTTTGTATCACCAGTTTTACAATTTGTATCACGAGGAACTAGTTTCCGACCTACATGGCGGACCCCATTGTGTATACAATGTTTCATGTTATTCCGGCACGCTGTTTTAAAATGAGAGCCTAACTACGTTTGTATCGGGAGCTGACTTGTGACAAACTTTCTGGGAACTCTTACGGGCCTACATTCGCAACACGCAAGAATCTACCAGATTTGTCGCTGCCATTGTGCGAAGTCATTGTGGCACTCTTTGGGGCAGGCCTATGTCCAGCAGTGGACGTCTTTCGGCTGATATGATGATGATGATGATCAATGTGTGAAGTAAAATAAATTGAATTAAACTTACCCATTTCTCCATAGCCTGGAATATCTTCTTTACAACATCGTCCATTTCCTGCAGTTTGGGCTTTATCTTGGAACTCCTGGCGCCCTCCAGATGTCCAATGTGGTCCAAACCAAGGTAGTGCAGCACTAGGAAATCGAAAGTGGGCTGCTTCTTCTCGTCCGGTGTTAGCACTTGGTCCAAGTGCCTTGTGACGTTCTGGTCGACCTGTAAACATTTGTGGCGTTAGAAAACGTCCTATTGGACTGCATGGGTCTGGTGTTGCAGTGGCAGAAAAAGTTTTCTGGGGGAAAGTTTTTGCGGAGATTACTTTAAGAGAGAGAATACTAGTTAAGAGAGACAGCGAAACCTTACAGAAGACTACAACCATAATAAATAACACCACTACTAGCTTTATTGGTATGAGGTGTTGCGTTCCTGGTGCTGAGTAAGGTCAACCAAGCTCCCGAGGATCTGCTGTGATTCAGAACATGTTCAGACAGAGCCTGGAAACAGCAACAGTCAGCAACTTATCTTCCGCTGTACATGACGGAGTGACGCCTTCTCACGGCCGCCGGTCGCACCACACTGACGAATACCAAATTTTTGCTGCTCCCCCTACTTAAATCTCAGTGACGTAGAAGGACGTGGTGCCATCAGACTCCGCCCAGAGCCCCGGGAACAGCCTCAGCCACGTATCATCTCCGTCTCCGTACATGACGGAGCGGCGCCCTGTCTCGGCCGCCAGTCGCCACGCGCAACACACGGTCAAATACCGTGTTTATACTATTCTTCCGCACTATTTATACAAACCTCAGTATAATCAGTAACGTAGAAGGACGTGGTGCCATCAGACTCCGCCCAGAGCCCCGGGAACAGCCTCAGCCACGTATCGTCACCGTACATTACGGAGCGGCGCCCTCTCTCGGCCGCCACGCGCAACACACTGTCACCACGGACGGCGGGAGCGCCGAAGTTTAGCGCCACGTCAGCGAATGTGGAAACGCTGCCTGTCATCATGGCCTAAAGGAGGATCCTTCATTAAAACACCATAATTAGGTAGTTATTTTTACTATTTAATTTAAACGCGATTTAATCGCGTATAAGTATTAATTTATATCTGTGGCAACAATATTGATCGAAAAGCAATTACAAGCAAATAAGTCAAGTTCAAGATTATTAAAAATAATGTCTGACAATCGTGAAAAATTCTGCCGAGTTTAAATATTATTATATTATAGTCAGCATTTGGTACCACAATCACGCTTATTTCAAGTCATACCTACCCCTACCCCCTAGCCCCTAGAGTCCCCAGGAGGCGCGTCACAAGTCGGCTTCCCAAACAAACGTAGTATGGCTCGCATTTTAAGACAGTGTGCTATAAGCTATAATAACATAAAACTTTTCTAGCAACAGTTACTAGTTTCCGACCTAGGTATGGCGGATCCCATTGTGTATACAACATTTCGTGTTATTCCAGCACGCCGTTTTAAAATGAGAACCAAGTACGTTTGTATGGAGAGTTGCGCGTCCAGGAGACTCCTAAGTATGTTAGTAGAAGCAATTCACGTTGATCAAATATAATTTAACTAAATGAAGTAACGATTGCGCTAATTAGGCGATGTACCTACGCATGCGTGAATGAACTAGTGCAATCGAGCTAACCACTGGGTCGACTCACGAAGCGTGCAAGTCTTGTGCAAGCGCGAACTCGCTAGGTATATCCGATCAACACTAGCTATTAGTTACATTACAATGTCTGCTAAGGCAGCCTTTACACTTGCAAAATGTACCCACATGTAATACCTACGGTTAAATTTACACCCGGTGGAATGGCATGTGATAGGAACTAGGTACATATGTAACTGTTACCATATAATCACTTATACAGACTTGAATCTCATTCTGACAGGTAGTGCGTCTGCCCCTACATAAATGCCAGTAAAGCTTAGGCACATATCTCAGGCTTGGATTTCGCCTTGTTATAAATAAAAATATACCTACGTTGCAACTCTCGTAAAATACAGTACAAACAGATTTTAAACACGCGTGGCGTTGGGCTGCCTGTGTGAGCGAACCCTCATTACACACAAGTCATTCTCAAAAGACCTTAAAGTGGTAGCACCTTACGTTGTGAAGTGTGGCATGTGCATTAGAGTCTCGTCAAAAATGGCGTTAGCGCCCTACGCTACGGATTAGTGCTGTAGCGTTGGCCGCTAACGCCATTTTCCCTGAGAATGACACATTAATTATCAGTTGGCATTTGTTTTACTATAATTTATGTAATAAAATAACAGCTGTAACTGTTTTACTATAGTGATATTTTTACATGTGTATTTAATCAAGTATTAAAACGCAGTTTAATTAGCAGACAAGCAGAAAATCTATGTACCACATTTCTTATTGAGACTACAAGTTCTATATAGGTTATTTAAGTAGTGATAAAGTTTGTATTTACTATGACAGTTACTAGGTGCCAAACACATGTTATAAGTATAACTAACTATAGTGAGTACATTAACTAAAAATAACACATGCATTAACATGCAACAAAAAGCAATTTTCAAGCACACCAAAGAAAAAACTTTAATGCTTACAAAATATTGGTTCAGTAACAAATAACCAGAAAACGGTATATAATTAGACTAGTGTGTCTTATTTAAAGTGTTTTCTTTGGTCCAAACAAAAAGCAGTGAAATAATACAAAAGTGACACTTGCGAATATGTCCCGCCAGAAGTTTATTGTGCGCCGCCACTGTGCCCTTTCCTTCTTAAGTTCCGGAGACTGTACAACATACACATTTATATAATAAGTGTACTATTACTTACTACTATGTATGTTACAAAAAAATAATGAACATGATGAACTTTTTTAAATGTATTTATGTTCCATAACAAAATCTAGGAATAACATACCTATTATGAAATGAATATGAGTTTACATTATCTTTCTGTTTGGATGAATACTTGAAAATAATGAAAATGTATAAATACTCTAGTAACAAATTTAAAGTTGTTTCTTTGGTAATGTTGATGTATTTATTGAAAAGAGTGATAAACTTGGAATGTAACAGGAACAGTTAAATGATTGATCTGTTCCTCAAGCTTGTATCATCTATTTACATTACATACTCCTAAACAATTGATATTGATATTGTTTATGGAAATTGTCTTCATTTCAGTAGCATATCCATTTGAAGAGAGCACTTCAAACTGCTACTCAATGCTCCACCAGTAATTTTTTTTATTATATTTACAAACTTGTGTGTGCCAGACATTGTGCTTTGATCCACAAGATATCAGTTCAATGTTTTTTTTTTCATTACCTTAATTCTGGGCATTGTCACTGTAGGCGGTTCAGCCACAGAGACATAAATACATGCAGATTTGTTCTTCAGGAGCTGACCAGTGTATGGCATGTACTCTTCTGTGACAAAATCATACCGGAGTCCATCTATGACCATAAGAACCACAGTGTTGTCACCACCATTATATACTGTTTGTCCATCAATACTAAAATATAAGAATATGTTGAAAATCTGATGGCAGCGTTAGTAACTTCTTCATAAAATAATTAATATTTATTTAAATGTAATTCTAAAAGAACATTTTGTGTCTATTAGACAATTACTGATGCATAGGCAAATTGATTTAAAAGAAACCAATATTCTTGAATTGAAATTTAGAAACGAATTATTATATTGTTAATTCTACAATATGGTATTAAATGAGGATATTTTAACTAGGTCTTTAGTGAATTCTTGTCTTTACACAGCCACCTTAGTACCTATATGAATTATCTGCTATGTCCTGGAAGTGGTAAGGGCTGAGCCTTTCAGTGAACATTAGTGCAACTAGAACAGCGAATAAAAAAAGGAATAACAAATGCTTGTTTACCTGACTCCACCAATAAAATTTGGCAAATGGTCCAAATGTGCCAATTTTCCCGAATGGTACTTGAGCGGGAAAAAACCGAACATGAACAACATTAGGGCCCCAAGGGCCATTACTAGCAGGCACAAGCCGGTCCATCGGTGTTGTATCCACGACAGCATGACGACCGATCTGTCTGCGAAAACCGGTACGCAACACGAACTTCCTACTTCCCGGACCGATCAAACATCAGTCCGCCCGTAATCCAATCAAGCATTCACTGTACTTTCGATACAGCTACTCGTTGAGTCGTGCAGAGCCGAATAGCTGATTTGTGTAATCTGTTTATAACCTAACTTCACATCACAAGGGAATATAGCGTAGCGCTTCGACCTGTTGTTGATACGTGGTTTATCAGATTCGATAACAATATGAATCATGGATAAAACTATTGAATAAAGATATTTAAGGCTTGATGGTTACTTCTAGTGATAAATATTTCCCCTTATAAACATCCTATAGGTGACAATGAATGACAGTGACAACTGAATGACAACAACACCACAGCACGGCTAGCACGCGACGGTGCGCGAGCTCTCTCGATTTTTCTAGCACTCCGTCTCTTTCTTATTAGAACACTTAAAAGAAGAGGTATAGTGCGATAAAAATCGAGAGTATGTCGCGGCCATCGTGTGCTAGACGTGCAGGAAAACATGTCTGCGTTTTGTTCTTTGACTACAAAATTAAATAAAGAAGATAAGAAGTGCAGTATTTTTTTAAATAATGATTTACAAATAAACGGCATATTTTTTTTTAAAGTAGATAAGATGATAATTAACATTAACTTAATTAAATTAAAACTAAGTTAAATCCAAAGAAGGCTCTCGAGGATTGCAATTTAAAACATGCACAAACATGAAGAAAAATTATAACATGGGTATGTACGTAGTAACACTCACCTGTACGTTTCTTTGCAGTCGTTCCGATTCGCTAATATGTCACTAGATGGCGCTATTTCCAATAGGTCCAAATTTATGTTTTCCGGGTGTAAATACACTAGTTCAAACAGAAAATACCAAAATCACTACACGCGTGCCTTATATAATTGAAGAGTTCCCTAAATTCCGCATGGATGGCATTTGGTTGAATTTTTGAAAAAAATGGGTCTCACCTTGCAGCATACCTATACTTACAAACAAAGAAAAAATTTACGAATCGGCTCATCAATGACGGAGTTCTGAGGTAAGAAACATTGAAAATGATAAAAAAATAATTAAAAAAATACAACCGAATTGAGAACCTTTTATTGAAGTCGGTTAAAAATGTTTACGGCTAACTGTTTCAATAGGGTATGTAGAATTGCTGTTATCTTCAATTTAAAAAACCTTGTCCTTCAGGTGGACGTTAACTGAAGCTGCAGGCGTACTAGTATGGGTTGCCATTTTATCACTTAATGAGTTATGGTAAGTCGATAAGATATCAGTCCTCTCGCACTCGCATACTTGCGTTCGAGTGAGAGAGCGATGCTGTGACTGATGAGTGCGAGTGATTGCCCCATGCCCCCAAGCCCGTGGTCGCGTAACCGGCATACTTAATGAGATAATGACCCTATAGTATAAACAAATTACAAACGGATCTACAAATAAATTATCTATCCATCATCAGAAATTGCGAACTGAATTATGGCCGGTTCCAATAATCAATCCACCGATAGTTTTCCTTACCGGCAGTTACATTTTGACAGATTACCCGTAGAAAATGTGTCAAAATGTAACTGTAGGTAAGGAAAACTATCGGTGGATTGATTATTGGAACCGGCCATTAGAGACGTTATGCTATACCTACTTACAATCTATTTGCGTTGATGATTTCCAAAGTCCGAAATCGCAAGTTTGACGTACCTACCTAACAATATCAGAAGTAAACATGTGAATCTAGAAATAGAAAAGTGTTCTCTCATATGTTTTGTCATTATTTTTGTAAACTTGATCATTATGACCCGGTTTCCTCTGTGTCACACAATTGTTTCAACAAACCCACCTGAGTCTCGAAAAGTCTTTTCTTTGCAATGGTTACAATACGTAGGATGGTAAATAATATACTTATCACGAATATAAGGTGACCATCATTTCGTATCAATCGTAAATTACCTGGATAACATAGATTTAGATTTATTTATTTCACAATAAAGATACAATTACAAAATAAATTAAAGCTAGCTTAATCTATATTGTTAGATTTTTGCCTTATTATGCACCAATATTCACGTGATACTGCTTTAATATTACGTGTGTCGTTTGACGGTGAATTTTTCATATTTCCATAAGATGCCTTTGTATTTATCAACATTACTAACAGTAATAAAAAAACGACATTAATCTATATGAATTTATATTATGGTAAGTAGTCAAATAGAATAAGAATTGTAAAAAATGTCGTTACATTTGTTTTAAATATAGTTGCAATTAATTAATAGGCAAAAGTAAATAAATGACTAAGTTAATATCACATAAAGATCGTCAGATAACAAACTAAACCTTAAATAAACGAAAATAAATAAATAATTATAACAATACAAATAACGATATAATTTACAATGTCAATCAAATAACAGTGATATTATTAATGTTTAGTGTCCATAAATTCCATTACTGAATATAATGCGTTTTTCAATAAAAAGATTCTCAGTTGGCGTTCGAATGTTTCGTCAGAAATGGGGTTAGGTCTACTTGAGAAATGTATTGAATTGGTCGGTATTGTATTTGTCACAAGCGCTTACTAGCACTCACAGTAGGTACGTGAGTATGAGTACGGTAACATTTCTTGAATAGACTCCTTCCTAGCTAGCATTTGTCCCATACTAGCAAGTAGTGCGAGAGCGACGAATGCTTTATGTCCGACATAAATGCAATCATGTTAACTATGTAATGTTATGGGTGGGGTCCATGCTAACCGGCGAACAATATTTTCGCAGGCTAGCAGTCTGTGGGGATTTTTGAAACACGTGCCTGTCATATTATTTATACTAAACGGGACTTAATCGCGTATAATTAAATTATTTATTTACCTCACTGAGGTCTCCCGACGTTTCGGATGTGTTGCAACATCCATGGTCACGGGACAACTGGCTTGAGCGGGTCTCAACATCTTCTTGCTGCGCGGATTTTCCGAACTACCCGCATTTGATCTTTATTAACCACTTGTACACTAGGGTTGTCACCCGGCCGACACACAACACTAATAATGTCCGGTGAAATAACGGACGATGTTTTTTGACTCTGGCATTTAGTTATGACAGGATTCCACGAAGATGAGATCTTAAAACCGTCATCCCGGTCCCGTTTAGTATAAATAATGTGTGAGAATCGTGAAAGTTTAAATCAATATACATGCCTGTGTGGCTCTCGTCAAATTTCTCGAAAAGTTTAATATCCGTAGCCTGATGCCTTTTTATTTTCGTGGAGAATACCTGCGAATCAGAGGGGCTTGCGCGAAACGAAAACGAAATTCGTTCGCGTATCTCTGTCTTTGTCGCTTGAACTAGCAAGTTCGTTTTCGTTTCGCGGTAGGCCATCACATCAGGTACCCAATCATCGGGGGATAACTGGGTTATGTGGTATTGCCATCCACTAAAGCCTCCTTAGCGGCCGGCATCTGTGCTCTCATGCGGAGGACTCCAGGATCTCATTCTGAACGCACTGGAGCCCCCCTCGCGCCTCGCCACTTTTGGGTCGTCCTATAGGGTGGAAAAAGATGTTCGTCGCCTTCCCTGGGGTTATTAGGCGAGTGCCCCGGCCGCCACCAGAAACTCCCCGTCCCTGATGACCGCCTTTAGTCGCCTTCTACGATAGTACCTATTGTACCGTACCGTACCGTAGACCTATTCTTGTCCGAGCCTATACACGGTTTACGGCGACGGCCTACGGTGGCTGGTTCCGTCCACGTCCTCGACGTCGTCTTCTTCGAGAGGGATCTACTCTCTTTCGTTCCCTTTCAGCAGTCTCCTTCTGGGTCATAACTACCTCACAGAAGGAGACCAAATGGCTCCCCATACCGACTCCGCTGCCAGCATTTTTGTTATGATTACTGGCAGGGATAAATTTGTGGCAACCACGTTAAGCAGACCCAATCTCTCGGAGTCCTATACTATGCAGGGCGCACTTCCAGTCTGTGCTGAGCAGAGTCCTGATCCCCCCACAGTGATGGCATTGTGCAGTCTGTTCGCGGCCAATCCGATCCAGGTATACTCACCGAAGTAACCATGTCCGGTGTGCACCTAACAGGAAAGATTAGACGACCGAGTCTCTACAATATATAGCCCTATTTTGGTTCTTACTCTATTGTATCCGTAATAAAACTCAGAATGTTTGAACAAAATTGCATATCGTACGTAAGAATACGAGTATACCCACCTATGGCACCTATACAGTGTCAGATATAGTTGAAATTTTCTAAACTAAGCTTATGAATGGCCATTGTACTGAGCTCATGATTGCCTTTGTTTGTGGTCCGAACAAAGGCTATTCAAGACGTGCGCGTACCAAATTAGCAAAAAAAAATTAGCGCCACATAAAATGTTCTTTGAATAATGCTTTGGTACGCGCGCGTCATGAATAGCTTTTGTTCGGACCACAAACAAAGGCATTCATGAGGTCGGTACAATGGCCATTCATGAGCTTAGTTTAGAAAATTTCAACTATAACCGGCTAACTAATCCTGAGCTGCACGTAGTACAACCGCGTCTATGCCTGACAAAGCTCTCATCGCAGTTCAGTTCTAAGTAGTAGGGACGAATGTTTTCTTTCCGACATTAACGCGATCGTATTAGCTTATAGTCGGGTGATAGACGTCACCTGGGTTATGCCAGTTTTCTCATCGATTTCCCTGATGATCACCGCAGCATGGTCACCTTACCACATACAAGTTCAAGGTGTGTTCCCATCGTGAGTCAGTAGCGTGGGCAGCTGAAAGTTCTATTTAAATCTCTACTGAAACGTGGACAACGTAGTCTCGCGAGCACAGCGGCGTGCGCCTGCAACGAACTTCTCATTCCTCAAAGGTATTTTCGAATTTGTTATTATTTTTGGCTACAAACAAAGTTTTTTTAATCGAGTTTTGGTGAAGTGTGATAGTGTTGTGATGTCTATTAAGTCTGTCGTTCTTTTGTTATTAAGATTATGGAATTAGTGCGTTCGATATTAATGGTTTTATTAGGTAAATTTAATTTAACGTGCATTTTTCTAGCAATGTTTGAATTAGGTACGATAAGTGCATCAATTGAAATTAATCGTAGGTGTAGATAGGTAAACATAAATTTAATGCATTACTGTGAGATAGACACACATTATGTGTCAATTGTAAGTACTGTATTTCTACTCTCTTTATCTCTGTGTGTGTCTTTTGTGTAGTGAATAAATGTATTCTTTCTTTCTTTTTCTTTCTTTAGATAGCAACCCGAAATAACATTCGCTAGATAATTTAATGTCGCATCGCTTCGAGATATTTAGTTCAGTTGCATCACACTCTAAAACCGTTCGCAACCAGGTGAATCATTCGTGGAATCGTTCCAGAACAATTCATTCGGCTCTACTTTTCCACAGGGCTGGCAGACTGTATAATGACGTCATTGATTGTTTTGTTTATTTACCTTCACTCTGTATGGTTTAGGGTTCAGCTGGTAGAGAAAAGTAAACAGTACAAAACGACCTAACATCAACTCTTTTTTTAGCTGCTTTAATAGCTCGGCCACTAATTCTGTCACTAAGAAAGAAGCTAATTACAGATACCTATAATACGAGTACATCACTTTCTTTGGGCATAATAATGCTAGGTTAGTATAGGACCATAAGAAACAGGGATGGTTGAACAAACATAATATGTTGAGTTTTGATAGGTGTGTACCTTACACTTATTCGATTCCTATTTAAGTATTTAAGGCTGGGTTCAAATTTAAACGATACAATGGCACTGTAACTTCCAATATTGATTGTTTGCAAATAAGATCTTCATTTTATGGAGACTATGGGAGTAAATAAAAAAAAACCTTACTTTATTTTTAAACAGATGTTTATTTGCACGTCTTTTCACACATCTTTAGTGAGCACTTGCCAACCCTGTTTTATTTCTACATCAACCAAATCTGTCTATTCCCGTGCCTGCGACTAAAAATACTCGTTAAGAATTATCACTGATGAAGATGGTATCGAAGATAGACATCGAAGACAATGCCATAATTTATGCTCGCATTATGCACGCTCTTTACGTGTTGTTTATAATATAAAGCGACCAATTACTAATGCTCAGTGCCAAAGTTGTAAATTATGTTCCAATCTGCATGAGCGAGCATTGTGAAAGAAAATTCCAAGGAGAGTTTTCAGTAGGTACGGTACTTAATGTAACTAATGTAATGTAGAGTTGTACAGTTCGCGCGTCGTGTAGGTATTAGGTATATGTGAGTAGAGTTGGATATAAAAAAAAAGTTTTTGAGCTAAGGCTCTTAAATGGGCCTGCGAAAAATGAGTATTTATTAATCTGAACATTCAAAATGACAAAATCTTGAAAAGAGGTTGTCTCCAACCTAAAATTTGCAACTGCTTTCAAACCACAAATGGTATTTTCAAAGATCTTTCGAAAAAATATTGGTACTTGGTGGCCCATTCGAGGTCACGCATCGCTACGTGTGCTATGCCGTAGCGCCTAGCATCGATTTTCCGCCCCGTAGCGGAAATCGCTCGTAGAGGCGTGACTCATATGTGAGTCATTGGCCTTGAATAAGTAACTAAAATTTGAACGTTTGATATTCCGGAAAAATCATTCGTTTTGACAATATGAAATCAAAATTCGCAAGTAGGTACAGTACCTACCGATTTTCCCCATTTTTTACTTTATTTGAAAGCACGTCATTTCATTGTGATTTTATAGAAATTAAAGGTACAATAAACACCTGCTTATAAGGTTAAATTACAAACTTAGTTCAGAAATTATTTTGTAATTTTTTTCAAAAACTATTCTACCTATCAAGTTCAAAATAATTTTCCTAGAAAGTTTTTATAAAGTTCTACTTTTGAGATTTTTTTCATATTTATAAAACTTATGGATCAAAAGTTAGAGGGGGGGGGGGGGGGACATTTTTTTAACTTCTGGAGTGATTATCTCCGAAAATATTAACATTATCAAAAAAATATTTTAGCAAACCCCTATTCATTTTTAAATACCTATCCAACCTATACTGAGCTAACGTAAGCGAGCGAGAGAGACATAATTTTACTAATGAAGAATTTAGGTGCTAAAGATGAGGTTGTTTATACGCTTGCATTTCGCGCGGCGATTATTGTGTTTTATTGCGGCATTGTTGCGATCGGAACGGTAACTGTGTTTAAGAATAGGTATCTCGTCATCTTGGTCTAGGATATATTCGGATCTTTTAGATTTAGCTAGTGAGATCTTCTCATAACAGTTTTGTCAAGTATTGAATGAAACTAAGAAACGAATGGCGGGAAGAAGGAGGTATTTTAAAGTTCGATTACCTACAATACCCAACAAAAGAGTAGAATACGAGTACCTAAGTAAAATAAGTATTCACGAACAGCATGGACAGCTGTATTTTAATATCTGAAATCCATGAATTCCATGATACATTATCATCGAAAGCAATTTATTGGCCTTATTCGAAAAGACACGCTAATAAATTGCTTTCGATTATATCTACTTAGATAACCGAATAACGTTTGTGCCATATAATGCAATCTCTGGCACATTCGAGACCACGCAACGCTACGGGTGCTACGCCACAGCGCGTAGCAACGTTTTTCCGCTTTGTAGTGGAAATCGCACGTAGAGGCATGACTTCATATGTTAGTCATTAGCCATGAATGGGCTAGAGAGACTGCCTGTTGTTCTCACCCCATCTCACATTGGCCACAATCCCTAATAGACTGGTTGAGGCTGGTATAATGTTATTGGTAGGTACTTTACTTATTCTTTACGTTTCCAGATGTCGATGGTCCCCATGATGTTCCGTGACTGGTGGGACGACTGGGAGCGCCCCTCGCGGCTGCTCGACCAGCACTTCGGCATGGGCCTGCGCCGGGACGACCTGCTGTCATCTCTTTCCACCCTGCCGTCCTCTTCCCTCTTCAGAAACTCCTACTTCAGGCCGTGGAGGACGAACCTGACTAGGCAGGAGTCTGCTTCCACTATTAACCTTACGAAGGAAAAGTTTGAGGTGAGGTGATAGGTACTACTTTTTTCGAGTAAATTGTTACCTAAATAGTTCTCGTTTTAGTTAGCCAGGTAGGTAAAGGAATTGATAATAAATGTTATTTTGAGTGGTCTTTGGTTAAATGTTTTCTATGACAATAATAATATATGATGAGATGAGCTGAGACTTAGGAGACAAATTAATTTAAAAGATACTGAATGGATTTTCGAATGCAAAGTATTGTTCCTGAAGAAATAAATGGTAGCTGGCGTATCTACCATACCGACTAAATACTTATAGAATCTGACCATCGAGTGGAGTTCCAATCATTTTTTTTCTAATTCTTTAACTAGCCACATTTGTACTTTTTTGTGACACACGATACGGTGGTCACATTGTAGATCGTATATTGTTTTTTTGTTGAATAAATTAATCACTAATCACTGTATCTATGGTTTTCCAGGTCATTCTTGACGTCCAGCAATTCACGCCTGATGAAATCACAGTAAAGGCCAGCAACAACTCCGTCCTAGTGGAAGGAAAACACGAAGAGAAACAGGACGAACACGGCTACATCTCCCGACAGTTCACTCGCCGCTACATCCTGCCCACCGGCTATGAACTAACTGACCTCGTCAGCACCTTGTCCTCGGATGGTGTCCTCACGATCACGGCGCCCAAGCGTCCGCTGCCTTCAGCCGGGGAAAGGATTGTCCCCATCACGAAGACCGGACCAGCGAAGCAGGCTGAACCACCGAAGGCAGAATACCAGCCCCGCGAACAGACCGTACCCATCGTTACATCACCCTAAATACGACAACCCTAGCACATCGAGTAGACAACCCTAAAAGACGCCATAACTGAACTGAACGAACTTCACTTCAGAGCTATGAAGTACATTGTGTATAAGTCGGTATTGGAGCGAAGTTAGTTACATAACAGCTGAAGCATGCCTAGGGTTGTGTACTAAATGTATTCGCATCCCTCCCTTCCCCCAAGATCAACGAGACGCATCGATGTGTTAACTTAACACGTAAATTTTGCAAACGATCGAATAGCATTTAAGTTTTTAAATCCCGTTGCTGGCCAACAACGCGACGATTCGAATACAAACGAGTTAGGTTTTTAAAGGAATGGATAAACATTTACTCATATTCAATGTAAATTAAGTAATAAACGAATTTATATATATTTGACGAGAATTTTATTATTCCATACAATTAAAATAAGTACTTTCAGATTAAATTAGTTTCTTTCAAGCGCGAGAAAATATTTAACACATCGCTAACTCGAACTTGAACTTTCGTGAGACATGTTGAAATAATGCTAAAATTATTGTATGTCGCCCGTAGTTTCATTTAATACGCGAACCGTTAAACCGTGTATTTATTGGCATTATTACATCGCTTACTGTAAACCAACCAACTTCGTAACTGTGTAGCGCCAACATCATCGTGCAATAAAATGGAAGCGCAATAAAGCCAATAAAAGAGGTCAGAAGTCTATTACAAACCATCCCACACAAATGCAAATAACTACCTAACCCCTTCGTTAGTTAATTCCGAGAACAAAGACTTGACAATACTCTTGTACCTACAAATATCAGGTTTATGCTTTATATAATCGAAGAGCAAATTGCAATGTTTGACTAATTTAATTTCCACGCTGACTCGCCGTTCAATAATATCGTTAATTTATCATTGCGCCAGAGGGTTACGGCTGAATGCGTAATGCCTCTGCCAACTCACCACTACACCGATAATGGTGTTCGTTTTAATCAGTTTGGTATTGAATAGGGTTTTTTAAAGAATACCTAAAGCATACGCTAAAGAATAAACTATCTTTAAAATAGGTATTTATAATTAAATTATCTAATGCTAGTTTATCCAGATTTCTCATAAGGCCATTATTACGCTGTTTACGCGACCACCTTCGGTTAGCGACCACCTGAAGGGTTTTTTAAATTAAAGAAAATAACATCAAACTGGAAAATATTCTAGGTACACCATCTTTAAACTGTAACCCATTCAGCAAATAAACGAGTTGTATTTGTATTTATTTATTTTTTACATCTCAGCAGACTGTAAACAAGCAGTGAGCTGTACTGTATACATTTTCACAGGAAGTTACTGAAAAAACGAGAAAATATCATTTTGGTTCACCAATTCACGAGTGTGCTCGCAAACTGTCACACTAAATTAGGTGGTCGCTAACCGACGAAACGACCGAGCTTTATACTGACATCCAGTTAGGTACCTGGGGTAGGTAGCCAGGTTGTACCGACGAGTGCTTAGAAAATTATTCTTCTCTTCTGTGCCGACATCGCCTAGCTATCTTTACTGCTGACAGTTACCTGCATAAAGCAGTATGCAGTATTTGGAGACAACCAGTTTATCATCTTCATCAGCCTGTTGCATCCTGCTGGGAATCTGGCCTCCTCTCACCGATGAAAACGAATAATGGTCTGTAGATCCCATGGGCGGCGGTCCAAGATATCTGTTATTATCATTATCACGATATCATGATAGCTCATTGCTAAGTTCAATGAACAGCAAATATGTCACGCATACTGTACATTACACAAATTGCTGATATCAATATAGTAAAGCCATTTTTAAACTACTACTTTTTTTAACTAGCGTATAAGATTTAGTGAGATAAATAAATAAATAATATTTACAAGAAGTATGCTATATAAATGTTTATGTCGTGAATCACGGTATTGTGCATCACACATTGCTTTTCAGACATCTATCGGTAGCGTATGGTATCATTTTGCAGCGCCATCTATGGTGGTTTTATGAAATCAATGCGTTATATACTCGACAAAGCGAATGAACTAGAATAGAATAGCAGCACGGCTATCACTATTCACAAGACGGCGCGCGAGCTCTCTCGATTTTTCTCGCACTATCCGTCTCTCTTTTATTAGAACTTATTAGAACACTTAGAACAAGAGGTATAGTGCGAGAAAAATCGAGAGTAGGTAGGTGTAGGTATGTCGCGGCCGTCTCATGATAGGCGTGCAGAGATGGGCTAGAGAAATTACAAGCCACCTATAGATCAAAAACGTATTGAGATTTGATGACAGAAGGCATACTAGTTCGCTCGCGTGAAATAAGAGTAATATGATAGATAATTTACTTTAAAAACAAAGTTTTAACCGACTTAAATTTAGTACTCCGCCAAGCCATGAGAACATTTCCACATTTATTTTCCAATTTACCACATGAACTGATTTCCGAGAGCAAATGCGTTGATTATTAGGGAAAAAAACCCAATCGCTGTATGTGACCCGATAATATTTGAGGACTTCCGTCAATTCCACAAGGATCACCCTTGGCACTTCATTATTTGCTATTTCAACGGAATCTTATCAGAATCTGTGATATACTTTTGTACTTTTAAGTACATAATTGAGGAATTCCATAAGTCATCTGTGGTCTTCATCATCAATTCCACTCCACCAATTTATGATTTCCGGATGTAAATACATGAGTTATAATAGAAAATACCAAAATCACTACACGCGTGCCTAATATAATTGAGGAGTTCCCTCAATTCCTCATGGATCCCATCATCCAATTGAATTTTCAAAAAAATGGGACCCACCTGGAAGCATATACTTACAAACAAAAAAAAAAATTTTATGAATCGGCTCATCAATGACGGAGTTCTGAGGTAACAAACATTGAAAAAAAAAAAAACAACCGAATTGAGAACCTCCTCCTTTTTTTTGAAGTCGGTTAAAAAGAGAGCGCACCATTAAAATATAATCTAACATCAAAGCTTCAGCAGCGCATCTAACAACAATAACCCATGCAGACAGGGACAGACCTTCTAAAAGTTATATTTGACTATCTTATTAATTCGCAGAAAGTAGGTACATGCAATTAAAATAGAGTGCAATAGTAGGATAGGATTCGTTATTGAAGCTTGCTATGCCTAATTGTTCGAGTAATAGTGTACAGTCATGTATCACTGGGCAGCGTCGGGGGGAGTTCATCAATCAGCCTGAAGCGATTACTCAGGTCCTGGCGCAAGTTAAGAACTTAAAGCATGGCGTCTGTTACTCGCACCATTCTATCAATAGGGGAGTAGACTCGAAAAATATTATTACTCCAAAAGAAAGAAGGCAAAAATATATAGCCTAGTGACAAAAATTCCATTCAGATATCTCTAAGAATGACGAAGCTACAACCGTTTTAATATTGCTTGTTAGAGAGAAAACGCAAACAGTGTGTGACGTCACGATACGTCGATGGCGGCCGAACACTGGGCACGGCACGTTGCCGTCTATTAGTGACGTCACAATCTACAAGTGTCATCGTTTCATATGAAGTTGCGTTTTGCGAAAAAGGGACAGAACATATCCCTTCTTAAAACTGTGTACACTTATATAATAACTTCGTGATTATTTAACCTGTTGCGTTGATATTTTCACCATTTGATCCTTTTTTAATCCTTTTTCGAGAAAATATGACATTATTGATTATTTTATTTAGTGTCTACACCCTTATTGGGCATGCTAAAATACCTACGTTGTTTTATTCGTTGAAATATTTTAAGATACGGATTTCGTTTATTGTTTATGTATATCCATTCATTCATTGTTTTTGTTAGTACTTGTTAAATAATGTTTACCGTTTTTGTTTTCGATTAGTCAGTCCAGTTACGTTTGCTTATCACTGGAATATGCAGTTCGTTAGTCGATGGATCTGCCCACCACATTAAACGTAGATACACCAGATTACTAGTTGGTTCGCACCAGACACTGAATCTCTCTCTCGCATTCCCGATCGCGGGCTGTGTGAGGGGCGGCCGCGTGGATGTCTAATTCGACAGTCGATGTATCTCCCAGCCATTAAATATATGCTGCTTCTCACCACATTACCCAGCTGTTTCTTACCGGAGACACTGAATCTCTCTCTTGCGTTCCCGCTCGCCGCCTGTGGCTCGCCGCTGCGGGGGAGGGCTGCGAGGATGTGCAGTTCGACAGCCGATGGATCTGCCAGCCACATTAAATGTATGCTGTTTCCCACCACATTACCCAGCTGTTTCTTACAGGAGACACTGAATCTCTCTCTTGCGTTCCCGCTCGCCGCCTGTGGCTCGCCCCTGCGGGGGAGGGCTGCGAGGATGTGCAGTTCGACAGCCGATGTATCTCCCAGCCATTAAATATATGCTGCTTCCCACCACATTACCCAGCTGTTTCGTACCGCAGACACTGAATCTCTATCTTGCGTTCCCGCTCGCCGCCTGTGGCTCGCCGCTGCGGGGGAGGGCTGCGAGGATGTGCAGTTCGACAGCCGATGGATCTGCGGCCGCATTAATTGTTGCTGTCTGTAGCGCCAGCTGAATATCTACTGTTTTCTAAGCGTTTAAACTGTGAGATTTAAAACTAAACAAACATTAATCTTGCTATTCATTTAATTGCTAGTATAGGCTCATTAACTATGCCGGTTACATGACCACCTTCGGTTAGCGATCGCCTGAAGAACAAGGTTTTTTTCGAGTGAAGCTGAAGATAACAACAATTCTATAGAGCCTATTGAAACAGTTAGCCGTATACATTCTTATAGTAGATTATTATATAGTAGATATAGAATAGGAATCGACTAAAAAAACGAGAAATCATTGTTTCGGTTCACTAACTCTTCTAAGTGGTCTCTAACCGGCGAAATGACCTTATAGCTAAGCTATTTAGTTCACTACCGTCAAATGGGCTAACGTGGGACCCACCGGCTTACTGGATGGAACTAGTGTGTGTTTGTATGTAAGAATTATCTCGACCACTATTAGCTTGCTGAGTTAGAGAAAGAGGCCGCAAAGTCGAGCAAAACCGCGAGCGGCACGGCCGTACCATCCTTTTCTCGAAGCAGTTCAGGCTATTTTCGACTCCCCTATAACTTCGTTGTGGATAAAACAAATGTCCCAATTTTTTTAGGGTTCCGTACCTCAAAAGGAAAAACGTGCGTCTGTCTGTCCGTCCTTCACAGCCTATTTTCTCCGAAACTACTGAACCAATTACGTTGAAATTTGGTACACATATGTAAGTTTGTGACCCAAAGAGGAAAATGTAACGCAAACAAATGAATTTTAAACACGTGGGCCACTTTTGGGGTAAAAATAAAGTTTTGCATATACTATCGTGTTACATATCGCTCATTGTGTGCATCAACATTTTTTTTTTGTAATATTAAAATAATTAGTGTAGAAATTATTTAAGAAAATAGCCAAAAAATTACCATTCCCCCCTTCATCTTCGAAACTACTGAGTCTAAAATTTTGAAAAAGATAGGTACACAAAATAGTTCTTTACCTACAGATGACAGGAAAACCTATTAGAAATGTGCAGTCAAGCGTGAGTCGGACTTAATACGGTATTTGACAAAAATCAAATAAGCTTGTTTTTATGAAACGTCAAAAACTCTCCGTTAGTAAAAAAAAAATGTTAAAAATCTTGTGATGTACGGAACCCTTGCAACGCGAGTCAGACTCGCACTTGGCCGGTTTTTTAGTCTCGAGCTTGTCTCGGGCAGTGATTGGCTAACTTTGTGGATTACAACTACTTACACAGCTCACCTGGGTTTATTGACGAGTGGTTTCCTCCATCTCATTTGACATAGTCTCTGGAGTCTCAGAAATAAATATTCGTGCTCGCCACACAAATAAATGCCCTTACCAGGATTCGAACCAAGGACCACCGGCTTCGTTGACAGGGTCACTACCAACAAGGTCCAAGTGTTGATTATCATTAAAGTATAGTGTATGTCTCAACAATATTGTCTCCGTGTAGATCGAGCACGGGGGGATGCGCGGGTGGCGCAGGATCGGTCATTGTGGCACTCTTTGGGGGAGGCATATGTCCAGCAGTGGACGGCTTTCGGCTGATATGGTGATGATGATGATGATTCTTCAATGTGATTCGGAGGGCTATATCTTATCTTAATACCTTTGTTCTGCTGCGGATAGCCTTCATTTCTGATGCGATCACGCAGGGACACTCCAAGCATAGCCCTCTCCATTGCCCTTTGGGTAACTTTGAGCCTTCTTATGAGGCCCATAGTAAACGACCACGTTCCGGTGCCATACGTCATCACTGGCAACACACACTTGTCAAAGACTCGTCTTGAGACACTGCGGAATATTGGACTAAAAGATGTGCCATGCTTCCCGAACGCTGCCCAGCCGAGTCGGATGCAGCAATTGACCTCTTTCTCGAAGTTGGAGCTACTAACTGGACAGTCTGTCCCATGGTATACGTAATCGTCTACAACTTCGAGCGTAAAGTGTCCGATTGTATTGGGAGCCGGTTTTACATGGACATTTGACATGATCTTCGTCGTCTTATCGATGTTCATTATTAGACCAACTGGCTCGGAAGCTTTACTGAGGTCATCGAGCATCGTACTTAAGACCTCCATGG
The DNA here is from genome assembly GCA_947049275.1 of Epinotia bilunana. NCBI lineage: Eukaryota > Metazoa > Arthropoda > Insecta > Lepidoptera > Tortricidae > Epinotia > Epinotia bilunana. Next base: position 9,757,530 of record OX346269.1, on the reverse strand, counting down.
TCTCAGCCAAGACTACTATAATGTTGTCAGCAAACCGAAGGTGAGTGATGTACTCGCCGTGATGTTGATACCTAGAATCTCCAGACCAGAATCTTGAAAACATCCTCCAGTGCAGCAGCGGTGAAGAATTTTGGGTAAATAAGTTCTGCTTGCCTGACACCTCGCTGCAGCGGAATAGGTTTCCAGCTCCGGTCCCGAAGTCGGACTGAGATAGTGGCGTGCTCGTACAAACACTTCAGTACTTCGATGGCACTTGGCACCTCTGGAGAGACTGGTTTCGACCGAATCAAAGGCTTTCTCGTAGCCCACGAACGCCAATTAGAGAGGCTTAAGCGGCAGTGGACGGGGCGCATTGTACGTAGCCCGATGGCCGTTGGGGCGGGAAGGTTCCCGGGTGACGACCCCTTACTGGAAGGCGCAACGTAACGTGCACAAGGTACCCACCTTGGTAAAGGTCGCGGGAGTCCGCTGGATGCGGGCGGCGCAGGACAGGACCGGTTATTGTCGCTGACACTACGAAATTGCGGAACACCATCGCAGTAACAGTGTGATTTTGTGGTTTTTAATAAGTTTACTTATATTGATATGTATATAGGTATGTTAGTATTCAAGATATTTGTAATATGGGCCTTCGTTGCCTGATTGAAATAAATACATTATGGCACTCTTTGATATGATGATGATCGATGTTCATTGATGGTTCGATTTATTAGGTATTAAGAAACCTTTTTTTTAGTAGGTAATTGACGGTCGCCTGCTCTACAATAGAAAAAATAAACAAACAGTTTACATTAAATGAACCACTCTGAAAACTGTGAAAAGGCATTATTATTTTAAACTTACATTAGCATCTCATGCATATTTTCGAATTGACAATATTCCAGTGACGCTATGTTTGATTGGATAGCCGTAAAAATGGAAATAGACTTAACTTATTGAATATGTATCCTCATTCATCGTCATCAGATAATCTTCAATAGCGTTTTAGTTGACTCACGTCTGACGAAAACGTGAGGTGTTATAAGTTTAACATGTGTAGGTTAGGTTAGGTTAAGGTGTGTCTGTCTGTACCATCGTAGCTCCGAAACAGAAGAACCGATTTGAGCGCGGTTTTTTTAATAGAAAAAATGCGTTGTCTGTTAGCTGCTCGTAGCTATGTTTGTTGTGTCGGGGTTATGTAATTGTTTTATAAGTGTAGGCAATCCTACTAATATTATAAATGCGAAATTTTGGATATTTTGATGTTTGGATCTTTGTTATCACGATTAAATGGTTCAACCGATTTGGATGAAATTTTGCACAAAGATATTTTATAGCCTGGCTTAAAATACCTATAGTATCTGGGGGCACGGCAGTTCCCCCGCCAAGACGAACCAAGCGAAGCGCAACGCAAGGGCACTACCTACCTTTTCTCAAAGCGGTTCGTCGTTTTTTTGAACCCTCGTAACTTGGGTTTGGAATATACCAGATAAACAAAATTCTCGGGATATGATGTCAATAGTGGACTTATTAAACATATAAAGTTTTAGTAACGTAGCTCTTATACTTAAGATTTTATTGATATCTAAAAAACGTCGATTTCGTCACTGACTCACTGACTCACTGACTGATGTTGTTAATCAAAACGTCTAGGGGTATCCCGAAGTCCTAGAAAGAAATGAATGAAATTTGGTATGTAAGCTAGTTTTAGTACACAATCAACAAAATAATTCAAAACATTGGATCTTCTACCCCCCCAACCCCTTAAAGTAGGGGATGGAACTTTGTATGAGACTTCCGCAAATTTTGATGCCAGTGGTCTGAAAATTTATATAGCTTGTTATCTCTCACTTATAATAAATCTCTAAATTAAAAAACAATCAGCCAGTATCAAACTAAGCATTGGTGTGTCACGAATGATCTCAGCTTCCCATGAACGGAAAAACATGTAACTTTTTGTTATAAGTACATTATTACTCTAGCTTCCGTTTAGGATAGCTTTTATCCGACTGCGACGATTAATTAATTTTCGGAAACATTTGACCTCATTAAATTATTCATTTCTTCTGCTTCAAATCGTAGCCAACATCTGTCAACTGTCAGTGACGTCAAAATGGCGGGCTTGCTTTAACTATCCTACAGTAATAATTTCGATCCGGTGTTGTCATAGACCTTCACAAAACGCATATTAAATCCTAAAGCTTACAAAAATAATCGATTCTGATATGGAAACTTATATGCGCTAAATTCGTATTGAGGCGTAATTTCAACAAATGTATCAACAAATTTCAACAAAATAATGTCAGACGTCCAAAGTCTGACTCTTCCTCTTTTTAGGGTTCCGTAGTCGACTAGGAACCCTTATAGTTTCGCTTTGTCTGTCCGTCCGTCCGCGGATAATCTCAGTAACCGTTAGCACTAGAAAGCTGAAATTTGGTACTAATATGTATATCAATCACGCCGACAAAGTGGTAAAATAAAAAGTGTTTGTTTTTTATTAGGGTACCTCCCATATACGTAACGTGGGGTGTGTTTTTTTTTCATTTCAATCCTAACGTGTGATATATTGTTGGATAGGTATTTAAAAATGAATAGAGGTTTGCTAAAATCATTTTTTGATAATGTTAATATTTTCGGAGATAATCGCTCCAGAAGTAAAAAAAAATGAAAAAATCTCAAAAGTAGAACTATAAAAATTTTCTAGGAAAATTATTTTGAACTTGATAGGTTGAATAGTTTTTGAAAAAACTTACATTATAATTTCTGAACTAAGTTTGTAATTTAACCGTATAAGCAGGTGTTTATTGGGGGGTGTTTGAAGTTTCGTTCCGCCGTGGGTTCTTTCGGTCCTCCTATCTTCTTATTTATAGCGACTAGGGCATGTTTAGTATCGTTTTCGGATAAATTGAGGATGGCCGATCATTTTCTGCGACATTCATAACATGTTTTTATAGAAAAAAAAAGAATAACAGGCAAAATTTAAAAAATCACCGATTTTTTTTTCTTTCTGCAACTATTACATGAAAACAAGTAACGATTTGGGCATTCAAAAAATATGATAATAAAGCTACATTTATGTAGATTCCAAAAACGCAATATATTAGAACAATTTGAAACGAAACTACGTAAAAAAAGTTTAGAACAGTAGACTCGTCACAATTTTACTTCAATGAGGACCTCAAAATCAAATTGTATAATTGATTGATTTTGTAATGTAACTACTAGCTTAATTGTGTATAACGTAGTTTGTAGCTGGGTTTAGGTTTGTTAGCATGTGTGTTATATGAAAATTGGGAATAATCTATCCGTTTGATGATCTCAATTGACTGGTTCAAAATAAGACTAACAAGTACAGATCGGATTATATATTATATTGAAATTCGTACATATATTTATATATAACATGTTCCATCACAAGCACACAACTCGGAACCCCTTCATTTTTTGTTGAAAACACCTGCATCTAGCAGCGCATTTCTTTTTGCATCTGCACCTAATCATTTCCATGCAGGCTTCGGCAGCTACTGACAAGCTAGTCAATGTAGGTTTCCATCACTCATTCACTTTCGTCCATCCCAAATCAGCTGGACTTGGAATTTTCTGGATCGGTGACATTTGACCCCATACATGAACTTCTTGAATAACTGCCCGCAGGAAATGCTGGTGCAGTGCAGCATTCGTTGGTGGAATATTTTCTGTACTTGTTATTGTGTTAATCCGATCTGTATTTGTTAGTCTTATTTTGAACCAGTCAATTGAGATCATCAAACGGTTAGATTATTCCCAATTTTACATATAACACACATGCTAACAAACATAAACCCAGCTACAAACTTCGTTATATACAATTTAGCTAGTATAGTTACATTACAAAATTAATCGATTGACGAACGGTGATTTTTTGAATTTTGCCTGTGATTCTTTTTTTTTCTTTAAAACATGTTATTTATGTCCCAGAAAGTGATCGGCCACCCTCAATTTATCCGAAAACGATACCAAACATGCCCTAGTCGCTATAAATATTTTGAGGTCCTCATTTTATGAAGTAAAATTTTGACGAGTCTGCTGTTCAAAAATTTTTTTTACGTAGTTACGTTTCAAATTGTTCTAATATATTATATGTTTTTAGACTCTACATCAATGTGGCTTTATAATTATAATTTTTTAATGCCCAAATCGTTAAAAAAATATCGGTGATTTTTTTAATTTTCTCTTTTATTCTTTTTTTTTCTATGAAAACATATTATGAATGTCGCAGAAAATGATCGGTAATCCTCAATTTATCCGAAAACGATACCAAACATGCCCTAGTCGCTATAAATAAGACGATAGGAGGACCGAAAGATCCCGCGGCGGAACGAAACTTCCCCCCCTCCCACTCCCCACCAGCGGGGCTTCCGCGCTTGGCTCCCGGGCGTTTTCGACTCTAGTCCACCTAAGTATCAAGCGTGCCAAGGCTCATGCTTTAATGAAGAAAATATTGGTTCCCATACATCGATGTCCTATAACGCCCTAGCGAACACATATTCATTAAGTTGGCAATGGCGGGAAAATACACAAGATTAGGCAGAATGTGATAGTGCGATCTGAAATATTGCAATATGAAAAAAATAAACATATTACTTTAATAGAAAAGAAAGGATCGCGGACTCGCGTTATGGTTGTAGAACTTACCTAGTGGTTAAGTATAGTTTGGAAATTATAAATTGGCCTTCGGCTGGCTCTAATTAAAAAGAGATTCTTTGTTCCGCGTTACCAGTCAATACTCGAAAGGATTATCTATTATTAATTCCTAAATACATCTTCCTCATCCTTACATCTTTACCTGAGAGTCGAAGTGACTCAAGATCATTTCGATCATCACGTTTTTTATTTATTTAATATAAAACAGTATTAAAAATATGTAGAGAAGAAGATCAATAAACATTTAATGCTGCAGCCTGTGTCTACTAAACTTTTACCCCCTTATTCATAAAACTTAAAATACCTCAGCTCATACAGCTTTCAGCGTGAAAAAGATATCAGATCGCAATGAATTCCAAGCTTCCTACTCCACACGGCGTAACTCTACCACTACCAGCCACGCTCTACAAATTCTATATCTTGGCTAAAAAGTATAGAACCGTCACTTATTAATATCATCATAAATTCATTCGGCGTGAAAGTCTATGCGGCGACCGGGATGTGCCCAACAAAGCTATATTTAGAGCTATACAGGCTTTTATACTGCGTGGAATGGAACGATGGACTTTCCCGCAAGAGGGGGATTATTGAGCGCTAGTACGTCACATTTTCCAGATAAACTATTTTTTTTACCTTTGTACGGAGCGTTGGCCGACTGGAGCTCCATACAAATGTAAAAAAAAACGCGTCAATTTTTTTTTCTCTTTATTCTTTTCAGAACACGATACCTGTCAAGCCCTTGATCGGTTCATACCCCATTTTTGTTACACCCTGTATATAGCTATACAGGCCCACCTGATGATAAGTTGTTACCGTAGCCTGCAAGCGTCCATAGGCTCCAGGGTTGATACATGCGCGTTGCCGACCCTATAAGAATTTATACCTACACTCCTTTTTGAAGAACCCCTAAGTATACAACGACGGTGGCAAACAAGCATACGGCCCGCCTGATGGTAAGCGGACACCGCAGCCTATACCTAGACGCACGCAACTCCAAAGGAGTAACATGCGCGTTGCCGACCCTTGATATGTTTGAGGAAGTAGAACAAAATAAGAGATTACAATGACAGATGTCAGGATAATCATAAATATACGAGTAGGTATATGATTCTCGACTATACGTAAGTATCTGATTAAGTCGATACATGATTGCCTAAAATTTCCTCGATAGGAAAAAATCCAAAGTTGGGCCTTTATTTTCCTTTTTTTTTACTCAGCCTACTCAATCAATACATTATTTTACGACAGAATCAAGTTAATACTACTTAAGTACAGTAATTTATCTCATCTAAAATAAAAAGAAATATAAATAAAACTTCACTCAGTTAGGCATTTATCGTTTGTCCAAAAAAGCCATTCCCGAAGTGTTGCATCTCTTTTTCTCGTGCGTGTCTGTCAAAGGGGCGTGGTCGACTCGAATCTAGGCATCCCCTTAAAGGGGCCCGGGGTCCGCTTTGACACCTAATCCGAAGATTTGGCATAGGCACTAGTTTTACGGAAGGGACCTTCACCTGACCTGCTTGCAACCCAGAGGGCAAACTAGACCTTATTGGGATTAGACCGGTTTCCTCACGATGTTTTCTTCACCGAAAAGCTAACGGTAAAGTAAATATTCCGTACTTAGGTTCCGAAAAACTTACCTATAGGTACAAGCCGGGATTCGAACCCACGACCGCCGTTTGACAGCCGCAGATCTTATTTGGTAGGTATTTAATATATATTTTTTTTAAAGGTATGAAATGTATACGGGTACTTATAGCACCCCCGTACCGTCCGTACCGTTGTACCTATTAACTAATATAATGACATTCATCTTAGGGGCGTTGGTGCTTGAAAACAAATGATTACCTATAGTTTTTGTTTATTTTTAAGGACAAACGTTATAGTAAAAAGGACAATAATTTGCTGGGATTTAAATAGTAGATTGTATGACAAGGGTCTAAAATAAGCCATATTACGACGAGATGGTTATTTTATCGAAGTGAGGGAAAATTGTTCCAGGGGTAATTTGTGGGTAATATCTATAGCTTTTAGTAAAAAGATTATGCATCCACAATCAATATTAAGTTCCACTGCTTTGACACAAATACGAAATATTGACACCACGAATAATCACTGACCTTCTTAGGCGCGTCCAAACGACCGAGCGCGGCGGACAGCATACAGGGTATAAGATAAAGCGAGATAGACTGCTCAATCTCATAGCTTAGTTGTAATGTAAGTAAGCCATGTAGGTATGCAGTCAATATAAACGGTCAGAAACGGTTTTTTTTAATGATGTGAGTCCATTTTAAAATATCTAGCTGTATTCTGGTTAGTTGATAGCAAATACAATTTTTTTTTAAGCGTTGTGATTGGTGGATTTAATAGGGTGAAGTGTTTTGATTGTGTGATGTATTACCTAAGGGATTTGCCGACTAGCCGACTATACCTAAATGTGGCCGGATAGTCGGCTTTTCCGACACGTAGTACATCTCGAATATGTAGGTACTTACCTCTATATATACCTACATATTTTCCCCAGGGGCTAAATGTAACTACTTTAGCCCCGCTTGCTAGAATAAGCCTAATATTAATATGACACACTTTTCGAGCATCAGAAGTGAAAAATAATATTATGTACCTACGTAAAGTACCTACCTTTTAGTCATTATTGGTCCTTGTGCGTAATGGATCTTCGGCCACGCAATAGGCTATAAAAATTATAAAGATAAGGGTGCAAAGGGGTTAAAAAATGGGGTTGAATTCAGTAAGTATGTTTTTGTATATAAATCGTTTTTTTTTAATGTAGAGTAGATACTCACACGTTTATTTTATTCTGTCAAATCTTCTGTCAAATCACAAAATTATGTGTCAAAAGTCCCCAAAAACGTTATTACTCAAAATGCCTTCAAGAAAGAGATCGAACCTGACACGAATTTGTAGAGAGGCCGCCAGGAAACGAGTGGCAAGATCTCAGGAGTCCGAAGAAGCTTCCCGGGCGTCTAGATTCCTTGAAAACAGTGAAGATAGGGAAGCACGTCTCGGCCACGATCGTGAACGCCATTCGTTGTCGCGAGCTTCCGAGACTATTACGGAACGCGGATTCTCGGGCTTCTGAAACATTTACACAACAAGAAGTCGAGTTGACCTCTCAGAGAAGTCGCAAGTCAAGAACCATACTTACCCCCAAAACTGACCAGGCTGCTGCTGTTAACGCTCGAATTGAAGGCGAGAACGATGTCTACAGCTCGATTAACACTGTCTTAGATGAGGGAACTGCCACAACATACCCGGCGGGATTTTTAAACTCTGAGCGCATCAGGGTTACCAGCGCACACTTTGACCCTGAAGATCGGAGTCCCTATTATGCTGCTTCGGAACCTATCTCCGCCGAAGCTGTGTAATTTCACCCGCCTGAAGGTAGTGAGACTGCAGCGGAATCTCATCGAGGCTCAGATCCTTACGGGCTGCGGTGCTGGGGAAGCTGTATTTATACCGCGCATTCCACTGATACCGAACAACTTCCCGTTCCAGTTCAAGCGATTGCTGTTTCCAGTGAGCGTGTGCTTCGCTATGACCATAAACAAGTCGCAGGGGCAGACTCTCCCCGCAGCCGGCGTCGACCTGCGCACGGACTGCTTCTCTCACGGGCAGCTGTACGTCGCGAGAGTCGCGAGTCACCAGCTGCGAACAACTGTTGGTGCTGATGCCCACTGGGGAAACTAAAAATGTATATAATGAAGTATTGTAATTATATTGATATCAATGTAGTTACATTAACTATGTACATTGATGCCAAAATAATTGTAATATTTCTTTATCGGCATTATGATGACCTTCGTGTCCTTCGAGAGATACAAGGCCGATATGAAGCACGGCGACTGGGCGAAGATCAGCCGCAGAGGGATAACACTCGCGTTATTCGGTCACGATAAGGCAATATTCCCGAAAAGGAGACGGATCACGCCATCTGGGAAAGGTGGGCTGTATACGCGGACAAAAAATTCGGGGGTTGGGTACATAATGTAATTAATATTTAATATTTATTAATATGAATTGCATATTTTTTTCATGTTCCACTTAGGTATCATTTAAGTCTGTGTAGTACTTAGGGCCTATGCACCGTAGACGCGCGTTTGTATCGAATCACGTGTAAAGAAATCGACACAAACGCTTAAAAAACGCGGTGTGCATAGATTCTACTGTAGAAGTAATAATGAAAAAAAAAACACAGTCAACGCGAACGAAGTCGCGGGCAAAAGCCATTCATTATAAAAAAAAAACAATTTAAGCAGAAACGTCTGTTGATGATTATAAGATTTTTTTTTTTTAAAAAAACGGAGTTTTCAATTTAGATTTAGCAATTTAAACTAACGATCTCATCGCACCTTTCGCACCTGAACGGATTTAGATGAAATTTTCCGTAGGTATACAGATAATTTGAGACCCTTGGAAGGATATAGGATAGTTTTTTATAGGGAAATAATCCCTTAAGATACTCATATTTCTAAGGCGGTAACAAGTTCTACGCGGACGAAGTCGCGGGCAACAGCTAGTCGAGAATAAATACCTAAAGGTCCACACGTGCAAAGTAAAGATTTCAACGCGCATTGCATGACCTCTGCCAATAACCTTTATTCAGCTCAGAACCTACTTTACATTTATGTAAATAATAAGTTTAACTCCTTATTTAAAAAAACTGTTTTTCGCACCCTGTTGGATTATAAACGTGTTAATAAAACGTGCCATAAAAATGGAGTGCAATCTCATTTGAAACCCGAAGCAGAAAAGCATTGAACGTCAAGTTTCATTATCGCTATTAATCACACGATCAATAGGTACGTCGCAATTATTTAATAGCTTGAATAAAAACAATATAACGGAAAGGCGGAGCGCGCTATAATATCATTTTGATAGGACGCGGTTTGATTCGCCGTGACGAAGCCGCCTTAGGGCGGGGCTTAGCCGGAAGGGGGCGCCGGTGGCCGCGGCCCGTCATACCACTCCGCGATCCCAGCGGCGCCGCCCGTGTCCGCTCCGTCCGCGTGTGCCGTGCCGTGCCGTGCCGTATTGTCCCGGGTTGCCGAAAACCGCCAAGATTCGGGTAAAGAACCGTGAACCGGTGCCGGCGTATGCCATGGCCGACGCCGACCGCGATTCGGACCTCGGAGACGACAGTCCCGTGGTAAGTACCAGCTTTTGTTTAATTGTCGCTGCCATAGTAACCAGGCTTTAAAGTTCAAACAAAACTTCATGGGTAAAGTAGTGGATCAGTCAATTTATGGTCGCAAGCGTGACTGTTTACTGAGGCACAGAAATAAGGAGTTATCCATTTTGAACTTAACGAAAACGCGTGTGCTCATGTGAAGTGGTGTTAATTTTAAGTTATCACTAATTGCGGTAGTTATTTTTCTCGCAACACGTGTCCGATGAATGTGCAATAGTTCCACTAGCTGGACGATAAGGCGCCAAATTACTGTAACAGATGAGATGAAATTATATTAAATCCATTGGTATTTCTTAGACTTCAAATGGCAGCAAGTATCTTTATTGTTTATACTTTAACTGTTTTATATAATACAGTTAATGTGGTATGTAATTAAGATAATTCACTTGATATTAAGATGAATTGTAATTAGAATGTTGTTTCTTCCAAGTTTTTTTACTGTGGGGTAGGTAATTATAGGTTAGTTTAGTACCGGAGCAGGTGGGTTGTCAACTTGTCACTCGTCGACATTCATGATACTGACAGTGACAATGTCAGCGGAATCATCAATTTAATTCTGATTAATAGCGGATGTATTAATATTTTTTCTTTAGTTTCTATACCCATGTTTCATCTACCCGCATTGATAACACTATTTAGTTGTAGGTACATAGTAGGTAAGAGGCAGGTAATTTGACATTCACAATTGGTAGTAACATTCATGATTAATCATGAATGTCAATTCGTGTGATACTACATTTATTCAATTGTGTTGATTAAAGATTATTTTCAGTCCGTGGTATATGGTAATTTAGATTAAAATTATGAGACAATGGTGAATAATTACTGAATAACACTTAGGTAGGTACAAAGGTAATACAATAAGTAATTAATTAGTAAGTAATCATTAAATGCAAAACGGTGTACCGTGTTTGAGCAGTCAGATGTACCTATATTGGACAATTCGGACGGTGCATTTAATTAATTGATTTCTGATTAGAATCTGAATAGAAATAATTACAAACATCATTCATCTTCCATTGTTTATTCATATCCCATCTCAATAAGCTTTTATTTTTGATTAATACTCGTACCTACTGGTTCCCCATATTATAAAGGAGGAACCTACCTACCAACCGACCTTTTTTTTTTGTTTATGCGAAATCAGATTGTACCTACCTAAGTAGGCGAATGCAATGACGAAGTGTTACTTGCATGATTGGGAAGGTATACAAACAAAGGTAAGTAGGTACTACATTGGCTTGGGTCATTTTCTTTTATAGTAGCATTTTCCTTGGTATGGCCACAAATAATAATGTAAACATAATGGAGGAGGTAATTTTTAATACCATGATGGTGGCAAACAAACGGGCTTCCTGTTTGATGGTAAGCGGTCCTGGTAGCCTGTGGACGCTAATAGTAACAATAAGAGCATGCGCCACTTGTGTACATTCCGGTCCTTTGGTTTGGCTGTTAATCGACCTTTTTTCTCTGCACATTGTTTTCTACGTTCATTTAAAAAAATTACCTTATCTTATGAAATTCCTCAAAGTATATTGCAAATGTGTATTATTATAGTAATGTCAAATATCCCGCGATAAAATCATGATCTAATGGCTTGTTAGACCCGTTTCCAAGTTTTTACATACTTACCTACAGTTAAATCCTACTAATATTATAAATGCGAGAGTTTAGATGTTTGGATGTTTGTTACTCAATCACGCTTAAACGGCTGAACCGATTTGAATGAAAATTTGCAAGAAGATAGTTTATAGCCTGGATTAAATAAAATATAGGATAGTTTTATCCCGGGTCCACGCGGACGAAGTCGCGGGCGGAAGCTAGTTTGTTTATATGTTTGATTAGATACACATATGAAAGTACTACCTAACTTAACCTAACCTAGGTTGCGCTTGTTACTGACTTTAAGAGAAACTTGAAATGCCTTTAATATGTCTAAATGTTAATAACTGATTATTATTGTAAATATACTTCAAACATGTGTTTCGGATTACCAGTTGCAGACAGTTTGCACCCAAAAGCCAACACGTGTTCAATAAAATATCCATTTAGCAGGTAGAAATAAGGGATCAGTCACTTTTGTTCTAGCACATGGGCTTTTATATTAGGTACTTAGGTAAGTTAACAATATTATTGTTGTTTAATCACTCAGCGTTGTATTTAAAATCAATGTATTTTAGTATGAGAGCGCATTAAATCTTATCTGGCACTAATATAGGAGAAATCAATTTAAATCAAATCTAGGACCTCAATGACAAAGTGTCATGAGTCATGGGAATTTCTGAATGCTTTTATTTATTAAATTGTTTGAGAGTCGATATGTGATTTCTGATAATCGATAACTAAAAGGTCGGCGAATCACGAAGAAGCGATAGAAAATTCTTACTAACACTATGGGCCACGAAGTCAAATCGTTTAATAGCATACATAAAAAACATACTTATTCGCAAAGTCGCAAAACAGTATACAGATCCTGTTAATATAATACTTAGCTACTTAACACAGTGGCGCTGGAACATAAGTTGCATGTGCTCTGCCTACCCCTTATGGGAATAAAGGTGTGAATGTATGTATGTACATGGTATGTATCTACTTAACATATTAATTTTAATAAATGAATATTAAGGACAAAAAGTAACGAGAAATATTGGGGCGCTTCCTCGTGGATTGAACTATCTCGACATAACCGGCGTTTATGTTAACTGATCACCAGTAGGGTGCATCTCTCATGTCAGTTAGATAAAAATGTCATGAATGACAAGCCTGACTATCTCTTTCTTTCGGTTTGAGTAATAATTTCTCTTTTCAAAGTCAGTGGACTAAAACAAGATGGCGCGGCGGCGTTATGATTATTAATAACAAATTCTGGCGACGCGATTCGGTTTCAAAGTTTATTGCAGGACGAAGTCGATCCTTCGCCATCTTGCCAAGTTACCAAGTTACCATCTGTGGCGGCTACGATCGTCTGCATTGTTTATTTAGCGGAACCATTTGTGTCGCTATTCATAAATATGAGGAAAAAATCGAGCGCATCGATTCGTTAGGCGTCCATTTTTTACAGCGTCTCGTGCGATGGTCTGGCCTAGGTATTTAGAGCTATAATTACTGTATGTATATGCATAACAATGGCATCGGTCATTTCAATAACAATTTATTATCCAGTTTATCAACTAACGCCCTTATTCATAAAAATTAAAATGCCTCTGCTAAATAAAATGTGCTCTGTCCCATTCTTACGCACACAAATGTCAAAGTGACAGATAAAGACAAACGAACTTTAACGGCATTTTAGTTAAAATAGGCTTGAAATCCGTTTATGAATACGGCCGTTAGTAACCGGGTTCCTCAGTCTCAAAAAATGCGTCACAAATATTAATAATTAAATTACCAAGCGAATTGCGATTCAATAGAAGCCGTAAATTAAATCGTTACACTCAAACGAACCCAAAATCAAAATACGTTCATTAACTCAAAGGCATATGAAAGGAACGCGATCTAAAGAAGATCTGACGACTTAATTAATACCCACCTGTATAAGACGTCGTTAGGGGTCTATTTCGGTCTAGACAGATAATGTTTGGGGCTTAATCATTTATTCGTCGGCGACATCTCACGGGAGGCGCGCACGGACGATTTATTACTCCCGGCGAATAGAGGACCACGAATTAATTAATCAAACCTAGCTGTCACTCAGTGCACAATCACTAAAGTTAGACATTTTAGATATTCTCGTATACGAACGGACGCGAAGCTTCCCTTTCCTGTCGACGCCGCGACGTTTCATTAATTGAAATAATTGGCGGGTTTCTGAATATATTTTTTCGCGTTGACAACACAGGCTGACAGGCCGCCGGTTGGTTTAACTGTGCGTGATTTGTAGATGATCGTGAATTATTTTTAGTAAATGTAATTTATAACATTCGGAACTCATTTTCATCACTAGTATATTCCGTTTATTTTATATAAATAAGTTTCGGACAAAAAATAATGTTTTGTACAAGCTTTTATTGCAGACTGTAGTTCCTATGGCCCTTTCATCAGACCAACTTTATGATATACCGAAACAGAGATATAGGGGACACCGTTTATTGGGCCATACATTAACCGGCATCTACAATTCAGTTGCAACTTGCAAGATTTGACCCCAACAAACACCCATACTGTATGTGTTGCAAATTAAAAAAAAGCTTGTAAAAATCAACAATAGTATCTACTCAGGATGCAACGGGGATAACGGTAAAATTAGTTTTCCATGTTCGCCATAACGTAAAGTTTCAAAACAAGAATGTCCAATAAATTCCAAAACGACTCCAAATCCATACGTTTAGTCAAATCTAGTAACAAACTCATTTACCGCTAACTGTTATTTACTTATTTACTTCATCTGACCCCGTATCATGGTCACACGATAAGTGATATGATGGAGCGTCCGTCACTGGCTGACACCGTTCGATAAAACGAGACGGCGCTCCTATCTTGTCATTTATCGCATGATAAGGCCGACCATGATACGGGCTCTGAGTTAAGAAATGTATATTCATGTTTACACCTCAAAATACCTGCCATGACAAGACGATATCTAGGGTAAAACCCGGATAGATGCCCCACATTTTGAAATTGCCTCATAATTCCGAAAACTTTAACTATTCCTGAATAATTTTAATGAATTAAGCTAGTCTAATCTTTTTTCTTTCCCTACGACTCGTTGCAGTTGTCCTAATAATTACAGTTTTTGCAGAATTTAAGTTTTTCGAGAGCACGTTTTTGAGGATAGACGCCTCGCAGGTATGGATAGATGCCTCAGAATCAAAATGCAAAGAAGGATAGATGCTCTATGGAATAAAATAAGTTAAAATTTATTATAAAATGTTTATTTGGTCTCGTAATAATACTTTTTTAAACAAATCCACATAATTTGTTTCTTGTCCGTTTCATGGAAAAGCGGAAATGCAAGCGGAATGGAAAGCGGCTATTAGTCCCTCTTCCTGTCAAGATACCACTCGAACCTTCGCTCCTTGCTTGTCTTTTGTACTTTCGTGGCATCGTGGGCCTAAGATGTATCCATTTATTACACTACACACAATTAAAAATACCTACCTACTAAAAACACACAAGCAAAATCTACCTATAAGTAGGTATAGACGTATCATATACCTATTAGTATGAATCGATTAGAAAAAGTAAGTTATTTAGTTCAAAAAAAGTAAATTCAGCGGTTCTTTCTATGGGTGACAGGATAGATGCCCCTAAGGGCAACTATACCTCGAAAAATCGGGGCGACTATCCTTTTCGATATGGATAGATGCCTTTTCATATTTTGACTAAAATAAACACAATGGGGCGAGTATAGGCAGTTAGATATGTACTTAACATATCAGTGAGTTAAAATAATAAAAACAGAATCAAAATTATACCTAGTTCAAAAGTTATGCTCCAACAAATACTTACGTTCCAAACTTTGCCAACTTTTTTTCGTGTCTCGCGGAGATATCGGTGCACACACGCGAGACGCGTTCATTCCGCGCGGCTGCTTTGGGGGGGAATTAGGCGGGTGGCGCTGGCGCATCCTATTATCCTACTATTTCAGTGCTGCGATATTGGAAAGTTAGGTTTTTAGGAATTGGGGCACCTATCCCAGTGGGGCATCTATCCGGGTTTTACCCTATAGCTAAAACGGCAAATTGCATTTAAACAAGTGTTCATTGACGGGCGATTTCGACTCCGTTTCCCTTCAAAATTGTGACGTGTTGGGTAAAAGGCTATGGGCAGTATTAAGCAGGTGTATTCGCTACCTGCCCACGTGCCCGCAATCACTTCGAGACACCTTCTGGGCTGTTATTCTTTACGCGCACATGTGTCTCACCCGTCACGCCTAACGAAACAAGACCTCTACCTACCTACACTTACTACAGTTACTACGAAAGGCGGCGTCAAGTTATATTTGTGCGTGTGCGATGAGGTGAGCTGAGTTTAAAACAAGTAACAGAAAAGAGGGGCTGTTCGTATTCATTTATTTCGTATTCATTATACATTGTCATTCCTTATATTAAAAATATCATAATAAGATTATTTATTAAAAACAATGTCAACAGGCACATAAAATACAAGTCGATCGAAGTTATTATATGCTATAGATAATTAAAATTATTAATTATTATGATTCAACCCTTCCATCACTCTTTTAGAAAAAAAAGATTTATTCAGCTTGTAGTTGGTACTTACCCTAACATTGTGGAAAATTTTACTTTTTACAATTTTTTATATACTAACCCCCTTATTCACAAAACTTAAAATGCCTCTGCTAAATAAAATGTGCTTTGTCCCTTTCTTACGAACACAAATGTCAAAGTGACAGATAAGGACAAACGAATTTTAACGCCATTTTAGTTAAAACAGGCTTGTAGGACGTTTATGAATACGGCCGTTACAGATTAAGCCTTATTGAGCTTGCTATGGGGATTATTAAGCTAAGCTAGATTTGTGTAAGATTGTCCCTTAATAATATTTAATATTTATTTAATATTTAAAACTATAGAAAGATCAATCTAAGAGAGAATAGCGGTTCCCAAAGTAGCCAAATTTCTTGATATAAACTTTTAAACAGGTCTCACCTAGTCGAGTGTATGTAGAAATAATTTACTTTAAAAACAAAGTTTTAACCGACTTCAATTTAGTACTCCGCCAAGCCACGAGAACATTTCTTTTCCAATTTACCTCATGAACTGATTTCCGAGAGCAAATGCGTTGATTATTATAAAAAAAAACCCAATCGCTGTATGTGACCCGATAATATTTGAGGACTTCCGTCAATTTCACAAGGATCACCCTTGGCACTTCATTAGTTGCTATTTCAACGGAATCTTATCAGAATCTGTGATATACTTTTGTACTTTTAAGTACATAATTGAGGAATTCCATAAGTCATCTGTGGTCTTCATCATCAATTCCACTCCACCAATTTATGATTTCCGGATGTAAATACACGAGTTATAATAGAATATACCAAAATCACTACACGCGTGTCTAATATAATTGAGGAGTTCCCTCAATTCCTCATGGATCCCATCATCCAATTGAATTTTCAAAAAAATGGGACCCACCTGGAAGCATATACTTACAAACAAAAAAAAAATGTATGAATCGGCTCATCAATGACGGAGTTCTGAGGTAACAAACATTGAAAAAAAAAAAAAATACAACCGAATTGAGATACTCCTCCTTTTTTTTGAAGTCGGTTAAAAAGAGGACCACAACTATATGATCGTTGATAACTACATATATGACAACGGTTTTAGACCGGTGGGTAATGGTTCGCAAAGCTGACAATCCCGGTAAAGGCAAATTACGGAAATGTATTAATGATACATTAATTAATTGTCAGTCTTCAGTCAGCTCACATTCAATCAGTTTAGAAATATTGATGTAGAAAAATATGGTAGTAATGTAGTACCTATAGGGTAGTGAAGGGTTCCAAAAGGTAAATTTGCATTTGCAACAAGCCTTAACCCGATCCGATTCCTTCAACGGCTTATATTTCGCTTATATTTTGTGTTTCGATAAATTTATAATATGATGCGAATGAGCCTTTGTGGCCATAATTTGCATACAAATAAAATGGCTGACTCGACAAAAGCACCTTTGTCAGCAATCGAACTTGATCGTTTATCTCGCATTTATATTCAATATCTGTCGTAAATAATCGTATTGACATTCAATATTTATAAAGGAAAGGTTGCGTGGGTTAGTTCACTTGGACCGACTGTCACACCGCGATGTAATTGCCTTAGTATTTAGTAACTTTCCCGTCGCAATTACTAGCATATGCATTATTTAGTAATCAATTGATACTTATTGAACATCGTAAAATGCATGCAAATTATAGATTATAGGATTTTCAATTCGTTGGTCGTTTACCATCTTAAACACATAATATGACAATTGCCTCACATTGTTTTACAAGTTATTGAAGTTGTTAAAATTACAGTAGGTACGGGCTATTTTAATGTTTTTATTAGTTATCTTTTAACTAGTTATTATGTTTAGCATTAAGAGGGAAGACTAGCTTGGCAGCCGCTAGCAGCTCGCGACTGACAATAGGTACTTTTTTGATGAATCTATTTCGGGAGAAAACGGTTTCCACTAACTAATTGTTAACAAATCACTTTGATTTTGATGTCGTTCGCTTCAGCGTAATATCTTCCAGGTATCGCCTTAAAAAAAACAACTAAGTTTTTGAAGTGCCTATAAGTAAACATTTATTGCAAATTTTGAAAAAAGGAAAACCTATAAACCTAGTCTTTCATTGTGTCAATAGCGTAGTAAAAAAATTTATTCAGATTCAGATTTGAAAATATTTAAAAGTGGAAAAGCATTTTCTCTTTTTGTATGGACGAATACGTAGTATTCCAAAGGTATTCTTCCCTCTTATAAGGATAAATTCCTATAGTCATGAGAAAAGTATTTGGAATCTCCGTTTGGTTGATTATTGAAGTAGAAGCATAGTAGGTAGGTAATTAAAATGCTTAAAGCACTAAAAAAGACTAAAAATTTACAAACGAACACTACTAATATCCCCGTGTACTGGTAAGGTAGTCCTAACTGAAGTGATTTTCATAAATAATTATGCTATAATTTATACAGTACCTAATGGCACTAAAGAACGTAGTGGGGGTTGAGTTGTATATAATTAATTATAATGGTGCATTCTTCAATTGGCGAATGCTCGCCGACAACGCGAGGACGCACAATAATGGATGCAATAAAATGGAGTAAAGTGCGGCGTTTACTTACTTTTATTAAGTTAATTTCTTTTTTAATAACCAATCCACACTACACTTCACACAGATTTTACGATAATTCGCATTACACTTGAGTGCGTAAAACATGTATTTTATATTCATTTATTTATGAATATACTTCTTATGTTTATTGTTATTTCTGCAAGTAGATTATTAACCATTTCCTGTGTTCGATTGGCTTTGGATCTCACATGTCAATTCTTCCGTTTTATTTTGATAACATAATGCGTCCTAACCATTTAACTCCATTTGGCTGATATTATCAAGCATTCTATACATTGTAAGTTACATTATGTACACTCATAATAAATCTCTGAATTAGAAAAAGAATCAGCCAGTATCAAACTAAGTATTGTTCTGTCTCGAATGATAGTTTTTATCCAACTGCGACGATTAATAATTTTTCCGAAACATTTGACCTCATTATATGTTTCATTTCTTCTTCTTGAAATCCTAGCTGCCATATCTGTCAACTTTCAGTGACAGCAAAATGGCAGGCTTGCCTTATATCCAATATTACATTTCGATCCGATGTGTGTGATAGTGATAGACCTTCACAAAACGCATACTAAACGATAAAGCATAAAAAAAAGATTCTGATATGGGAACTTATATGCGCTAAATTCGTATTAAGGTGTAATCTCAATAAGTGTATCAACAAATTTCAACAAAATAACGTCAAACGTCAAAAATCGGACGTACCTATTCTCTTTCTGTTTTTTTTTAATGGCATCGCGCTGTTCACGCGAAAAAAGTCTATTTGAGTTTCTGCAAGATTACACGCTGAGTATTTGTCACGATACTGGATTGTCAGTATTTATATTTAAGTATCAGCAATAAACAGTATGTATTAAATCGGTATAAACGGGACATTTATATTACTACTACTTATTTAACTTAACTATTAATTATCAATCGCGCTTTAAGTTGACATTCAGCCAATATAGGCACACATAAATTTACTAACATACAGGAAAATACTTTTATCATATTCCTTATATGCCTTTGTGTAGTGTATATTTGAGACTGGGTCACTGGTGTACACCGGAGCATCTTTCAAGATTAGGCATTGTGGCCAGTTCTGCATGTATTTGTGGAGTTGATCCCGGTGACCTAAACCACATATTTTTTGAATGTCAACAATACGATCGCTCAATATTATTAAACCAGCTGTCATTGCTTAAAGTTCCTTTTCCTGTATACATTCTTTCACTCCTATATATTAATGACTCATTCTTGTTTATATTTAAGGCATTATATTCATTTTTATCTTTAAATAATATCAAACTATAATATATATTATTGTACCCTTTCCTGATCTTTACCTTGTTATCCAAATTTCCGATATATCCGTATTTTCCTGAAATCCCGTTTCCTCGTTTTTTGCCTGAATGCGCCGAGAGCGCGATGCCATTAAAAAAAAGGTGTATACTTTACTCTCCAATAAATGAATAAAAAAACAAAGTAATTATGACGTAGGGGCTCGGGGTCGCGTTATGGTTGTAATAGTTTGTAATATTTCATAAAAAATAGATCTTTTGTTCCGCGTAAAGACTTACCGATCAATGGGTACTCGAAAGTATTATACATTAATAAATCCTAAACACATCTTTACCTAGGAGTCGGAGTGACAAGTCTATTTCAGTCATCACGTGTTTTATTTATTTAATATAAAACAGTGTAAAAATATGTATCTACTTAGAAGAGAAGCTCAATATAAACAATGCTGCAGCCTATGTCCTACCTGTTGGATCTATTGCCACACACATCTACTAAACTTTTATCCTCTTATTCATAAAACTTAAAATTCCTTTGATAAATAAAATGTGTTTAATTATTTTTTATTATTATTATTTATTTAATAAGTACATTTTATTAATACTAAAAATTAAAACATAGCCCCAAAAAACTGTAGTAACAGTTTGACTGTGGGAACGGCAGTCTCTACGTTAGACATACATTAATATAAATAACAGTGTAATAAGTATAAGTATGGACAGTAGTCCATAAATCGGTTATATATACTAAACATTCTAGGTGTTACATAAGTACATCTAGGTAATGCGTTTTTAATAGTTTTTTGAATTTGCTCTTATTTTTTTCAAGTCGAATGGTTTCAGGCAAACTATTCAGTAGGTATGGGATACGCTTTTTGAGACTTCTGTCCCCATAGTAATTATTTATCCTAGAAATGAATAGTTTACCAGTCGCCATAGCCTTGGTATTATAGGTATGATCAATCGGTTTTAATGAAGAATACTCAGAGTTATGTTCCAGGCAGCCGTGGTTATTAGTAGCAAGTAGATACTTATGTTTCATGCTTACCGGTAATATTCTACAGATTTTAAAGAGTTGTTGATAGTTACCTTTACATTTGAGTTTAATTTTATCATTTGTCCCTCTTCATTCTTACGGATTTAACAGATTAAGACGAGTTTTAACGGCATTTTAGCTAAAATAGGTTTGGTCAACGCTTTACTTGATAGGTTAAATTAGAACTGCATGTTTCCTATGTCCAAGAGAAGAAATGCGTTGATTCCCACCATTGACCATACAAACGAAATCCCAGGCACAGCTAGTTAACGATAAAGTTGAAAATGGGTACCTATTCGGACTTTCATCAGATACAACAAATATGTTGTAAAACAACAGCTCTTCTAAATTACTATATTTCCTATAAATTAGTGCAGTTTTTGATATTATTGATGTGCCATTGCCACTAAAAGCTCGTTGTATTATCATTTATCATATTATAGTTGGCATGCGACGGTGTAAGTGGCGACCGCCTTTATCTCCAGTGTTGTCAATGACAATGCTCTTAAGCTATTAATAAGCAAGTCTCAGTTTCAGTTCTGTTATGCCTCTGATTTAAAGCTCACTAATCTGACTAGGTATTGTATGGAATACATTTGGATCAATTGTATTAATTAATAACTGTAAGAATTATAAGGCTATTAAGGTTGTCTGGAAGAGATCGCTCTTCAGCGATAAAACCGCCTGTTGTCTACCTATACCTACATGTTATTGTATTGTTTCTCTTTTTAACTGCTTTGTTTGTGTGAGGTGTGCAATAAAGAGTATTTGTATTGTATTGTATTGTAATAACTGTAGGTTGGCATTATAGTGACCAAGCCCGGAATAGTCTCTGATTCCAACTCTGTCATCATCCTCCTAGCGCTGTTCCCGGTTGTGCCCTAAACGAGCCCGGGGTCCGCTTTGACATCTAAACCCAAGTTTTGGGATAGGCACTAGTTTTACGAAAGCGACTGCCATCTGACCTTCCAACCCAGAGGGAAAACTAGACCTTATTGGGATTAGACCCCCATCCCGACTCTGTCCCAATAGAACATTATTAAAATTCCTTTAAAAAGAGAATATTCCGGTTAAGGGTGGACAACGGGGGTGCAAGTTTGTGTGGCAATGTGATTAATCGAGCTCTGCGGGCGAAACCGCGGCGCGAGTGCGGCTAGTTTTGTAATCAAATACATTGCATGTTTCTTTGTACTAACTGCAAAAGGTACAATAAGTACATTATGGTGATATGATTAGGATTGAGCGGCGGCCCGTTGAGTTATGTCAAAAATTAGTTGACAATGATGGATGTAATACCATTATTACGAGTAGTTAAAGGGTTATCTACACAAAAATAAATATTATTTCATTGATTGATGTTACTTGTGGGCTATAGAATTTAAGTTTTGTGCAGTTTGGTCAAGCGATTTTTAAGGATTTTTTTATTTTATTTTTATTTTTAAATTTTTTTATTTAGGTATATAGGTTCAAATTGGCTTTATATTATTTATTGTGTCATCTGTGTTAGTTTTGGTTAAAGAAGCAGGTACGTACTTAAAAAACGCGCCTGTAGTTTTTAACTGGTTTTTGAAATTCAGAGGGGTCACCACGTAACGTTTTGAACGCGCGTTAAGGCAGTCCAACTGTCACTTTTCTATATAAACATTTACATTTAGATCTACCTAACGTACTCGTACAATGCGTTACGTGATCTACCTGCTGGACTACGACAAAATTACGTAAAGTTGTATCGTTGAATGAAAAATTAAGCCTTCTAATGAATCCACTATGGGCAACATTGTCTCATAATTTGCACTAAATATCTTAAAAAAAGTAGTTTCACGTCAGTTAGGTACCGGCCGAAATAGGGGTGTAGACACTAAATAAAATAATCAATAATGTCATATTATCTCGAAAAAGGATTAAAAATGTAGTCAAATGGAGAAAAAATCAACGCAAAAGGTTAATTAATCACGAAGTTATAAGTGTCCAAAGTTTTAAGGGGTATATTCTGTTCTGTCCCTTTTTCGCAAAACGCTACTTCATATGAAACGATGACGCTTGAATATTGTGCTGCACTAGAAGACGGCAATGTGCCGCGCTCCGTCGTGTTCAGCGCCGCCGTCGACGCGACCCCGGCAGCATCGCGTATTGTGACGTCACACACTGTTTGCGTTTTCTCTCTCTATTAACAAGCAATATTAAAACGTTTGTAGTTTCGTAATTCTTTGAGATATTCGAATGGGATTTTAGTCACTAGGCATATTTTTTTGCCTTCTTTCTTTTGGAGTAATAATAATTTTCGAGTCTACACCCCTATTGCTATAGGTAGGTGGACAACCTTCTTACCTTCGTGGACGCGTACTGTACCTTCAAAGTCATTTGTTGCTTACTTTCCAGCCTCTACAACAATGAAAGCAAGTGAAATTATTCAACTATTCAAGCATAGGTACATATTTTATAATCGGTAGTAATAGCAATTTATTGCTCGCATATCAATTCCGCCCGTAGCAATTCTAAGTAAGCGTTATCGCTCACGACATTTTTCTATCAACTATTAATTTAATACAATTTCGCAATTTTTCCAAAACGTAACATCTATTGCTATATACCGCAGGAAATTACACCTTAACTGTTTCATGTAAAGTCCAATTTGGGATAGAAAGAACGTGGTTTTTATTGTCTAATGGTAGCACCCGGCGGATAGTTTGCGGCGCGGGTACCCGCATACTGTAGAAGCAATTATTCTATAATACCTTCTCTATTGGTTTATATCGCATTGCAATTACGAAATGCTGTTGATTAACGACATGTTGGTTAACGGTTTTTGTTTAATATTAAATGTAACTAGTTGTGTAAATTCTACCAGTATTATACGGATTTATTGATGCATGCAAAAACGAATTTAGATGAAATTTAACAGGGGATTAAAACAAAGGATACTTTTGTATTCTTAAAGTCAGTCCCAATGAAAATTGATTCGAGAGTTCACGCGGACTAATTCAGAAAACTGTGAATCGACTATGAATATATATTTTTTCACCTCACCAGCTCGGAAAAGCTTACTTTATTGCTCCTTAAATCTGTGCCCTATGTCGTGTGGCATTCTATCATGGTATCCAATTTTTATTAAATGATAAGTCATCGTGTTAATGTTGCAAAATGTTAATGTTGCATTAAGTGCTCTGATTTGGATGAGGTACAGTCAGCCGCAGAGAAACATGCCCCCTCCCCCTGCATAGAAATTTGGTATTCACATTTTGTCGATCTTTTAGACCCACATTTATGCTAAAAGTGGCGTTTCATGTGCTCTGCCTACCCCTTTTGGGAATAAGGGCGTGAATGTACGTATGTATGTAGGGGGGGATTACGTTTCCCTGCAGCTGACTGTACAAACAAACCCATGAGTATAGGGTCCATTTTCCTCCCGGTGGTGAGGTGAGAAGTGGTGTGTTTCGCTCGGCAGCAAAGTTGTTTGGCCTTCGATCTTACAATGTAATCTTACAATCCTTCCCTTGCTCGGCTTTCGATACAAGCACTTGCGCGAAATAACAACTTTGCAGCCTTGCATAACACAATAACTATTGTTAATCATGAACTCCTGAATTTATTCGACCCTTGAGGTCCGTTACAGCCTTCAACGGGTCCTTTCGTCCTTTATGCCTGTGCAAGAGATCCACCGAAAACCTAACCTTACAATGGCGCAGGTGCAAGCACGCCCGTGTTGTCCCATGAGAAAAAAAGCCGGTTTCAGGCGATTTAAATTACAGTTTCGTGTAAATAAACACCTAACAAAAAAGTATATAGCCCGTATAAGGTGACTTATTTGCGTATGGTCTTAGATGATTATTGATTACGCGCGGCGACATCTAGTCTTGAATTACCATGATAAGTAGTACTTACCTTTTGTTTATCAACTGCCGCTCATAGATGGCGTTGTCACTTATCGTAGCAGGCTGTCATTAGAAATCGCCCGCGAAATATCTGCATGCCGACGCGAGTATATTGGAATAAATGAGAGGGCGGCGAGTTCTGACGACATTATTCAAATAAGCCGAGTTTAAACCACGTCATATGAACGTTAACATAGCGAAATTGTAAGCCCTTTTGGTGCCATGGGACATTCCTTTGGAGACGCAATTCTATTTGCCGTGCTGATTCAAAGGTGTTTCTAGAAAGCCATCTCGCGATAGACGTTAACTTGAGCATTAACATAACCTCACTTTATTACCATACGATTTGTATAAGTTGCCGGATAAATGTGATTTTGTATTACACTGTATTCTGAATGGGTATTGCACATCAAACGAAATTTATTGCAGGTGCTCAAGTCTACAAGAATCGCTGTGTACTCTTTCGTTGCTTTGCGGTCTCACTCTTAACGTTAAAGGTTAATGGACAGCGGAATTATGAGTTTTAATTCAACAAAATAGCAAAAAATGCCAAAGAAGATTATATACCTAATTAGAAATAAAAATGTTGACTTATTCAGATACATAAAACTTATATTTGTGGCAAAATATAAAACTGTTGTCACGTACACCGACAGTGTGTTATAAATACAAGGCAAAATGCAATGGACTACCTATCTACTTACAGGCACCACACAATTTTTTTTTTTTCTCTTTATTGTTTTAGGAACATTTAATCACTTAAGATTACGTCAGTTCCATTGTACCTTAACCTAGATAACTAAAACTATGTATATCTACCTACGTATTGGTATTATACTGTGTAAGGTATTCTAGCACAAATAACACAATATTAAAGTCTGCTTTTAATTATAAAAAGTGTTATTATTATTCAGTGCCTACGTGAAATTATTGTGCGTTTATTTAATTTTATAGGAGTAATTCAATTGCAATTGTACTGTATCTAATGATTATGTTACGACAATATAGGTAGTTTTGCAAATCGTATTAAAAAAATACTGTATAGATGAGTAATCGGTTTGATAGTCCTTGAGGCGGTGAATCGGCGGGCAAATAGTGATTAATCGCAACATAATATAGTCTCCTTAATGATACATGTGTGGACAGGTGATACAATAAAACCGGCCAAGTGCGTGTCGGGCCACGTGCAGTGTAGGGTTCCGTAGTTGCCTGTCTGTCTTAGTTACATCGACGTGCGGTGCGGTTGCGTCGGCCGAATTTGTACGAAAATTGGCCTTTTCAATTACACATTAAGTTGGTCGACTATTACTCGGTAACTACTTATGCCTACTTGTTCGTGATAGTTTTCCTTTTAAATTTATTATATGTACGAATTTTTTCACATCCCCAGTAGTAGCCATTTAGCCGGCAGGGGGGGGGGGCACATGAATCTAACTAAAATTAGGGCTTTAAAGCCCAATATCTCGCCAACGAATTACTGATTTGATAAATGGTTTTAGTAAACCCATAATATTTTTGAACGAGCAATCCAACGATACTCCACACCAAGGGTTTAATGAGAAAAAAAATTACATCCCCGCTTTAGGTGTAGGGGAGGTACCCTAAAAAAAAAAACTTTTTCCAAATTGTATTGTACTGTTTTGTCGGTGTGATTGAATCATATATCCATGCCGAATCACAGTTTTCTAGTAGTAATGGTTACTGAGCTAAGCCGAAGACGGACAGACAGACGGACGGACATGCCGAAACTATAAGGGTTCCTTGTTGACTACGGAACCCTAAAAATGACATCTCGATTCTTGGTACGCGTCGGTGAGTAAGTTATATTTGTGTACGACTGTTACAAAGATTATTATGTTTATAGTTTTTTTGTCTCAGTTATTCTTTAAACCACGTTTCATACCGAAAACTATACGTTGACATTCCAACGCAAACGTCAACAAACCACTTCGTCGTATTATCACTTTATTCGGAACAAACACTTGTGTATACGATCCAGGAACCACAATTTACAGGTTGAGATTGCACTGGAACTGTTTCATCTATATCTTACACAAAAAAACCGCACTAATACGCGGACCCTGTATATATGTTTGGGTAAGATCTACCATCCTGAAATTCCTCCTAAATTACTTTTAGAAATTTCATTTAGCATTAAGGCTAGGACTGTGCTGCCGAAGAATTATCTATGACTAGCTTCTGCCCGCGACTCCGTCCGCGTGGAAGTCGTTTATATCGTAGCTCCATACAAACTTTCACCCCCCATTTTAGGGAAGTGGGGGGTTAGAAAGAGACCTAAAGTAGCCTATGTCACTCTCCATCCCTTCAACTATCTCCACTTAAAAAAACACGTCAATTCGTCGCTCCGTTTTGCCGTGAAAGACGGACAAACAAACACACACATACACTTTCCCATTTATAATATTAGTATGGATATTACCCGTATAAAACTTGCTCGTCGTAGCGGCCCGTTCAGCATCTTTAAACAATGACCCAAGAACTGATTAAAACATCGGCAAACATCTGCATCCTCAATCCAATCGCGCACCAAAGCGATAGACGAATTTCTTTCTTCACGCTTACTCATGACCAATATTGTCTAATCAATAGGCACAGATGTTCTTACAGCGGAGTGTAAATAACAAACAGAATGGTTATGTAAGCCGACACCGCGGTATCACGGCAGCACCGGTGGGTCTTCGGGAAGTCATATGAAGATTATAATCGCGTTCCGATATTGCGATCAGTGCAGGACTGTCCTTAATTAAACGCGCGCCATGCTAGGCGACAAGCCCGATATAGGCATTGAGTTACCTAGGTAATACTTATGTACCCAGTATAAAACAGGCAACCCCTAGCATAAGTTTGCGCGTGGTAAACTACTCTCATCTCATGGGATTACCTTCACGTATGCATAGCAGAGGGCTGGCGGGCTGTACTGAATTCCAAGGTGGCGGCCTGATGGAAAAGTCAAGAAAAAAATATTTATCTAGGCCAGGTCATCATGTAGGTACACGTGGATATACAGAGCATGGATGTGACCGAATCGAAAGAAGTATGTAAGAGCCGTAGTTTTTAGGCGTTCATTTTTAGGGGTTCCTGAGTATATGTACCTATCTAGCTGCCGATGAGATACCCATGCACCATGGCAAGCATGACATATAATTACCTATTCTGAGATCTGTTTTGCATTGCGTTATTTACTGCAACTCATCAAATTATAATGTTGTAGGTTTGGCCTCATCTGAATTAGCAGTGCTGCAGTAGCCGGCTTCCCGTAGTCTATATTTCAATAACTTCACTAATTATCTTATTATAGAAAGTAAGGATTTTTAGTGTTTCCTAGAAGTAGCAATTTCGCTTAAGATTCGAAGTCCGTCGATGCCAATTTAGTGTTCGTAGGTTTTAGGGTTTTTTTGGGTAATTTCGCGTGAATTTCACTTAAGTAATTTGTTTCGCGTGCAACACGCCATTGACGGTATCAACCACTTTTAATTGACTTGCATGATATTAGATGTAGCATTTTCTTTCTCTTTCTGATAAAGGAAAGAGTTCGGACAAAAAAAATACTGTAACACTTATCTCTTATAAGGTAATGTATGAATAACTGCCTGTATATGTCGTAAAATTACGTTTCTTTATATTATTTGATCAATAGTGATTGTTTTAGTTTTTTTTAATTCGGGTCATTCCATAAAATTCCCAATTCTTTTGTAAATTTCAGATATACGGTTCAGTGATTGCTTAACCCTTTTCGTCCCAGAGATCACCTACTATGATCTTATGACTACCTAATGAATACAAATCAAACATGATACAAAAGGCAATAACGCTCAAACTTTGCTACGTTAAAATCTTCCCGGTTTGTTACGGGATAAAGCTGCACACACTTTAATTTAAGTTACGTACATATGTAAGTTTTCTCATGAAAGGAAATTAATGTAGGTGATTCTTTTGAGAAAATAAAAATCTTTGAACCTATTTTAAAATCTGGCTTCGGGCGAGTTTTGTATGTTTGGGATTCAGTAGTGAGAATTCAGTAAGATAAATGTGGCATTTGAGATAAGTGACTTTTTTATAATTTGGTCCTAGAGGACCCATCTGCAGGCTCTTCCTTCATGTCTTGCGGTCTCCCAGTACCCGTAGAACCTTCAACTATAGCTCTGTACGTCCACTGCGAAAGACATCTGTACTTTGGGATGATATTCAAATCTGTGTAGATTATTCGGCACAAATATGCCTTACTTCACGGCCATAAGCTAAACACGACTAAATCAATCATCCCCTCCCCGCCCCCAAAGGGGATAACGTTGCCATTAATTGCTAAGAAAGATCGAGCATGTGCAAGTCATTAGTGGGTCGGTAATGTCCAGCTTATCTTACTGAGCGACCGCAATCAACATGGCCTATGGTTTCAAGTGCTCCTCATTCGATTTTGTACCTTATTAAAACCAGTGCAATATTAATTTTAATGAAAGAAACTCTCAGTAGAAGTAATTGCTTACATTGCAATGCGGTAAAGTCAATTTGTGGCTTAAGACTTAAAAAATACACCATAAAAAATTTCAGTTTCGGTCACTAATATTTATGTATAAATTTTACAAGGTTTTCACCAGTTCATTTGTTTGTTAGTTTGTTAGTGTGGGACAAGTCTTGAACCAGTTAATCTCAACCAATTGAGCTGACATTTTGGGTTCAAGTATAGTTTGGATGACAATTAAATATTATGGTACCATCGAGTTGATCCGATGATGGAGACAGATGGTGGCCATGGGAATTCAGTACTTAACCGACGTAACCCCGTTGAGTTTGGGCTCTTAACTATTAACTAACTTATTAATATTTACGTTGTTTTTAACCACAAGAAAGAGCCCCTTGGAATGAAGACAGACTTCGCGTGTCGAAAACGAAAATATCGGATCATCATAATAATGACATTTTTAAATATTTTCAAAACGTACTTCAGCGTTTCTCAAAAAAAAAGCCACTACATTTTTTCGGAGATTTTCTGCAACTATTATGTTTTTTCTACTCAAAATTACGATGTCTTTCCATTCCAATAGGAGTAAAAAAAGTGTCCCAAAATATCCATACATTTTTGAACTTTCCTATTGTGTTACCACCATACAATGTATAAGGTAAATGGTAACACAATAGGAATAATATCTTTGGGACAGTTTTTTGTCCTACCAGGGTCGAGAGGGCTCCTGATTCTGAGTGGAAATAACATTAAATTCCTAGAAAAATGCACAATTAATAATAGTGGCTTTTTTTGAGAAATGCTCAATTAACCTTAAAGAGTTCTCTTTGGATTGCAGATTAAGCCCAACTACAGAAGGTTCATAACTGGGTGAATTGCAAATAAAATGTTCACAGTTAAGGGTCTTAATCTAACCTATGCTTTGACTTTTCTTCATTGTGTAACGAAAGTTACCCATATACAATGTAAGGGTAATTGTCGTTACACGATGGAAAAAAGTTAAAGCGTAGATTAGATTAAGGTTCTTAAGTATGTAAATTTTTTTGCAATAAAGTAGCCCAACTAAAGTTTCTGTGTTCATGTGATCCTCATCGCTACTTTAACGAGATTTTAATGTCATTATAGTTTGATCTGAAGCCTACACAATATTGAAATAAGATCCCCAACCTACTTGGGGGTAAGACGGTCGCTCTTATCGATTTGAAGTAACCCGATCGACTTAAGCTCAAGTTGACTTACATTGAAATCGAGGGGATTATTCGTATTTATGTTGTTTTCTTAGCTGACGAATATGCCGAGACAGAAATTCGAAGTACCTAAATGAGTGATTAAATTTCTAAGGGTGATTACGAATCGAACGAGCGAGCGGAGCGAACGAAGTCTCAGTTTCAGCTTTGGCAAGAATTCTTTCGTATGTCCGGCGTCTGTCCGGCTGTTCTCCTCTACTCTAAAAAAAACATTGTCAATTCAGTATCGCGAATTTTTTATATATATATTTTTAATGCCATGCTCGCGAGTTATATAGCTCACAGGGCCACTAACTTTATTATATGGGTATATACATTAGTTAACTTATTCGACCACTACACTAGGTATATACTAATACTAACTTATGTTAGTCCACTGTAAGGTAGCTATTAACCTTCATCTTCTCCTTCTTTGTGATACTTACTAATAATATATATTATTTCTTTCTAATACCTCGTTTTATTTGGCTATTTTGTCTGATATGATAAATGCACCATTCATATCAATATCTTATAATGATACCTTGTTTCAACAATCTAATTGAATGATAGAGTATCAATAAGGATTAGTACACACCTACGTACGTACTTGGTTTTGATATCCCAATGTTTATATCGCATTAGCATTTGTAAGGCATCGCTCCTTGAGACAACTCGCTCGACTTACGATCCTATAGCTTATCGATGCTAATTAATGATATGTAGGAGTGAGCCAATTATTCTAATTAACAAATCCCACGTGATACTACTTAGCAATAAATGGCAGGAATGAAGTACATTTACTTTTTAGGGTTCCGTAGTCAACAAGGAACCCTTATAGTTTCGCCATGTCCGTCTGTCCGTCCGTCCGTCTTCGCCTTAGCTCAGTAACCATTATAGAAAACTTTAATTCGGCATAGGTATATAAATCAATCACGCCGACAAAACAGAAGAATAAAATCTTTAAAAAAAAATTGGGGTACCTCCACTACACCTAAAGTGGGGATGTATTTTTTTCTCATTGTACGCATAGTGTGGGGTATCGTTGGATAGCTTGTTCAAAAATATCATAATATTTTTGAACAAGCTATTCAACGAAACCCATAGGTTTTCTAAAACTATTTTTCAACTCAGTTATGTGTTTGCGAGATAATGGTATTTAAAGCCCTAATTTTTGTTCGAGTCATGTGTCCCCCTGCCGGCTAAATGGCTGCTACTGGGAATGTGAAAAAAATCGTAGCAGTAGTACATATAATGAATTTAAAAGGAAAACTATCACGGCTAAGTAGGCATAACTAGTTACCGCAAATAGTCGACCAACTTAAAATGTACTTAGAAAGGCTAACTTTCGTACAAACTCGGCCGACGCAACCATTTAGTTGGCGCGCGCGTGTCGATGTAACTAAGAAAGACAGGCAACTACGGAACCCTACACTTCGCGTGGCCCGACACGCACTTGGCCGATTTTTCATGTTGCGCTTTATTCATTAGGAACCGATTTCGTTTTTCTTGATGTTGTTGACCTTTCTAAACCAAATTGACCATTCACAAGTATAAGGACTTAATCTGAGATTACCGTCAAAATTGGGTGTGTATATTTCTTACATTGCACACTTAAGTTATGGTTAACAGTCTCTTCAGTAGTCTTTCAGCAAACTTTAATTATCGCGAATTCTTTTCATGAACGTTACGTATTTACTTATTGGTTGGTTATAATGAGTGAGTGCGAGTAGACTTTCTTCTCTAGCCCTAATTATTTTCTTCTCGGCCCTGAATTTTCTTCAGCTTGATTGCATGGCCGTCCCGCGCTCACCCAATCTGCCAGCCCTACATAAACTATTCACCAGACATCTTCCAGCGCATCAAATTAGGTGGTTTAATTATTTACTAGCACTAAAACATACTGTTAAACGTACACAGTATATGTTGAACTACCCTTTTTGATAGTTCCAAGGAAAAGATGCTTAATAGTACCGCGTAACCGACGCTTTCTGGCTCAATCTAGCCTGGTCTTCGTCGGGTACTAAAATGCTTAAGGAAATAAAAGTGATGTGCCAGGAACGGACGGGCAGGTGTATTTTTCCTTTTGAAAAGGTGGCAAAATTAATTCTTGTTGCTTTCGTGTCTTTGTTTTCTGTTTGATGTATAAGTAGGTGTGTATGTATCCTAACATTTCCAACTGGAAGAGCGCTGTTTCTGTTGCTTTTCGTGCGTACGTATGCAAGCATGTTAAACCTTCCGCGAGTATACTTACTACATACTTAGTTACAGTGTCCAACTTTACGACTTCCATATTTATCGTGACAACCCATAAAAGTGGCAAAATTCCCAAGGTTCTCCCGAGTCCCGAGGCTTCGATGGGGGCCGATCTCAGGCGCTGGGCTAACATCATCATTTGCGTGGCTACGGCTATCGTATTGAGCCCACGAGCCATCGGTTACGACGCCACCTAGCCATTCAACATTGTCAGTTGGATGTCGCCGACAATTTTACGATTGTAGCAATCCCGCAACGGGATTCGCTTATCGAATGCATTCGCTTCTTACTTCCACCTTCTGTTTTTGCATTGAGATGTTAACTCTATTCTGTACGTATTAAGGTTGCATTTAGCATCGCAAACGAATGATACATGTTGTGAAATAAAGCAGAAGTTATAACATTATAAACGGTGGTTCATAAATACATAGTTTTATGATTGTCTATGGTTTATCGAACGTTACTTGTTTGGGATTTCGAAATGCCTATCAGTATAAAATTAGGTACCTACTTACTGTTTAGTTCTTCGGAGTTTTGTGACACATTGTATTTTTCAACGTGGTAACAGTGATCTTTAAGTTAACGTTTTATACACACAGACGTATCATATGTACGTAATAAAAAAATGTGTTTGCAAGCTAGAAAAGGAACTGAACTGAAACAGGCAATTTAAGCGAAACTATCTTTCAAAGTACTTTATATAGTACTATGTTACTTAGATAATAGTGTCACAGTTTATGTACAATTTAGTACTAACAATTTAAAACTCATTATTACCCGTCACGTATAAACATCCATATTCATATTAAAATAAACTTAAAGCAATATCATGTATGTAAGGATCTAAACATAAGAGCAAATATTGAAAATAGGCCTATCAAATTCCCCAAACGATGTCACTTAAGTGTTGTGAATATCACAATTCACACCGGATTGCGTAAAAACCGAGTTATTAGACTATTTGCGGACCACAGATGCACAAGTATGGATGTTGGCTCACACACTGTTGACATAGCCGACACTATAAAGACGCCGACTCGCACTGAAATGTAAAGGTGTGGTATTCGAGCGGTTCAAAGTTTAGCAAAGATATTTGTAAGATAATTGGAATTAGTAAAGATGTTTGTGATGCTGGGTCGCCAGTACGCTCCACTCTCCATACAAACGTAGTTTGGTTCTCATATTAAAACGACGTCCTTAGAATAACATGAATGTTTGTAAACACAATGAGATCCGCCAGAGGTCGGAAACAAATTTCTGTTCTTTAAATTAAAAAAAAAATAGATCGAGTAGAGCGTTTTTCCTACAAAGTCTCTAATCGGTCGTTTTTTTATAATATATTTTCACTTATCATGCTCAAAAGTGGGTCATATTATAGGCTTACATTTAAAAAGTGGTACATTTAGCCCCTGGGGAAAATATGTATTGAATTTAACTAATTAAAACAGTTCACCGTATTACAGTAACCAGAATACAGCTAGATATTAAAATCACCCATCAGGAAACAGAATTGATTTTAAACATATAATAAACGCCTCTGACCATCTACCTATAGCCGCGTCCAAACGTTCAAGCGTGGTTGACTGCATTGTATCTGTGTCAAATAAGTTTATTAAAAAAAGAATAGCGCCAAATTGAAAAATCTTTTCGTCTATTACCCCCGAACTATTTCACCTCACTTCGTTCAGGAAATAACTGTCTCGTGGTAATATGGCTTATTTTAGACCCGTGTCATACAATCTACTATCATTAGGTATAGTCGACGTCAAAGATATGTATACATTTTTAGCCTTATTACAATGGAATTGTACGACTGTACAATAAATTTCATATGGTATTCCAGTACCTATGCCGTTTTAAACGGGACCCAAAGTTGGTTTGTATGGAGGGTCAACCGTGCTGGGGACTCTTGACGTCGTCCACATCTCGGCATATTCAGGTCAATCCCTGTATAGTACCTTCGTGGCACAGACAGACACATATTCAAAGTGAGGTTGCTAAAGTAAAATGGGCTTTACCGTGATCGAAAGGGTCAAAGGGTATCAACAGTGGAAATAAATTCTTTTTTCATTGGCAACAGATAAATATTACGAAATCGGACAGTATAAATATTTCATTTATGTTTGCTATTTTAAGATTTTTAAAATCATAAAAATTAGCATTAAAGACGTTGTTTGACTGTGACGTCACAATCAAGTAATCCCTACAAATTACATACTAACAGAGCGTTTTTGACTATTCATAAAAAGATGCTGATTTGTCTTTTGTCAAATACCGTATTTGTGACAAAGGGTGGGTTGCACCAGCTTACAAACCGATTACTGTTAAATATGGCGCCGGCAGCTGTCGTTCCATACAAACTTTCCGAACACCGCTGACAATTACAGCCGGTTTGGTGCAACCCCCCCTGAGCGAACCCCGTCGACGAGGACACGAGGAGAAAGTCCTATATTACAGGCGGTTTGGTGCACCCCCCCTGAGTGAACCCCCCCTGAGTGAACCCCGTCGACGAGGACACGAGGAGAAAGTCCTATATTACAGGCGGTTTGGTGCACCCCCCCTGAGTGAACCCCGTCGACGAGGACACGAGGAGAAAGTCCCATATTTCAGTTTTGCGTTCATTATTTGATCCGAATTTTCCAATTGATGTAGATACATAAATTACTTTACATTTTCATCAGTTGATCTAGTACAGGCAAGTGAAAAAATACATATCGTAAGTACGGAAACCTTAATCCGCTGACATAAATGCGATAAGTAAGTTGTAGGATGCACCCATGTTTTTACACTTGACTGTACCTAATTGTGTATGCGCCTTTAGGTGCTGTTTACTTCATACTTTCGAACCGTGTACACATACAAAATGACAACACTTTAACGCCCCGACTAAACAATGTTATTTTATACCCGGCGAAATTCCTATTCCTAAATTGTTAGTAGGTAACCTCCACTTTACAGAGGACCGGTATTTTGTTCCTGACCCCGTATCATGCTCTGCCTTTTCACGCGATAAGTGACAAGATAGAGCGTCCGTCTCGTTCTATTGAACGCTGTCAGCCAGTTACGGACGCTCTATCTTGTCACTTAGCATGTGATAAGGCCGTCCATGCTACGGGGTCTGATTGTTAGTAAATAGTAAGTTCGCCACAGCTCCCGCGCTCCCTGATGTGTTGGATGTGGGTATAAAAGATCGACAAAATGTGATATTGCAGTGATAGGTTGCTAGCCCATCGTCCACTACACACTTCAACCCTGTTCCCTTAGTACTCTTACGACACCCATGGGAAGACGGGGTGGTGCTATTCTAACCCGACGAGTGAGGGACCCGCGTTCGTCTCTAGCTATCAACAGTATCAACACAACGAAGCCTCGAATCAATAAAGGGTGGACAATGCGATTTTGATTCTTATGAAATCGCAAGCGTCCATAGGCAACGGCGTCTGCTTGCCTTGTAATGTAGGCATTTCTGAGAAGGGTAATCAATGATTCCGTTGAATTTCCTTGTCCTGTGTACAGCGCCTTACCTTTCTTGATGTTAGCTTGTGTTTGAGTGGAATAGTTCTGTTTGGTTATGATAATTGATCCCTAAGTATAGTTCAGACATGTTATTGTAAATCATTGCAATTTGTTTATTTTTGACAATATATATTTACAAGAGAGTATTCCAAGTCTAATATATTCTACATTCGGATGATAATTTTTAAACTGTTTTTAAGATACCTACCTATTTATTAAGTATATAGCTTAGTTTAACTATCGAAAACCTAAATGGCTGGCTATTTTTCCAGTTGTGAATGCAAGGAAAATAAATATATAAACCATACACAGGAACTAGATACGATTTACATTTAACTTTACTGTGTGCGTCTGTACCTACTTTCTGTAACTACATCTAATTTAAAGCCACAATCGATAACTAGAATCAGGGTGTAAAATAGTCGTTTAACTGAATAGGTTGCTATCCATTT
The DNA here is from genome assembly GCA_947049275.1 of Epinotia bilunana. NCBI lineage: Eukaryota > Metazoa > Arthropoda > Insecta > Lepidoptera > Tortricidae > Epinotia > Epinotia bilunana. The sequence continues at coordinate 9,720,746 of OX346269.1, read as the reverse complement.
TATGACTGGTCAGCGATGTCCTTCAGTAGGTACTGATCTGCATTGCTATTGCCATAAATTCTATATAATATCTACGTCAAAAATCGTCTACGGGTAATTTGTACTTTAACTCGCATTTACTAGTAAAATGGCGAAAATGACTATCCATGCAGGCAGCCTGGAGCTATAATTTTAATTATGGCCAGACGTCAATCGTCTGACGGGTGAACAGTGAAATCAACAGCTGTTTTATATTACACGAATTTATTTAAAATAATTATATTCAACTTGAAATTACTCTACACTTTGAATGAATTATATTATTCCCTAGATCTAAAAACGGTCATTAAAAATCCAATTGCCTGTAAAACTACAAATTAAAAGAACTATTAAAAATATAATAAAGCATCAAGACTTGTTGTTATGACGTTTCACCGGGGGAGGTAGCGACGGGCGTTCTTACCTGTCATTTTAAAAGGTCGTATAAATGTAAGGTCTTACTGGTTGTTGTGCCTTAATTGACTGGTAAACACGGATAGCCCGCTGCGTTAACCGTTACTGTGATGCTTCTGACTGCACTCTCTTATCACTTAGAGAGGGAATTACACTTCATTACATTAACAACAATGACAATAAATACATTATTTTAAAGTTAAAGTAAAAGCTTTAGAGATATTTTTAAATAACTCCTTCGGAATAAGGCAGCTAGCTCTTTTTGCAAGTAAGATTTTTATTCTAATCCAATGAATGCGTTTCGCTTACATGCATTCAACTATGCGCGAACGTCAAAAACTTATTCCGAAATTGAGCCACTATGCTCTGGCTCGATTTTAGAGCATTCCTAATAACATTTAAATTTTCAACACAAGTTCTTTGAATCAATGTAATTTCAATTTTAACTCGCCCCCTTTGTACCTACACTTTGTGTCGATGTCACTTCTATCGAGTCAGTAAAATAACCGCACACTTTGATCTCTGGCTCGCCGGCCAAATCAATCATATCTAGTACAAATATAAATTATGAGTTCCAAATTCTCTAGCCCCGTTTGAACACCTGCCCGCTATTCTGTAACTTGCTCTAAGCTCACCTCAGCGTTCATCCACAAACGCCACACATATATCTTGACGCCACCGTTCGCAGTAACTTAGCATAGGTCGGTAGAGTTCTATTAGTTTCGTGTGGCGTATATGAGCCAGCCCTGACGTCGACTCTAGAGTAGTCTAGAGTAGATCTCTAGCTAGTTTTGTAAATTGGATCTGATTTTTATTTATAAAACTTCTTACAACATTATTACAAAAAATAATTATCGTTTTCTTATTGAAGTAAATCAATTACATTATTGAAGTAAATCAATTAAATTTTGCGGTAGAATATCAAACAATGGTGTTCAAAATGACACCAAACGCTACCAACTAATAACCACCACCGATCTTCGGCTTCTTTCGTAAATGGGTCAAGTGAAGGATATTTCTAAATTGCATTTTTAAATTTAAATACACACCTAATACAAAACCGTTGCGAATTACACATTCAATCAATTTCAATCGCGCCGCCTAACTGTTTCATTCATCATAAAGATGAATTAATACGAGACATACAAATAAACGCGACAAAAAGCTTCGGTCACATTAAATATAATTAATTAAGTCCGCATAATAAAAGCGCATTAAGAAATAGAATATCACAAAAGGCTGGGATCGTTAAATGTTCTTTTCAAGTAGCTGTCTCTATAAACGCGGCGCTAGTGATGTGGCGCATGCGTAATCGAGGTGATTAATTGTCCAATCATCGCGCGTCGTCGAACAGAAAAACTCTTTCATATCGTACGTTACGACATATTAGATTGTGTTGAGATGATTTTAATAAGCGCCACTATGCATTTTGTCTTTTATCTTTAAAGTAAGATATGAGATTTTTCGAATGAGGTTGTTTTCCTGTAAAATCTTAATTGCTATTGATTTGAATTTAAAAAATAAGAATCAGACTTATGGAATACCTACCATGGTTTGACGATTCGTTTTTAGGGTTCCGTACCCAAAGGGTAAAAACGGGATCCTATTACTAAAACTTCGCTGTCCTCCGTCTGTCTATCACCAGGCTGTATCTCAATAACCGCAATAGCTAGACTGTTGAAATTTTAACAGATGATGTATTTCTGTTGCCGCTATAACAAAAAATATTACAAACAAAATAAAATAAATATTTAAGGGGGGCTCCCATACAACAAACGTGTTTTTTTGCCGTTTTTTTTGTCACCAGGCTGTATCTCAAGAACGGCGACAGCTTGACAGTTGAAATTTTCTCAGCTGATGTATTTCTGTTGCCGCTATAACAACAAATACTAAAAACAAAATAAAATAAATATGTAAGGGGGGCTCCCATACAACAAATGTGTTTTTTTTTGCCGTTTTTATAGATAATGGTACGTAACCCTTCGTGCGCGAGTCTTGGCCGGTTTTTTTACTTCCAAATTCATGCCGAATTAAATTATGTTCTAGCTAGACGGATGATGTTGATATAAGATACATTTTGTGATATGCATTTTATTGCACTGGCATGTACCTATAACGAGGTAACGAGAGCAATATTTTTTTGACTGTACACTTACCTTTAAAAGCCCGAATTTGTGCCTCTTCACATATAATTGAAACTAAGTACCTAGTTTGGATTCGAGGCATTAGAGCAGTAAGCTGTTAGGTTATACTAATTGCGAGCTTTCCCGCCATCGCTTTATTTCAACATGGCGGCTAGGCGTCACCCGGGTGCGATTTCTCGTCATTAAGACTAGTTATCGCGCGACCAGCCCGCTATCCTCTAATTATGCACTGGTCCGCCCCGCTTGATGCGAATAATATCCAATATTATAAACTGGAAATATAATTCCGTAACTGCACTGCGGTAATCGGTTCGTAATCATTGGTTTCTATTGCTGCCTATAAAAATCGTTATTACAATTTCAAGATGCATGTACAGGGCTAAGAAATAAGAAACTATGAATAGTTACAGTTTTATGCCATGATAGTATTAAAAGCTGATCATGGTGTAAAAAAGGTAAAATTATACCACGACTTCTTGCATGGGAGAGTCATCATTCTCGTAAGTATTAACTTAAGTATTAACAAGACAAAAACACAAAGCAGACTATTTTATACATAAGTAAAAAAACTTTATAAGTGATGTATAAGTAGTGTGGTGTGAAGTTAGCGTGTGCCGGCTCTGACCTCAGTAGTGCGTGTCTGGTGAGGGTTGTAATTATAACAATTCGTAATCAAATACCTGCATGTGGATTAAATGATAGCCTTCCGAGCAATAACAACGTAACAGAAGAATCAGTGTTAAATCCTGTATCATGAATTGATTTTAAAGCTATTGGGTTGATAGATAACTGAGTAACACAGTACTTATGTATGTCTATAAATGCAGCCTAATATCCACTATTTTATTTAATCGTTTGGCATACATTTAAGATAGGTAATTTAGTTTCACATTAACAATATTCGATACAAGAGTGACAAATAACAGGACATTGATACTAACTACATTAATATCCACTAGCAAGCCATTACTCCAACATACTAAAATGTTGAAATATACACAGGTAATAGGTATGCGTTTCATGTCGGTAAGATAACTCATACGATATGAATGTAATACTAACACCACAACGTTGTGTAAATAGATGTACCTACTTACAATTCGTAGTAATATCTAAAAAAATTACGTGCCGTTGTCAATATTTGCTATCGATAAAATTGTTAATCGTTTTATCGACACATTCCAACAAAATTTAATGTCTTCTATAAGTAGTCTATGGAAGGATTTAGATTCGTGCGTTTAAAAAAATGGAAAGGACAAAATAGAAAGTACCTGTCATTAAGTCTGCGATACAGATCATTAAGTATTCCGAGAATATAGTTTATTTACAAGAACATTGTAAAATTATAGACTTTAGTAGACTTTAAATTAAAAGACCGTGAGAATTTATATTCTCTTCTATAGAAGATAAATAAATGTGTAATTTGATTGATTTAAAGGGACAATCACACTGATATTATAAATGTGAAAAATCGTTGAAGTTGTCAGAGATACTACATAGATTTAGGTATACAGAAATCCATAAATGCAGGAAAGTAGTGTGATTGCCAAGTTACAGAATTTTATTTAGCACGCAAATAAAGATTAATAAGAATGCCTGAGACTTGGCTCTACGAAATATCTCACAACTTTTTACGGTGGAAGAGTTTCGAGACTTGGCCTCTTTTTACATGGAATGTTTTTTATGGGATCTCACTTCTTTTTGTACGTTACTGTGTTATCAATACATACGAATTATGGATGCAGTCCCATTCTTGCTTTTTCATGTTTTGACTTATTCACTGCAAATATAACGTTGTAATCCTATTCTTGATTACATATATACATATACACTAAACACTAATTGTATTCTAATTTTGAAGCTTCTATATCTGCTAGAAGTGCCTTAGACTTTTGATGATCGGTGTCAGTGAGTGACAAAATTAAGAAACTTTGACTAGTTATAATTCTTAAACCACTGGTTCAAATTGGATGAAATTTTAAATATGTCGTGGTTTTACAATGCGTGCTTGGTTACTGCAAATTCAGGCTTCTAGTTTTATCCACAACGAAGATATAGGGGGGTCGAAAATAGCCTGAACTGCTTCGAGAAAAGGATGGTACGGCCGTGCCGCTCGCTGTTTTGCTCGACTTGGCGGGGGCACTGCCGTGCCCCCAGATTGAGTAACAAACATCTAAACATCCTAACATCCAAACATCTAACCATCCAAACTTTCGCATTTATAATATTACTAGGATTATCATTTTCACTTTGTTAGTAAAGTTTAGCACAATTCAACCACCATAGCGAAAACCGTGAATTTACCTAATCATTAAACTTAAAATGCCTGCTAGAGTCTGTCAAGCGAGTCGTGTCCCTGGATTTTTTGCAAATCCTACTAATATTATGAATGCTAGTTTGGACCTCAATCACGCAAAAACGGCTAAACGGATTAATATGAATTTTGGTATGCATATAGTACGTATAACCTGGATTAACATACAAGTATAAAGGTGGTTTTCCACCGGCGAGGCGAGGCGGGGCGTGGATGGGCGAGAATTGAAATTAGTATGGGACCGACCGCGCGCGGGCGCGCTCAGTGCAAATAGGTAGTAAGTCCCATACTAATTTCAATTCTCGCCCATCCACGCCCCGCCTCGCCTTGCCGGTGGAAAACCACCTTTATACTTTTTATTCCGGGAATCATCGTCTAAGGGTAATAGGGGGCGAAACTTTGTAAGGAGCTACGATATTAAACGAGTTACACATGGACGAAGTCGCGGGCAGAAGCTAGTTATCTTATAAATTTGTAATCTCCGGGTAACACCTTTAACGCATTGAAACCATTAGATTTCGCAATCGGCACAATCCGCGAAGTGCAACATAGTTGTTAATCGCAAATAATTGCTACAACAAGTCAATTTGAGTCTACATTGTCTGTGGATAGTTTTTACATCGATAAATGTAGGTATAATCGATTCCCACGATTAAGATAATCGAGAATATCGAGATATCGGATCGCTGGTAGTATCTGTGGTCTGATTGCAGTGGGACTGGCAGGTAGTGATTTGGACCCGCGATCGCTGCTACCGTTTGCCGGAGGGTATGATTTAGACACGCGAAGTCGATCAACGAAAGAATTTAGTGATGCACGCGAATGTTATTATTAACTGTGGTAGTTGTTTGATTTACTTACTGAAATGATGCGATTTCTAAGGTTTTTTTTTGTAACTAGGCAACTGTTTCTAGGGCGTCATCGGGTGCGCTGTGCGCGCTATACTTAGTAAAAAAATATTCTTTATTTGTAACAATGCCTAAAAGTAAAGGTCGATATTTCCGACCTCGAACTAGGTGAAACCTGTGTTTCAGCGGTTAGAGTTAAGATAGGCTTCTTATACCTTGTTACCGATAGTAGTAGATTCATGAATTTTATCAGGAATGGAAATGATTGAAAATAAATAATATAGAAGTACCCCAGTAGGTACTCCTATTTTCATTTCTTTTTCTATTGTTGCTGAAGGAGATTATCTTTCAGCAATGGTTTTCACAATACGTGTGCTACGCCGTAGCACGTAACAGCATTTTTCCCGCTTTGTTACGGAAATCGCTCGTGAACGCATGACTATTGCGAGTCATTGGCCTTGAATGGGATACAATACAATACAATACAAATACTCTTTATTGCACACCTCACACAAACAAAGCAGTTAAAAAGAAAAACAATACAATAACATGTAGGTAGAGGTAGACAACAGGCGGTCTTATCGCTGAAGAGCAATCTCTTCCAGACAACCTTTAGGTATCGGAGAAAGAGATAAAACTAGATTATGTAGTAGGTGGTGCAGAGATTATAATAAGCCAAAAAACAAAATAACTATATTAATGCACGTACATAAATAGCTCTATATATAAACAAACATACACAATCATACATATATACCAATAACACAAATAAAAATATATAATACATAAACAGTCAGCCAATAATAATAATAGTAAGACAATCAGGGTTAGGGGAAAGACAAATAATGTTCTTTAAGAAGAGATTCGAAGGGATACGGAAACAATAAATTATTGAAAGTAGAAATGTTAAACCACTCTTTGCACTTTTTTGCACCGGGACATGCATCACCCACGGACTTCTCTAAAACCGAATAAAAAATATACGGAACACTTCAATCGTTGTGCATCCTAGCGATTTTATAGTTAATTTAATACTAATGATTTAGAAATTCAGTGAAAATGGCGGGCACGTCAGTCGCAGAGGACGCTGCGCCTGCGGCGCTCGTGTCGACACGCACCGAATGCCAACTCCGGCGCAGTCTTGATATTGTACACTTAAATGACGCGATTATCGCGATCTTTGATGATGGGACGACTGATAGTATACTTGGCAGAGGTAGGATTGAGTTTTTTTTTAAATGAAGGCCGTATTACTTGGCAGTGGTAGGATTGAGTTTTTTTTCGAAATGATGGCCATATTTATCGGGCTTCAAATCTAGCGGACTAGCTTGTAGTGCATGCTCCGCAAAGACCGTTCCCCTACATTTGTTTATGGACGCTGCACTGCACGCCGCGCTCACAACGGCGCCGGCGCAGGCACTCAGGCCGTATAAAAAAACATCGAACACTATGTTTGTTTTAAGAAGTACGAATGCCACCTTTCTTTTGCTTTTGATTCTGCCATATCGAAGTTTGCTACCATATAACCACAAAATGATAATTTGTAGTTGGTTAGTCTGGCAACCTTTAGGTTTGAGTGCTCTACTCAACTATGTGGTCAGGAACCTATAGGTAATATTAGGAAATTCTCGTAACATAACACATGCAGACGATTTGGAAATCTGCCAATTATACCTTAAACGCCGAGTCAACAGGCCGTTGCGTAATCTGGCGGTGTTTACACCTCGGTTAAATGGAGGATAAATAGATTTCCACTTGCTAAAGATTTTCCCATAAGATTAGTACATGTAGAATCACATTGTATTGTTAAGAGACGCAAACAAAAAATATAGTCGTCCCTGTCTGTCGGGTTAGGGTGTGTAGGTACACCGATTCGCGCTCGGTTGTGGATAAATATGAACTACTATGAGGTTTAAGGGCCATGTGCCTGTTCAACGTTTGTGGGTTTCCTTGCAGGTATTAGTGCACAATAATATCGAGTGGAAATAGATAATCAAATTCCTAGTTGAATAGATTTTACATATCTCACAGAAATTCATTGGGATCAAAATAAAACTAATTATAAATATTGAAAAAATTATATTATTGAAAATTAGGGGACATTACCAAATCGAACTACAAAGTTCCACAGTAAGCTCATTGAAGCCTTGTGTTATGGGTACTAGATAACCATACTAAATAGATATAAACACTTTGCATTGACCCCCTGCGCGTCCATTAGGTACGTCCTTTCCATGCGTTCAGAGTGGAAAAAACTTTACATTGAAAACACCCAACACGCAGTAACAAAATATTCATATATTTGTCCGGGATACGAACCCAGGACCGTCAGCTTCATAGGCAGGGTCACGCAATAGGTCAAAGCGGTCGTCAAAATAAAGCCTGTAATAAATCAAAGCCATTTTGAACCGCATATATAATTATAAAGCTATAACTAACTGCGACACCTATTAACGCCTAACCGTCGTTTCAGCCATGAGAACCCACCTATTACCGCCATGATGCATGTGCAACTCGGGTCAGATCCCGCACCATAATTTACTCCGACCAGTAGCTGACACTAAGCTGTTATTAATATCCTGGTTTATACTTTCAAGGATGTGATCTCTTTACAGTTGTTGGAACGTACCGTACATAGACTGTAAGTTTTCAGTCATAGTATTACTTTTTAATTTTGTATTGACTTACGCTGGCGTTGTCTGGCCGCTTTCGGCGTGGTTACTGTACATTTAGCATATATAATTTCATATTCATATTCATATTTTTTATTGGTAAAAGTATAACAAGACACACATTTTACAAGTCAATTTGTTACATTTCTGGTTAGTATTGGTTACGTTACATGCACAGAGCACCAGTGGTGTGTGGTTACATAGATTCTAATACTTATATCATACTTATTTAGTTATTTATTATCGTATAGATAGTAGCAGCCAAAGTAGCCAAATATACCGCAACTGTTCTTAATTATAGTAAGAGTAAGGATGTTTTACGATATTTGGCTAATTTGGCTGCTATACTAACTATACGATGCTGACTGTACCTAATAGTCGGATCTATGTGAAGATGACACGGGATAATTAATATGCACGAATCGTGTGCCTTTGAATTATTTTTTAATTATGAAGCTTTGGGTGATTTCTGATTTAGTAAAGTATGTGTAAATTGTGTAACCAACAATGAATTTTTCTAACACGACAAATAACTCCTTCATTCAATAGATACCTATAGATAGTCTAGATCAATCAATCATGCATTTAGCATTCACACATCAGATTCTCATAATTTTATTATTAATTGGAATAATTTACACATACAATATACAACTATGTATGTAGTATATATTATAATAATTATTATAAAAACGTATTCTTACTTCTTTCATTAGAATGCTAACCAAACAAAGCTCCATAAATTACTTTCGATTCTCTATCGATGCGACAGGGAGCGCTCCCGCCTAAATAATATTTAAATTTAGAACGGCGAAGGGATGGGACACGTGTGTCGTAACGCGTTTGGCGAAATGTGATTACACTCTGTAATTAACGAGCAGCTATTTATGGCCGCGACAATTTAAATATTTTCTTTTCATATTCCAAATGCAGCCGCGAAGCCCCGCCAGGATAATTCTTTCGAAATAATCATTGTATTCGTGAAAGTGTTTTACCGTTGGCCAACCGTGTCATGTCCATTTTGTCCGTCCTCTTGAAATAAAGCACGCTTTCAATTGCACACTAATTATTCCAACACGAGAAACTCATTCGGCGCCGTGCGTTTTTACGTGTAAAGAGAGATTAGTCGACTTTAACGACAGCCTCAAAGCGCCATTGTGATGCGGACCGATAATGATGATACGTTAAGAAAAGTATTATATTCTAGCCATAATGGGCCGTTGAAAAGGAGGGTTTCTTATAAAATTTCATTTGGATTCAGCGCTCGTCGCCGCGTGTCAGACTCTGCTTATGAATAAATTACGAGTGTACATTAATTTATTGATTGTTATTCAAATTGGGTTTCTCAATCGGAGGTTGGAGGTGATGCGGCGTCGGGGCTTTTGTCGCCGAGGCTGACGTTTTCTATGCCGGGAAATTGTTTTTGAATGCTCACTAATGTGCTACCATTGATATTAGTAAATGTACTCTGCGTCACACACCGACGATTGCTTTTACTTATCGGAGGCTATTGTAAACAATTATATAGGTATTTAGCTGCTGATTGACAGGTGTAAAATTTACGTAAATCATTTGCCTACTTATTTTGTATTAATTGTACGTGTATACGTTTGAAATTATACCACCTTGCGGCCCGCATTGAATACATTCAATGTGTTATTTGTTATTTAGCATAGATGCGTAGATAATTTTGCAAAGGAAATAACAAGTATATATAAAAATCTGTATGATCTAACGATGTCTTATGTTTTTCTATTAACAAGTATTTTTGGTTTTCAAGGATTCAAGGTTAACATTAAACAGCATTTTAAGTTAGTCTAACTTCTTTACTGTTCACCTAACAGTTAGATTAATCTAACTGTTAAGTTAACAGTAGATGTTGCATTCAGAAAAAGCCTCCTTAGCAGAAGTTACCAGGTCCGCCGACGCTATTTTCTGCAGGCTACGGCGAATTAAATAAAACGAGTTACTGGTCAGCAAATAGCAGGCACAACTGATGCTAGATGCTAATAACTTCAACATTTTATACTTAATACACATATATTAGTCATTTACTTAGAAGATAGTCGTAGGGAATAGGTATATAAGGCCGGGATAATGTATTAAACCGCGAATAATGCCCGTGTCCGCCATCCGTTAGAGTTAACGCGCACGCATCTCGCGATTGGCTGAAAACAGATTCACTCCTCTCGCCAACATATTACACGATACTCCAACATATTGCATGAAATATACCTTGTTGTAGGTACTCTCGTTATGGTTCTACGAACAAGCACGCCTCGACGAACTGTTTGTAATGACAAAGGCACTTTTTATTATTTGATCGCTGGTTCGTTTCTGTTAATTGTTCCGGCGACGTGATTTTAATATATCATACGTGTTGACTGGCCCATTTTATGGCTGTATGCTAATTAGATTCTTTCGCGATGTGGTTCTGCCAACTGCTAAATGCCAAGTATTATTTTTATTTTATTTGTACCTACCGCGAAAGTGTTAGGAGAGAGTCGGTGGTTTTTGTGCGCTTTCCTTCACCTCGGTGATGATTATGGGTAAAGTCTTTGTTCTTAGAAACCTTTTGTCTTACTATGTGACAAACGACAATCCACAGTACAGGGTACCTTATCGAGACAGGAACATGTGTGTTATTTATGTTGCAACTTGAATACCTACCTATATGTTATGAGTTTATTTTAGTTTCTTTTTAATTTTTTATAACGTTACCATATGTGATTGTCTATGATTTAAATTTAATTTCTTGTTAAAATTTTGTAGCGAAACTCTGTATACCACATAAGTGATTTGGTGTTAAACTGTACATTTATGTGTGAATGAATAAAAATAAATAAATAAATATGTATAATTTTCCAAGCGCCTACCATGTTGGTCCTCTTTCACTGCGTATTGTCACGTATTCTATTCCGTTACACAGTCTTAAACTTGCGTAAACTTCATACATGAAGTATTTACCTACGAGTAACCATAAGTCATTAAAGGAGTTTTGGAGAAAAAACCAGTTTTTTCTGAACGTATGACTATTAAGCATTGTTGTACAGTAGTCCTCACGGCGTCTCGTACGAGTAGCAGTAAAGCGCGTGGTCCATGGCGTGATAAGCTTATGTTAGATGATATAGCTTAGTATATGATAGGGTATCTCATAAACGAAGGTACGAGTAAGTGAACGTCGCTTTCATTGATAAAATTGGAAATTCAATAAATATTTCCCAACAAATATGAAGCTCAATAAAATTGTAAAGTTGTTTTTAGATTAACCAATTACAAATTTCGTGAAAATCTTTGTCAGTATTAATTACTTCATTAGTTTTTAGTCAATCGGCATCCAGCGTTATTCAACTTGTTAGGGTTCCGTACCCAAAGGGTTTAAACGGGACCCTATTACTAAGGCTCCGGTGTCCGTCCGTCCGGCCGTCTGTCCGTCTGTCACCAGGCTGTATCTCATGAACCGTGATACTTAGACAATTGAAAATTTCACAGATGATGTATTTCTGTTGCCGCTATAACAACAAATACTAATAAACTGAATAAAATAATTTTTTAAGGGGGCTCCCACAAGAAACGTGATTTTTTTGATGTTTTTATAGATAATGGTACGGAACCCTTCGTGCGGGAGTCCGACTCGCAAGTGGCCGCTTTTATTTTTAAATTCGGGATCCTGCAGTGGTCGTCAACCTACGATGACTCGCACTCGGCTACATTTGACTTGCTGATGGTAACACCGGTGGTCCCGCCCGACCTCGCGTCACAAAAACTCATATTGTGCGTTTAAGGAGCTCTGTGCATCTCATTATGATAATTATATCGTATGATGATATTTTTTTATTTTTTATTTATCAAACTATAATAATAGAAGGGTTTTTCTATGGGACGCCATGGTCATGGATGCGATCGTGTCGATCTCAGACGACTTTAAAAATATATATTTTTGCATATTGTTATACGTTGTATTTTTTGGTAAAGTATTTATATTTAACGTAACTAGTTATTTTCTATGAAGGACTGTACTTATGTAGGTTACAGATTCTTTTTTGAAAAGACTGCAGGCAACTAAGCTATAGGTACAGAACCTAGATGTGTTGCGAACCACAACATTGCAGGCAACTAAGCTATAGGTACAGAACCTAGATGTGTTGCGAACCATAACATTGCAGGCAACTAAGCTATAGGTACAGAACCTAGATGTGTTGCGAACCACAACATTGCAGGCAACTAAGCTATAGGCACAGAACCTAGATGTGTTGCGAACCACAACATTGCAGGCAACTAAGCTATAGGCACAGAACCTAGATGTGTTGCGAACCACAACATTGCAGGCAACTAAGCTATAGGTACAGAACCTAGATGTGTTGCGAACCACAACATTGCAGGCAACTAAGCTATAGGCACAGAACCTAGATGTGTTGCGAACCACAACATTGCAGGCAACTAAGCTATAGGTACAGAACCTAGATGTGTTGCGAACCACAACATTGCAGGCAACTAAGCTATAGGCACAGAACCTAGATGTGTTGCGAACCACAACATTGCAGGCAACTAAGCTATAGGTACAGAACCTAGATGTGTTGCGAACCACAACATTTTTGATGGCAATCGCAGCTAGGCACTAAAAACCTAAAACCACTTTAGTCTGTATCCTTAGGCATTTAAAATAATGCAAACAAATCAAATCACGTGACATGCTCACGCAGCCATTCGCATATTACTGTATTCATGAAAAGCCAGCGAACGAAACAACCATAGAATGCGAGCTCCTTACAAATTTCTACCCGCGTACTAAAAGCCGGTAGAGCGGGGCGTTTTTTCCCATAAGCGTTTTCAAAAACAGTTTCTCGTACAGTAACGGAAAAACAGTTTGTGGCTAGAACCACAAACCGTTTTTATAAAAACGATGACAAGGAGCTACGAGTAGAAGGCGACAGTCGCACGCAACGGTTGCAATGCAAAACGTGAAAACACAACTCGAACAGTTTCGTTTCACTTCGTTTGGCGACCGGCGACGGCGGCAACGCACGGAGAAACTAGTTATTTTGGAAACTGTTTCTCAAAACAATTTTGTGATAATAAAAAACGGTTACGTTTCGTTTCACGGAAAAGTCGTAACGACCCAGCTCTACCCCCAGCCCCGCATAATGGCAATGGCACCAACTCTGTGGGGCCATTCTGCGGCGCTACTAAGACTTCTATGTTTTTTTCGCTCGCTGTGAAAAGCTAGATTGATAGGCTGATTGGCCTGGTCACGTGGTTTAGATTGTTTACATTCTTTTAATTTATTTTATTATTATTGATTTATTTAATGAAGAAACAAACAGTCGTTTACAGAAATTAACTCTTTAACTATTGCTTACATCTTAGACCTGGAGTTTCCTTATTTTATAAATATGTATAAGCATATTACCAACATACATTATCAACAAACTTAAGTATTATTAGCTTCATGATAATAAATGACTTTAAAGTTTAACTTGCTATTGTAACTGGGTAAGGCCGCGGAGCGTTTCAACCGCCGCACTTTTATGTAACGATTTGTGGAGGGCCTAGCGGGACAAAATCACTAAGTTTGAATGAAGACAAATAAGCTTGTTTTTCTACTTTCAATATATATTAAAACTGAATGCCACCATGAGGTTTTATTCGGCAGTAAATCGTTACATAAAAGTGTGGCGAATAAAACGCTCCGCGGCCTTACTCATCTAATCAAATTCTAATATTTAATATGATAGTTTACAATCAGACTGTGATAAACCCATACGTAAGTATAGTCAAGTGATCGATCTTTAAAATACGTAAACAAACATACTATTGTATATTCTCACTCACCGTTTCATTGCCTCTATGATATTTGTTATACTAGCTTCCGTCTCGTCTGCGACTTCGTCTGCGACTTCGTCTGCGTGGACCCGAGATAAAAACTATCCAATATTTTAATCCAGGCTATAAACTATCTTCGTGCAAAATTTAATCCTAATCGGTCGAGCCGTTTAAGTGTGAGTAACAAACATCTAAACATGCAAACTTTCGCATTTATAATATTAGTAGGTTTGTCTTGTAGCATTCGAGTTTGCTTTAAAACTGTGTCGCTGTATGTAGCGTCAAGTTAATGGTCGATTCGATCATGTGACTATCAAATCCCCTTTTATATGATACATTCGTGTGCCCACATTATTATGATATTGTTTCGAGTGACCACACGCGCTCACGCCCCCCATCGAGCACTCGACTACTCGACTACTACCGAGTTACGAGCGCCCCCGCTTGTTTGCGCTCTTCAGCTACTCGGTATTGTTGTCACATAATTGCCTTGTCTTCGTCTACGTGTGGTCTTACGCAAACTTGACAAGTTTGGGAAACGGTGGCAATTAGGGATGGGAAATAGGGAAGATGCAATATTTTCAGTTTTGCTTTCATTTGAAAGAATCGCATGTAGAATAGACCACGAAAGTATAAAAAAATTAAAATACTGTGATTTATAGTAAAAAAATCCTGTTACATACTGACAATTTAAACTTTCGCGCCTAAACGGATCTACAGTTCCTGTGAACTCATGTGTGTCACTCGCCATAATTGTTTGTTCGTGGTTCGTCCCTAGATCTCAGAGTTGCCTAAGTTTTGACTTTTGACAGGAGTGACGTCACCAGACGCTGATTGTTGGATTAAAACACGTTCCGTTTCACATTACTTCAAATCGTAATTATTGTTTGAAATTAGCATCAACTAAAGTAAAAACGTTTCAGTAGATATTATTTTATGTTTTTTCAACATTTTGGTCACAAAATAATGGTAAATATTATAGCTGCATCTTCGCTATTGTAACGACTGCTCACATTATTTTTGGCATCTTATACCGTCAATAGCCCGTGACAGTGTATACGGCTATATTTTCCCCCATTTTATTACATACAACTAAAACAATGGCTCATATTTTGGCGACACGTTTCAGATGCATCAGGTTTCCACGGTGTAACGAAACATGTCGCCAATAGTGAAATTAATAAGCTTGTGATTATCTACCGTAGGCAACTATAGTATCTATATTAATACTATAACTGTTAACGTGGCTCTAGACAATTGAATAAGGTCAGGTGGGGTAAGAGGAACTTTCTCTTACCCCACCTGACCTTAGTGTTTTTTAGTTTAATTAATGTTTTAGTATGAAAAGGAATTAAGGTTTAACTTTACAATAACGTATGACAAGATAAAAATATTATAAAATAAATCACAAAACAATAGGTATTCGATTTTCATGTTTTGCCAGATGTACATTTAAGCAAATCAAATTCTTGGCATAGTTATTTATTTAAATAACTCGATAGAAAAAATATCACCGCAAATAGATGATGTATGCGTGCTAGGCTTCCCCGCGTTGTTCCAGGCCCCAGCACGATCGAGGCTCGTTCGTGGAAGCTGCTAATATGCGCGGCCCCGCCCCTTCCTGTCTACCCTGCGCGCGCGCCGCTCATAAACCGCGTCACGGGTATTTTTAGATTGTCAGCTTTATTATAATATTTATAACCATGCTAGTGCAGTCTTTAGGGTGTAGGGTACGGTAATTATTGTAAAATGACTGCAAGTGTCATATCATAATATTCCCCCATATAAGCTTTCATCTATTGTTTAATTTTAACAAAATAATACCTATAGATTACAATTTAGGATTGGATGTAAATTAAGAGGTTGCATATAAATATAGATTAGTTGAAATATAAAATTGTTCCATTTAGGATGGAAGCTATACGTGTTTAATACAAAAACTTGTGAAAACGGATCCCTTATTAAGTTAAGCTAAGAATAAGAAAAGGTATAATGTATTTCCGCTACGCCAGTCGCCAGTTAGTAGTGATTCGTTGATTACTACAATGACTATAAATGTCATGGATGTTTATGCAAAATACTTAGCGGAAATATTCACTTTGACATTAGCGTCAACTTCAATAAAGACGTTGATAATTAAATGTATCTTCAAGATGTTTCAAAAACCCAACTGCTTTTTTCAAATTTTATAGCCTAATGTCACTCCCACAATTAAGAGGAATCCAACGACACCTACATACATACATACATTAATACATTAATTCACGCCTTTATTCCCAAAAGGGGTAGGCAGAGCATATGAAACGTATGTTCCAGCGCCACTTTTAGCATAAAATGTGATATTGCAGTGATAGGTTGCTAGCCCATCGCGCACAACTGACTTCAACCCTCCAAAGACACCTCATATGTCGAAATCCGTCAAACGGTTTAGGCTGCAGGGCGTGCCAATGAATAAGGTCACATACTCTCCTCTCCTTCGGCAGTCGGGTAAAAATAAGTGGCATGGAGAAAAATAGGTAAAAAAAGCGCTCGTAGCAGCCAATGTGCTACGCCGTAGCGTTCGTAGCTTTATAATGTAATCATGCGCACGAATGATAGATACTTTTACTTCGTTATCGTGTTTTCAGACACGAATAAGTAAACACAGGAACAGATATTATACATTCTATTCACTCTTTGAATGTACGCATCCTGGCTTATGCCGCACATTGATTTGCCGTTTAGGCCTAAAGCTCATAGTAGCTCAAGTGCACAGGGCATGCTGCCTAAGGTATCATTGCTAAGGTCTGATTTTACTTTTGTTCGAACCAGCCTACAATACTTCCATACTGTTTGCATACCACCCCGGAGCAGTCTGAAAAAGGCGATGACATTCACGTCACATTTATTAGCCAGGAGCAATAAAAATGTAAATACGTGTTCGCGTCGCCGACGGCTACCGGTCCCATTGTCGCGCAACTAGATCATTTAGAAGACGCGGCTTCGAACACGGTACGTTTGACCTGTCTAACGACTTTTGGAATTTCGCCAGGGGCTCTTGAAGTGGGCAGTTTTGCGCTTGCAGTCTATTTAAACGTGGGCAAGTTAAGTACATAAAATTCGATTGTTTCTGTCTTGACTGTCTTCGTGCTCATTTTTCGGTTAATCTCGTTTCGCTTCTTGAAACACAGTGTTTAAAGTCTGCTATCTCTATAACCCTTTACAGTGTCCCAACATATATCAGCAGCAATGTTTGTCTAACCGTGCCTAATTATGTGCTGATTCCATGACGAGCAATACTGGTAAAATTGCAGGGGTTGCTTCGGTTGCCGTAAAATTTGCAAAAATATAGATAAAAAAACTTTAATTATATCAGTCATTTACTTAGCCTTTGATAGTAAAAAGGATTAATAAGGTATACATCTGTACAATACCGTAAAAACCGGTTCAAACCAATTGTAATTGAGTCAATCTTGTCTCGATATTGACCTGTCCATATTCGTTAGAGATGTCGGTGTGCTAGTTCGTATCAAAACACGTGACGTGTGTTCCCAGCTACTAGTTTACCTGTAAAGTATACTAAGTGCCATAGTGTTGTTCCAGGGATCACTGTTGACCCACGACCGTGTGTGGTCCATTACACCGGACACTATCAGAATTATTAAACGATACACACTTCAATCCAATCACAATCTTAAGACGATGTATCAGGGTCTTTAATCGTTTGAGAACAGAGCGGCCGTTCGGGTGTTTGTTTACCAGATGTTTGGCTAAATAACAGTGTTGCCGTTGAAAAAACGAAGCAACGGTAATAGCGAAAGTGTTAAGTCCGCTTCGTTTAACTCACAACTGAGCTTTTAATTATTTATTGGTATCAAATACAGCCGTCGGATAGGTATGCTAAACAGTTGAAATTGAAAAGGATGTGCAGACTGCAGACTGGGCTCAGACGCGGCGTGGGAGACCCATTGTATTCCGCAAAATGTCGGGCGCGAGCTATTACGTATCCGATGGCAGGATTTAATTACATAATTCACGCATGAGATGACGAACTTTGTGGAACGAAACCAAGAATAACCTTATCCAGTAATGAGGATCTTAAATAATCTTTCTGTAGTTACATTCTAATACTTCTTAAATAGTTTGGTTGCAAAACAGCTACAGTCGATAGGTAAATTCAAATATAAGTTAATTTTAATCATAGTGAACTTGATGTAACATCGTCGTTTCTAATGTGTTTGTACTGGTCAAACCAAGAAAGGAACGCAACGAAGCCGTTTAATAAAACCCAAATATTTAAGCTTAAATCTATCAATATGGCGGCGGTCAGCCATTAATAAGCTAATGACAGGTCAGCTTGACGGCCGCTTATCGCGCCATCTAGCGGGAACAGTTTAATATCAGGTATGTTGTTTCTCTATGTCAAAACGTTGTGATAGGTTACTCTTTTTGATTTAGTGCCCCTCGCGTCGAGAACTGCATTGATTTATCAATTATTCGAGGCATGTGAGTGTGGTATTTTTTAGACACGATCTTACTCATGCCATTCCATTAGAGATTAATCATTGGGTAATCATATTTTGATGCGTATTTGTTTTATCTGATTTCTTAAAGTACCTAATCATTCTTTATATGTAAATATGAATCAGTACGGTATAATCGGGAGATGTTTATTTATACGAAAGACATAATAAGAAGATGGGATTAATGAGCAAATGTGAGATGAATCCAGGGTATTGTTTGTAAATTCGATGTGACTGCGCAGCGGGGCGCGGCACACAAATGTCACGTGAAAGTGTGACCATTATGAAAAAATCGACATTAACAATAAAAAAAAACATGTGTTAGTTTCATCAAAAAAGTAATTTTATTGATCCCTAGATTTGACATAAAGGTTTTCGTACGATATCAACGATCGAATATGATTTATTCATGTCGTAGGCGGTCGATTTATTATTAAAATACAATGATGGTTGACAGATCGACCGGGGTCGATTGCGCGCGTCTCTAGGCCGGTTTTTTTGTCGAATTGTTTTATTTGATCCCGCCTTTATTTGTACGCTATCGGAAAGGGTTCGTATTGATTTTCGAAGTTTGTTTTGAGTATTTTGGAATGTTAAAAGAAAAGGGACAGCGCACCACGTGCTTTATGGTGTTTTAATAGTTGTTAGTTACTAATAGACAAAAAAGGAAGCGCACGCGTCGATAAAATATTCACGAAATCCTTAAAAGGGACTGATTATTCGCGTTCACCTCCCAAACGAAATATACTTTAACTATTATTTAGGTACGGTAACACTTCTTATTAGACTAGTTTTATTTAACTATCTATCTACATAAAGAACGGTGCGACAGTGGAAAACATTTAGTACTAAGGCAATACCAGGTATGTTCATCCTGTCACTGAAATACCTTAAACATAAGAGTAGCTGTATGTTTTGAAATTAATATCTGAGCGAGATCCGAAGAAGCCAGATGGATAAATTAATGATATACTCGCCATTTGACAAGTGACATTACGACTGGTCGATTCACATCGGGATCATCGATTAACAACCGAAGTGGCCATCGATATACAAATTGATTTATGTGGCCTGTTATAAACGTCTTATCTTACGGTCTTAATGTTTTAAATCGATTTTATTTTGATAAAACTGATAGTAAGCAATTGTGTGAGTAGAATACCCAACTATACCTACTATATACATATAGCGATAGATTAGTCCACCCACTTGACCCCGAAGCTTAGGGCTCGAAACGTAGGGATGTTAATTATATAATTTAAGCGATAAAAAGTTATAATCGCGGTAATAGAAGATAATATTAGTTATGTTTCTCATTTGTTATGGATGCACAAGCGGATATGGCAGAACGGCACTGGCATAATGTTACATGTCGTTTGTTTCATTCCTTCAATTCGCGCAACCTTTAGTGAATTTACTTATACCTACAAGTATCTCCCTTCTTCTAATTTTCCGCAATACAACTAATACCCATGCTCACCTTTACAGCCAGAACTTTTAATTGCCTATAACTTCGGATAGCATAACAATACAAAGTCTGAGTGACCTACCTGCGGTTTGGACATTAGTTTCCTGGTCCAAGTTTATTGCGCGCGCACCTCTTGTAATTAAACGGCGGTTAACTCGGTTTACTCCGGTTTACTTCGCTTTAACTGCCGTTTACACCTGCCAGGCCTTGGTAACTTCGTCACTTATTGCTATGTTTATATTAAGTGATTGTGAGTAAGGGTTTTTTTAGTGATTGTAAGATTAAACAATTCTATAAGCAACCCGCATGTTATACATATGTATACGTCAAGAGGGCGAGACAAATTCAATTCATTGTGATACGCCTAGCACATAACGGGAAAGGAGTGCGTTAGGTATCAATACAGATGTATACTAGTGACGACCGCACCGCACTAGATAGTGACGACCGCTTTAGCCTAGTTGGTAGTGACCCTGCCTACGAAGCAAGATTTGTTCCTGACTCATGGATGTTTTCTATGTATTTAAGTATTTATTTATCTATATAAGTGTGTTTATCGTCGTCTAGTACCCATAGTACAAGCTTTGCTTAGTTTGGGACTAGGTCGATTTGTGTAAGATTGTCCCCTAATATTTATTTATTTATTTCTCATTTAATTTGACGTATATTTATAACAAGTATGACAATTCGTCTGCAGGCCGGTCAAATCAGATACAGATGTACTTATCGTACGTAAGTACAATTGTAAAAGTATTAGACTGTACCTATATGCTGGTGGGTATCGGACGAAGCCTACGCTGCGGACAAAATTTGACTATTTAATTCTTCTACTTTTTTATGTTTTGAAAATGTTATCTTTGTATGTGAATTACTTGTGTATGTTATGGATTTATGTGAAAGATTGCCAATTTATTTCTAGAGTTAGAATTAGTAAGAGACAGCTCGCACGCACGCGCGCACGGTCTTGTGCTACCAATGCAGACGGAAAACACTTTTTTTTGAGGCCAACGCTGTTAATTTTGTAGTACTTAGTTGAGATTAAAACAAAGTACTATATCGCTGATGGAGAATATTAAAAACAAATTATTACACAAAAGTCGTAACAAACAAAAGATGATAATTAGATGTAAGTTGTAACGGAATCAGACATTAATGTAGGTGAGAATAATTTATAGTAAACTTTGCAAAGAGTCGTATGCCTTATCCATTGTATTAAAAAGTTTAAAGTTTAGACGCGACAGCTGAATGGTTAACGGTGATATATTTTTTTCAATCAAGCAATTGTAGGTCTTATGTACAAAGGTCAGAAGCAGCGACAACGTAGAAAGTAGGTACCTAATTAATATTTGTGACCTAGAGCATTCATCCCGGTTTCATCCTCAGCGGGTGCCTTAGAGCCCACTTTTCAGCCTTTCCTTCTTTTCTAGGATTAATATTTGTGAGTGTGTCCGAGCATCAAACAGTTTAATATTGGAATATAGTTGGTACGAGTATTCTCAGTGCAAATAGGTCCATTTGAAGGTATATCAGAATTATAAACGTCAAAAGATAATTGTATGCAAACAAATGATGACAATGGGTATTCATGTTTCTCCCCTATAAAGATTAATTGGAAACTATCTCAGTTTTATAGCTTTTGCTAATAAGTTTTTGTCTTAGTAATCTGTAATATTTTCACTATGTGGTGCATACTAAAGAATATTTCATTACCATTGTATAAAAAGAGAGTTGTTCATAGTTTTCATATTTAGTTAGTTCCTCAGATGGATATCATCGAATGTCAATAGTCTTCTGTCATCACTAAAGGCAAGGCAGTTAACAGATTTCTATTGAACGTACGTGTGCTTAATTTGTGTCATACACGACCGTTGACCATGACAAGTAATGAAGTTATTTTAATACCCACTTAAGCCTTCGAGAATATTCTTCAGAACGTATTTTTATTTATTTCTTGTTCTCGTGGAATTCATTATAAGTACAGTAACAAATAATACGGTTAATATTCATATAAACAATAAATGTTTACTAAGCAGAAACGTCCGCTAACGAAATTCTAAATTTAGATCAGTGGAAAATTTAAAAATTATTCGAGAGCAATGGACGGATTCCATAGGTCGCGGGTTCAAAACTCACTCATGGATAATAATTTTTCAATTTTCCACTGATCGAAATTTTAAAATATTCATATATTGTTAAAATTTCCTTGATTGACAATGAATTGACGCAAGTAGCACATCAGGTTTACTTTGCATAATTTTGTTTAAATAACTCGGAAACAGTTATTGACATTGTAGATTATGTACTAAGGATTTGTCGTTTATTGTGTAAATAATTGTCACTGTTGTTACAATCGGAATCATCGTGACGTCCGTCGCGGAGCGCCGCTCGCGGCGGCAAATAATGAGTCAAACGAGGACGAACTCACAAAGGCTCACGAGCGATGATGGATGTTTGCAGATGCAAGGAAAAAGTGATCATGCAAATAAAAACATTCACAAAGTTTACACGACAAATTGACGCTTTTTTTCCACGCAGTGCGTCAGAATACGGACCCCGATCGAAGGATGGGGATTTATTAGAAGCTAAAAGAAACCATGCTCGCATTTCCCGAGTGCCCCAGTATGCCGTTCCACTTAACGACGCTTAACGATACCTGGACAAACGACGACGTTGTACTGTATCTACATTTTAAAAGTTTCCTCGAAGTATCACCCGCCGCCACACCTACACACGACACGCTATAAAGCGATCGATTATTACCTATTTGTGTGAAAAGCGGAAGGAATAAAGGCCGCGAGCTGTGTTATAAGCACGAGCCGCGTCCGCCGACGTCGCTCGTGAGAAATGTCAATATTTAACGGCCAACTCGCGCTGCTACGCTTCGAAATTGTCTCAACGATTTCGATATTTTCCAATGTCAAATATTACCTTAATAGCTTTGACAGAACTCGATTCTCGTGCCGAGTATTAATTGCCCATCGAGTCGGCCGGGCGGGTCGCTGCCATCGCTCACAGCTGCCCTCCGCTTGCATCACGCGCGACCATACTCTTCGTAAACATCAATTCATTACCTATCTCAATCGCGATGTTAAATAACTCGTTTTTATTTGCGCTTTCTACGCGTAAATAAATATGTAGTTATAAAGGTATATTGACGCCGCGGAATCTGGCACGCGTCAATCAAACGGAACTTACACGAAACACCACGATTTGTCACTCGGCCATCTTGAGGCATTCAAAATAACGGCAGCCATTTTGGTGACAATAATTAACAGATAGGCATCTACGTCTGCCCGCTTTCTAGTTTTTGTTTTCTAAAATAATTATCATCACAATAAGCGACACGATCTCTTTTTACTTACCGCTGTTGCGGTATTTTGAATAAAATTAAGCGGCCAAATGATTTCTTTACAACGCTGGTAAGGCTGGAACGTGCTTCTAGGGGCCGGTGGAACAAATAGTTAAATTTTAAACAATTATCCGTAGCACCGTTTGCGACATGATTGCATACGATTAGGCGAGGCTTGGAAGTGATTATCGGCCTGGTGAATACGCGGAGGATTGATCGATTAGTTGGAGTCTGCTGAAGTGTTAGGTATGTGTTAAAACGTGTGTGCGAAGTATTTAAAGCGCTCAAAGTGTCGTGCATGAGTGCTAAGCGCGGAGATCTGCGCCGGAGTGGCGCGAGAGCCGAGACGCTGCGCTGACGCACTCGCGCCGTCACGCCGTCAATGGGTCAGGTTGTTTACCTCGCCTTATCACCTTTTGTTTTGCTCAAATACGTGGCTCATTTCGTATAGCAGTTACAACTTCCTGACAAACTATTCTTGTACAGTCCCCATCTCGTTCTCACGTAAGTTATGAGCAACTAAGAGTTTCACAATCGTCGTTTAGTCTTTGAATGGAAATAAGGTCACGCATGTAAGAAATTCAAAATATTCTAATATATTTAGCGCAATACTGATTCAAATACATTTTTTTCTTGTTTTTCAAAACGCATTACTCGTTAACGTCAAAAACCGAAGGATAATAAAAGGTGTTTGCTTAGATAGCAGCGAATATCGAAGAGTGAGGAATAACATTGAAATGGAAGAAGCCAATATATCGAAATGGAAGGCTAACAATAAAGCATCGGTGGCCGATCGGCGATACAGGTCCTTGTGTCCACATTAGCATCTCAGCCAGGAGTGTGTGCAAACAGCGTGGGTCATCTGATGAAATGTTCAAAGGCTTTTAGTTCCCGAGAATTATTAAATGAAGCCCCAGGATCGTAATGTAAACACCGCGTGTTTGTTGAGGCCAGAACCTGTTGCTTTGTCGACGGTTTGATGCGTGCTTCGGCTTATTGGCGGTTATTTTACGTCCGCTAATGTTAATGTTACCGCCGCGATA
The DNA here is from genome assembly GCA_947049275.1 of Epinotia bilunana. Classification (NCBI taxonomy): domain Eukaryota; kingdom Metazoa; phylum Arthropoda; class Insecta; order Lepidoptera; family Tortricidae; genus Epinotia; species Epinotia bilunana. Next base: position 9,696,151 of record OX346269.1, on the reverse strand, counting down.
ATGCGGCAACTTTGTCCCGCGACGGCCACTACATTCTATCTCGCCCGCTCGTGCTCACTTCACACCCTGTATCCACTTTTATAACCCCGCGTCTATTGTCCAAAACCTCGAACAACAATAAAACGAAACAGATAGCACTTAACATGAGCAATGATATTAAACTTTAATAATACATAGTTACAATGTATATAGGTAACTCCAATGCTTATTTTACAACACATTAGTACGAAAGCTTGTACAATCCGAAATTCCTTGGAGCATTACGCAAACGCAGATTTCCCTTCGACGACAACAATACGTTGCACAAATGAGTGTCGCAATAACTCTGTGAAACACCAGATATATGTGGGTATCTGAGTAAATATATAATGTGTTGGTAAATAGCCAGGTAGCGTCCCGGCCGCGCTAACACCGCTAATGTGTGGACAAAGCCCGTCGTGACGCTGCCCGCTAATAAATGTTCCCGGAGAGGATGCGAACATTTCCCCGCGCCTGCGCCGCCAGCCAGGAACATGCGCAAATAAACCTCTTTGTCTTGCTGTGCTCTTGGTACATGTTAACGCATCGACACATGTAAATCTTTTAACTACCAGGTCGATCCCAACTAATATGCTCAATGTAACATTTCATCACACTTCGTTACAAAGTTCACACTTCACAGATATCTCCGCAGTAATTAACATTATAATGTTCAATATTTTATTAGCGCCGAAGTTTGCTTAACATTTCAAACAAGTTATACGCGCATGACATCTCTTATTACAAGTTTCTATTTGATTTCGACTCATAAAACGAGCTCGCGTGGCCATGATTATGATTTCTATCACAAATATCATGTACGATATGAGCTAATCATCCTTTCTGTTTTCCGTGTCGATATATACAATAATAAACTTTGTAATTAACGATTTAAGGCTGAGTATCATTTGGTTCTGTCTGTCATGGTACGCCAGTTTTCTATGTCGTTGATATAAGGTTGTATCTCCTGTAATTATGTCTGTAACGTCACTATCAAAATCGGTAGCAAGCGTGTTCCTTCAAATTGTATCGTATCCATTATATTTAAGGTTGTTATCGGGATGTATCTATTTTGGTAAGAGGCGCTAATCAACGGTGTGTCCTTTTGCTTATATCAGGTTGAATGTTTCGGGATTTTTCTAAGAAAGGCCCAGTGCATTCCTTGTTTATCCAAAACATAAACGCGTACCCTATTTAATGGTTTCGTTCGATGGAAGAATTCTTTCACTTTTGCTTTCTGTGTTTGAGTTATATTTTAATGCGGTGTTGACTCTATCAGAACGGCTTCGATGAGTCGGCTCTTCGCCGAGAGCTGGGCGTGTACATCGCAGCCGCGGCTATGGGTGTTAATGATTAGGACTTGAAAGTTTCGACACCTTGTGAAATTTCGGTCAGTTTTATTGACTCGCTTATCAATACGATTTATGTTTTTCATCGTGTCACTTAACGACGAACAGTTATTATTATATATTATAAAATCACGCGAGCGATTTCCACAAACGCGAAGTCACTGAATTCTGTTTATCTAGGAATTAGCACGGCCTGTGCTAACGCTATCCTACTTATCGGTGCCTGCAACTGTTGGTTTTTACAGTTCGTCATTCGATAATAATACCTATGTGTAACGTCGTTTTTTTATGTGCCGGTGTTTATCCTCCGGCTGTATTTGGCAGTTTTAAATCACGATACCTATAGCGACATATGTGGATGAACACTAATTAAACTTTGGTATACTTTCACGGGATTCCTGGTGTAATAGCAAGTATTCACTAAAATTAATCGAAAACTCTCGTAATTTTGCATCTATACTTAAGATCCCAAAAGATGGATCAAAAATAATAAAAGTAATAAAGAGACGAAATCCAGTAGCAGTCGGGAGCATGAGAAAGTGAGGCTGAATGTGAGCGGGGTTGCGTGCGCGCAGGCGTTTATCCGAACGAAACATTTCTCCGATAATGATACCACAATATAATAATGCGAATAATAAATAATAATACAATAAAATCGACAAAAGCTACAAATTCGATATAGCTCCGCTCGTGGTTCCGTATCGAGTTATTTAGATAGCTGTATCGATTTTGGTGTCCCCATACGAAAGTGATGAGATGACTGATTTCATAAGACAGAGGAAGCACGCTCCCTAAAACTATGCAAGTAAAAAAGAGATGGCATTCACACCTAAGTTTCTGTTTGGTGCACAACATATATTGAGGGAGGGAGGGAGAGAGAGAAAAAGGCAACAATATACTTTATCTTTTCAAGTTCTGTCTTCATTCCAATTTATGCCAAATATAAAATAGTAACGTGTGTTAAAACTGTGAACTTAAGTATGCAAGTCTCACGAAAGTCAGGTGTAATTTATAAGCCTAACTTAAAATTCTGTAACATAAGAACATGTTGTTTCCTTGCCCGCTTTGGAGTTAGCGTTTAATGTTTCGACAACGAACTACATACACAGGTGCTGGATACACAAAGAGTGCCAATGAGAAGGTATAAAGGAACTTCTGTAGCTTGCTCAACTGACTCGATATACCCACCTTACAGAACATCTTATGGTCATTATGGTCAGATTTAAGTAGACTGGAACAAAGGCTTAATCTGAAGTCATGCGTCAAAATGTAATGAATAATTTGAACCTACTTAATTGAACTACTCTTATATTCAACTGTATTCTAGATTGGTCGAATGGGAACTAAGTAACTTGATGGATTAAACATAGTGCGATATAAAATAGATATATTAAGTAAACTATCGTAACTAGGTCAACAATCGTGATTAAATAAGTTAAATCCTAAAATTATACGGTCTTGCAAATGTACTGCTATTTATCTTGACAAAACAACGATTAATCTCAAGGTCTATGAGCAGATTGACGGCTAGAGTTTCGAAAAGTATCAGTTTCTAAACATACGAACTCAGCCAGGAGCCTCTAAATAAGAAAGTCATAATCCGCGTTATTCTCAACTTGCGTCTAATTACTACTTTGATAATGCGTGTAAAATACGTATAAAAGGAAGGTATATCGCGCGATATCTTTGCCCGTATCGAATAGAGGGCACGGACGACCGAGCGATTCCACGCTCAAATATGGAACCCTAAAACTGGAAATAAAATAATAATTTTAATGTCGTAATTGTACGCCGAGGGCTCGGCGCAAATCGCGCTCATTTTGCGAGCGGCTCGATTCTGCCAGTTTGGTATATTGATTCCGATGTGCCGTGTTAATATCGAGACTGGTTTCCCGAGCCCGTCTGCTTTTCGCAGGAATGTTGCAATTAAAATCCAGTTACGTAGAGCCTGATTTGTTTTAAATAACCATCTATTTCAGTAATTACGAAAAGTATGTAGGGTGCGGCTATTAGTGTCGTAACAATCGTTTAATCGTGGTTAATAATAGTATATATTGTGCCACAATTTTACGGTATGAAATTATTTACGAACGAGACTCTATTAGAAGAGCTATGATAACTCGAGTTTTTATAATTCTTACCGTACGTGTCGCACACAATGTTTTTCATCACATTTGCGAGGAAACAAGTAAAGAGTCTTTCAAACAGGGCGGGTCGATGTTGACAGTTTGTGGCGGCCATGTTGTTTTGGCGGCATCAAAAATTTTCTTTAGCGACGAGGTGCATTTTTGGATGAATGGTTTTGTTAATGAGCGTTTCTCAAAAAAAATGCCACTATTATTAATTGTACTTCTAGGAATTTTATGTTAACTATTTCCACTCAGAATCAGGAGCTCTTTCGACCCTGGTAGGACAAAAAACTGTCCCAAAGATATTTTTCCTATTGTGTTACCATTTACCATACACTTTGTATGGTGGTAACACAGTAGGAAAGTTCAAAAATGTATGAACATTTTGGGACCCTTTTTTTCTCCTATTGGGATGGAAAGACATCGTGATTTTGAGTAGAAATAACATAAAAGTTGCAGAAAATCTCCGAAAAAATGTAGTGGCATTTTTTTTGAGAAACGCTCTAATAAGCAAAATTGCCGTATATGGGACGAGGACAACCCAAAAGTTACTGTTTGGGTCCGTAGGGTCATTACGCTGGTTACGCGACCACCTTCGGTTGGCGACCACCTGAAAGAGAAGGTTTTTTCTATTGAAGATAGCATCAATTCTACAGACCCTTTTGAGACAATTAGTTGTACATGCATTTTTTTGTTGTTTTAGAATAGAAATCTACTAAAAAACCGAAGGATATATCCTTCCAGTTCACCAACTCAGCTAAGTGGTCGCCAACCGGCACATAAAATTAGGTGGTCGCTAACCGGCGAAATGACCCTACTTCTTCGAAAACGACGTTGGCGAGGCCATCACCGTCAACGGCGAGCGCTAAAGATATGGACGTGGACGACATGTGGTTCCAGCAAGACGGCGCTACGTGCCACACACCGAACGACACAATGGAAATCCTGCATTAACGGATTGAGGGTAGGGTTATCTCTCGCAGAGGTGACGTGAATTGGCCACCAAGATCGTGCGATTTGACTGCGCTAGACTGTTTTTTGGGGGTTTCCGAAGTCCCAGGGTCTATGCCAATAAGCCGCAATCAACCCATGCCCTAAAAGTCAACATAACGCAGGCCATTGCTCAGATTCAGCCGGACCTATGCAGCAGAGTCATTGAAAATTGGACCTGTTTTGAACGACGTCATATTCCATTCATAATGGCATAAATGAGCCTTTCGTATAAAAACATAATTTCTTTAATATCTCACATACAGCTTGTTTTATTCAATTTCAACATCGACCCGCCCTATTTGAAAGACCCTTTACATTTTAAAAGAAATAAATATTTATCGCCATAATATTCACATTGTCAGTCGTCCATTTTGTTGAATTTGACGTGAGACGCGTAAGGCAAAGATATTTCGGCATACAGTTACAATTTAAAGTTTAAATAAATAAATAAATAAATAAATTACTAGATTTTAATTAAAAAATGTTAAATATGTTTTATTAGGGATTCATTGCTCTATAACTGATGCACGAGTGACAGATATACGATTTAGGAAAAAATCCCATTACGGCTGTGGGCGTGATAGTGTAGCTCTGTATGCCTCTGCGTTATGAAGCCCTTTACTCAAACTCAAACATTTATTCGTGACATAAGACAAAAGTATACACAGATAAAAAAAAAAAACTTTACGGGCAAGTGTGATGAAAAATCATTCATTTTTGGTTTAATCCATGGTGTGTGGTTTTCTATTACTTTTAAAGTAAAAGAAAGCTTGCCGCTCAATCTCAATACAACGCATCATCTAAAGCTTCTGGAGGCGACCTTGTTCGTACTCAGCATCAGGAACACAACTCCAAATACCTACAGAGCACGTTGGGTGCGATCTACTGTAAGAAATAATGAGTTTCTTCCTGCACGTCTAGCACACGACGGCCGCGACATACTCTCAATTTTTATCACACTATACTTCTTCTTCTAAGTGGTCTAATAAGACAGAGACGGATAGTGCGAGAAAAATTGAGAGAGCTCGCGCGCCGTCGCGTGCTAGCCGTGCTGGTCTTGGTTGTGTTACTTCTCGCTGAATGCACATTATACCTATAGGACATCTTGCTCTGAAAACCACGTAATCAGACCGTAATTAGCTTTATTGGTTAACAAGTCGAGAATTCAACCGGCCGGCCTGGAGTAGGTAATAAGACCCTAGGGCTAAAGTTTTTTGCGGGTAGGCCATATGTTTGCGATGTTGTTATCATGTACACTTATATAAATAATTTAGCGTTACCGCTTCGGGCTAGTTACAATAAGAATGGTAAATACGAAACCACACCCACGAGTTATGCGACCTGATGTTCTACTTCGAACGTCTTGAGCAGTAGAAATGTAAATGGCATGGTTTCCAATAAATGTAACTCGGGTTATTTGATGCAAACTAAGTACATATTTGTTGACATTACAAAAAAATCGGCATGCATAGTGGAGTTAAAATGCATGCAGAAGATGTAGTCTTGTATGCATGCAGAAGATGTAATTCTGCAAAGAAAAAAAAAAGCTATTTTAAGACATGTCTTTATTATGTACTGCTTTTGGTGCCTACTGTATTTATGTACTCGGTTGTTGGTACAGGCAGTCCACTTCTTGTCGAGTCTATTCTATAAAGAGCTCCAACACGACGGTTTTATCGTGTGTAGTTTAGGAATTCACGTGAACACCTTCTGCCTGCAGCATTAGGCTTAGCTTGAGGGTACTTCACATGAATACGCAAATCGCATACTTACATTACATACGAACATTCCAAATTAAACAAAAGCTTGTAAAAATAAAGTGTTATCAACAATTTTACTGTCAAAGACCTGGGGACCGATTTTTGACTTTCGAGCGCTCGAATTCAAAAGCGAGCGGTAGAAAATATTCGCACACGAAAATTTGTCACTATTATTTTCGCATGAACCCAATAATAGCTATTTTTCAAATCATCACTCGAACGCTAGTGATTGGCTATCGATACTTTTGCGTTTCGTTGTATTCAAAAAGTAGATAATTGCCAGTTTGTCAAATTTGAATTTTCAACATACCTAATATAAAGAATAGTACTTTATTGGAAGTTGTGTGGCTATAATATAGTAAATTGATTAATTTTAAATATATTATGCGTTTCATAATAGAAAAAAAACAAAAGTAAGTAGTGAGTAATAGTAAACGAAACGCTTATTTTCCCGCCAATAGACTAACGATCTTGATTTTCAACCACAAAACTCGGCAAGAAATTAAATATAATCAAAACTACACCAGCACGTCTAGCATGCGACGGCCGCGACATACTCTCGATTTTTATCGCGCTATATCTCTTGTTCTAAGTGTTCTAATATTTAGAAAGAGACGGATAGTGCGAGAAAAATCGAGAGAGCTCGCGCGCCGTCGCACATGCTAGCCGTGCAGCAAATCACTTAGCATCGAATCGATATATTTTATTGAAATATTTACATCTTTTAAATTATCAGAAATCAGAAAATTTATTTGCTTATTAATAGGAAGGCCAAAATTAAATAGGTACAAGTGAAGTGTCAAAATTTTCTACCGATAGAATTGAATACGAGTGGTCAATACCACTCGTTTTTCAATTTTCTATCGCTCGTATTTCAAAAATAGCATTTCATCGTTTTTAACCGTTTTCGAGTGAAAGAATCGAGCGCTCGAAAGTCAAAAATCGGTCCCTAGATCATTGTCAGTCGACTGTCACATTCGTGTATGTATGTGGATTGTATTGTGCACAAGTCGTCAGCTTCAAACAATATTTCGACGAGTATTTCATTTTGCTAGATAGACCTTAAATAGAGTGGCATTGTCTTGGTTTATTCAAGAGCATAAAACTACTAATAGATCGTATTGAGACAATATAACCTTTGTCTCAATACGATCTATTAGTAGTTTTACCTACCACACCACCTAATCTAGATTTTATAGATACTGAAATGTATACTCGTAGTAGGCGTAAAAGCCTTATATTAGAGCCATTTTTTTTACATATATAAATACTACAGTTCCATCAAATCAATGAATTAGTCTATTGCAAACTCGCCTAACCTTAATTAGTTTGTTTTGGTTACCCGTATGAAAACAATCCTAGATTAAAAGGATACGCGGGCGAAATAGATTTAGTAGTAAGCTAATTATTATGATGTAAGTTTGCAATGTAAACTATGGCTATTAATCGAATGGGCTAATATAAACTACATCAATTATATTTCAAATAATTCCCGAGAGTTTAACAGGTTCTTCAAGTAAAATAATTGAAGTCTGTCATGCGATATATTATTATTTTTAAAATCTTGACGCTTGCGACATTTATATGTACATAATTGGATTTGCAACACGCTTTCTTGGTCATCGCACCTGCATGTTGAATGCGGTTGTTAAACAAGTCACTTTTGTATTAAAGCTGAGGGTATAATTTGTGAAATTATAAGCTGGTATATTCATAATATGATACTTAATATTATATGCTCTTAAAAAAGCCGGGAACTTCGTGATATTTCAGGGAGCATGATTTACACTGCTGATTGTATGTATAACATGAGTGAGGCATTCGGTGTAGATATCTACTTGCGAAGAGTTTTTGAAACTGCGAGTAAAAGTAAAATAATGTGAAAAGAAACGATCAAAAAGTCGTAAAATTTCCGTAATGTCGCACTCTGCTTTACGTTTCATCATTTCATAATAATATTTTTTACACAAATAGGTATTACGAAAACATTGACTATTTTAAATAAGGAGTCGGCACTAGTAGAAGCCAGTACTCTTAAGAGTAAGAGCTAGTGGTAGAAATAATTAGTCCCTCTTGTCCCGGGGGAATCTGTACCCAGCATCAGCAATGAGACGTATGACGTACCTCCCTAACCATTGCCATTTGTCCACAGTCAGCGCGGTCAGAGGGTGAATCGTCAGGCGAGCAGTCCTGCGAGAGCTCCGACGAGGGTGTCGGCCGAGACGCCCCGGCGCACCAGGTGCCCCACCAACCCCAGCACCAGCCCCAGCACCCGCCGCTGCACCAGCCGCAACACACCATGAACCACCACTCGGTGAATCACCAGACTATGAACCACCAGTTGAACCACCTTCAGAGGAACTCGCCTCGCCCGCTTGAGAGGGAGTTGAAGGTTTGTGTTGTTCGTTAGCGTGGTTACGCTTCAATTTTTTTTGTTGTGATGAAGTCAGACAGACAGACAGACAGACAGAAGACATTTATTTACTACACAAAAGACACACAGAGACAAAGCGAGTAGATATATAATAAAATTGACACAAATGTGTCTTCGCGGCGGTGAATCGGGCGCTGTCTCAACATTATGCCGAGGTGTCAGACAGACACCTACAGCGCTGATTTTCAGACAGCACCGTACGTGACCCACGGAACGCAAAACAACGTACTACTGAAACAAGTAAATAAACACAACAGGACTAGTAAATAAATAAATAATATAATAAATTTGTAAAATATGTAACAGTAGCACAATGCGATCAAAAGACACAAAGTATAAAACGCGACACGGTTGGGATGTTTTAAAAAGTGCTGGATGCGGGTTAGGGTTGGAATTTTTGGAGCGTCTTACCCTTTTAATCTTTAAAAAGCCTCTATTTGAAGGCAGAAGAGCATTGACGGATGGCAGTGTATGAATTGGTATGCAGGCATAATTTAATATTTCACATACATATATATGGAATAATATTACTTTCTGCCAGAACTGTCGGAAAAATAAACCATGTGACTTCTTCAAACAAAGTTCTCGTTCTCACAAGATTATTATGTAAGTTCCTTCTTATCCAATAAAGTGGTAGCCTGACATTGCCCAAGTAGCACAGATAGCTGTCTAACTACTCATTTTTGGACTCATTTTGAACTCTGGTCGTATCAAGACTTATATAAGAGTCCAGTCTCAGTGTCCAGTCCTGGTGAGCATAAAGCTGTATTATAGCATTCAGTGCTTTTTTTCACAGCTTAGTCTGTTTAAGGCTTGCATAAGGGCGTAGAATACTACCATTATTACGCTAACAGTGCCATAAAGGTACATTTTGAACGCTCTATTCAGCTTTAAACTTTTTATTATGCTTTTACATGAATAAGGGCAGTATAGTGGATCACAATTACGCCCAAAGCTGCAAAAGAGGGTATGTGTGAACTTCTATTACGCTGACTGATTAAGGGCGCACGTGTGAACTAATAGTTTCAGTTTCAGTTTATTCAATTCTTTAAGAATTTTCATTGTGTTTGAATGTAACAAAAATAAAACATAATTAGTAACATAAGAATAGTCAAACAATTAAATTACAATAAGATATTCCATAACAGTATGTCCAATAATAAAAATAGCAATCAAATCCAATATCACAATATCAAATGTTAAAAATAAAAATATTTGTCAAAAATCATTGATGTTATAACAACATTTTCCTAATAAATATGTTTTTAGCCTGTTCTTAAGTCAAGTGGAGTTTCTAATTAGTTTTAACTCAGTAGGCATCTTGTTGAACAATCCGCTGCTGCATGCTATAGCGGAGTTTCGACTCGATAAGGGCAAAGTAGACCAGTTTGAGTTGCTTGCTGTTCTGCAGTTCTTTGTTGGCTTTAATACGAATTCGGGTTCCGTACACAATAGTGACGATAAAATCTTACTAAACTAAAAGAAGTTGCACGTTCAACCAATTTGGCTACTTACTTGTGCCTTAACATGGGTACCTACGGTAGACATATTTAACTCTTCCTTTTTTTTTTGGTTTAATTACATAGAAAATAAGTTTCTGTAAAAAAAAAAATTTGGTACTAGCTTATAATGCCGTCTGTACTTTTTTGTATACCGTCATCAACTACTCATTGAGACGATTCTAACGAGCCCAATCTCAACGGGGTTACGTCTGTTAAGTACTGAATAGGGTATATTCATGCATTTTTTTATTTTTGTTAAACTATTCTATAAGTAATTATATAACCGGAAAAAATATAACACACAATATTATTGAATGAGCTAAAAAATAATAATTAAAACTACTATCATTTTCGGACGATTAAAACGCCGCCATTTTGGCGCGCTCATTTTGTGACGTCACCATGCACTTAGAATAAATAAACAACGAAGTGTTTGATTCACAGTTTTAGTAAAAGTGAGTTAGTTTAGTTTGTAAGATCAACTTATTGTAACGGAAGAGCACACAAAAGCTTATTATAAATATTGTATTGCCCCTATTTGTGAAAATAACACTAAAACTGCACCTGACATGATATATTTTCATATGCCCAAAGATGCAAAATATAAGGAAAAAGGGGTGTAAGGCGATGAAGAGATATAATGTATCGTGTTTGAGTAGTTTATATTGTTATGAACATCATTTCGAAGTGATTATTAAATATGTTTGTACCTAAAATCTTTTTTATTAGGACTCCCGAACAATATAAACAATAACCTAACCTAAAAAATTATATAGGTATACTCATTCAGAAAACTATTCAGATTCCCATTTTTTTAGTTATTAATGTTACAAAATATTATGATTTTTGTTGATCAACAGCTGACTATCGTGTTGATTTTGATCACGAAACGTTTTAGCTAAGTTTCTATGTTTGCACTGTTGATCGAAGTTGAAAGAATTTAATCCTTTCTACTGAGTGTCCTACACAAATTTGTTTTATTTGTAAGCCTTAACGAAAACAATGTTGTTTTCGTCAAGGCTTGGAATTTGTTATGTTTATAAAGATGTTCTCACCATGTAACATTCCTAATACCAACATACCTATCTTTGATTATACTCCAGGCAAAATACGGTTTTGAAAAACATGAATTTATAATAGCGTTTTTTTTTGTTGATTTCATTTGAAAATGTTATTCTAAGATGATATATTCAAGAATCCGACAAACTTTCCACCCGGAAGTAATTATGTAGATTTCAATGAAGTATGCATTGTCTTTTTTTATACGATTTATCTTGAATATTATAGAGCAAATGTAAATGAACCAAAATAAAGACAAAAACATTTATTAATATTTTTTCTGACTTTTCAGAAGTTAGTTAACTTATCATTTTTTTGATGTCGGAAATTTTGTCGGATTTTGTCGGTGGGTAACTATTTAATTGATAATATATCCGTTACACATAAAAAATAAGCTATTATAAATTATTTCCAAAATTGTCATTTTTTCCATACGAGTTGTCAATTCATTTACTGGACTATTAGGTATATAATGAACATATGTACAGTTTTTTATTCCACTTGTTTAAGAAAGACACCTACGGTACTTAGTCATCATGAACACATCAATTTCAGGCAGATTATCCGACTTTGCCTTGACAAAACCGCTTCCAGTCATTGTGGCGAGTTTTTTTTCAAAGGAGTCACTGCTTTCAGTTATTAATTCCCAAAAAACACTGATTGTTTATCATAAACAGCGGCAAAACAATGCGAATAACTTTCAATAATCATACAAACGACCTGTTAACAGTAGACACCGAGTGCACGGTGACGTCACGATTCGCTCGGCCAATAGCGTTGAGTTTTGAAAATTTGCGAGGGAATTTGAAAAACACTACTTTTAAATAATTAAGTTTGTTAATAGAAACATGTCCATTTGTAAAAATAATCATGTGAGTATATTTATTAAGCAATAAAGATTACTCATGATATTTTTGGCCATTTCTGAATCACATGCATATTCCCTATTATTTCCATGGCCATCTTCTGTCTCCATCATCAGATCAGCTCGATGGTACCATAATATTTAATTGTCATCCAAACTATACTTATACCCAAAATTTCAGTTCAATCGGTCACCGGGAAATAGGTTAAATTTAACTTGCAACATTTCATTACAGACACCGGTACAGGTGAAACTATATAAAAGCATGTAAATAAGCATGCATCATAATCGAGGAGGCATTTTGCGGGTACTAAAAAACATAATTTTGATTTGCCTACACAATAGGTAGGTATATTCGTTTATACATTCAGTACTTATAAAATATTCAATCTTCTACTTTTTTGTAATTATAATGGTTTATTCGGAATTGCAGTGCGCGTATACCTGTTCTTGACAAGTCAAAAATAAGATAATTGATTTGTCAACTTTAGGTACTATCTGACGAGCCTTCTTGATTGCGATCTATGGTAAAAAGAGGTATACCTACATCTATAACGGTATACCTATTGATGACCATTATCCAATTAATTAACCTGTGTAGTCAATAAATATTATAAGTTTATATTACCTATAATTTTTTACATCACACCTGGCCATAATGCGAGTTTTACTGCACGCTGCGCGTACGGTAAAACTCGCATTGTGGCCTGATGAAGACGTAAATTGTGTACTTACCACGGGCGGTAATTCGTAAAGCCCCAGTTCGCATATTTATGGCTCTCACCTTCGGTTCGGGCCACAAACACCTGCGATCTGGGCCTTTCACGAATTCACCGCCCTAGATACGTAATGTACTAATAATATTGGTGTGACGTTATTGCACTAGAAGTTTTCCTGTATTTTATATATATTAATTGTTCATATCACAGTTATAAGTTAGCTTGTGAACAATTTAATACACAGCAAATAACTTACAGCTATACAGTTCACGAAAGTTTGTGTTTTCCTGCTTAGTAAAACACAAGTCACCCATTCAACAGTCCTTAGCAACAGTCTAAAATAACGGTTCACATCAGTGTTAACATCAAAACCGCCATTTAATTGGATAACCAATAAATTATTTTGACTTATTTCGTGATATTTTGGTCATGAATTATGAATTTATGATCCTATTGCATTGGTTTATACTTCCTAATATTATCCTATAACCTAACCTAACCTTACCTTTATCTTACAATTATCTCAAAGCAATGAAAATGAATTGGTCAAGTTTTCAACAAGGCTTAAATTTATATCACACTAGCTTCCGCCCGCGACTTCGTCTGCGTGGACCCGGGATAAAAACTATTCGATATTTTAATCCAGCCTTTAAACTATCTTTGAGCTAAATTTAGTTCAAATCGGTTGAGCCGCTTAAGCCTGCTTGTGTAACAAACCTCCAAACATCTAAACATCCAAACATTCGCATTTATAATATAGTAGGATAAACTATCTAAAAACGTAATATTTTCGAGGGGCATCACAATTTTCTTAGATACTATATATATGTATAATGTCCGTAAATTTGCATTCCCCATCATTTCTCTTGTATGCATATGAAAAATTTACAAATAAATGTTTAGCTGTCTTCACTTGCCTAGTTTGAACATTTATAAAGGCGAGAGCTATTAGGGCCACATGTGAGATATTTTCTGAATAAAGGGCAACTCGGTGATCTCTTAGTCAGTCGATATAGCACTCTTAAATTGCTACTATACCGCTCTTAAACAGGTATGTGAACTTAAGGCTGAATAATTTGTGCCCATTTAAGAGCTTTAACACACTATACAGACAATACAGACTTTTCATCCAGTTTAAGGTGTAATCGAAATCAATTATTCAGGCATTATGCAGCCTGTGTGCTACTTAGGTGGGACATAAACACGTGATGATGATAATGATTGAGTTTGAAAGGGATGAATGCCGATACACGGCTACGACTACTTAGTGTTGATTTAACGCTAATCTGGCCCAGAAATCATAAAAAAACTTTTGTAAAACAGGTTCGCGACGATTTCGAGTCGCTGAAATCCTCGCTACACCCGCACCTGTCTTCGCTGGCGTCTCTCGCGCAGGGGGCCCCGCTGTCGACGCCGACGAGCGTGTTCGCTCTCGCCAGCGGTGGGGCCCCAGGGGGCTTCCCCTACGCACCTCCAGCATTCCTGGCCCCTGCACCGCCTCCACCCGCACAGCCAGCCGGGTCGGCATCGTCTTCTTCTTCTGAAGGCAGCGCTGCTGGCTGGAGCTTTGAAGAACAGTATAAGCAAGTCCGTCAGGTAAGTTAGAGTTTTATATTTACTTATTTAATATACGTTTCTCTCTTGTCGTGGTGCAATAAAGAGTATTTATTAAATTATTATTATTATTAAACGTAAGCTGGCTTAGCAGCTCATTTCAATCTCACTAAAATCTCAGACGCGGCCAATAACAAGTGAAATTAAAAGATTTTTCAAAAACCCAACTGCTTTTTTCAAATTTTATAGCCTATGTCACTCCCACGATCAAGAGGAATCCAACGACACCTCAATATGTCGAAATCCGTCAAACGGTTTAGGCTGCAGGGCGTGCCAAAGAATAAGGTCACATACATACATACCTACGCTCGAAAAACATAACCCTCCTTCGGCAGTCGGGTAAAAACAGGATTTGATCGGTATACTAGTACGTTATATCGAAATACTTGGACAACATATTTTAATGTTTAAATAAAACTACGTCAACAACATCTTTTAAGTTGAAATACTTCTTTATTCGAATTAAGAAGCATTCTTGTGACAAACATGCATTTATTTAGGATATAGCTACATTATCCGCATGTGCCACTGTTAGATCTAACTACTACCTACCTAGTTTTCGTATGCATTATAACGCAAAAAATGTCTCTGGGCGATGTATTCGGCAAAATAGTTTTCCTTCGGTACAAATAAATCACAAATATTTACTAAGTTCACAACAACATAATCCTCCGTGTCAATCGAACCCTCTGTAACTTATGCAGGGCTGTCACTCCATTCGTGTCCAATACGAGTGGTTTGTCCACATTGGCAATCCGTTGGCTTTGTTACATATTTCATGGGGTGGGGTGTAAAAACAAGCGAGGGACCGATGTGATTACTGGTAATACTCTTGTTAGGGGAAGTCTGGATTTATTGAATTTGCATTCAATGGAACACGTTTGCGGTTCTAGTTATACCTATAGGCAGATGATTTGTTTGGATCGAGCTTTCTATGTAGAGGAGATTCGGTAGGGTTCCGCGGCCTCAATCGACTTGTTCGGGTTTTTATTTGGGGACTATTATACAATACACAGAGGTAAAGTTTGTGAGGTCGTAGCATCGTAAGTTTGCATGCGTAAGGAGTAAATCCGGGAATACTCATCCGATTTCAAATATCGATTATAAATATAGGGTGGCTGCACCAACCCGTTTGAATTCGTAAGCGGTGTTCGTTAAAATCGGAATATATGGAAAATTTGACAAGTTTCTATGGGATGACAGCTGTCGGCGCCATATTTAATGTTGATCGGTCTGTAATCGTAAGTTGGTGCAACCCGCCCATAGTATACAGAAAGGACCTTCGGAATGGACTGGACATAGGCTATATTTTAACCCGTGAACTCCTTGCGTTCTTTAAAAATAGATTCAAAACTGTGGTTATATATCTCTTATTATATTGAGCGATAACTGTGTCGTACATATGAATGAAGCGAACAGTCTCGTTGTAGTCGCTGATGGCGGAGAATGTTCACATGGTCCTCGTCTATGACCTAGTCCTGCAATCTTGTATGAAAATCCATTGCCAGCCTCTGATTTTGAATTAAAAAATTAAAATTAATATATACATGCGGTATATTATCACGCACGTAAGGATACAATTCTGAGAAATATAATTCGACCTGTCAGTTAGTGATTATCGTAATGCCAATGCCATTCACACCCGTATTCCAGAAAGTTACGGTGAAAAGCGACCGCATCATTAACACTTTCACATTGTACTTATTTCCTTAACGAGCTGTGAATTTGTTCATCAAAGAGAGCGGGGTGAGATACAATTCGGATATAAATAAATGATTGTTCGACGATCACGATCGCTGGGTACTGGGAACTTAACACTCCTTTAACGGTATAGACACGCTAGCGCGGTAACTACCAGCCAACCGGAGTGGAGTTGTAGGAACTTGACATACCTTCCTGTATGATATAGTAGTTTAACGACGTCAAAAAAGGAGGAGGTTCTCAATTCGTCGGAATCTTTTAATTTTTTATGTATGCTCCCCGATTAGTCGAAGACGCCTGGATAGATTTGGGACATTCTTTTTTTGTCTGAAAGGGTATCCTTGCCACGCTTGCTGGGTCCACCCATGGTCATCAGGCCAGGATCTGGAGAAAACGAGGGAAATCTTCAAATTATTAGTAGGCACACTTGAAGCGATTGTGTACTGATTTGAAGTCGGTTAAAACTTTGTTTTTAAAGCAAATTATATCGTGTAGTTTTATACTCGGAAGATTTGAGGTATTTGTTGACTGAGCACCGCATGACACTCGTTCTGGGATGTGTTACGATTTAGTCCTCGCCAGAGACCTCCTTTAAACAGAGCACAAAGAAAATGTTACTTAGGAACCTAAGTAGAACGAAATGGTTCCTTTCATATGTCCCATTTCATGGAAATCAAACGAAAACTAACGATAAAGGACCTATATAGCTACCGATTTGTCTCTCATAAATGTTCGGCGAAAATGTATAAATAGTTTCCGAGATAATTTCGGACAAGTAACTTACCCTCCTAAGGCCCAGCACACGATACAAAATGGCATTGAAATTGGAATCGTGTCGTGTCGGAAATAGAGTTCACTTTCGTTTTAAAAAGTGCCCGAAACCAAACAAATTCAACTCGTTTCCAGTTGAATATAATTTGAATTCCTTCGACAGAATAAGTCCTATGATTAGGCCATGGGCCTTAGGAGGTTATTGCTAGATCTGCTAGACTTGCCTTAAAATCAAACTGTATATTCAAGATTATTTACAGTATGTAGGTACATACGTGTTTTTCTTTATAATTAAAGGTAGGTACAATTTTGTTTTGTCATGTAACTCTATTCCATTATTGAATATAAAACGACACGCCATTGCGGGTGGTCGACTGATCTTAGCATAGCAGTGAAAGTGGTGAGAAAGAAAACGTGAGGGCAAACCTGAATAATAATTGATTCGTTTGTTATTTAAGACAAAGTCATAATTACATGTCATTAAATTGATTATTTCGCATAGTGCGATAAGTGCACTGTGGATGTATTTAGTAGCCCACCTTTCACGTGCCATAAGGCGTCGGTCACGAGGTCTTTGTGGTCTGTGAAAGAGACGTGCGCACGCGTTTATTCATCAACATCTTGGCAATTTGCAGCACCACAATACTCGGGGCACAATGACGCACAATGAAGTAACATTTAGTAGAACGAGTTGTGGAGAAGGTGCGAATCTACATGATAGCCGGTGTGGTTTAAGATGCGCTTTCGTTGTGTAAGGCCAGGTCTCACTGAACGCGGTACCAGATGACGGTCGTAATTATTATGACGTTGCCCGCGAGTGGGTAGGCAAGTCTCTTAGTTTATCTAATGCTAATTCGCGAGTAAATCTTCTTGGCGTACCTTTTCACCGAGTGCATACACGACGTTAAAATTTCCTAGTTAGATCCGTGGACAAATAAATGAAGTGCACCGCCAATTAGTAGGGCAGTTTCAGGTGATAATGTGGACACGCTGGACAAAAGCACCAAATTTTTTTCAGGTACTTGTTAGGTCCATAGCTTTAAGTTTTTGATAGGAACCAAATCCTCCGTCAGCCATCTTTAATTTTATGGCGGTCATGTTGAATTATACGTATATCATTAATATCACGAGTTCTAAATAACGTAGAATCACAAACTTAGTGTCTAAATATAATATTCAACTATTAGGTCAAGTGGGGTATCATATGAAAGGGCTTGAGTTGTACTTTTTGAAACAGTTTTTTTTTCTACATTGGTAAAATTTTGATTTATGAAGAAAAATGTAAAAAAAAATCCATTCCCCCCCTTATCTCCAGTTATCCAAGCGAAAAATTTGAAATAATTACTTGTGATTAAGATAAACATAAATATTATTGGAAAAGTATAACTTTTTCTATATCTAGCGTATTTTTGTTTTATTTTCAAAAATAATTTCCTAGTTAAGTTTGCAATTTAATCAACTTTATAAGTTTTTTTTTTTGAAATTCCTATAAGACTAACAGAAGTACTCTCTTTCAAATAAAAAAATAATAATCGAGATTGGTTCACGTGATAAACAATAATCGCTAAAACACCAACATACATACTAAGCTTGCACGTTAGTACCAAATGGGGCCGATAGATGGCGCTGACCCCATTCCTACATCGCGCTGTTAAGATGATGATGATGTATATTTAGACATATTTAGAGCTTGGGATTCTATGTGCCTTAGAACTCGAGATATTAATAATTAACTATTATTAAAAATGGCCGGCATAAAATAAATATAGCCGACGGAGGAGTTGGTTCCTATCAAAAACTTAAAGCTATGGACCTAACAAGTGCCTGAAAAAAAATTGGTGCTTTTGTCCAGGGTGTCCACATTTACGACAATTTGTTCGAGCACTCTGCCCCACTAAATGTGTATTTTTCCATATAAAAATTGACATTTAGATCTACCTCACGTACGTACAATGCGTTACGTGATCGCCCTGCAGGTCTCTATACTGTATATTAAATTGGTATTGAACTAAGACCTCTGGTTAGCATATTGCCACGATGGTAGCTTATAGAAGTATAGGAGCTTTTTTCTTATGGACTAAATGAAAAAGCTCCTAAAGATGTCGCTTGGACAATGAATAAAAATTGTATTTCAGAACCGGTTGACTATATCATTTTATTACCCTGTCGGTTCATGACTGATATGAATAAAATGTATCACATTAGGAGCTGCGATAAGTATTATATTTAATACAATTTCCCTCTGAAATTCGACCGTTCATTTTGAAATTAAGTTAATTTCTATATTATTAGCCCCAAACAACCGAGGGTGAACTCCATTATAATGGCGCGGCAACCGTTTAAATTGTATCCTAACAACCCTCACCTAGACACAACAGCTAGCATTATCAAATTAACTTCCAGCAATACCTAAACCGTAAAGGTCTTTCGGCATATTATTAGCGCGCCCTCCGCGAAGGGCGTTATTGCAGACTACCACATTTACTGCGGCTGTAGGAGGTGTGTTGCATCTTATTGTGTGAGGAATAAGGGCATAAATCAAGTGCGTAACGCGCACGGTTATGTTGGTGCTAAACGTCGGCCATGCTGGAAACTCTGTTTTCCCGGCCGCGGCCCTAAATCATCGCCGTGCTTTATTAGCCTCCATTACCTCCATTACCTGTAGGTAAGGCGGTGGATCCAACAAGCTATAGCTTGTTGGATCCACGATATGGTGAACCATTTTGACATCGATAAACAATATCTGCCTGTTTTGTAATTGGCGTAAGCAAATTGTACCAATTTATAGTTACATACTATTTACACATTTTTATACATGTAGAAAATAATCGATTAATTACGTCTAGACAAGGGAAAAAATAATATCTATCTGTGTCATCAAAAGTCTATTGCTTATTATTCAATCACGATCGCCATTCTATTAGCTTACGAGTATTTGCATCTTGACCTTTATACCTTCAATATATAAAGACATCTAAACTGATTAGACCACGTACAATTGAACTAATATCTCAATGGCATTTCACGTAGCAATCGAGTTTACTCAGTAAGGCGGTGGACAGACTGACTTTGTCAATAATAATGACAATATTACAGAACATAAAAAAAACCTTTTCACTTCTCATGCTCTAAAAGTTCGTCTTTATGCTGTGCGTAGGCGACATAAAGTCGCTTTTTATGCTCTATAGCTTTTATATACACGCGCAACGTTAACTTCATACAATAAACTCTTTATATTTATTTTTTTATGTTTCGTTAGTATTCTAAGACCAAGGCAAGGATACCAAGAGCCAAAGTACACAATAAAACCTCATAAAATTAAACTTACTTAATTTTTAATTTTCATCATTTCCTCGCAATGGAAGTGAAAAGTAGAGTGTACAATTCGTCCATAAAACCCATTTTACACTCAATTTTATATCCATCTCGGATAAACGTCTCGCGTAAAATTATGCGTTTTATGCACTTGTTGTACAATCTACTATTTTTTCACATTTAATTCTTACACACACAATCAACCACAGGTTCTTAACTCTATTTTTGACGTGATTATTCAATTAATATGTAACAATGGCAGGATAGCAATAACGACTCTCACACGAATGAAAAAAAAAGACCAAGTAAAAGTCACCATTTTAATTATTACCCGACTACATTTTTTTCAGTTCCTAAGTGTCACAACTTAAGTTATACGGTTAGTTGCAAATACAAATTGGCGCCGCGTAGAGCTCTCTCTTTAATCGAACGAGCGAGCGAAGCGAACGAGCGAGCGAAGCGAACGAAGTTCTATGCTTCAGCTTGGGCCGAAAGTCGTTCGTTCGTCCGGATATCATGCTGTCCCGCTGTTCTCTTCTACAGGTCGCATTTCTCAAGCTGTTTTTATGTCGCTTGACTTTTTAGAAATAATAAAAATACAGGCTCGCGAGTTCTACAGCACACAGCACTATAGCGATATACATAGATATATTTGTTGAAAGCGAATATATAGGAAAAAAATATATGCAGGTATAAGTGCAGTCGAAATTTCCTTTAAGGGCAGCGCTGCGCTAGACGTCGAGTTCCTTACATCAGTGTTCACCCCTAACAGCAGATACCTACAGTCGATATGTATTGATCGC
This sequence comes from Epinotia bilunana, assembly GCA_947049275.1. NCBI lineage: Eukaryota > Metazoa > Arthropoda > Insecta > Lepidoptera > Tortricidae > Epinotia > Epinotia bilunana. The sequence continues at coordinate 9,675,119 of OX346269.1, read as the reverse complement.
GGCCCGGCGCCGGCGCGGCGTCACGTCCCGCGCTCACGCCCGGGCCTCATTTGAGAGTGTCACTGCGCACCCCCGCCGAGTTTTGTTTATCGGCCACACGTTTGATTTTATTGTATTTGTCTATGGTGTAATCTCGACCTGATTCAATAACTGCAATAACGACTAGGTTTTGCGGACAAAGGTGTATGATTATCTTTCTACATGTTGCATAAATTATTTTTCTAAATCTCCGTGTCTCATATTTGAACGAGCGAGCGTAGCGAACGAAGTTCTCTGTTTCAGCTTCGGCCAAAATTCTTTCGTGTAAAATGTTCGCGACTGTCCCGCTGTTCCCCTCTAAGCAGGTAGATCACGTAGCGCATTGTACGTACTTACGTTAGGTAGATCTAAACGTCAATTTTTATATGGAATAATGACAGTTGGACTGTCCTAACGCGCGTTACGTGGTTACCCCTCAGGTCTAATTTCCCAACGGATACTTGTGAAATAATCAATAATTATTAGCATAAGAAAATTAAGCCGAATATGGGCAATCAGGGGAAATAACTCGTGTAGTTTTGTAAATTGGTACAACTATACCTTGTGGTGTCCAAATAAACATACTAAAAGTCCTCTGGGGGGGCGGCTGTGCTGAGGGTGTATGGGGGGGGGGGTTGAAGGTACCTTTTTCAGATTTTCGTACATATCTCGAATATCTGTACGAAAAGCGTTATAATAACTTCAGACAAAAGATTCTACATAAAATTTCCTACAAAACTCGTTATAATTAATTACACTACGATCAACACTTTTGGAGCTACAGGGTGTTAAAGTAAACAAAGAGATAAAAAATAGTCGATTTAAGAAAGCGTCGTTTTTTCGTAGTTGTTCATCATAATTCATTTTCTTTTTAGGATAAGCAAGCTTAGTCACCTGCTTATCGAACATACAGTTCCCATGTCGATCCATTGAGAATTTCTTAACAAAATAAACAAATAAAGCTGCAAAACCACTGATTTCTCACTGACATAGTTGTTCTCCGGGAAAGAGTGCAATTACGACCTGGTGATGTATGGAACAAGTGTAGGGTCTCTCCGTGTGACCCCCAGAAAAATCGGACATTTCAAGATTAGCCTCGGGTAAAAAGTTGAAGTACGGCCTGGCTAAACGGTCAGACCTAGGTCAGGGGTGCTCGACCAAATGTCATAGAGAACCGCGTGCAGTTTTTGATGACCAAAAAAAAATGTAAAAAAAAAACGATACGTCAAGAAAATTAATAAAATCAGGGGAAATGATTCGTGTAGTTTTGTGTGTCAGCGAACTGAACGTCGTTTCTCGTTCTCCCCGCGCGGGCCCGCTCCGCCCTCCCGGCCTGCCTCACCTCGCCCGCTATTGGCGCCATTCCTATGCAATACATTCGATTTCATTAGTATTCGATATTTAACTATAGGGCAACAATGTTTCGTATGACCGGCTGTTCGACTATCCGGCTGTCCCCTCTATAGGTTGCATTTCTTAACAGATTCTCCTGAAATTCGATTTTATCGATTTCGATCTCGGGTTCGATATTTATAGGGCAAACATTTTAAGGGCCCCCGCCTGAGCCGTTCGGCCGAACAAAACAACCGTCCACATAGGCTGCGTTCGGGCGAACCGTTCGGGCAAGCATTTGGATGCTATTCCGAACGGATCAGGCGAGCGGTGATTCGCCGAACTACGTCTACACTGAGCGCGCACGTTAGGAAAGCGCGCGTGAATAGCTTTAGAAAATACATGACATACAATACATACTATTGGTTATATCTCTAAACTTGATGCTGGAAGAGCGGCGCAGCTTGTGTCACAAGTATTGCCATATACTTACTAGAAGGTCCCAACCCTTTCTTAATTTGTGTGAACACCGTTTGTTACCAATAAACCATTTTTTTTTCATTTCATTTATCATTTTCATAAAGACGATCTGATGTTTTTTCTATTTTTAAATAAATATTTCAAAACCTTTATTTCGAGTATTATTTTTTAAGTCGCCTATTTTTATGTCTTTGTTAAACACCCTGCAGCTACCAAAGTATTGATCGTAGAGTAAAAATAAATATGACCAGATTTGTAGGACACAGACTACACGAATTATTTCCCCTGTTTTTTTTTTTGACATAGTTATCGTTTTTTTATAATTTCTTTTGGTCATCAAAAACTGCACACGGTTCCCTATGACATTTGGTCGAGCACCCCTGACCTAGGTCTGACCGTTTAGCCAGGCTGTACTACAACTTTTTACCCCGAGGCAAATCTTGAAATGTCATTTTTCTGGTGGTCACACGGAGAGACCCTACACTTGTTCCATACATCACCAGGTCGTAATTGCACTCTTTCCCGGAGAACAACTATGTCAGTGAGAAATCAGTGGTTTTGCAGCTTTATATGTTTGTTTTGTTAAGAGGTTCTCAATGGATCGACATGGGAATTGTATGTTCGATAAGCAAGTGACTAAGCTTGCTTATCCTAAAAAGAAAATTAATTATGATGAACAACTACGAAAAAACGACGTTTTCTATGTCGACTATTTTTTTAACTTAAACATTCTGTAGCTCCTAAAGTATCCATCGTAGAGTAAAAATAGGTAATTATGACCAATTTTGTAGGAAATTTTATGTAAAATCTTTTGTCTGAAGTTATTATAACGCTATTCGTACAGATATTCGAGATATGTACGAAAATCTGAAAAAAGGTACCTTCAACCCCCCCCCCCCCCACCCTAGTATGTTGTACTAGTATGTTTATCTGGACACCACAAGGTATAGTTGTACCAATTTACAAAACTACACGAGTTATTTCCCCTGTTTTTATTAATTTTCTTATGCTATATATAGAATTTATCTTCGTGTGTTATATTAATGAAATGTTATTTGCTACTTGGAATTAATAAAAAATTGTGTAACGTACTTACGTGTCATTTACAATTACTTGAGCATTGTACAAAAACAAAAGAAAACATTTGAAAGTGCCACAAACGCACGCACCCACCTCCTATCTCGACCATAGTTTCAAACGCGACCTATTAGATTCGCCGTCAACCTTTTAAAGTGCCACCAGGTTATGGGTGCGTTCGGAACGGAACTTTTTTTTAAATGGATTTTAACGGACTCTAGACGATTAGCCAAGTGAGCCATCGAGCTGGTATTCGAGTGTTTCGGATATTTATATCGTCTAGACGCTTTATCGCGCGATGCGTTTATCGCTGTTGGAATGCTTTATATTATATACTTGAGATTGACTTACTGTCGAATACGGCTTTAAACGGTTCTGCACTGTTGATCGCTCTCGAAGTTAGGTAACATGGGCGTAAGGCAACAAATACTACGTAGTATATAAAATAAGTGCTGTAATTTTTCTACAGAATTAATATTACTGACTCTAGATATTGCATATAAACAGAATTTTAGCTAGTTGTTTATTAAAATAAATAATAGAAATTAAGCCGTCCTGGAGGTAAACGTGAATGTTTAAAGTCATCATATTTCGTTGTTTAACGTCATTTTCAGTCAGTTTCAGAACAAATCGAGTCGTCATTTGACACGAGCAATTAAGATATATATTTCTTAGAACATTACAATAACTCAAGCAGTCGTTAATGTGATAATTTATAGACGTGGTGCGCTCGGATACATTTGAAATATAAGCGGTCACCTTTCGCTAAATATGCGCTTAAAATTATTAAACTGACAACAAGGCCCATATCATCAACTATTCTAACTCATTTCCGTCCAAATGAAAATTATTGTTTCTTTTTAATAATTTTATTAAATGCAATTGCTAAAAACAGGAATTCTCACAAATGGCGCGGACCTGTTTTGCCTTAAGCGTAGATAAAAATTTGGCAAATAATATTTGAAATGTCGCTTTGTTTCTCTTTTAATTACCTAAATGTGTAGGTACCTATTTGAGGTTTACTGATAAGGTCTTAACACATAGTTACATAGAGCAAGAGAAGTTAATGGTGGGTCTTGTAGTGATTATTCTCGGTTTTCTCGGGTTCAACCCATATCTTAACCTTTGGCACAGCTATGTTACGCCGCTATCGGCGAATATTACGTACTAACTTTAAACATATTTGCCGACTTTGTAGTTACTGTTAATCTCCATATTCCTCAACCAATTAGTTTAAGTTTAAAACCGGCTCGAATTTTAATAAGCCGCCTTATGATTAACTTAGTTATTTTACTTATCGCGTTTAGTACATAACATAAGTAACGATTTTCTGTAAGTACACAAATTAGTTGAGCATTAAAAAGTGCTCGAGACTTCGGATCCTAATGAACTTCCAGTCATTATTCGGTTGGATGTGGTTGTTATCGTCAAATACAGTAATTAGCCTTAAAATGTCTTGAAATAGGTATGCTAGTCAAGTGACTGCTGTAACTAGACAATAAACTGCGGACTATATTACATTTATTGTGCAGATTTAATTAGATTGTAAAAACACCAAGCAACGATGTTACCTATAACTTTTTTCTTATTATTCTAGTATTTCAGCGCACGACACCATCAGCGGGATTATGCATTCAAAATTCACCTTAAACCGAGAATTTTGCAATAATCACGCAATAATACACCTACAGTAAGATTAAAATCAGTTAACGATTCGGCTTTTCTCGGATATCATCGCCTAAATCCGGAGACGGAAATGAGACGAAATACATTACCGCGATTTCTTTTAGGTAGCATTCAATTTGAACTACCTATCATAAGCGCAATGTATGCACCTGCCAAGATGACATTACTAACCGGTAGACCTAAGAAATTTATAATGCAGAAGCGACATGAATTTGAACATTCATTCATTCATTTCATTCATTTATTGAAGCTATTCTTATATACAATATATAAAAAAATACATATATAAGTCAGTATTTTACTGTTTTTGTAAGTTGCAATTAACAGTACGATATTACGTCGAATTAATAATTGATAGTAATCACCAATATTTTTTTTAAAATCCCTTATGCCGTTTGATAGTACCCTATCAAATAGAAAAAGAATATTGTAAATCAGTTTTCAGTAAATCAGTAAGTCAGTCTTCTAGAAATCTTATAACATACATACCTACAAAAAAAAAACATTCACGTCGAATTGAGAAACTCCTCCTTTTTGAAGTCGGTTAAAAATAAGGAACAGTTTTCCAGTACAAATTGGTTTTACAATTATAATACAGTATTTACATCACGAAAACAATGAAATTCTTTCCAAAACACGCAGTACGCTGTTTTTTAGAGATCTTCTATTTATTCCCTACCCTTCACGTACCTACACAGACATAAACCGACTTGCTAAATCACTCACTATCACTGATACTATATCTATCTGAATCATTTACATTAATTTTAAAATAGTCAAATATTTTTCTTATTTCAATATAAAGGTTGTGTTAGTTTAGAGCTACAAAGGAGGTTTTGTTGCTCCTTGCTCATATCGTTCTTGTATTGTATTCAATAAGATAACGAGTAATATAATTAAAGGTCATATCTGTAAATTGATAACTCTATGTGAGAGATGAGGCATTCACGACAATTACCAAGGTTGGCCGAATCGTTAACTGATTTTAATCGTGTTGTATATTATAATTGTTACAGTGACTAATAAAAACTTGTTTACATATTCGAACCCGGTCCGTTATTTACATATACCAAATTATTTAATCGAAGTTAAACCATTGCTTCTTATCGTTGAAAAAGTTGTAAGTATCTGCAATTAGCCTTAAAATGGTCGGACATAAATCGCCGCGTTTTCCTATCGCGCACACTATCTGTGGATGAACGACGTAGGTATATAAAATGGGTCTGACGCAACTTGGAATAATAGATGTTATTGGTTCCTTGAACGGTTACGGCTGATGACGGTAGGAATTTTTACATTATAATGTCATTATCTGACTTACTCACCCTTTGAGATAGCTATAGCATGCATTCGAGTGGGATGTTTGGGGGCAATTTACGTAATATGGTTTAAGGATAAAGCTCTTTAAAGTACAAAGTATATTCTATGCTTACTCACAGTAAATATCGCAGATAAGCTATAATACTTTGCGAAAATGAACTATTATTTAAACAAAATAATGTTACAAACTGCGGTTTTTGCGTTCTTCCAAAACGTCAGTGTAGATGGAATTAAGAGAGGAAATGGAGCTTTAATTATTTAAGTGTCTCTTATTAAGTATGTATTACTAGCTTCCGCCCGCGATCTTATGGGTGCCCTTTATGTGGCCTAATATTGATTCTCCTAAAATTTTTTGGCCGAACATTTTTGGCATAACGTTGAATGGCATACTTTACATTTAGCATATTCTTTTTTTGCATAATTGTTGATTGTCCAAGACTAAATACTCGAAAATCTCAATGGCTTAAACTTATTACGCCTATTATTATATGGCATTACCTAAACATTGTCTGACCTAATACTGGTATTACTACAATTGCAATGCTTAAAATGGGATACCTACGTTTTCCTTAATTTTACTTGAAATAATGTTGCATAAAATTTGACATGCGTTGGCTCCGGCGCTGCAGGCAGAGTAGCCTACGAGTAAGGCAGGTGTCCGTTAGGTATGACGACGAGCGAAGCGAGGAGGGGTGTTAGGTAGAACTGCGACCTTACAGCGAGCCGAGCAGGCGAACCGAGCGTGCCTTGGTAGCGGCCGGCAAAGCACCGGACATTATTTTTATGGCAAAAGATAATTATGGCAAACAAATAATTATGGCAATTGAGATTATTGAACATAAAATTATGTAGGTAGGCCCGAGGTAGGTTCGTTCGTTAACTTGACCGGACTCAGGCCAGATGGCGGGTCGTAGATACTTATGTATGTACTGTATTCCAAACAGCATTAGTGCTTGTACTTAAATATTAGGAATTGTACTTAAAGTTATGCACATGTACTTAGTATTCGATAATTCGATGGTCGGCACAATAAATATTATGCACAACAATAATTAGGAATATCTATATTATGAGTAACGATTTCTGCGAAAAAATATTATAATATTAGTAGGATTAATTCTTACATATACAGTCGTAAGTACTTCATTGTGTACCCACATTTTTGGCAAGAGTCACGTGCTCGTAGCTCGCCTAGAGTAGTCCTTTACTGGGAACTCCCCTCTCAGTTTGATCGCGCGCCTACCCCGCGCCGCCTCGCACGCTTGCGCTGCGCCTGTGGGTGCGCCTGCGCCGTGATATCGGCCTGATGCACCCCAGCTGACTTGCTATTTCTGGGACAAGCCTCACGTGGTAGACGAAAAGCGTTTTTAATTTTTTGCTATGCTATCATTATTTTGGTCTGCACATGCATTTCTGAGCTGCTGATTTAAGATATGTATTATCATGATCAATCGGGCGATTAGGTAGAGCGATAGATAGTGAAGTATTTTCTTGCGAGAAATTTTGCAGATCTACTAGGCTTTCAGAAATGTCTATAAATCAACTGTAGGTATTTTAATTTGTTATTATTGTGATATTGCTGATTACTACATAGTACGAAACATACATTGTTAACGGATCAGTGGTCATAATACTACTGACATAATGATCATAACCGCAAATATTTTTTTCTACTAGCTTCTTCGTACTCCGTCCGCGTGAAACTCGTTTATATCTTATGGCTCCATACAAAGTTTCATTCCCCATTTCACTCCCGTGGGGGTTGATTTCCGGGATAAAAACTATCCTATGTCCTTCCCCGGGACTCAAACTATCTCTAAACCAAGTCTCATTCAAACTGCTTCAGCGGTTTAGCCGTGAAGAGGTAACATCTGTATGTTCTGTCTGTCTGTACAGACAGACAGAGACACACAGTTTCGCATTTTTAATATTGTAGTATGGATCTCTTGCGCTTGTGCCCTGCGCCAGCGCATCGTTTGGCGGGAGCGCTATCACGAATGCACACGTGTCACATGTGGCTATTAACATGCGTGTTTTTATTCCACATCCCTTGCATAGTATTTATTGCAAAACATAAATTTATTTTATAATAAATTGACATGGACAAATAATACATACTGAAATCTAAACAAAAATCATTAAAAGTGTCAGTGTACTAGAATAACAGGAATGACGTTCCCAAATTAACTGGGAAGAGGCACGGAGAAAGAAAAAGATCGGAAATTCAATACGACAAAAATAAAGGTAAATACCTACGTTTTAAATAATAATATAAATAAATGACATAATGAACAGACTTTAGATTTTGTCCTGCTCAGCAGCAGGTCGATCACGTAACACTTTGAACGCGCCTTAGGACAGTCCAACTGTCAGATTTCCATACCTCAGATGTTCGTACAATGCGTTACGTGATCGACCTGCATAAGTTTAATTCTCTGTCATGATAACTCGGTATAAATGAATCGTTTTAACACAAGATCGTTCCGTTAGCGAATTGAAACCTTGATTGGTTGTACTAAGTTTAATGATCCGAGTACGTTATACGTACGGCAATAAAGTTATATGTACCTAGCTGTAACTTATGCTGCTATTAATTTTATCTAGGTCACGATTAATATGAATCGAATATGTGATAAGCAACTACTCTAAATCACATGCCGACCCACGTCCGCAAACATGGCTTCCTTATAAGATTAATTTATTTAGGCGTGTTTACTTAAAATATGTTACACTGAATACATTAGCGATCCCAACGTGTTGTAGCTTCTATGGACACGGTAGAGTTTCACAAGGTTTCGTCAAATAAGTATGTTATCAGAAATTGTATTTTTCATTTAGTTACAGATTTACTTGGAAATTCATCATGTTACAATGACTTGCATTTTTTAAAGCAAAAATACACGACACAGCCTAGTTACTAGTTAGCATGATCGTGTTTATATTTCGGACGTAAAACATTCATCCGCGCATGCTCATGCTTTTTACCGGTAGGGACGGCACGGGGGTGATTTTTGCGTTTTATATCCATGTCATCTTTAATCGCATAAGAATTGAGAACTCGATTGGAATCTCTACGAAAGGACATACGAACACGAAACAAAGTTTTAGCACAATCCCTGACACGAAATCAAACGCGTTTGATATAAATAGAGTTGCATAGTGCAAGTGACGGACGGGACACCCGACACGTTAATGTGCGCTGAGCCGATACATATGGCGATGCGTGAGTGGCATTTGTGCGAGCCTTAGCAGATTGATGTACTGTATTAATAGTTTGCGAGATCGAGTTCAGGCAGACGTCATCATTGATTGCATGATGGGGGTAATTAAAATCTAGTGCTATTGGTATTTGTTTGATATTTTGCACGTATGTATGTAGAATAAGTTGGAAATGACTCCACCGACAAAGGCCTTGCTCTTAAATAAGAAGAAGAAGAAGAAGTGTACCTAGTCCTGTCCATGGTGCCTCCGGAACGAGCTGGGGGCCCGTTTGCTACCTAACTCGAAGAACTAGTGTAAATGTGAGCCAAGTACTTTTGCGCAAGCCATTTGATCTCCCGGGGGGATCTGCCACGGGGCCAACTTCACCAGAGGTTTATTTGCGATCCTGCAGTCCAGTTTCAGACCATTGCTTTTGACATTCATGATAAAACTTCTATAGAGAAAGCCCATGGGAGTGAGTAAACCACAAGGTAATGATAGTTGACTGAAAAAAGAATACAATGTATTTTATATGATTTGCGTTTTATCCTTTGGTGCTGATTTCGAGCGTCAGTGAGTATAGCGATTAGACTGCTGATCAGTAGTTTCGAGTAATCTCATCACCGCCAACAAATCCGGACCCCTCAGTCATCACTGTCATCACTCATCAGCTATTGCAGAGCACAGCTGCACCCTCGCTCACTTCATTATTTTTCCATGTATTTATACTTAGTCCTTATATTTTTTTCCTCACAACATCACGCGCCTACCAAAACCCTCCAACATACTCTTATTACACGCAAAAGTGCCGGCACGAGGACAAAACGAAGGTTCGGCCTGATCCCTCCAATCGAGCATGCATCCTTTACAATCATACAGATAATTGCTTAAGTACGAGTGTGATAGACGATTTGGTTGATGAATGGTGAATAAGAGACGAAGGGTAGCCTGAAATAGCCCGCACGGGACAAGGGGGCATCTGCAGTACGTAAATAGATCCCTCAATGTAGTATCAAGGACGTGCGTGTTTGTGTCGTAATTCCATGTTTGGTGCTTGTTTTGGTCGAATTTTGTATAAATACCAACATCAAATGAACGATTACTGAATAGTCTATTCTATCGATTTAAGTTTATTGTCTGACTGCTAGTCACATTTTGCGATTTCCTATCTCTCCTGCTAGTATAATTATCATGCTTGGATATTTAAGTTAGGGCTATGGAATAAGCATACTTTATCGAAGAGATTCCAAGGAATATCTCAAAAACAAAATCAGTTCATCGATTACCGATTTTTTCTTTTTCGTGGAAAATCGTAAGTTTTTGGTAATAAGTATTTCGTTGAATAAATTTCATAAGTTATCGCAATTATGAAAATTACAACTTCCTTCGCGTAAACTGGAAAGCGACACCGACATTTGGTTAGCAGTTTTTGCCCCAAACATTCCTATAAAATGTTTATCGCCGCCGGTGCGCCTGCACATGTGGCCCCAGCCCTCTTCACTGGAGATTATTCTAAAATTTCCAGATTGCCACCCCGGGCAAAAAATAAATAAATCCAAAAGCACGGACAAAAAATGTCCCGAATCCTTGAGTCGACGATTAAAATCCCCTTGAAATACAAAATTTACAGTTATCGTGTGCTTGAAACGTGGATAAAAATGCTCTGCCATCGCCTGCCGATATTTCATTTTCGGTGAGATAAAACGAGATGACTTACGTGCAGTAGTAGATTAAAAACTTAAGTGTACTTAGAACTTTCTCGTTTCAAAATGCAAAATTTGGTGGGAGTAAATCTTATAACGTGTAGCGATAAACGTTTCACTTCGACACAGTTCTAAAATGTTCAGTTTCACGTGGCGTGCGCTTAGTAAGTGCATTATATTCGTTGGGATTTACAAGTGTGTTGCTTCATTAATATTGTTTTGCATGTGTGCGTTTCACGACCAGTATTTTTCGGGGAAGAAGGAGACGAATTTTTGGTATGGTTTATATTTGGCGTTCGTAAGTGTGGGTTTAATTGTCTGTTTACGTGTGTAGGTATGTGGGAGGGTGCAGGCGCTCGACCCGCGGGTTATCATTTCCTGTTCTCATTTAAAATTTACAGCATTTAATTTTTTGCTCAGAAACCTTCAGTCGTGATATTATTATTCGACCGCACTTTCAGGCACGTATTTGATGATCACCGTTATATTTAGAGTCGATTTCGGTGGCCAAAATAGTTTGCTTATGGATAAAGGATCCACGGGACGGAAGTGCTAAAAACATGTTTATTCCGTTAGAATCGTGAAGTAAAATGTAGAATGTTTTCGTTTATATTTTTCTTTGTCGGCGGGATAAGACGGTTGTGTAGAGAATAAAAGAACAGGGCGATGACATAGGACACTTAAAGAATCTTATGTTTACCAATAATCAAACAGCATTTAAGTTTAGGTCCTGACTGACCTGACTAAATACCAGTGTATTAACCAAACAAATATTCTGGGGGTATTTTCATTGTATGAAATAGGTATCATCGTCAACGCATTTCAGTCGGTTAACAGAGCTACCTTGTATCGGAATTTGTTTTGAAACAACATCGAAATCATAAAGCCATTGGATTCCTTTAAGGGGGGCACAGCAATAAAATGAGCGGGCGACTCGGTCGATAAAATACCGAACAGCATTTTTACACTTTATTGCATAATTGTTTATTAAGTCTGGGCACGGTGGTGCCGCGGAGGCTTTGTCGGGCCCGCGACAATATGCCATTATAACCACCGATTCGATGTGCCTCTAAGCGAACATGTATTATAGATATCACCTGGAAACTACCTCGAAGTCGGAGTATGCTCGATAATGTAAGACATTCGACTTATAGGTACTCGTAAACTTCTATGTTTACAGTGTCCGATGAAATAAAACACTTGACATAATTAAGCTGTAGTCGGCGTACAAGCCAATGCGTTTTCGTCGGCAGCCATAAGAAATGTGGTTTATTACTTAGGCTGCTGAAGAAAAATCTCGAATAAACATTTACAGATAGATATACACATAAAATCTGATTACGAAATGGGCGTAGAACCGCGCGATGAAATAGATTATGTCAAAATCAAAAAGTCTAAGTACGAGTATAAGTTATTTATTCTTCAATTTAGGCATATTACATGCACTATCAATGTTGATAAACTACCACCGGTTCGGAAAGAAGCCAATGTAAAAAACTATACAACTATACAAGTAAGAAGAAGTAAGAGAAGTAACTGTATACAGTGCCGATAAGTAAAAACAAAAAATTAGTTGATTTGCTGTAAAATTGTATCTGACTAAGGAGCCTAACTTGCCACTACGCTTTGTATGTTTGTTTTCTGGCATTACTATATAGAGCTTCTCAAGTGTCTAATTAAAGCATGTTTTTAACAACATATTTGAGTAGCATTGCATCATCGTGTTTAGCTTCTTTTATCTTCGAATAAATAAGGTCTGGGAAATGCAGCTCCCGTAGACATGCAGACATCTATTAACACCTGCTCTCAAGCGACGCCGTAGGTTTTTCAGACCCCGTATCATGGTTGGCCTTATCCAGCGATAAGTGACAAGATAGCGTCCGTCTCGTTCTATTGAACGGTGTCAGCCAGTGACGGACGCTCTATCTTGTCACTTAATGGCCAATGTCGCAAAAACCAAATTGTAATTTTTTTAAATATTTATTTCTGTTAAGAGCTTGTTCCCATTGCACGTCCGGTCCTATACTGCCATTGTTGCCAGCTTCTGTTATGCAGTCACAATTCTAAGGTATAATCCGAACTTACCTATAATTAGTAGGTATAGTTATTATATTTCAGGAGTGAAAAAGATTCATTCAGTTATACAAATAGAAGCCACAAAAAATCGAGGAAGAATTCTATACTGACCACTCCAGAGCGGTGAACGAAATCGTACCGCGAACTGTGAATACGCTTTAAGACTTATCGGAAACTTTCATCAGTTAGTATACAGAAAGGTGTGTTATTTCCTGACGTGACAGCAGTACGAAGGTACGTATTAGGGAATATACTTTGAAATTCAATGAAATAGATGCGGCATCCACTCAAATGCTTCTGTTTGGTTTCTTAGCTTTACCTATTAAAACAAACGATACGTTAGGGCTGATCCTTGCCGTCTTAATACAAGGAATCCTCGGCAAAGCATCAAAACATTCCAGAACCCTTTGATCAGCCCCTAATTACACTTATACGGAGAAATCACTTAATGAGTTGTACGAAAACAAACACACTCAACTCATGAAGGCAATGCTTGGAAAGCGGCCTGCTGAAATGGTACCAACTGGAAAAAACCTATAAAAGTCTTAGTTTTTCACACGAAATAGACGTCGCAATAAAGTTTTAATGCCGTTAATTATTTCGCGATTTGCTTTATATTTATAGGAATCGGATTTTCAGTGGTAATAATAATAATAGCTTTATTTCGGACCATTTTTTGTTTCTACATCCATATATTGTTAGTATATCTTAACCTAGGTATATTATTATTATAGTATACAGCCTCAAAATAGACAAAATACACACACAATAATATAGCTGTCTTTCCAATACAGTTACGTTTAGACGGTCTGATATTGCGATGCTGAAAGCGCTGGCCGATTGCGCGCGCGTCACTCCGAGGTGCGCTTGATTTGTTTGGACAGCGCGATCACAGAGCGGGCCTGCAACGTTTCGTCTTTACGACCCGCCCAACTGTGCGCCACTTTGTATCTTGATCCATTGTTTTATCAATTTCAATAATTTATCTCCCGAGAACGGTACACGTCTCTTCGCAACTAAAATATGTGATTCTTGAATTTCTTAGAAGTAAACAGGTTTTATGGGTTTTGTGTAATTGTAAATGTTTTGCACAGGGAGAATGAGAAGACAGATTTACCAATGAGAAACTCGAGGTTTACAAGTTACACATAATTATTTCTTATGGATATAACAAAACTCGTTCTTAGTATAATTAATTAATTCCGTGAATATAAGAACATATTTGATAGCATGAAATCATATAAGCGGAGAGTCCAACAGCTAATTAAGCTTTGTAGCCCTTGACTTTGGCAATGTTCAGAGAAGCAGAAACCTAAATCTCAGTATGAATGGGCCATGTGATTTATTTAGGTACTTATTTAGTTATCTATATCTTCCACGCAAATATGGTTGAATTACCGCTTCGTATACATCTATAGTAACACCATAAAGAGGAGTACCTATAGGTTATAGGTTATAGGTGTACGCGGGCTAGGTTTCCGCAACTCGACGTCATAATAGCGCCTATTTTGCGTATGGGTTATTGGCACTACTGTTATTCGTGCCAACCCAGTTCCACCAGGAAGCCTAGCAGACCCTTTATGTTGCCGACGGCCTCCGGTAGTGTTCCTCCTCCGGTGTTCCGAGGTGCTTTGCCCGGTATTCTGCCACCCCTGGGCACGTCAGAATGACGTGGGCGGCTGTCTCTTCCTCTTCCATGCACGCTCTGCAGAGAGGACTGTCTGTAATACCTAGAGTGAAAAGGTGTTTGTTTAATAGTGCATGACCAGTTATGGCTCCTGTCAGGAGACGGAGTGCCGGCCTCTTTAGCTGCTTTAGCTTCCTTGCCAATCCGGGGTTGATTGTCGGGAGGGCCTCTCTGGTTTGCCGGCAGGTACCTAGGTTATTCCAGAATTTTTGATGTTCTGCCTTGGTGTTTAGTCGTAGTGTGCTCCGCAGCCATGCAGGGGGTAGAGGGATCGTAGGTTCCGGTCCTACGGCTTTTGATTCTGAGCCTTCTCTAGCCAGTGCATCCGCTGCGTCGTTCCCACGTGAATTGCTGTGCCCTTTGATCCATTGTAGGGTTATGTCGCTATTGGTACATACCTCTGATAGGATTTGGTGGCACTCGTGTATCAGCCCAGACGTTGTCGCGTGACCTTGTAGGGCTTGCAGTACAGATCGACTGTCGGAGAGTATGCGGATGGGGTATCCCCTTACCTCTCTGGAGGGGATAGCATGAGCGGCCATTATTATGCCCATACACTCAGCCTGGAAGACTGTGTTTTGGGTCCCTAATGGTGTTGAGATTCGTATGTTTAGGTCCTCCGAGAATGCTCCTGCTCCGGTGCCTGACCTTGTCTTGGACCCGTCCGTGAAAATTCTTAACTCCCTGGGGTTAAGTCCTTCCTGGGGGGTTTCGTATAGTTCGATTTTGTACTTCTTGTCGAAGACGAACTGTCTGGGGATGATGTCGATTGTTGCCTCTATGAGGGGTTCCCTACCTACAGCCTCGTAGAGTATCTCGGTGTGAGGAACCCTGGGCGGCCTCCAGAGGTGCTGTTTTTTGAGCCGTATGGCTGACGCCAGTGAGAGGAGTACCTATGTAAAAGTCTGTATGTATTAACGGGCAATCTTCTGAATGTCTCAAAAAATATATCATCAGTATATATAATGTATATTTTCTGTGTATACGCGGGCGAAGCCGCGCGGGCAGTGCAAGGCGAGGTGGCATGTGTTGGTTATGGTAGGTAGGAGCAAAATGGAGTCTTACTTGCCGTACAAACAATCACGTTAGATGTTTTAGTAAGTGAATCTTGTCAAGATAACAGTTCTTATAAGAAAAGTGAAAAGGTTATATACGGACATCTTACTTTAACAGAGAATATGAATGTGCCTTCTAAATAGTTAAGGATAAACACACATTAAGGACAATTATTGACGCAGGCCAAACCGTTGTGGTAGTATCTTAATCCACAACTAGCATTTAAACTGTAGTTTCATTCATTTTCGGAAACAAGAGAGATAACTTGATTTTCCCTGTCTGCACAATTGCAAGTAACATTTAGCTTGCGGTGAGATAGAATTTAATGTGCAAAATTTTCGTAGATGATTTCTATTATTTTTTATCACGCAATGCAATCAAAGAAGTGACTAGAAGCGATGTAATCAATCAGAAAGGCCGTGCACAAAGCGGGCAAGGTGCGCCACCTACCGGGAAGGCGTGGCGTCGTAATGAACCGACTCCATTACCCGTTTACTGGCAGTTTATAGGTGTTTTACAGACTGCTTTAATTATTGTGAAACATGCATAATGCCCGTGAGTGATGGCGGTATCAGCTCGGCCTAGAGATCGACAGTGATGGGGCTTCAGGCTGTCGATAGGGTACAGGACAGATATGAGTTTAAATCCAGGGACCCCAATATCCGTCATCCGGCGACATTGGATAATTTAACATTTTTTATCCTAGTTTTCTGTCTATAGGCATTTGTAGTAAACCGACCAATAATATTCAACATCTTCACACAACTTTTATTGATAGATATTTGAGCTAGATATGTAACCACGACAATCCTTATGGGGTGAAGATTGAAGCGGTTTAGAAATCAGTTGACTGGAGGAGGCCCACGGCAGGAAGTGGTAAGTAGGTAAAATGTCATTAAACAAATCATTTTGGCATCAAAGTTATTCAACGGAATGAGGCCTTTGCCGAAAATTATTAAGGATGAAAACTGATGAAGAGGAGTATCCTAGCTATCGGCATATGATTGTAACCTTGTACCTAAACACCGAGTACGAGTATTAAGTACCTGTACCTAATTGTAACCGCACGGCTACTCCGAACATCCCTAGCGAGCGAGCAATCGCCTTACTCTTATTGTTCTGCAATCACTATCAATATGGTGCGTGCACTTAATTCCGAGTTGCATGCTACGGGCAATTATTTGCGGGTCTGATGTAGTGCCCGCCGTGTATGTTCCAAACGGGTTTAGGGTTTTGTTGGCAAAGGTTTATCGAGATCTAGTTTTCGGGAATATGCCTATATTCAACTGTGTGACTAGGTTGAACTACACTCTGCTGTACAATTAACTTCTGTTGTAACAAAATAAAGTTTTATTTATTATTTATTTATTTATACCTTTTTCAAAATACTGTTGTCGAAAGAACGGTTTGTTCTACGTCGTAGAAAAAAAAGAAAATACACACTAGCGCAGCCTGCGGCGGCGGTCAATAGTAACTTTGAAAGTTAATGTCAAGTTTACTATTGATCGCCACCGCAGGCCGCGCCAATGTGATTCAGGCTTTACAAGTCTAAGTTTCATGAATTGCCTACTTTATCTTGTAAACTGGGGCGGTTTTGCATCCGCGATATTTGACATATCTTGACATATACTTACTTCATGTCTGTGTTGTTCAGATTTTGAAAAACGCACACATGAAAGTAAAGACACGGGGGTTCTGTCGAACATTGCCGATGGAATAGCGGCCCTTTTTGCATGATGTCATCAACTCATCATATCAGCTGAAAGACGTCCACTGCTGGACATAGGCCTCCCCCAAAGAGTGCCAAAGTGACCGGTCCTGCGCCACCCGCTTCCGGCGGACTCCAGCAACCTTTACCAGGTCATCAGTCCACCTTGTGGGGGCCTACCCACGCCGCGCCTTCCGGTACGTGGTCACCATTCGAGAACCTTTCCGCCCCAACGGCCATCGGTTCTACGTGCTATGTGCCCCGCCCACTGCCACTTAAGTTTAGCCAACTCATAACCTTGAAATTATTACTAAAGCCTATGCCAATTTTAATCTAAATCGATTCAGCAGTTTAACAAGGTAACAGATATACATATATAAGTAGTTATTTTCACACTTAATATTTCCAAAAGTTTTACTCTTGCCTACATGAAGATTCTTATTAGTCTATGCAGAAATAATCTTCTATTCCGTTCTGTGCAGTATGTATTCTGTGGTAATTAAATTTGCTCTCCAACACGGGAAATTCACGTAAATTAACCATCGTCCAAATAAATTGGCCATGAGAGCGCAGCGAAATTGAGCGATCATCTCCTAATTAAAGTTCAATTGGCGAGTGCGGGGTATTCTGTCGGGGGCGATTGGGTGTTAATTAAAAGTACGTCGATAAATCTTCGCCCCATGCGAAACGACGTGTGTGATGTTAGGTGATTACTGAAGGGAGTTGGAATTATCACTAGTTCATTAAGGGGAAGAAACAGTTTTATAAATATAGCGAGGATTTTTGAAAGAAAGGCGAACACATGTTGTTGGTCTGTGAGTAAAATTGAAACATAAATAGATTTTATTAAACTGTTTTAATAATAAAATATTTGAACATATGAGGAACAAAAGAAAAGCAGCATACTTTGTTTTACTTCCAGTCTAAATGTTTTGAATAATGCGAGATCTGTTTGCCTTTTTACATAGTAGGTACGTTTTGCCTCCGAATTTCCGGATTCCTTAATCATATTCATAACATGTTTATATTACCTATTACGAAGTATACATATATATAATAACAAAAATATATACACCAATAAAAATAAAAATCTCGGAACCTCACGGTACAAAGACACCGACTAACAGTCCACACTATTCAGACATAATATAATAACATATGTACGACTTAGCAGCGCGTGAAATTACAACACTTTCGATTATAAATTCATTAATTCATTTTATTAAATACCGCCAAGACATACGATACAAATATCTATTTTTTACACACGACGACAACAAGACTGATGGAAGATACGGCAAACAATAACGAATCAACAGTATCTCAATATATGCGCTTATTAGATACGAGTACCAAATACGTACGAAGTAGCATCGTGTCACAATTAACCATACCTACCCATCTTGAGCCGAGATTGGCAATTTGAGATCTCGTGGACGAATTTAGTGATTCGGGATTAAAATTGACGAAAAGTCGATAATCTCGACCGTATTAATATAACGCATTTTCCATTTTGAGTTATCTTAATAAAATTTGCCTAAATTTAATGAAGACTACTTACTTACCTACCTTACCGTATAGGTAGCACTAATATTTTGGGATTAAAAAAAAATGTTTTGAATATCCAACCAAAACTCGAACTTTGGAAAAATAACTATAGTTATTTTTAGGTGCAAGCAGTTAAAATATGCAGACTAGCACTAAAAGCAATATGTTTTTTTTTGAATTATTTCTTTTGAAAGCATTTTGTTTGCTACCAAGCAGTTATCAACAGGAAAATACATGCATTGAAATGTCGTTCGACATCTTGACTAAATCTTGATCGAGATTTCGTAGCAGGAACGAAAATTTGCTCGAAATCTTTCTAACTCGAGATCTTGCGAGATCATGATTGTATTCCCTAATGTATGGTTAGGTTAGGTTAAGTATAAGATTTTTATTTATTTTGGATATACTTTTTGCCGCTAAAGTGGTATTAAAGTCAATCCTATAGATTCAGTGTTTTCCAACCTGTCGATCGCCACCCCGTGGCTTGCAGTTCCTTGCATTTTTTAAAAATTTAACTTATGTACGGCTATATTTGCAAAATCCTACTAATAAATATGTTTGGATGTTTGTTACTCAATCACGCTTAAACGGCTCAACTGATTAGGATGAAATTTTGCACGAAGCCTTTAGCCTAGATTAAAATATAGGATAGTTTTTATCCCGGGATCGCGCAGACGATGTCGCTGGCGGAAGCTAGTAAAAATATATAATATAAGAATAGAGGGGGGAGGTCGCACCTTGAAAAAGGTTGAAAAACGTTGCATAGATGTTAAGTTATTATAAGTAGGTACATTTCTTAATTTCATACCATTGCGCTAAATATATGGCGTGTACTTTCTTTGGGCTATAATTATTATAAATCAGGGCTTTCTTATGTTTGATGGGTTATATTTGGCACCAGCAAGCGAAAGTAGACCTTATCAGTCGTAATTGTGTAGATTTTAAAAAATACTTCTATACGTTTGAAATAAACGTATAATTTAAGCAATTGTTTGAGTGGTTCAAGTGACGTGAAATACGAAAAATACTCGTATGATTCGGATACAAAACGATCTGCAAGCACCTAATTGCATAATATTTTTCGTGACAAATTGTTTTTTTTTTTATATAAATGTCAACGACTCGAGATATTGAAGAAAGAACTCTGCCGCACAAATCATCGCATAAGTCTTTTTTAAAATAACGCCCAAGAAAAATAAGACCCAAAACGGAATAAGGAACTGAATAAATATGACTTTCACAAAGCAGCTTGGTTTTTCTCCATGACTGTTCAATACACAATTATATCAGTGTAAGGAATGTTAATTAGGGAACTCATTATTTTAGAAGACACGTGCAAGGCTTACGTGCATTTATCTACGTGCTTAAATATTACTATAAATACTTAAAGGTTAAGTGATAGATTAGGTACGTCTGCTGCGTCTGTCAGCAAACTATTGTATTGCTCCAAAACGTTTCTTTAGTAGTTATACTATAAGGACACTTGTTCTTTGTATTAATCCTTTAGCAAAAATTGCAGAAGCCCAATGGCTGGCTCGGTAATCAAGTTTGAAATCTCACAACTCGTTAAATCGCTACTAAAACTGATGCTACAAAAGTTGTGTGGAAAAAAGTGACTAAAGTGAATGTTTCACTAGTTAGGTACTTATTTCAGATCTTTATTTATTAAGGTTTACTAAAACTGATGCTACAAAATTTGTGTGGAAAAAAGTGACTAAAGTGAATGTTTCACTAGTTAGGTACTTATTTCAGATCTTTATTTATTAAGGTTTACTAAAACTGATGCTACAAAAGTTGTGTGGAAAAAAGTGACTAAAGTGAATGTTTCACTAGTTAGGTACTTATTTCAGATCTTTATTTATTAAGGTTTCAACACTAACTAGTCATGCTTTTCGAACATAAAAGTTCGATATTCTGAAATTGGGCTAGAGTGCAGGCTAAAATAAATGGTCGCTATAATATATATAGCCACACTTCACCTTTAATTTGAGCCCAAATGAGCTCAATAGGATTATACTGGCAGTGATATGGTGGTAAACGTATAGCTTCATGCCCTAAGTCGTTAGCTAGTTGGTCTAAAGCGTATATTTTTGAAGGATTGCTTGCTTTTACTTTACGTAACAATTCCTCTATGACGTCTGTACTTCAGAAGGGATTTTTTTTTTCTGAGCCATTTTTGTATATCCGCTTTCCTCGTGTTCGTGTTTGGTATCTTTTCGAGCACCACCGAATGGTAGCTGGCGTAATGTAGCTGGATAATCGATAGATAAGCACTTATAGTTACTGCCCATCCTTAGTTGCCGGCGGGTTTTATTATACCCTAACGCTCAGATGCTAACGGCCCAGGTATAGTGTCACTGTTCGAGTCTTCTAACCATTCTCTAACTAAAGGTCCACATCTGTAATTACCCGAATGGCTGAATTATAAAAAAAAACTGTACCCGTAATCCCCACGCCGCCACTATTGTCTAATGGCAGGCAAATTCTTGGAATCATCCAATAATGTGCAGTATCTATTGACTTCCTTTCTGATAATAAAATAAAAAAATTTACTCTATTGTTTGAGCATTTGTAAAATTATAATAATCGTTTTCAATAGTTGTTTTTTGCCACAGCAGACTGGCCCCGGGCTTCTATTGTTCACAGTTTTATTGCAGTCGATGTTATTTTTGGGATAGTAACCAATTGGTGATAAGAACCGTTATATTATTTTTCAATTTGTAATATGAATATTATTTGCCTTTCTTATACCGCTAATTCTCCGTGTATTGTCTTAAATAGGTGCTTTAATAATCATAATCCCTTTGAAATTGGGTTACTTTTATTGCTTTCGCGGATAAGGAGCACTAAAGATGAGCTTAATTAATGTTTGTTTGTAAAGTAACATAATCTAGTTTATTTATTTAATATCAGTAGCGTTATATAAACATCATTAGGTACATCAAGGACAAGTGAATTTTATTCAACATTAGTATGTAATACGACGGTAATAAGAGCGTTACTACTAGAATTTCTTAACTGCAGCTTTTTGCAAAGATGTAATGACGTCATCAATTGTAAGTTGACCATCAAATTCCCAAACTCCGACGCACATTTCTCGGAAATACTGTGATTACGAATAACCCATGCCCTTCCTCGCACTAGCTTGACGCTGGTTACGAACTTTCTCGAATTTTCGTAGCGATGAAGTGAGTTATGTTACGTAGTACAAATTGCGTGGTAGTTTTTAGTGTAGGCACATTTTTTAATGCACTTTCATTTAATAAATCCGAATGCAATTTTCTCGTAGTTTGCAGTCGTCAATTGTGCTAATCTAATCCTATCCAGAGCAGTTGTGTCCCGCTGAACCTGTCACAACAGCCCCGTATCCACCAGCCCGTATACTTTACCCCATCACCCGATTTATTAAGATATCAATAACGATACTTGCCCCACCACGCAACGTTCAATAGGCGGATTTAATTGATTATTTGTGAAATGTAATAATTTTCTGGTGAATTTAGGGTTGTTTTGGGTCTGTGGGATAATCTATTTTGTATGACAGGCCATTGTGATTGCATGATTGTGTTAAAATTTAGATGGTATTATGTTAACAAGCTGTGTAGGGATTATTACTGGTATTTTCTTATACTCCTAACTTCGCAGTTTTCATAGTCTAGTGACCTGACCAAAGCTCCTCACATGGTATTTTTTGATAAATTTATTACTGATTGAGGTAAATATTATTATGGATGTTCGCCACGTGAACAGGAGAGATCTAGAAGTCGGAAAGTTCGTAGCGATTGGTCTGTGCTATATTGTCTTGAGTTTTGTTCTTTTACACATAGGATTATGTTAATCTCTCATAAACTTAATTACCTACTTCCTTACAAATAAAATAAGAAGAAGAAGATAAAATCATGTCATAGGATTATCATACATATTACAATGATCACATATTTATATGTATTTACAGTTTAAATGCCTGTTAAATGATTTTGTAAACTTCTACAACGTAAAAATTACAAAACAATCCCAATTCGGAGAATAGCCTTGCATATTGTATTGACGTGTTTGCTATTTATAAAATTACAACTTAAACATGCTCACGACAATAAAACTTATCTCCGGTTGGCGTTATCGTAAAAATAGAATCTCTGGCTCAGGAATTAAAGTTCAAATTCGTTTATATTTAAAGTTGATTTAGAACTTGGGGAGTTCAGGTAGGATTTTTTAAATTTCGAGCGATCACGTCTGGCGACAACCCCTGCCGGCGGCGCGATGGGGTGGAGCTGTATCTCTATAGCGCGCCGTCCCGTTCTGGCAGACTAGTTTCGTTTATCTCTGTCTCGCCTATTATTGTCATATCAAGATTCGAACATCGCATTTTGTTTCCAATTTTCAATTTAGTTTATATCTGATGTTGGCAGGAGTAGGACGTCTGGCGGTCGGCCATCGCTCATCGCACGTGTTGATGTCGCGCTGCCGCGCTTTTATTTTCGTGTTCGCGATTAATTTGTGAAGTTGACTGTTTGTTGACTTAGTTTAGACGGTTTAGTGAGTTGTTATTAAATGGAATTCATGGATTTCTTCAAAACGCTGATGGAGGAGCAGCCGCAGACGGCTCACCATGAGCCGCCGAAGATGCCCAACTTCTTTGAAGTTGATAAGAAAAAGGTAATTCATATAAAAGTTTCTTTTACACATTGATATTATGTTTTAATTTGTAGGATAGATAGATAGATATATTCAAATTACACAAAGTCAATTTTTAGGAGTCTATGTTGTGATCGTCGGTTTTTAAACAAAATCATATAAGTAACATCTAAATTATCATAAATGTCGCTATCGCTCGTTGTAAAGATATCGTGAATTAGTATGATATACCTAGAGTTAGTACCTATAGAGTTTCTTAAACATAAAGCATAATTGATAGGTATTTGTGTTATCTAATCAATTATGATTTTATTATTATTTTTATATTTCGGTAATTTTAGGTATTTTTCGAATGTTGTAATTAATGTTAATTTTGTGGAATGACGCGAGATTAACATTATTTTAATTTTAACACTGAAATTGTATTTAATTAAATACGACATATTTTTTATTCCACCACATAACACTGTTTACATAAAAATATCAACTTGTTTTTGATTATATATACTTTAACTACACATATTTCATGAAGTGTATAAATAAACATAATTAAATAACGTGTGAGTATGTACTTAATATCAATAGATATAAGCGGTGACATAATATTAAAGGTAAGTTACGTAGCGTCTGTAGATACACCCACCAAAACTATTACTAGCCAGTAAAGGCTGTACTGCTACTAGCTTTAGTCAGCTTAAATTAAAAGCCGTTATTGCACTCCCATGCTTAACTGTCACCCCCAATTCATCTCCTTCTGGCTTCAAGTGAAACGTTTAAACGAAGTGTCAATACCTGAGTTTCATAAATGAATGATCCTACTGTTCGGTTGCAGTTAACAACCGTGACTCGCTGTAAAGCATTCGAAAGAAATAAAACATTAAACCCTCAAAGCAAACCTCCAACCGTTAATCAAAGATATCTAACATAAAATTAGTAATTAAATAGACGAATGAAGCATGGAATAGATATGCATATTAAGTCGCCCGATAAAAACTGCCGATCTGTTTAAGGGTTTTTTTTAAATGTGAAACTTAATTATAGTTTTAATATAAAACGATACCAATTTAATAATGTGAAGCGGACGGATTAAAAAATGAATCCGATATAAATTCAGATTATTTATGAGGCATTTATTTAATAGGCATTTAATCTCCCAGTTATACGAGGCAGGCGTAAAGAGTGAATGATTCTGTTTTGGATGTGTTGTATTGATACTTTTTGTTGGAATGCATGCTGATGCATCAACTTATTAGCAATTAGATTTGCAATTTAGACAACACGACTATAATGATTATATACAGCTAGAGATTAAAATATCGATTATGATGATTCTTTTTATAGTAATCCTAATGCTAGAGACAGATCTCATAAATACAATGTCGTTATCAGCCATGTAACTTTGGAGCGTAGTGAAATATAAGCTCTCTAATGTTTTCTATTTTCTTTAGGCTACTACCCCTACCTTTGAATTTTCTCTCAGGCTAAGTTTACTAAACTTCTCATTTTCTCTTAAGCTATTGGGTTTGAGGGTCAAAGACGTCCCATTATTGTAACTGTAATACATTTTCTTTCAAGTATTTTTTTTCAACAACTTAGAAAAGTTGAAAAACCCCCGACATCTCATTTCAAAGTCCAATATCTCAAAAACGGCTGAACAGATTTTCATGAAACATGGCTAAGAACAATCGGGATAAAATGATCTATGACACAAAAAAACGCATTCAAATCGGTCCATCCGTTTGGGAGCTACGACACCACAGACAAATACACAGACAGACACGTTAAACTTATAACACCCCTCTCTTTGCGTCGGGGGTTAAAAAGCAACTCTGCCGTTCAGATAGAAGATTCCAATCCCAATACCAGTTGTATAACAAGTCGGCCACAGGCAATAATCTCAACCGTATCTACGAATATAGCCCAGTGGGTCAAATTTTCAAACCTTGCATAGGGGTGGCCATTGACGTCCAATTCTTTTTATGACGGACCGTCCCAATTTAACTGCCGGATAATGCGTGAAACTTAACTTTATAACCATCTTCGGAACCGGATTAGATCCTTTTTCATCCATGTTGATTTATCTGTGGAACTAACTCTTTTAATACAAGAGGATGTGAGTCATGTTCACGTGGATGTGTAAATAGGTTTTGCGTTGTTATCTGCTCTGAAATATGTGAGGATATTGGATAATGTTTAGTTTCGTTTCCAAAGATGGTCAGAATCGGCTGGGTACTAAACGGTCATTTACATGTTTTAATGTTAACTGTCATACTTTAGAAAATAAATGCTATTCCTGTCCAGTATACTTATACGTAGTAACAACTAAGCGATTAATTTGAACTTGGTCCATCGATGATCTGATATGGCCAGCTATAAGGGTGGGTTTCACCAAATCGAGTGTAATCGTAAGCTTACAATCACATTGTATGGAAAGTTTGACAAGTTTCTATGGGAGTCATCCAGTTGCTGGCGCAATATTTAACGTTGATCGGTCTGTAATCCTAAGTTGGTGCAACCGTTGGTGCAATATGTCGTATTTCTAATCTTCTTCCATCAATTTTTCGTTGACACACCTAAGCGTGGCCAGCAACGCTCTGACCATCAATGACCTGATATGGCCGGCCCATCAATGGCCGCCATTAATACAGCATCAATGGTCACGTAATTGACACATTGCAAACACGTAGAGGCCGACTGTTGCTGCGAATATGTCGTTGTAAGCCTAAAAGGCGTATCTTCATACAAGGGCTCTAGCGAGATACGACGTTTTGACGTGAATGGAAGAATTAGCATGTCGCGTCTTCGGCCGTTTCGTTGTGTGCAGCAGGGTTGCCGGCTTTATTTAAAAAAGATTTAGACTTGATGAACAGACCACTTACAACTTAACAACAATATCTAACAGTCAACCATTAGGTCGAACAGTGCAGCTGGAACACGATTGGACAAATTGGAGACAGAAATCAAATTATTATTAATAGGGTACTTTGGAGGCAATTATCTGCTTACGGCGGCAATCATTAATTGGATCTTTGTTTCATCTGTAATAAAAGCTTTCCACTTTCA
Source organism: Epinotia bilunana (assembly GCA_947049275.1). Taxonomy (NCBI): domain Eukaryota; kingdom Metazoa; phylum Arthropoda; class Insecta; order Lepidoptera; family Tortricidae; genus Epinotia; species Epinotia bilunana. The sequence continues at coordinate 9,648,529 of OX346269.1, read as the reverse complement.
AATCGGATTTTGCCTCTTTCATGCAAAACACAAATATTAAGAAAATAAATTTTTTTTCGTCATTTTATTAATTTTGGCATAAGACGCAATAATAATAATAGCCATGTGTACGCCTTTCTAAAACATATTGAAACGTACCAGAAAGTGAAACAGTCCGATGGTGGAATTTTCATGGAGTGGCAACCCTACCCACACAGGGAAAGCGGAGTGCGATGACCGCTTACACCTGCAAATGTAAACTGCATCCGAGCGGCCAATAAATGTTTCCGTGTAACCGTGTGCGTGTTCATTAGGCTTAGGGCGGTTGTACACTGCACCAGTACAAAACAATACATATGTATATAGTGCCTGAAAAATCATAATTCCTAAAATGGAGAACTGACGTAAAAGTGGAAACGTAATAAAAACATTTTCAAAATAATGAAGTTTTAAGTGGTTCGAGTCGCACCATATTCTTCACACTACCTGAAAAATTATATACTTTAAAAAAAGACCAAGAAAGTCTAAACACCTAACTGTAAAAACATCTAGTTAAGGTATAAACTTCAAATTAAAGGCAAAAATATTTCAGAAAAGCTTGATTCCTGCTCACAGCATTAACATTTTTTCCATAAGTTTAACTTTCGTTAACAATTAATTAAGTTATATGAGTTTCAGTGTCACAGGTTACATAGTATTATCTAACGACGTCACAACGTTTGAACGACACACAACAAAAAAATATTTTTTTGATAACTACCTACTCGTAAATCAACAGTTTGATTAGTGTGCATTTGTACAAACACCGATAAATTTATTAATAAATGCATTCAATTACATTAATCGTGAATTTGCCTCTCCAGGTGCCTCTAAAATACAATATTTTACCTTTTTTGTACCTTACTTGTAAAATAAAACCCAAAACTACCTATGTTGTATTTAATGAGTATGTGCTGTGTCTGCTCCATTTACAGGTCTTTGTGAATTTTGGCCTTGCAAATGCAGCTTGATGGATAATTTAATTGCTAAACACGTAAAATTATATTAGTAACGTACATAATACAAATAAATAAATCTGTAGGTATTCCTGTTTTATCGCCGTGTTCCTTGAAATAATGGCTGCTTGTCTATTTAGATCCTTAACATTGTTTTTTGTTTGGGTTATTAATATTACTCAAAATTATAGGTATAGAAAACTAAAAAAAATCTCTGTATAACCCTTAGTTAGTAGGTATTCGTCTGTTAGGTATCGACAAAATAAATAATTGACAGATTTATAAGAATAATTAGAAAAAGGGTTATCCAAATATGCATGCGCACATGAATTGCGTCTCGCACGCTCACACTCGCTTATGTTCGTGACACGCAAAACTCGCGAATTGCACTAACTTGTGACATAAGCTGCGTCTGATCTACGCCTGTTAGCTTACCAACCCATTCTTATTTATTTATATAATCTTTATTGCACAAGGGAAACAAATATTTTAGAATGGGGTGGACTTAAACTTTCTCTACCAGTCAGTGAGGCCAAGCAGAATATTTGCAGGCGGTGGTGCGTCTACAGAGAGATATACACAAACAAAAAATAAATAAATTAAATTACATACATTCATAAAAAAGCAACTACGTACGTAAGTGGTAAAACCGACTCTAATATGATTATCCTGTAATAACCTGACTGTCAAATCAACCATCTTTTATGAAAAAAACTATCAAAACTTTCCTAAAGCCAAATAAAATCCTTAACAAGTCGAAATCTTGTTACTATAAATTTAGACGAAACGAGAACTCTTACAAATCGTAATAAGTTCTTTCATCGGTTTTCGGACCCTATTGGGGCTATACAAGCTTACACGGGCTGAATGGCGCTTGTATGTATGTCGTGACTTGGATCTATTATCGGCCAGAATTTGAAAGAGTGTCGAAAGAAGAGAAAGAGTGGAAGTAATTGGCGCCTAGTTTCAAAATAGAACTTGTCTATTGTAGAACGATATGGATGACCAGTGCATTAAACTTTCTATTTTATTTTGGACTAGTTACTTTCGTTGAATGATGTATTTAAAATCTTATTTACATGACTATAAAATTTACACAATAGCAACTGTTGACTATACTGATTGATAACGCATATTTAAATCATTATTAGTAATGGGGCCTGCGTTTTGGTTATTATTTAATTGCAATTTGTTTTTGCGAGAGAATACCTACAGACAAAGATCGATAATAATATGTGATTTAACCCTTTAGCGTGTTGTTGTGCTTACAGCACCAATGACGAATATAGGTGATATGGCGTTCGCTGTCGAAGTAACCTTCATACTTCCAACAAGAAGAACACACAGAAAAAAAACACTTAGAGAAGAATACTGGCCAAAATATTAATTATACCTAACTTAAAGAGTACATACACTGACATTATCCTTAATGCTAGAGGTAACGTAATATCCATTGACTCATATTCATATTTTACCTACAGCCGTTAAAATCATGAATATCAATAACCGATAATATGAACCCTCATTGAATCGCTTCACACCGGTTGTAACCGGATCGTAGCGGACATAAGCGGCTTTATCCCTCGAGATAATTGCGCCTAGAGGCTTGGGCGGATTACCGCCCAGCGCCGCCCGCCCAATGAAACGACTCTTTATCGCGTATTAATCGGTCCAATGTGTCGCGCGGTTATTCCTTGAGAGGCTTTGCTGGGGGATAAAACAGGCATTTTCATTCAATCACAAAGCTATGAGTAATTTATATCAACACTTTTTACTGAGTCTGGTGACTGGTTTGGCGAGATGTTCTTTTCTCTCTGATTGAATGTATGCAATTATAATTCAATTCTTACGTTTCAAATATCTTTTCGTCAACCATGAAACCACCTCCTCCCATTTACGTAGGATAATTTAACAAGTTAGCTGTAGGTATTTAATTTAACATCGGTTGATTATTAAGTTAGTTTAGCAGTTCAGTATTTGAAAAATTTCGTAATTGTACAATAAGAGGTAGGTATTTGTAATATCTCAATGGAACGTACATTAAGGATTATTCCTTGTTTTATGTAATACATTTTAAAGGATAAAAACAGCGTAAGCAATGTACTTGGAAATATTTCATCTGTTCATCATGTCCCCTCGACCCAAATGCAATAATCGTGCCCATTCAGTGTACAAGTAGGTAACACCTAACATATCGTTTGACAATACTCCCCTCGATAATGCGAACCCCAAAATGTTCATCTAATTGGAGATCAAAGGAGGGCGTGTAATCGCGTATACTACCCGGGCATTATAGCCTTGCTTCTGGATGCGGCTAGAACAGCACTACAGGCGCGCTCCGCTTGGCATTGCTCAAAAACAATACCTAATAAATTTACATGGCAATTGTCAATTAATTTGCATGCTGATTGGCGAGATATTGATCTCATTATTTATTATATCGAATTTATTGTTTTATCTGTCTTTCATGCTAATACGTGTTTTTATATTTAACTCAAAATATGCTACTTAAATGTGCACTTATTGTCCATACCTACATAATTTAAGAGTCCGCAGTAAGCTCGATTCTCCATACAAACGTAGTTACGCTCTCATTTTAAAATACACATGAAAAAACAGTGAAGTAACGGCATCGCGTCTAAACAATAGGTTTTCCTAAACGTACCCGTTATTTTTTTACCAAATGCGCTCAAAGAACTATAACTAAGTAACCTGACAACGCTTGAAGTGTTATTGTAATTTATGATGTGAACTTCAAATATGCTATTTATTACCAGTTAATTTAAATTCCTAGTTTGACATACTTGATAGAATATAAATCTGATTCACTTCATTACAAAACTTGATGGTTTAATATTTTTTGAAATCACGTCAATGATTTCAAAAAAAATTAAACCAGGATTTTATTTATAGTGTTGTCTCTTCCCGGCTGGAATAGTCCGTGTAATCATGCGTTGATGACCACCTCTCATTGTTTTTGTCGATTACGCACTGCCCGGAATAATATCGCACACAGGGGTGGTCACCATTCGGCACCACACGCAAGCTCATGGTAGCATAAATAGAATCTGCGCTCGTAACATATTAATTATTTATGGTGCACTTCATATTTCAAGATCAATATAGGTACAATTTCACTTCCGAAATGTTTTATAATTATTGTTACGTGGCACGTATTTGATTATTATCCATAAGATACATGCGTACCGATTGAAATTAATAAATTTACTCTTTATATGTGGTGGATTTTATGGCGTTTCATAATTGGTTGGGTGAGGTAGGGCACAGCGAAATGTCATCCCGCTCGAATTTCGAGCAGCCCAACTGGGGAAGTACCTCCGCCTTGCAGAAGACCACAGCCATAATAACACTACTACTTGCTCTGTGGTAGTGTTGTGTTCCTGGTGGTGAGCAAGGTCGCCAGAGCTCCCGAGGATGCGTTGTGTTGAGAGCGAGGGAATTTGTTCCTTCAGCTGTCAAAACGGCGAATCCTCAAACATATCAAGGGTCGGCCTTTGGAGTTGCATGCGTCTATAGGTTGCGGTGTCCGCTTTCCATCAGGCGGGCCGTACGCTTGTTTACCACGACGTTGTATAAAATTGTAGTCTTTTACGTTATCTTGAAAAACGTGTTGCTGCTACTATGGCACCTACCACATTTCTCATCGTCTAGATCGGCATACACATTCATTATTAAAATGATGTATATGGGATGTGTGTTGTCTTATTTTTAGTCCGACTATACCAGCCGAAAGGAACGGATATGTTTTTAGCAGTCTGACTTCAATACAAACATGTTTGCCCATCATAGCGTTTAAGATACTGGTTACATAGGCAACCTTTCATATGAAAAAAAAATCATTTGTAGAAAGTAGTCAGTAGCAGTAGTAGTCTTTTCGAATGAGGGAGCAAAGCAAAGGAAGTTCTATGCTTCAACTTGGTCCGAGTTTGTATGTCCGGAGGTCCCGCTTTCCCACAGGTCGCATTCATTAATCGATTTTCGTGAAACTTTGTGAGCAGATTCTTTAATTATATGTACTATGAAGTCTTTGATCAGTTGATCACACAGATAAACTGTTCCGACAGTTTTGTGGGAGACCCTGTTAATTAATACGTTTTATACTCTGTTTATTAAATAAATAAATAATAATATTGAATTTATTTGTCGAGTCACTTTACCGAAATCCAATATTTAAAAAAAAGGCAGTCTTGTAAGTTCTACAGCTCACAGAGCCACTAAAAATATTAGCTCCATGACGATAGCGCTTGGTGATGAAGAAATTAACGAGTGGCCCCAGTCGTCTATATTGTAATTTGCATGAATTGCAAGATTGAGTTAGATACAGTATAACAGAGATTACCCATCAATCACACATGTTATTGTGATGCGAGTTGTCTGCGTGCTGTTTTAGACATACACATCTACCTTATTTAGTTTTATCGGTGAACGTGAACATAAAATCCATAAAATCAATGGAAATATAAATTGAATTTCCTTAGGTACATATTGATTGGCTACTGGAGTTTATTGATGTTTTGATGTACAACTTTACAATATGTTAACCTATTTCAGATTCTGCTGTGTAATAATATATCAAAATGAATGCAATGCCGGCTTCAAATACTTACTTATATTGTGACGCAATAATAATAAAGCGAATCATTAAACACTTTACTTAAGAGGAAACACAACACGTTTTCCCATAGAAACGTAGTCCCCTGTTTTCTCCCTGGATAATGGCAGTAGAGCAATAATTTTGGCTACTATTGACATGTCTCTATGTTTTCCTTTTTTTCATAAATTTATTCTTAAGAAAGAGATATTAACCTTCAAAAACCAAAAAAAAAAGCCAGATTTTCCGCTGTGTTCAAACATCCAGAAAACAATTTTGACTAGATATATATAGATATATATTTAAAAAAAAGAAAAACATAGGAACACGGCCAAAACCTTTTTTTGATTTTTAATAAAAAAAATAGTTTAATAGGTCAAGTTTTGGAGAAGCTATCAGGGGACTAAACGTCGATTTTATGTAATTTTAATAGGTATTTTCGGTTTAAGCTGCAGTTGTCTCTATCGCGCTCTGAGGCGCGGCTTGTGGTTGGCGCGACAGCAATACATTTTACAAATAATTATTTCTCAATTATCTCGACTTTATTGTTTCCTCTTAAGTCCTTGATATGACAATAGAGTCAAACATTAATTACATCGCTCAAGTTTAAAAATTACTTAGACATTAGGAAATAATCAGACAGAGGTTTCCAGATCATCGCATTAACTGGCGTCTAAAATTAATTAGATTATCTAATTTGGTGTAAAGTTCATAAAATTATTCTGAGAACGGTATCATATCGATGTTAAAGTGTTTGATAGAGCTACTAATTTGTGACTATTTGAGAGCATACACACAGCACAACACACCGTAATAATGGATCGTTTGGCGCCATCCGATGATTAAAGCGTCAATGTAAATCACTAATGGCCGAATTTGTAATTTCTGATGATTGAATGAGCTCATGACAATAAAGATAGGTACCTAATGCTTGTGAAAAGTAGCGTTGTCACCAACGAATACATATATATGATTTCTGTTGTTTGCAGTGCATCAATGGCAGGTTTATATTTGACAACCACTTTAGCCTAGTAGGTAGTGACTGTCTACAAAGCCCCATCTACCCTTATCTGCAAGCTTTGCTCAGTTTATTACTAGGTAGATTTTTGTTAAATTGTCCACAAGTAGGTGTTTATTTATTTAAGGTAGTGATCTTGCTATTTAAGTACTACCAAGTAGAATTTACTTTGTTTAGTTTGTTGTACTCGTACCTAAATAGACACGAGTATCTACTAATTAGATTGTACGCCTTCGTCATTGGTGTACAAGTCGGATAGCTGTGCAGCACCGTTTTATCGACACGACACACCTCGCTGAAGGCTCTCCGTTGAGGTGAGCCTATTACCTAGTAAAATCCGCGGCACACCGGGTTTCGACACTGGACATTGACTTGTATCAATCGTGCCTTTGTCTCGCGGCCGACGCCCCCTCGGCACTTTGTTTAAACTGAAGCACGTGGGACAAGTTAGAGGAAACAGCGGAATACGACAGGATCAACAGTTACGACGTTATTACGTGGCTCTGTGCGCTGTAGAAATTGCGCCTCTTATTTTTTTTACATCGATAAAATGAATTAACATAAAACAAACTCTATAATAAGTAGAGATGATGACTAAAATTTTTTTATGATGTCATTCGAACCAGTTTTTGGAGAGGAACAAACTATTGTATGGGAGCAACTACAATTAAAGAACATAATAAATACCCAAAAATTAGAGACAAAGATTGACCTCGCTGGCGGCAGCGCAAAACGCTTCATACTGATAGACACACAGGTATGACGCCACAACTGACATTTGTACTAATCGTTGTATGGAAAATCAGGTAAATTGTTGTTTCAGTCGCGAAATACTGCGTTTAAGTACTTAGTTGTCGTACAATTTTGTTTCTATAAAAGCGTAAGAATTCTATTGGTAGCTTTAAATTTACTAGTGAACAATTAAAAAAATTTTTTTTTTATATACGGTCGAATTGAGAAACCTCCTTTTTTGAAGTCGGTAAAAAAAAATTTTTTTCTAAACTTTCATGGTTCATATCTTTTTATGATTTTAACTATATTTTATAATTTATACTTTATTACGATAATTTGATTATTTGAACATGAGGCATCATGCGTAATATTATCAGGCCTGCGCACGAGAATCGGTTGAGAAATGCGACCTGTAAAGGAAAACAGACACCGGACATGCGAAATAATTTTGGCCCAACCTGAAACGGAGAACTTCGTTCGCTTCGCTCGCTCCTCCAATTACACGAACTCAGTCGACAAAGGTGTTTTAAAACCATGTTCTCGTCTAGTTATCCTCGGTTTTAGACTTGCCTAGTTTACTCTGACTGGAGGGGGCTGCAACTTAGCATATATATATAGGTATACGCGAAATGCATGAAGCGCCTATATACGTCCCACTGCTGGGCACAGGCCTCCTCTCAAGGCCCAGTGCGGGTTGGAGACTTCACTTCAATAAGTATTAGTCTTAATTATTACTGCTTGTTAACAATACACACGCTTTAATTTTTCCGCATGTTTACACGCTCATCTTTCGTTTGAATGCCTCCTGATCGCCAACCTGTCAAGTTTTTTGCGCCAGTGACTTAGGCCAAACATCATGTTTGTTTACCTCATTACAACTCCAGTTAGAACTGTGCTACTCGCACCTGAGCTGTAACTGTAGCGATTGGACACTCTTCATACTACGACCGTTTTATTATAGTGAGAACGAGATAATAAACTAAATCTAGGAACACATAGATTTAGCACTCGTCAAGTGACACTTAAATACTTCAGTTACCGTATTTATATATAACAAGGGCATCCGCAACAAAATACTTACTGAAATCGTTTGTTTGTTTCGTTGTCATCGAGATAATGCGTCGATATATATAAATACATGTGACAAACCAACCAACTCTTACAAAGCCTGCACTACAAATCCTGCAATGAAATGAGTAAAGAAAGGAAAACGAAACAATCTGTTACTGTTTGAGAAATCTATCTACTTAAATGTCAAAGAACTTACCATTTTACTGAGGTACCATTCGTGATCTATAATTTTTTCTAGGCCTTTGCAAACCAAATATACCATCCTATTTTATTGGTTTCAACAAAGTATCAGCTACACTTTTGAAATTACCATCTGCCATAAACCCTCCAAAGACAAGCAGTTCGCAATTATAATTTGTTATTACCCGACGATAGCGATTGGCTGAAAATGGGTCGACTTATCAAACTAATGCCTGACACGACGCGGCGCGCACGCAGTGTTTACGACGCTATTAGCTGTTGATGGAAAACTTACACTGTATGGAAAGTACTTACTACATGGGAAACGGAAAAGTGCAATGAAATGGTTTAAGCAGCCGTTAATGACTAACCCCCTTCATAAAACTTAAAATGCCTCTGCTGAATAAAATGTGCTTTGTCCCTTTCTGACGAACACAAATGTCAAAGTGACAGATAAAGACAAACGAATTTTAACGCCATTTTAGTTAAAATAGGCTTGTAGAACGTTTATGAATACGGCCGTAAGACGTAGGTTTATAGACTAATGAATATCTATTGAAGACAAAATCATGGCAAACTTATAAGTCGAATTCGACAGATCGTGGTAAATTTGGCTACGGTTTTCATTCAGGCAGTCTTTTGTTTCCACGCCAATATTGATCTCAGACACTCCATAAAGTTCCCATAATGTAAGTTATAAGTTCTGATGAAAGATCGACTATCAATAAAACATAATATTTACTATGGCCATTGCGGTAAAACTTGCAATCCCATTTAATTTCCAGGATTTCCATATCGGTACGGCATTACTTACCACAGATAGGATTCTCGGGCCTTATTTATAAATCTACCCTCTTATTGCGAGGCTGAATTATGGCTAGCAATTTGAAATTGTCTTGCGGCGCGGCCATTCCTCAGAGAGAGCACCCGAGCACGTCTCGAGCTGTCTTAAGCGTTATTTAGCAGAATCGCTTGTCCACACATGAAAATTATGCACAATGTAAATCTTGTGGGAACATAGAAATTAACGTTTTAATGGAACTATTTATTCAAAACAAAAGTTAATTCACACACACCGATTGGGGTCCAAATATTTTGAACATGGTTTTTTTTTTCAAGTACCTAATACATAGGGCTTGCAAGATTCAGAGCCATTATCACTGAGTAATCTCTTGCTTAGCTTATAATAAGTCATGGGTGTGATGTTTATGCAAGATGAATAAATAGTTGTATAAGTATCTATTATCAAGCGTCTACAGTATTCGCATTACCTACATAACGAAGGCCAATACACAATAAAAACGAGCCAACGAGAATCGATCTAAGTCCCAACACAATAGTCTATCAGAACCGTCGCCTACGTCTATGTCAAAATTAAACGTTTTCAATAATAATACCCCAGCACCTTGTCCTATTTAACCGCGATTCAATGTCGGTTTGATTTATATCATTCGTGATATATCTGTTGTCAATTTCGGTTAAACCGCACTGAAACTAGGATAGAACTTCAAAAAGATCGCGTTCGAACTGATCTGACACCGAATGGGCCCAGAGAACATTTACATTGAAGTCAAAATCAATTTTTGTTGCGATATTGGAATGAGAATAGTGTGCCGATCAAATATGTTTGTTATTGACCTAACATTTGTCATCCCGGATGATAACTAAGTATTTAAGATCCAAGTTATTGAGTAAAAAATATTAATCTTAAAGTTATCAATTGTATGCAGAATCTCAAAAATTGGTTACACCTTGCAAAGTTAAAACTTAAATTGAGCTATGGCTTTTTAACAATGGGTATATCGATTGTCAGATATGAAAATAACTGGCCAATCATCGAATTAACTAGGGTCGTCAAATCTACGAAGTAAATTTGCTAATTTACACCGTAGATTTGAAAACAAATCATTTACATTCATATAAGTAATAAAATATGTTGTTGTAAGAATGTTCCAACTGTTCCAAGAATGGTTTAGCATACGATTTTTAACTCGCATGCAAAACCATAAAACATAAAAGCTGAATAATTACATGTGAATAAAACGTGCGGAGTATGCGGTCACTCGATGACATGGTTCTATGATGATTGGTATTGTCTTGCCTATAAGTCGTAAAATCAGCAATGTGCATACGTTTACACATAAACTTAATAACAATTGGCTTACATTGTAGCCGATCGTGATAGCCTTGTGCGCCATATCGAAGTATTCATGTTGTTAGGTATTTATTACTCTGATCGTTACTAATTGTATGCAAAAATTATGTTACACGAGCGTAGGGAAACCGTGATTATTAGAAATAATATTTCCAAACTTCAAATGAGCACGTGCAAAATATCTGACTAGAGTGGCAAGAAAACGTCCGATAGATTTACCAAACTATTTACAAAACATGTGTTCGGAATTTCAGATGCAGCGATGCGGCGCGTAAATTTTTCACATAGCTTTTTCGCATCACAACGACAACACTAGGTCACTGTTTATTTTCACAAGTCCGTTGCATTATTCGATGTTTTAATATTTGATTTATTCAGGCGGAAGGGGAGAGTCGGTAATTGGCGAGGCACAATGGAGATTACTCGGCTTAGCGACAAGTTTTGTGATTCAAATATTGACGGCTCGGTGGGCGACAATACCGACCCTGTTATGATAATATTCCTGTCTTTTCATACAATTTGCCCGGGAAATGTTCACATCGAGCGTCTCATAGTTCTTGTTAGTCATAAATTAGATGGACGCTAAGTTGTTCGCGCCGCTTCTTATGGTAATTTATCAATTACGGAGCTGTTGCACCAACTTAACCAAATTTTTTATTGTAAATGCAGAAAATCTTTTACAAAGGTGTTAATCCGCTTTATTCTGTTTGCTCCAGCTCTTTTTGTACAATTTTTAGTTTAAAATATTTATGTTATGGGGGAGATATATGGGGTAGCTCTACTGCGTCTGTGAATAATAACGTATTTTCCAAATCATGCGTAGATTAGGTTCAAGTAAAACGTATGCATCTGGCAATCGAAGCCTTTAGAATCCTCCCTAGTTGAATAAAAATAAAACCTGGCATATTAGGCTAAATATGATGCAGATAAGTTGTCGTCAGTAGAATGGAGTCAAGAGCCGCTTGCTCGCTTGACTCGCAACGCTCTCCCTGATTCAAAAGGGTCTATGTGTGTAAGAATAGTTACAAACTTAGTCTTTATTATAAAGAGATGCTGGAACAGGCGTTCGGACATCAATCTTCGCGATCGTCACTGTCCGGCCGGCTCGCCGCGATTTATCACGAGGGAACGTTTTCGATTAGCGCCGGGATAGTAAAAAACGGTCCAATTATGAATCGGAGTTCCATTTTAAATTAAAACGATTAAAAGGGTTAGGTTTACACTGTTTGTATATGATTAGACGTTATTCAAGTAATTTCAAAATATCGCTTGATGGACAATGGGACATAAGCAGGTACTTGCTATCCTCCTACCCTTCTACTTGGTAGGTACTTATACCTCATTCCAGATAACATTAGAATTTTAACGGAAAAATCCGTCTGCATTTCTTCGTTCATGACGATTAATGCACGATTTTTCTAATCCTATACCCCTGATTTTTCATTATCTGGAATAGGGTATAGGCAGGGGCGGCTCACTCCGGGATTTGATCGCGCCGCCACAAGTGGATGCCGCCGGCCTACCGGCCCCAAATTGTATGTTAGGGGCAGGGCTGTTACGGCACGCGTTCTACCGCAGCGCGTTGCATGCGATAGAAAGGATGGCCACGTTTAGGATCGTTCAGCATACCTAAACAGGGGATTTGTTAACAGATAACCTTATGTACGTAGAACTATTATTTATTCTGTGGTGTAGGTACTTACTAGACATAGATAAGCCCATAATTGTGTTCTCGCCGTCCCTTCCTCCTCTTCAAAATTGTAAAAGCTCAAGCTCTTTTACTTTTCATGCTACTCGACTAAGGAACTCTCTACCTTAGAGCTAAATCTATTGCTGCATTAAAACTTCTTCTAAAAGATCACTATCTCTCTCTCGTGATCTTCTATTTTAATGGTTATATTATCCGTCTCTATGGTTAACATTGCAAATGTAATATCATTATTTATATTATTGATATAAATATTTATGTAAGTATGTATCTATGTTTATTTGTATATTTTATGTGTGTATGTTTATTATTGCCATGATGGTTATGTACTATGAGCATGTCATTTAAAAAGTTTTATTACCTAATGATTATTTTGCCACCTCCTAGTTTTTACTAGCTGCTACAATTTCTCCGCTACCTAAGGTTGTCTAGAAGAGAGCGCTCTTTAGCGATAAGACCGCCTGTTGTTTACCTCTACTTGTTATTCTGTATCGTTTTCGTAAATTGAGGTGTGCAATAATAGTACATTGTGATACAAGTGAGGTATGTTGATAACGACATCAGAGGCGGAATTGTCACGCGAGCCGCAGGTGAGCGTGATAAGAGAGCCAAGGATGTAATTATCAAAGCTCACGCGTGTTATACGACGTTTTTTAACACATTTTTCGAGGAAAAATCTTTTTCATGAGATGAAAATTTTATAGGCCTGCCAAGTTATTTTCTTTACTTATTGATGGCAACAGGTTTGTGTATACATAGCCAAGAATTTCCAGTGGCGTCCATTCTTTTTATCACTTTTCTAGTCACCACGAGTCAATATTTTTGTTAATAACCAAACACGCATGAACAATGTTTACAAATATCTGTGAAATAAAACAGAAAAAAAAACGGTTGCGCGCCATTATAGGTGCGCAACTGTTTTTAGATGAAATCTCTAAACAGCCAATACAAAATAAAATAAATATTAAATATTTTCGTTTTAAAATGTTATCTTTATTAATTCATGTAAGATGCTATCAAAAGTGAATAGTTTTTACAAAATTATAAGAAATAGTTAATTATACAAAAAGGATTTAATTTGTTTAGTCGACTAAGAATCCATTTGCCGAGAATTAAAAAAAAAGCTGTAGGTACATTCTGTATAACCCTGTTAATTTAAGAATGCACCGTGTGCATGCATACATCTTGCTGCAAGGTGCCAATGTGAGTTAATCGGGATATAACCATGAAACACAAGTGTCGTTTGTCACGTTACGTGGACTTACAAACCTTTTTGGAAGCCCACGTAACAAGTATGAAAGCTAAATACAAATTACAAAAGAAAAGTTAGGGTCGAGGTTCTTTATTAAGAGAGTTTCTTGACAAGCAAACAGTAGTACCTAGTTACCAGGACACGTGGTGGTTAAATTAGGAAAGAGTTAAACGGAACCAGTGGGATCCCCAGGAAGTCGCGCCGTAGGATGTGAGGGATCCGCAGGTAGAAATGACAGGCCGGAGGCGTGCGTAGCAGCGCGTGCGTAGCAGCGCGTGCGAGGAGTAAGCGTACGGGCGTACCGTCAGGGTATGAGCCTCCGCCAGGCGCTCGGTAGGGGTGCGTGTAGCGCGACAGTCGACAACCAGGCGCGTAGTAGGGCGCGAGCAGTAGGTAGGCGCGTAGTAAAGCGCATGCAGCAGATAGGATCGTCCCGTAGGGCGTGAGCAGTGGCCGGCGCGTAGTAGGACGCGTGCAGCAGGGAGCCTTCCAAAGGCAGTCGTCCAGCAGGGACGCAATTCGTAGTAAAACTGACGACCGACGAGTAGGTTTAGGGACCCTCTTGAGTTGCGGGGCCGGCTGTGACCCCGCAACGGATCTGTTCTGTACTTCGTTTGGAAGTCGAAGGTAAAACTCCTTTAATACAGCGGCTGTATCGGCTTTTATACCCAAGGGATCCCATGTTCTAGAATTACATATTATAATTTCATATTTCAAAAATTACAAGCTACCAGAGTTTCATAAGTACCTAAAAGTATACAGACTTAGCCGAAAAGTATAAAACCTAACCTTTATGGTAGTGAAAATGACTATTTAGAAGAACACAACGTTGTTGACAGATTGTCAACAGAAAATAACAAACGTATTTATTATTTTTAAGAATTTCAGGAATAGGGAAAATATAGGATTAAATACGGTTCAAATGAACAGAAACCGATAATATAAGTAATCACGATATCAAAAGCAGTGTACAGAAGTATACCCTTTCTTAGAAGTTGGGGTTACAAGAACCAAGAGAGTGAATCAATGATGTAAAGAAAGCCTAAAAAGACGTAAGATGGCAATTGCAAGGTCTTGCATTTAACTGATGTGACCTACAGGTGCAACGCAGATAAAGGTAAATGCTACATTACCCCAAAAACCCAGGAAAAAAAAAACTTTTTCGTACTAATTAATGAAAAGTTTTTTTTTGTTATATAGATATGCTATGCGTGGTGATTAGTGCATAAATGAGATGAGGTGCTAATAACATGAAGAAAATTATATACAACTAAGAAGCTCCAGATCTTCCTTGCGTCTCTTTCAAAAATCACACATACATTCATCTCCAGATAAAATAAGGGGATGTGGTTCACATTCAATGACGCACACTCCTAAGGAACTCCTTACCATGACCTAAGGCTTTTTTTTTTTGAGGGAGTAGTCAGCCGCTCCACGGGAAAAATGACGAACCCACGGCTTATTTTACGAGTTGGCGATCCGCTCGAGGAAATACTATATACAGGCCTAGTTGGTCTAGCGCCAACTAGGGGAAAATGTGAAGAACCTAAGGGCTTATTTAACGAGTTAGTCATCCGCTCGAGGAAATTCTAGACTAGTTGGTTTAGAGCCAACTAGTAGAGGGGAGTTAGTTTTGAACTAAAGAGGGTGCAGTATTCCTAGGCTACTACAATTTTTTATTTATTTACAGAGCTAAGAAAGAAAAGCAGAAGCGAGTCATTACAGAACAGTCGCACGCTAATAAGTCAGCATAATGAAAAGCTGCAAAGAAAAGAACGTAAAATAATGTGTAATGAATTGAAATTAAATAAACTTAAACTAAATGCTATGTTTTGAAATCCTTAATGTGCCATTTGTTTCTTGAACCATTAGGATCTTCAAGCATATACACCAGGGGCGAGAGTTTTTGAATAACTCTGCATTTTAAGTATTTTGGAGCCAGTTTCGCACTGAAGTTAGTGCCAGCGTTACTTAGGACGTAGTTTTTCCTCCAAACTATATCATCGATGTTAACTTCTTTGAATGACCTTCTAAGGTCGTACCTATTGCTATTCTTTATATGTGCTGTGTACAAGGCAACCTGAACTTTATCGTAAATAGATGATAGCAGGCCAAGGTTATTAGCATACATGTCTCTAGGAAGAAAAACTATTTCCTCAAGATTTTGGCATGGTGAATACATGGAGCCGCAAGGAATAGTTTCGCGTCCAAAAACTAGGAAAGAGGGTGTAAAACCGGTTACCAGGTTCACTGAATTATTCATAGCAGACTGAATAATTGGAAGATGGTTATCCCAAGATCTATGGTCGTCCCCAACAAGAGACGCTAAGGCCGTGATAAGAGTCTTATTGTACCTCTCTGTGGGGTTAACTTGAGGGCAATAAAGAGGATTAAAGTTCGCGAAAGGTATTCTGTATTTATTGATTAGGTTATGGAACTCACGCGACTGGAATTGAGGTCCATTGTCCATAATGATTGTCTGTGGTACTCCAAAAACCAGAAAAACAAAATTTTCTAGGTGAAAGGTAATATCAGTAGCCCTTGCACGTTTTAAAGGGAAAATTATGCTGTATTTAGTAAAGTAGCAATTTATAACTAGTATATATTGGTTTTTTTTTCTAGTCATCGGTAACGGACCCACGAGATCTAACGATATGCATTGGAACGGGCGAGAACAAATTTTAGGTTTACCCATGATGCCATAAGGAGAGTGGTTAGAGTGTTTGTAGGCTAAACAAGTTTCGCATTTTGATATGTATTTAGCAACATCTCTAAACATGCCAGTCCAGTAGTATTGTAGTGCTAATTTCTTGTAAGTCTTGAATATGCCCAAGTGTGGATTAGGTAGAGAGCCATGGAATTCTTCGATAAGTGATTTTCTAGTTGAAGGAAGAGGAACTTCCTTCCAGGCAAAATCGTCCGTTATGGAGTTTTGATCGTAACTACGACGGAATAGCTTGTTGTCTCTATAGTAGTAGTTCGGGTAACTGTCCGGATTGTTTTGACAGTCCGAGATTAATCTGTTGTGGTCTTCATCGTTAGTACGTTGAATTTCTTGAGTAATTGGTGCCGTTTGATGAAGATCAGGATTCCTGTCGAACGAGCGAGAGAGTAGATCGGGGACAACGTTGTCTTTTCCTCGCTTGTGTTTTAAAACGCAGTTGAATGTTGAGAGTCTGAGGGCCCATCTAGCTAGTCTACCTGAAGGATTAGATAGATTTAGGAACCATTTTAGAGCAGCATGGTCCGTGTAAACAGTAAATTCTTTTCCATTGTCCACGTAGCATCTCCAGTGCTCAAGAGCTGAAATGACAGCTAACGTCTCCCGTTCTGTGGTTGAGTAGTTCCGTTCATGCTTATTGAAACTTTTGCTCATGTATGCTATTACGACTTCTCTATTATCTTGCTTTTGTGTGAGCATCGCTCCGATTCCATCGTTGGAGGCATCGCAGTGAACAGCAAAAGGTTCATCAAAATTAGGGCAGGCAAGGATTGGAGTTGTCACAAGTAGTTCCTTCATCTTTAGGAAGGCGGAGTTGGCTTCGGCAGTCCAGCCAAATTTTGGCGAGTTCTTCCCCGAGGCTGCCAATTTATTAAGAGGTGCTGCAATAGTACTGAAGTTTGGGATAAATCTTCTAAACCAACTGCAGCTGCCGTGAAATCTTCTTATCTCTTTTTTTGTAGTCGGCGTAGGATATTCTAAAATTGCCCGAACTTTGTCAGGGTCAGCTCTCAAGCCTTGTTCATCGACCATAAAACCAAGGTATTTTAGTTCTTTTTTGAAGAATTGACTTTTTTCGTAGTTAATCGTCAAACCTGCGTATGTTAGTTTTTCAAGAACTCTGATAAGAAGGGAAATATGTTCTTCAAAGGTCTTGCTGATGATGACGATATCGTCTAAGTAGCAAAATACTTTATGCTCAAACTCCGGAGTGAACAGCGCGTCCATTAGTCTTTGTTGTGTCGCTGGAGCATTGGTTAGACCAAAAGGCATGACAACAAAGCGGTACATTCCTCTACCTGGAACGTAAAAAGCTGTCTTGTCCCTGTCTGGAGGGTGTAGTGGGACTTCCCAGAAAGCTTTCGCAATATCAATGCTTGAAAGATATTTAGCATCTCTCAAGTGGTCTAATATTTCGTTCATTACTGGCAGGCTATAGGCATCACGACGAGTGATAGAGTTAAGTTTTCTACTGTCAACACAGAAACGCCATTCACCATTCTTCTTAGGAGTTATGATCACCGGAGATAACCAAGGGCTCTCGCAGGGTTCAATCACTTTCCAGCCAAGCATCTTGTCTACTTCGTTTATAAGTGCTCTTTGTTTTTCAGGTGATAGCCGGTAGCAGCGTTGTCTTACAGGTGGAGAGTTCCCTGTATCGATTTTATGGCAAATCAGATGAGTCTTTCCAAGTTCGCCTTTTTCTTCGAAGGAAATTTGCTTGAATCTGGCGATGATGTCTGCAGCTATGTCTTTCTGTTCCGTAGATAATGCTTCATAAGTGAGGATCTTCCCAGTGTCAGATGTAATGGTATTACACTGTACATTGTCAAAGATAGTAGGTTTAAGCAATTCGGGTATAAGATTAAAAGTTTTCCAAAAGTCTACACCTAAGATGATTGAAGGGTGTATTTCAGGGAACGCGTAGGCTCTTATAACATGAGTTTGATTATTAAAAGTCATGAGTAAGTCGATATAGCCTAATGATTGCAATTTGTGGTTATTAGCTGTAGCGACTGAAAGTGGGCACGACTTCGATAAAGAATAACCCTTTTTCAAAAGGTCAAGGTGAGAATTGTTGCCTAATATAGTTAAAGAACTTCCACTATCTAGCAAACCGGAAAAAGGGATTCCGTCGATAGTAAAGTTAAGAAAAGGTCTATTATGATCCTTTTCTTCTTCATAAAGGACTGACGAAATCTTGTAAAGATTGAAGAAATTACGAAGATAAGTAAGCCAATTTTGCCAGTCAATTATGTCAAAAGGGCTAGAGTTATTGGTGCTATCGGAGTCGTGCAAAGTTAGTTTTTTGGAGAGGAATAGTGTTTGGTATTACAGTCAGGACAGTCTGGGGTTTTAAAGCCTCGCAGACCGCATTTAAAGCAAATGGGGAAGTGAGGTTGCTGACAAGTTCGAAGATAGTGGCCGTTTGCGCGACATCGAACACAGAAGAGGTTAGAGGTAAATTTATCAGAGATGCTATTTACTTGTTTAGAAAAATAATTCTTAAAAGGGGGTCTTGAGTCTGAATTGAACTGGGTTTTAGGCTGGCTAGGGAGGGAAGTTTTAGATGAGGATGTCGAAGGGTTGTAATTGAATTCAGATGCTAATTGATCAATAGCAGGTTTAGGTTCTTTAAAGTTACGGTCTCTATCCAAAATATGTTCGTAATTTTGGCAGGCTGATATCAGAGAATCAATGGAATCAATTTTATTCAATGCCACGAATACTGAATAGCAGGGGCGTATGTTTCTGAGGAGAATTGAGAGTTGCTCAGATTCACTTATTTTTTTGTTGAGACGAGAGAACATACCATGCATAATGGAGATATAAATGATGATAGTCTCGTAATCACCTTGAGTTCTAGCGTTGATAGCAGTCAAGAGTTTGAAGTCATAATCCGTATTTCCGAAATCTCTAATAAGTAGGTTTGAGATTTCACACCACGAGAGGTCTGGTTGACGATTTTTCTGAAATCGAATCCAATGAAGGGCTTTATCAGTGAAAATTTCAAAGACTAAGTCAGCAAGGCGTTCCTTTTTCAGATTGCGGGAAACACCAAACTCTTCAATTTTTTGGAGAAAAGATTTTGGGCAGGAGTTGCCGTTATAGGATAGTTTTCTAAGTTCTGGGATTATATTAGGAGAGGACGTCGTTTGAGCAATATTTTGACAGGGAATACTCTGTTCTGAGTGTTGGTTTGTAACTAAGTGAGAAGATAAAGGGGCTTCAGGTGTTGTTCCAAGAGGAGGGCAGTGAGGAGATGCTAAGGGTGTAGTTTCCGCAGATTCAAAAAGTAGAGCTTCATATTTGTTCTCTAAAACCTTGAATCTTTCCGAAAGTCGGTTAAGTTTGACTGTGAGAGGCGAGTTATGGTCTAAGTCGATGCGTCTAAGTCGAAAAAATAAGTGATTTTGAAATGATTCTAATCTTTTACACGCGTATGGAGAAGCTTTGGATTGTAACTGGTTGATCTTTGATTCAAAGTAATTCAGACAAGTTTCAACCTGTTCGAGATCTTCTTCAGGAGGAATGACTGACTGCAAGACCTCTGTCGGTGGTTGCGATTGACCCAGTGTTTCTGCCTGTTTTTTTAAAGCTACCAAATTTTCTCTTGGTTCCTCTAACCTAATTATAACCTCGTATTCGAGTTCAGGCTTATTTAAGTTAACATATTTGATAGGACGTGCCATAGTAACTGAGTTAAAAAAAAATATTTTAGGTAGAAGTTAGTTAATATGAGGCCGAAATAAAGAGGTTTTAGTGACGTATGTTGTCTGTAGTTTTAAAATTTAGAAAAAAAATAAGCTTGTCAAAAAATAAGGCCCCACGTTGGGCGCCAAAACTGTCACGTTACGTGGACTTACAAACCTTTTTGGAAGCCCACGTAACAAGTATGAAAGCTAAATACAAATTACAAAAGAAAAGTTAGGGTCGAGGTTCTTTATTAAGAGAGTTTCTTGACAAGCAAACAGTAGTACCTAGTTACCAGGACACGTGGTGGTTAAATTAGGAAAGAGTTAAACGGAACCAGTGGGATCCCCAGGAAGTCGCGCCGTAGGATGTGAGGGATCCGCAGGTAGAAATGACAGGCCGGAGGCGTGCGTAGCAGCGCGTGCGTAGCAGCGCGTGCGAGGAGTAAGCGTACGGGCGTACCGTCAGGGTATGAGCCTCCGCCAGGCGCTCGGTAGGGGTGCGTGTAGCGCGACAGTCGACAACCAGGCGCGTAGTAGGGCGCGAGCAGTAGGTAGGCGCGTAGTAAAGCGCATGCAGCAGATAGGATCGTCCCGTAGGGCGTGAGCAGTGGCCGGCGCGTAGTAGGACGCGTGCAGCAGGGAGCCTTCCAAAGGCAGTCGTCCAGCAGGGACGCAATTCGTAGTAAAACTGACGACCGACGAGTAGGTTTAGGGACCCTCTTGAGTTGCGGGGCCGGCTGTGACCCCGCAACGGATCTGTTCTGTACTTCGTTTGGAAGTCGAAGGTAAAACTCCTTTAATACAGCGGCTGTATCGGCTTTTATACCCAAGGGATCCCATGTTCTAGAATTACATATTATAATTTCATATTTCAAAAATTACAAGCTACCAGAGTTTCATAAGTACCTAAAAGTATACAGACTTAGCCGAAAAGTATAAAACCTAACCTTTATGGTAGTGAAAATGACTATTTAGAAGAACACAACGTTGTTGACAGATTGTCAACAGAAAATAACAAACGTATTTATTATTTTTAAGAATTTCAGGAATAGGGAAAATATAGGATTAAATACGGTTCAAATGAACAGAAACCGATAATATAAGTAATCACGATATCAAAAGCAGTGTACAGAAGTATACCCTTTCTTAGAAGTTGGGGTTACAAGAACCAAGAGAGTGAATCAATGATGTAAAGAAAGCCTAAAAAGACGTAAGATGGCAATTGCAAGGTCTTGCATTTAACTGATGTGACCTACAGGTGCAACGCAGATAAAGGTAAATGCTACACGTTATGTTATAAAACACGCGTGTTTAATATCCAGGATTATGAGCCTAAAAGCGACACAATAAGAGCTACGTTACGAGCTATTGTGTTAAAAAGTGTATTGTATTGTATAAGCTTGGCTAAATGAATTAACCCCCGCATCGTACTTGCACAGAACTTGGCCTATTCTTTCTAATATAGTAATAAATAATGTACTCTTATAGTATAATGTATTCAAAAGCATTATGAAAACGAGTACGTAAGTACTTACATTTCCTACAGAAAGCGAGTACAACATATCCCCTTTGTTACTGTTGGAATATTAAACAAAATTGATTACTTACCTACCTTAAGACTCTTCGCGATTTAAATAAAAGCTTGCGCACTTTGTGTTGACCCGATTCCGTCCATTGTCGTTGTCTTCTTCTGTAAATATATCAGCCGGAAACAGGAAGCGTCGAATGGCGTTTCGTTGTTGTCCACGGCCCAGTTCGCCGTACGGCTAAGTGCCCGATGTAATATATGTCTGCAATGCAAATAGAGGTGTTTGATCGCGGGGCGCCGTGTTTTAGCTTTGGGATACACGCTCGTGCCGAGGACGTGGCCCGCCATGAGCTGAGCGGCGAAAGTAAGACTATCAGAGGCTCTAGTATACGTTTTACCGAGCCAAAACGTTACGACCGCGTTCGCGTTTAGCTGTCAAATCCCATACAAATGGAGGGTAAAACGCAAACGCGATCGAAAAGTTTTGTTTCAGTAAAACTTATACTAGAGCCTCTGTAGGTAGCTATATACGCAGTAGGCGGTGTGGCGTTTCTTGTGCCGTAATATCTGGATCACTCAATGTTATGCTTAGGTACAAGTCCTAAATATGATAAACTAGCTTCCGCCCGCGACTTCGTCTGCGTGGACCCGGGATAAAAACTATCCTATATTTGAATCCAGGTTATAAACTATATTCATGCAAAATTTCATCTAAATCAGTTGAGCCGTTTAAGCGTGATTGAGTAACAAACATCCAAACATCTAAACATCCAAACATCCAAACTTTCGCATTTATAATATTAGTAGGATACTCAATACATACGAGTACATGCAAATGTAAAAAGATACTGAGTTCTTGCCCTAAAGAACCTAATTAAGTATTACGTATGTATTATTAAGTAATAAACGTCTTTTGGTAACTGTGCAGAGCATGTGCACGGTTAGCACAAGAAGGCGCGCGAGCTTTTTCGCGGCGAGATAGACTATCCGTCTGTTTCTAATTAGAACACTTTGAAAGAGACGGATAGTCTATCTCGCCGCGAAAAAGCTCGCGCGCCTTCTTGTGCTAACCGTGTTGTTGAGATACTCATAGACTTTCGCTTTATTGTCAAATTTAACGAATTAAGCTAAATATTTATTTGCGCAAATAGTCTATTTACTGTCTTTTTTTCTCAAAAACCCGTGATTCGCTAAATTGCTTCACAATGAATGCATCCTTAGAAGGAAACCTTACATGATTGTTTAACGGATTTCCTCCTCTTCAAACGTATGATGTCAGACAGATCTTTCGAATTTAAGCAATGTCGCCTTCGAAATGAACATAATATTCATATTTCGTGTCATAATTTCTTGGAAAACCAGCCTTTGTCTATTTACACTTGAAAGGAACTGAGTCATATTGGAATAGTCAAAATTTGGTATCGATTTTAAACAATAGCATTACTCGTAGTAATAAGTATTTCTGATTATAAGAGGAACAAAAGAGATAATTAAATAAAAGAGAAACAGTTAAGCTTAAGTACAACGATATTATTTTTTCCTGTGGCTGAATTGCGGTTAAGCTATAATTTTATCTTTTTCTTCAGTTTGAATAAAATAAGGTCTGATTTCAATGTCTCACAATGATACAATAACGTTAGTCATGAATATGTTTTGTTTTTATAACGTTCGTCACATCGGTAAACAAAACATGCTGACTCAGGTAATTTCCAAACTTCTTTATTCGAGGCAAATTAATCTGCAAATCTGTCTTTTGTGTTACTCGTCTTTCAAAGGGTACATAATCGTTTGCGTCATTGTAAGTCGCTCGTCACCAATCGGCCGTTTAAATTTTATCGCACGGTAAGTGATGCACACATTATCTGTACGTGTTGCACTTAAGTGCCGGAAATCGCCGTAATTACGCTCAATGACACGCTTCTTGGGGGTTGTTACATCTGCTCGCTTATCGATTCCCGTGTACATTCAATGCTACGCGAGAATCTAGATTCTTGGCTTTCAGCGGGCGTAGCATGGTGACCATTTTATGACATTGATAGGACATACGTCACGCTTTGACTAGTATGCGAGTGCCAGGGTGACGGATGTTTTATCCATAAAATAGCAACCATGCTACGCCCGCGCTGGTCTTTTATCTGAATCGGCTATGATAACCGGAACAATCGGTATATGTCTACTGATTGTACAGTCGAGTTCTCCAATATCTACATAGAAAACTTTTCAAAAATATCTATACAGAGACTTTATTGTTACTGACATAAGACACATGTGTAGATATTTTTGAAATATTGTCTGTATGGATATTAGAGAACTCGACTGTACCTGATGTTATTACAGCCAAAATAATTTACTAAATTAAGTGAGAGAGTGAAGTGAAGTAAGGTTATGTAGTAGATAATGTTATATTCATTCAACTAAGGGATAGGTATAGTCCGTTGGTCAAAACAGAGTAATGACAACCCCAAACCATTTGCCCGCATTCGTATTAGAATAATATTGTCATAAGACATCATTCTGTCTGAATAGGGTTAATTGAAACGCAGTGCGCATGACAGAAGTTGTGTGGAACGGTATAGTAATGCAACTCCTATGTTTGTGTCCGGACGTGCGGGCGCACGTGGTCACTGCGCTCCGTTGCGCATGCGCATGTTACGGAAAAACAACACTTTGAAGTAATAACGACACTTTCCCACATATTTTTATAATTATTACTTTACTCTAATTGGCCCGCGACTTTGTCCGCGTGAACTCCCTTTTCGAATTCCATCCCCAATTTCAGCCCTTTGTATCCTATGTATTTCTTGCTGTTTTAAAGTATCCCTATGCGTAACTACCCGTCCAGCGGTGCGTGATTGAGTAACAAGCATTCAAACTTTAACATTCGTAATAATAGTACTATTCGACAGCTCTGATAGATTTTTTGTCTATGTATGGGTATGGCAACTTTTTATTTAGAGTCAAAGCTACGATGCGTTTACATAAAAGTACATAGCATCACAGCATACCTCAAATAGCTTCGCAGGATAGCTTAGCAAACTTATATGTTTCCACAGCTTAGCTCAGTTCTGGTGGAAATGAGCTTAGTGTTCATCTAACGGCGGTACCGTTACCCGAGTCAGTATACTCAGTATCTCCCATACACGGCCCCTATGAGGAAAACTAAAACGAATAAGTACGCAGTGAAGTACAGATACGTAATCCTTTCAGTATTAGTATGTTTAATATCTACAAAGTCATGCTATAGATAAGTTTATCCAAACATGCAATTATTTCACGAACCCTGAGATTGTTCGTTATTCACAAAGGGTGCGCTTAGCTCGCAATGGAAAACCGGTGGCGCCAATTTTTTGCGCCTACTTCAAACCTATTCATGTGGTTTTGAATAGCTATGCGGAGGTACTGGGTGTGCTTACCCTATACTAAAATGGCGATAAACACATTTTAATATAACCATTATCCTTGTTACAGTTGTACGAGATTAGTGATGATCCCCAACGGAAAGAATTCTTAGATGACCTCTTCTCCTTCATGCAAAAACGAGGTAAGTTTCTCACAAACATAAACCTGTTGTTCTTAGCTCCACTTTGATTAATCCTCTGCAACGATTTATATTTCATGTAATTTATCATTAGTTCAAATGCCTCATTCACGATCATCGCCGATTGAAATGATACGGTCGACCAGTTCAACTTGACTCAACTCGCTCTATTAAACTATCTCAAACGCGGGGTTTCCTTTTATTGGCGTGCGGACATAAATGTAATATAGGTCTGTATCAGTAGTATTGTAAGTACGTATAGGAAAACGGTTTTATTATTGTGGAGATCGGTGGTCAGATGATAAGATCGGATGATTGATGAATCCGGATCGGACTGCCAGAAGAAGATATTAGGAACAAATAAAGAAGTATTATTATTTTACATTCACATAAATCAGACAGGGTAAAGCTGTGTGAATGTATAGGTAGTAAACGGTGCCCACGCGTTGATAAAATTTTTTTTTTTGTTTTATGACAACATTTTATTTAGTTAAGTCTTGCTCGTTTTATAATCCGGGTCCACGGTACTTGCTTTTATCAGTGCATTATAACATTTTTCATGTGATATATGACAGACACCGGTTCAATAGAACATGAATAAAAGTGACCTGTAGTGAATAGTAGACGGGTCAAAATATTATCATTATCACACACTTTTAGTCATTAAATACTTAGGCTTAAGATAAGCAGACGTTTTTCGTTCGATTGATTTAATCTTATCTTAAATCAATCGAACGAAAAACGTACGCATACGCATTTTAGATTTAGATGACGATTTGTGTACCCTATGTAATACGTTCTTTGATTAAAACGCTCCGTTTGCATGGAATTTGTAGGGATTACCTACTTGTGACGTCACAATGAAACAATGTCCTTATTGTTTTATTTATTATGAATTTAAAAATCTCAAAATAGCAAACATAAGTGAACGATTGATACCTAATTTCCGAGTATTTTTGAAATATTTATCTGTTGCTAATGAAAAATAATGTTTTTACTGTTGTCAAATACCCTGTTATACATATTGTTCATACAGAGATTTAGGTTCGCGTTTTTCCTGTGTGAGACTACAATGCCAATTTTTTGGCTGGACTCATAATCCGCATAAACGGCGTCACTTCTTACATACCTCTGTGTGATTTAATCATAATTTCCATGTACCAAAGCTGTGAAGTATTGTCCACATGAAAAACGACTTTTGCTTTTTTAAAATTCTGTATGACCCATATTCTTAATTAATAGCTTCATAATTCCACCATATTTAAAAAAAGCAACGGAACAAAAGGTAATTTCTTTGCAGCCTGCACCAAGGCGTATTATTCAACGCCGCCTTTCTTATAAAATAAAACGAAATAGACCCACTGGCTGAAATCGTTATAATGCACTTAACGACTAAAACATATTGCGTCCATATCGCACGCTCGCTCATTTATTATTTTCACTTCGTATTAATTAAGGTTACAGCAATGCAACGAAAGTGTGGGAATTCGCCATGTGCACCTAAGATAATCATTATACTTTAAATATCATAATAGAAATAATTAAGCGGGAGATCGCTCGATCGCCGCGAGCGCTTAGATCGTGCGCGGGCACATGATTGATAAGTCATATTTTATCTCCCTCACACACACGGCCGCCCCGTCTGCCCTCTCACTCTTGCATTAATTGATCTCCGTTGTAAATGGCGCCATGATTGTCGCTAGATAGATCATGTTGATTCTGAACCGCCTAGTTGTTAGTCAAATCAATACTCATTGTTACACCACCGTTATTTATATGGTGGTATTTATTATATGGTAAAAGACAACGCAATCAAATATTAACGTTGCTTTATTGCTATAGTATTTTACAGTTGGTCATTTATTAATTTATGATTATTGCGAAATCTAAATTCAATTACGCGTAACTTAAATGTTTAATTTCCTTCGATGTATCATGGAGTTACTAAGATCCAGACGTTGAATGTGCTATTACTTTTTATAGGAACAACGATGTAATAGGCAGGTATTATGAGCAGAGGTGGTGGGTGAAAAAGGAGCAAATAGCTTCATCAGAGTCAAGGGCGGTGCAGTGCCGCATCCGAGAGCTCTTTGTGGCCCGCGTAATTGAAACAGAATGGCTGTGAATTGGGAACGCTTGTTACACCGAAGCCAAATATCATCAATTTATCTGCTTTGCCTTAAGGTTGACTGGCACATAATGCTTATTAGCATTAAATAAATCATTATCAGCCGAAAGACGTCCACTGCCTGACATAGGCCTGGCCAAAAGGTGCCACAATTACCGGCCCCGCGCCACCCGCATCCAGTGGACTCCCGCACCTTTTTACCAGGTCATCAGTCCAGTCTCATCCATGTACTTACATAACTAAAGCCCAGCTCCCAGCTCTAAATCAATAACACCTTTTAATAGGACATTTCTCTTGTACCTACTACTGTAAAAGCTTTCGTTATAAGTAGTATGAGTGAGATGTCCTATCAGCTTGCCTTCTTTGTGAAGCTCGGATAACGTATACTTTAGTACTGTGACAGATATTAATTCACGTTTTCTTCTCGGAATATAATTTTCTAGTGTTCTATTTTACACGTTAGTATTCCCCCTTGATTGGAGTATTGCTCTATGTATTTATACCTCGCCATATGGCGGAAAACTGTCGTATGTGTCTTATAAACATCAATTACATATGTAACATTTATAGCAGTCCTTGTAAAGTATTTCCTATTAGTTTTTAAAGTCTCCGTTTTTTTTACCAATTTGCCCAGGAAAATTAGCAATTCCCTCCATCTGACGACGCCAAAACGCTACGTAACGCCTTAACTTCGGTATCGGTGTGACAGGTGGCCACTACACGTTGAGAGTATCACACTTCGCGATCAGAAGCCACCTTATCTCGTTCGGAATAAATTATTATTCAATTTATCACCTCGGAGCATGCTCAATAAACTTCTGGTTGTTATTACGCGCCAGAGATAACGAAACTAATCGGTACACGACGGATTTCAATGACGGTGCACGCCGTTTTTTATTCGCGTTGTAAATCTTCGGAGGCATTGATTTTAAACGCATACGGGGTGAATCCTAAGTCGTGAACAGAAATATGTGTTTCTTACTGTTTAACTTTAGTTTAAACATGTGGACGTGACAACAGGCAATAATATGTAAAAGTTTAGTAATTCAATAATTTAAAAAAAGATTTTACTTTACTGAGCCCCATGGTCACCCTAATTGCTACGTTAAACTGTCACTTTAAGCTGCAGACCAAGTCTTGTCGAATAGGGTGACAAAAAGGTTGGTGTTTTTTTCAATAATTTAGAAACAAATTAAACTTTATTGATAATAGATTATTATCAATAAAGTTTAATTTGTTTCTAGAGTTAATGCAATGAATTTGCCTGAATATACTGCGATAGAAACATACATTTCTGTTTACGACGTGTATAGCTAAAAGAAAGTGTTCATTAAATACTTGTTTAGTGTAGGTACTTAAGAAAGTCTTAAATTTATAGGCAGGCACATCAAAAAAAGAAAACCTAATAACAACCTAAAATTCAAATCGCAGTAGGTAAGTACTATGTTTTTTTGCAACTATTACCATCTCAATAGTCAATACCACCGTGTCGCGCTCACACACTCTTGGCTATGTTAAAAACGCATTCAGGAATGGCACCTCAGGCTAGGATTGATAGTATAGAGTCCGTCACAACGTTTAAAGTTAGAAAAGTATGAAAAATACAATCAATGATTATATGTTTATATATTTTTTTTAATATATGTTTTGAAATTGTTACAGTAACCATATGCATAGGTTTTTCATTCATTGACTTAAAAGTCCGCCGTAAGCCAACACGTTTCAAGGCATTAACTTTGGGCCGAAAAATCCCCGATTTAACATACCTTAACAGAGCTCAAGTCAAACGTTTAATTAGTTAATGCCGAATGTGTGCATCTCGACTTTAAGGTGTGTAGGACTGTAGGTATGTGTGCGCGTCACGATGATCTCGTATTATTAATAATGTTTTATCATTTATTACCCGAATGAGTAATGAAAGTTGGCCGCCACGCCTCCTCCGCACTCTGTCTTCGTCTTCATGCGGATTAAAAATAAATTCACTTTATTTTTTAGACGTTTAATGCAGAGACAAATGATGTTAAATGTTAATCAAGTGTTGCCTTGGTGGTCACTAATCAATTTGTTTTTTGTGGTCTAATTGGAAATGCAAATTTAATGGTCTTAATTAGGAGTTACTAATGTTTTTAGTGCGCGGCATTTGTTTCATTTGCTATTTTGATAGTTTAGCTTGTAAATCTTGCCATAATGTAAGTAGTGGTAAGTATGCAAATTATTCATAATAAAGTAGGTACATACGGATAACGATGTAAAATTAAAAAATAAAATAGTTTTTCTTACACTTAGGTAAGCTACCTAATTTTCCCCTCTAATTTTTAATTTCCAAAGCCTCCGTAAATGTAGGTATCATGTAATAATTTCTCATTTATAATGTTATGAATGAAGGCCCTTACCGCATTAGTGCTGTAGGTACTATGCCGATCGTGCTGGTCTAGTAAAATCCGATCTTAAATGTCGTATATTTGATATGAATCTTGGGGTCACATTATTCTAGTTACTAAGTTCACAGTAATGATTAGTAGGATAGGCTGCTCCAACGTCATTGGCACGGTTAGAACCTCGTAATAAAATGTCATCATCATCATCATCATATCAGCCGAAAGACGTCCACTGCTGGACATAGGCCTCCCCCAAAGAGTGCCAAAGTGATCGGTCCTGCGCCACCTGCATCCAGCGGACTCCAGCAACCTTTACCAGGTCATCAGTTCACCTTGTGGGGGGCCTACCCACGCCGCACCTTCCGGTACGTGGTCGCCACTCGGGAACCTTTCCGCCCCAACGGCCATCGGTTCTACGTGCTATGTGCCCCGCCCACTGCCACTTAAGTTTAGCATTTCGGAAGGCTATTACGGGTAACTTGGTTCTGCTGCGGATAGCCTCATTTCTGATGTGATCACGCAGAGAAACTCCCAACATAGCCCTCTCCATAGCTCTTTGGGCGACTTTGAGCCTTAGAATAAAATGTAAAAGGATCGTAATGAAGCTCGTGGTGAATGAGTGGGGTGTGGAGGGGAGGCGGGGTGCCGCGTTACTACGACGCTCGTTAGCAACTGATTGATCGGCTTCGGAACGTTCCTGCTCGAAGCTGTGTACAGGGTGTTCATAGTCACTGATCCATCTACAACATTGTTGAATTTATTATGTAATGTAAATTTGTATACTATTACCCAACAAGAATGTATACCTAATAATAATAATAATGTATAGTATACATAGAATAGGAAAAACTGATCATCTATATTAAAGGAAATAAAATCTAGCGAATGGTCCGCAAGCTCATAAAAGTCAACATCATACACAGCTTCAGCAAGAAGCAACGACTACAAGCAACATCGAAGATTAGATTTGTAATTTATTAAATGTTCCTTATATTTCCAGTTTTCCGATATGAATTGTGTCATCAAATGTAAAGTTAATTGAGGTAAAGGCGTTGTCAGGTAAACGCCCGAGTGCCCGACGCTGCGCTAGTATATGGCAGGGGCACTCTATGTCAAAGTGCCATGGCTTAAATTCGAATGAATAATAATCCCCTTTGTTCGAATTTAACCCATATTGCTTAGACATAAAGTGGCCATGCCATATACTAATACCTACAGCGTCGAGCACTCGAGTTTTTTTTTTAAAATTACAATACAATACAATACAAATATTCTGTATTGCTCACCAGACATAGTAGATAATAGAAAAATAGAGGTAAATTAAACATAAACAATGGTAGACAGCAGGTGATCTTATCGCTAAAAAGCGATCTCTTCCAGACAGCCTGGTGGAGACGATGCAAAAAGATATGATTTGAGTAGGTGAAAACAGAAAAACAATATAAACAACTTAACTATAAGAAAGACTATACACTTACCTACATATAAATACACATATAGGTATATAAACCTACATACACATACAATAACTAAATGTCATAGAAACAGTATCACTTACAGTCGAACACAAACAGCACACACCAAGTAGGAACGACTAGTTACGGAAGAGAAAAATAGCAATCCTTTAGTCTTAAAAATGGGAAGAGACTTAGCACGTTTAATTTCAATAGGCAAAGAATTCCACAATCGAACAGCTCGGAAAGTAAAAGAATTGTTGTAAAATTTAGTTTGATGGGGGAACACCCAGAAGCAACTTCTAAGCAGACCTAGCAGAAGATAGGAATTTAAAGCGTTCCTTGAGGTAGCGAGGAGTTGCGGGGTTAAAAAGGTTCCCATAAAGGTGGGCGAGAATGTGAGAGTTACGTCTGGATCGGATAGGAAGCCACTTGAGTTGAGAACGGAAACTGGATACCTGGTCATATTTGTGTAACCCAAAAGTTCCTCCTCAGAGAGATCAATATAGGAAACGTCAGCATAATCTAAAATAGGGAGGAGAAGCGATTGAGCAAGCGCAACTTTGGTAGCAATGGGAAGGAAATTACGAAGCCTTCTCAAAGAACCCACAGCTGCAAACATATTCCTGCTAACCTCATTCATCTGTGGCACCCACGAAAGAGTGCGGTCCAAAATAACGCCAAGGTTCTAAACTTGCAGAGAGTACGGGACCAAAAGGCCATCTAACAAAATCGGTGGGAAATTAACATAGTCAAGTCTAGAAATCATCTTAGCTCTACCGATGATGATAGCCTGGGTCTTTGCTGGGTTAACATTGAAACCATAATTACTCGCGTCAGTACTAAATCACGAAAAACTTTTTCACGAACGAGTTTATCACGAATAAACTTTATCACGAAAAGACCATATCACGAAAACTTTATCACGAAAATTTGATTAGTTAAGACTTTATCACGGAAACTTAATCACGAATAGACTTTATCACGAAAAATCTCAATCACGAAAACTTTACCCACGAAAATACTATATCACGAATAGACTTTATCACGAAAATTCTCAATCACGAAAACTTTACCACGAAAAGACTACTTATACCTATATCACGAATAAACTTTAATTCCAGATATTAAAATTCTATCCGTGCGACTACATTACTAAGTGAGCGACTAGAGATACGGAGAAGTGGGAACAGGGATTCAGGGGACCGACTCGGATCGCGGATAGGTTAGAAGGTTTTTTTTATAAAAGAGCGAAAAAGCCTCTGCTCATTAAAGTATTTTATTTAGACTCATCTTGTTTCGTATAATGTGTTCATTAAAAAATTTCGTGATTTATTCGTGATAAAGTCTTTTCGTGATAAAGTTTTCGTAATTTAGATTTTTCGTGATACACTTTTCATGATAAAGTCTTTTCGTGACTTAGTCTGTTCGTGATAAAGTTTTTGTGATAAAGTCTTTAGTGGTAAAGTTTTCGTGAAAAAGTCTTTCGTGATAGTCTATTCGTGGTAAAAAAAAATGTGATAAAGTTTTCGTGATAATGTCGTTCGTGATATCGTTTTTCGTGATAAAATACTAGCGCCATAATTACTACTCCGGTCAGCGTACTAGATCGGAATTCGTAGCTAAGATGACTAATGGTAATTACATCTTTGTAGGTACACAATCATATCAGAAACCTCCAAATATGTCGAAACAATGTGCTTTATGAAAGTTTCTAGTTCTCCTGTTTCTCTTAATTATCACTATTGTTATTAACCAAAATGATCACGATGTACAAATGTCCACACCTATTGTTTCACTTGTTAATAGCGAGTGTGGTATAACTAATAACATCTCATTCGGATTCATTTCCTGTGATTAATTATCTGTTTAATCGATATAAGATGTTGTGCCAACAGCCTTCTCAAGTTTCAAGGCGTTAAAGCCTCCGACACAACCTCGAATTTCAACCATATGGTTAATAATACATGGTTGAGTTTCGGGTGATGCACCTTTGATGATAGATTAGGTTAAAGAGTTGATCTATCAATTTTTTTTCATCTCATTGAAGATAGTTTTTGTTAGAGGTTTAATTGGTGTCTAAACTGGCTCGTGGTTAATTCGATTTCTGGCCGAGCTTTGCCCATTTGTTTTTGTCTGTTGAGAGTTCATCTAAAGTTGATTGATTAGAAGAGACTGATATTTGTGGGCGGGGTGAGCTTATTGCTTTTTGGGAATGGATTGTGCTCAGAGTGCTAAATGAATGAAATCGTAAAATATGTAGCGATTTGCATCTGCTTACTGACTGTAATTAAAATGAAAGAAAAACTAACGTTTGTTCTGAGAGTTGGAGATAGATTAGACGGAAAGCTTCACATTTGGAATGTTAATTTTTTCTTAATTAAACAGGAATCTGTCGTGTCTAGAACCGTGTCGCGAAACTAGAGACGCGGCATACGCAGGGTTTGGCATTCGTCTCAGTTTGGCCCTTTTATAAAAAACGATTATGTCACAGTTGTTCTAAAATTATACAAAGATTGATGATGTTAGTACATTCCGGGTTCGAATTAGAACAAGGGTGAAGATTGATGGTGTATGGAACTCACTGTTTACAATTACTGACAGATATTACGATTGTTGAGCAATCGAGTTTTGCTGACTCAAGGGGATGGCGGGTGTTAGGTAAACTGTACGATTAACCTTCTTGCTTCTCTTTGCAAAGGGATAGGAATAAGCTATTTGAGAAGTTTCGAGCTTAGTTTGTCTAATAACAGTAATACGAGTATCTATGATTCCTAATACTGCCTGAGATGCTTTACTTTCCCAAGTACAAAAATAACTTTTAAAATTGCCCGAGTCCCAGCACTTTATAAAGCTTGACAGAAGCGTTAATTAAAGTCAACAACAACAACAAATTTTCTTTATTGTGCACCAAACAAAAGTACATTAAGAGAAAAACAACATGAACAACACGGTAACGTAACAATTTGTAACGCCTACAATTTTACTCATAATGTATGTATTTGATACGTTTCTTTACCTAACATTGTACCTAGATAACACAGAAGCACTAGAAACGAACAGATAATTTGTATTGCAACTATGAATCCCTACTCACGGCGTTTATTAGCACCCTTTCCCGGTACAATGTGACGGTCATCTCGCGGCAATAACGGCAGCGGTGCCGCACAGTCACCCGTCCGCGGCGGCGCAAGCCACGGGATGCGCGAGGCAGAGGGACGGCAGCGGGACGAAGAGCGGGCCGTTCGCAGATTGATCTCTCTCCTCTCTCTCTCGCTCGATCCAATTTATAAACTGCCGCTCGTCGCCCCGCTGCCTGCTGGCGCTCTGAGTGGTAATCGCGTAACGTTTCGAACGCGCGTTAGGTCAATTCAACTGTTATTTTTCCATATATAAATTTACATTTGGATCCACCTAACGTACGTACACTGCGTTGCGTGAGCGACCTGCGCCGCAGCCTAAGATATTGCTGGTGTTGTATCATCTTCTACAACAAATACACTAGAGTTAGGAAGAAAACAATGCGAAAGTCTTGGCTCTATATTGAAACGCCTCCGTTACGCCGTTGCGACATGGGTGGGTACCGTTGTGAATTATTTTCTGGACAATGGACAAGCTTGTGACATAGTAGAAAGAGTGCACTCTTTCTACTATGGTTGTGACGCATTTGTCTATTTCTAAATTAGCTGTGTTTGGTAGATATACAGATGGTAGATCAAACACGGTGCTAAAATGCATGGTTGTACAAAAAGTATTAACTCATCAATCTTATCAATACACGATATCCTATAAGACATCACTGAACTATATTTAAACAACACTGGCGAGTTGTTAAACAAAAAAATGTTATACATTTACGATGCTTACTGCTCGTGACTTGTACCATAATAGTTGGAAACAGTATGTTTACCGATGTATGCGTACGCACCGTGAATGTATTTGATACAGTTACTCACCATTACAACATAAAATCGTTACAATACTTATATTATAAATCATATTTTTTCTTCAACACAATCTTTGTCGTTTTCGTCATTACCATTCGCTGTTTTAATTAATTGCTACATTATATTATTACGTTGCGTTTATCAACATTTCTCCCGCGCCAAATATTAAATTAAAAATTCCAACACTGTGTCCGTCATTTTAAAATTATGACGTTCATTTTTAAATGGCTATTATTTGAATAGACAAGTGTTTAAAACGGGCCAGTACGCAATTCAACGGATTCCTTCGAGATTATGATCGATTATATTTTCGTCGCATTTTCACTGTCATGAAAAAATATGTCGAGACGTTTTGTCGTCGCGCTCGGGCTATCGGGATCAAACGCACTGCCAGCTGTTTAATTCTTATACAAATAAAAGTGGAATTAATCAAAGCGGACATAGTGATGAGACATATTTCCTCGTCGAACATTGCATACTCCACTTCATAGGTCAATTTTGTATTTATTTATATTTTGTGAAAAAGAACGTTGATTAACTGCTGTTTCATTGTTCAAAGTGCGACATTAATTTGCTCTTTAAAATGGATAGGTATACTAACATTTTGTCAAATGATCATTCCGTTGATTTAATACTACGAGGCTATGATGTATTGGTTGATACTAGCTAAATAATTGATGAAGAAGTCGACAAATATTTGCAAAACGCGCGGGGGCATATTGATCCAGTAAACAACACTAGTTTCCTGCAAACTCTTGCGCAAATCTGATGTTAATCTTGCGACGAAAAGTATCAACAATATATCAAAGTCTCCACTTGAATAGCCGGTTTATTCTTAATTTTATATTAAAATTAACGTGTCCATAGACATTTAGTGCTCTATTAATATATTTTTAATGCAGCTTAAACGTTTTGTTTTTGCTCTGAATAACTTTTATTATAGCGTTGTCTTTGATCTACCGTTCCGATCCGAGTATTTAAATGTTACATTTTATTTAAATTAATGAGATTTCGTTTCTGGTATAAATTTGTCATGTTGCTTAAGGGTGTTAAACTTGAATTTTTACGATTTCAAAACCGGTTTCCGTCCTGATGGTTTAGTGGCATTTTAATGGTAATGTTTATTGTTCAGCTAATTCGTCCACCATAAAGGACGAGACTTTCGCGATGTATGCATGTTTCGCTTCAACGTCTTTGCATACGCTCAAGTAAAAAATAAATAAAAAGATCTTGTAGGGGTCATGACCACCGACGGATTAATGTTTAACATCGATATCAAGCGCTTTACGATTGCCAATTTGTTAGCGTCAATTTTAAAACACGTTGTTAAGACGAGCGATAAATTTTTATTCCCGGGCACATTATTGGACAAAGATCAACGATCGATTGAAGTACATATTTGAAATTAGTATATTCCTGGTGTCTATCAGATGTAATTTTTTTTAAATATCTATTACGGATTTACTACTGATATGACTCTGATCACATGCACAAAATGTCTTTTGTTATACTATAGGTCGATGTAAAAATAAGTTGGCGGGTTTTTTTTAATAGCTGGCGCGTGTCAATGGCCAAATTCGACGATCGAATTTGCGCCCGAAATATGCATTGTTTTCAATCGCAGTGCGTGTTTAATCGATTATTTTAGGCGTCGAATTCGATCGCGGTCCAATGTTTGCAATTTACTTAATCAATGTTTGAAAGACGAAACCTTAGTTTTGTTTATTTATTCATAATTCGATTCAGTTTTACAATCGCGAATGGAGTCTTAAGACCAATTAATTGACAGTTAAAGGTGACCTAATTTCGTTCCCATTTGCTTCTTTCTATTCTTAGGATGTTTTTAGGTTATAATCGCGCACTAACTTCCGAGAAGGATAGGCTATAAAAGTGTTATTCAGACTAAGGGAGAGTGTGACCGCAGTAATACTAAAACATGGGCCGATTCTTTCCTCAGTTTGTATGAGGCTATTGTTGTCCGTCCGTCCGTCCGCATCAAGCGTGGCACTAAATCATGTTCGTCGTAAATTCGATACGAGTTATAATAACTTATACAATGAGAGATCTGTTCTCATTTGAATTTGAACATTTTTCATGTGTGACATTCGTTTTTTAATCCAAACTTGTATGTGTGCGTGAGTAGTTCAGTAAAGTGGTTGTAAAAATGAATTTGTTCATAACTCATAAGTTATTAAAATCAATGGTTAGTTCCGTCGTCATTGTGAAACTTAGGTATATATATGGACTCTGTTCGGGATTGACATAACAACACACGTTCACTGAAGAATATAGTTACATTAGTTACTTAACACATTAATGTTTTTTTATTCAAAACGTTGTTCTACATTGTTGTATTATAATATTTTGTTAGATGCAGCAGAGATAAAAATCCCAATCATCATGTTTATATCTGTAATTGCACCCACCGCCCACAATTTGTCTGCTTTGCCCAAAGGTTGACTGGTAGAGAATGCTTACGGCATTAAGTCCGCCTTTTGTACGATAAGTTGTTCTTTTGTGCAATAAAGAGTAAATAAATAAATAAATCAGTAAACGGCGATTATAGAAATTATAACAATAAAATAAGTAGTTCACGACTCGTACAATGTTGCATTTTACTTAAGAAAGGCATTTGCGCGTTAAAGTTACGAGTAAAATTAATCACAGCATTCATATTGAAAAACGTGACTTATTTTTGGAGAGTATTTAAACTTATGAATTAAAACCTAATTGCAATAAGTACTTACATGTATAGTATTGCTATCTACTAATCCGCTCTCGGTAATTGACGTTTATGCATTTAATGATTTGCTGTATTGTATCTAATCGTCAATAGAAAGAGTACATAATATGTTATTGCAAACAAACCAAATACTTATATTACTTTGTTAAATAATAAATACTCCGATGGTTACAATTTTAATTGGAAATAATTAGGGATTTAGGTTTTTCTTCATATTTTTTACGGTAAAGATTACCTTTGCGTTTATTATAACATGATTTGGTTATGTTCTAAATTATATATCTCGCAATTTTTGCGTCAAGCAGACGCTTTGTATAATTTTCTACAGAAGTGTGAAATTCCCGAAGAGAAATAGTAACTATTAAAAGTTGTATCAGAATTACCCCTAGCCTTTGTTTGCATACGAGCGGGCCCCACACATCACGTGTGTTTATGCGACAAGCACGTACGGCTTACTTTGTCGCACGACATCTGCTGGTACACCGCGACACGTGGCAATATTCTTATAACGCAAGTCCCAAAGGGTCAAATTCCTCTGACGCGGCACCACCCCGCTTACAAACTTATTGACAGACGCCTTTATTTAAAAAAGTGTGAAATTTATCGACTGTTATTGCCGAATGATTTTGTATTAAGGCCTGAGCTAATTTTCATAATTTTGTTTTAAAATAATTTTATAGCGTTAAAAGGGCATATCGACGACAACTTCATCGGAGGGCTTCTAAAGATGACCAATTTGTTATCTAACAGAAACAAATAACACGGCCACCTACACGAAGCCAACCTGAACGTCCATAGGAAAATAGTCCTTATGTCTTATATCCGAAAATTTGAAATGGTTTAAGCAAAAAAAATCAGTTAAAGAAAAAACTGATACGTCCTTTGTAATCTTTTTGACGCCACGGAGGCTTACTCGCAAGTTAATTGCTTTCAATTTTTTTTTACGTCGTGGTCG
This sequence comes from Epinotia bilunana, assembly GCA_947049275.1. NCBI lineage: Eukaryota > Metazoa > Arthropoda > Insecta > Lepidoptera > Tortricidae > Epinotia > Epinotia bilunana. The sequence continues at coordinate 9,609,739 of OX346269.1, read as the reverse complement.
GGTAAATGTTTTATTATTGTATTTTGTCTACCTGAATTGGTGGAGACATCGCAGTGATACCGAGACGGTGAAAAAATATCGATAAGTTGTCGGACATTCAGACCTGAGTCACAGGGTAGCGATGTTGTATTGTACCTACTTGATAACGCAGGTATGAAAGGATTAGATACTATTTGGTGCAGATGTAAGTACAAACGACAACACTGTTAACTGACCATCCTGTGTTTATATAGAACCTTATTACAATGCACTTAAGGTGCACCGATGGTCAGTTAGCTGTGTTGTCGATAGTACCTACATTATTTTAGGTAGGTACTATCTACTTGGAAATTCTAATTGTGACTTAATCACCTGAGACAACAAATGGTTGATTGAGTAATAAAATGGACACACCTATCGTAATAGGATATTTATTAAACAACTAAGGTATAAACACACCTTATCGTATTATTTGTCTTAAACTTGCATTCATTGCTAAATTTATACGTATATATACTAGGTAATAACAATTCTTAGTTTTACATAAAAGGTTTATGAACAATTAACAGTAATAATGACTAGATTCACATCTGCACCCCTAATGCGACTTCCTCCCAAGTTGCTCGCGGTACATCCCACGCTGCAGCGTTTTTTGCCTCCATTGTTTCCGTAACAATTTCTAGCAAACATTCTACTATCTATTGACTGGACACACCCTTATAAACTTTTTCTGAATCACTCAAAAGCCGCCAGATTTCTCGGAAGGTACATTTTATGAGCGCATTAAGAAAGTCCAAGATAATGAACCGTTAGAAATTAATACAGAAATAATACCGCTTTATTGAGGAACATGGGGAACAAAGGCCCGTTCTGGTAATGTCAACGTTTCCGTCGCCGCATAAGGAAACTGGAGTGAAACAAGTGCTTTGCAACAAAGTCCTGATCCTGCAACTAATCCACATAACCAGCCTTATGCGGCGGATAAGCGTCGTAAAATCGGAAATTCGAAACAGATGTTGGCATAAAGCAACGTCGCTGGAAGTTGATTAAAATATGCATTTGAATAGAATGGAATTGATGGAGTTGGTAATGTTATTCTCAGTTTAAATGAATCAAAAAATGGAATACTTACTGACCTGTTAAGGTCAGTAAGTATTCAATTTTTTGATAGTTGTGCAAGTGGAAATAGCTATCCTTGAAATGGATGCCATTGATGACCGTTATTAGCATTTTGCAAACGTTAATGAAACACTTTCGTCTCCCATCATCTCGGTAGGTGCTATTTACTATCGAACTGCCATGCGGCTATTAGCGACAATTTCCCTAATACCCGGTTATAGGATCGTCCGTGTCGATATCGATCGTGATCGTGTTATTTGCGGCCGCTAGATGGCGTTTCGCGGAAGCGTGACGCGCGGCGCCGGCGCACTGCAGCCATTGCTATGTAATTTATTGGTTATTTCGCAGTAATTGTACCCTCGCCGCCCCTTACTAAATGGCCCTACTTGGCGTGCAAGACGTGCTCGCTAACATTGTTTTGGATTACTAAGAATGTGTTTATCTTTTCGACTGTTTTGATCAGCGGTAGGTAGCGGTTTATTCTTTTTGAATTATTTAGCTGTGGATTATCTTCAATTATCTATAAGTCGTGGTTTATCGTCTATATTTATTTCACAGTTTTTGCTTTCATTATCACGAGAACGGTTCACTTATGTTTCAAATTATTACCTGGGCTTTTTTTAGATGTCATTTATGTATTCGTCAAATGTATTGATTGGCATACTATAATTTTAGCAACATATTGTACTTATACTATATGATTATGTAAGTATCAGGTAAAAAAGTGTTCGGTTCTGGCGCTTCGCCGGCTGCTGCCGCGGCACGCTCGCTTCGCTGGCTCGGCTCGCGCGCTGTAGGTTCGCGGTTCTTCCTAACACTCCTCATCGCTTCGCTGGTCGTCGTACCTACACTGACCTGCCTTACAGTCTACCAAAAAATATTATGGTAACCGTAAGTTAATAATAATAGAAATTCTAAAGCAAAGTTTATATTTACCCAAATGACATTTGACGATTGGTCTTTTGCCTAAGCAAATCAATTGCTTCATAATTAGCGAAAGAAAAAATAAAAAGCGTATATCACCGAAAAGGCAGTATTACCCACGAGAACATTGTCGATGCGCTTTTAGTATGATCATCATCACATCACTTCACATTTTCCCATTGCTTTCTCCTCAAACACAAGCTGAATGGATCAATTAACGTAATAAATTATTTGCTCTAAGTTACCGGCCGAGTGAGCGGATTAAACATACGCAACCTCTCGTCGGAGTTGGTTGTCACGCTACTTAACCATAAGTTAACACACATGAAGTTTGCGGTCCGACCCGTTCTTAATTGTTCTGATCATCAACTTTCTATTTGTTCGATGATTTTTGTGTTTCTGGCATTTATTCTCTGACCTTTTTCTTACAATTAAGGGCCGATTTTTCAATCTCTAGATCATCATCTCAGTTAAAATGATCACCATCTTTTTCTTAAGTCATATGAAAGAAAAGGACAGAGCCAACATTTATCTGACAGTTTTGTCTGGGAATTGAAAAATCGGCCTGCATAGATAGATAAAATCTTTATTAGCGATATGCCATGACAAAACTTGAGTACAAAGTGGTTTAAAACAGAGATAAAAACTTATAAGCAAAAACTATACCGTCAAACCGTCAATTCTCTCTGTTAAATTGTTTTAAGCACTCGTAGTTGATTTGGTACATATGTATTTATAAATTATTGTGATGTGAATACAATGAATTACAACAAATGTGTCACTGAAGTTGAAAATCCATTATTCCTGAAATACGAGTTCACGCACCTTTTTTATTTAACTTATTAGTTTCGCTCCCTCTATTGTCTCGTCAGATATTTCGTCGATCTAAGGTTACTTGAACTGCTTTTATATAATGCGCATCAACTCTAGTAAGTAAGAGGATAGCTGTCTTCGCTTAAGATATTATTATATAGATTAGGGACATTACCAACCCCACTGTTTTGTTACGAAAGAATTGCAGACGGGAAGTCATTGTGGGCCACTTAATTAAAGTAATTACATAATTGTCACTGAGATTACTTTATCTTTGATAACGCGAGTGCGAATAACGTCTGACGTTACAATTGTAATTGTTGCGTTATTCATCAGGCTGGTGTCAAATTGTGTAGCGGCGGGTGACAAATTGTGAATGTTGGGTGGAGAATTGCGACGGTGTGTCGTGATAGGATCTAGGTCAGTGCCGATGTATAAGTAGAACCCATATTATTAATACGAAAGTGCGTCTGTCTTTCCGTACACACAGTCATTTTATGCCGGTATCTTTCAAGACTGCGGTCAAAAGATTAGAGAAGATATGGAGAAACCGCGGGATACGGTTGAAAACAAAAGTTAACTTGATGCGGAGTCTAATCTTCTCTACCTCTATCTTTTCATACGCGGCCGATACGTGGACTTTAAAGGCCAGAACTGTTCAGAGAACAGAATCACGCGCCTCCTAAGGCACCTACGGTTGCGACATCAACCTAGTATAAGTTAATCTTAAGATTCCGCACATTTGTACATAACAAGTCTAAAGACCAAATATAAATAACTCTGCACCTTTTTCTACATCTTGCACTTTACACCTACGTATACTGAGAAAAATATTTATTGGTATATGCTGTAGGCAAACATTGTATATAAAGAATAGGAAGTAATAAATCTAGTTAGTTGCCAATTGTCCGTTGGTGTTTTATTACCTAAACCCTGCACTCTCTCCGGGAGTGTAGGGTCTCATCTTACAGCATCCTCTCACAGTGGCGAAGACACCTTTAAGCCCTCAATCGATCAAATCAGCCTGTTTGATCGGCTGTGAGAAAATCACCCTCTGCTAAACCCAATTTCATCCCCGTAGGTATCCATCTGTTGCCTTAGGTCTCGTGGTAACAGATATCCCTGTCTACATGTGTACGTGTGCGTAAGGTGTAAGTCAAGGATAGGTTAGGGACTTAGGGACGTAGGATGGTAGGTTCCCTTGCATAAACCCACCCCTTAATCTTCCACAGTCTGTGCAGTCGCACGCTGGATAACGAAGGTCCCATCCTAGGGAAATTACTATTAAAACCCGATCCAAGGGTAATTATTACTGAAACCCGATCCAAGGGTAATTATTACTGATATCCCATCCTAGGGAAATGACTACAAAAACCGTTCCAAGGGTAATTACCTTTACATTTTTACTTTCAACTACATACACCCCGAGCTGGGTTACATTACCCAGTTTGTGATTGTACAAGGACTAAAGAAAAGATTGATGCGTTCGAGATGTGGTGCTGGCGGAAAATGCTTGGCATCAAGTGGACAGCCCGCCGTTCGTTACAAACGAATCCTTCCTGAATCAGCTGAAGATTCGAACTCTACTCTCCACCATATGTAGGTACTCAACGCGTACTTCGATTTTTCGGACACGTGGCTAGACAGGATGATAGTCTAGAGAAATTGATACTGGTCGGCCATGTGGAAGGGGAGAGAGGTAGAGGTAGAGCGCCTATCCGGTGGCTGGACTTCGTAAAAGCATCAGCAGGAACCAGCGCTCAGGCTTGCCTGCGGATGGCGTAAAATAGAAGTGCCTGGAGAAAGGTGGTGCAAGACGTTCGTGGTAGTCACGACCCTCAGCAATGAGGAAATGACCACGAAAAAGAAGATCTTTCTGGAGGCAAAAAGAAAAAAAACACAACTTTACAAACACCTTGTTGATGATATAAAACCAGTTGGCAAGAAAACTGTAGGTACATTTATTATTACAATTTTGGTTTACTCAAATCAACCTTTGTTTTAAATGTATGTTTGGAAACTGAGCAAATATCTTAGATTTGAAATAGGCGAATGTTGTAATCGTCTAATTCCAGAGAAATAGAATAATACCCGCGGAGGCCGGCTTCTTGGCGCTTGCGCGGTTTGATTGTACATTTGTGAAACGTGAAACGGACATTTTAATTTCATGGAATTTATTTCTTTAATGTGTGTGTCGCGGAACAATATGGCATCATCGCTTTTTGCAACTGCGTCATAACCAAATTGTTATTTTATCCTAGTAATCACGCATGTATTCTCTCTTCCACTAATGACTTTTATGTCATCATATGCCACCCCCTAAGAACCAACTCTTACTTTGCTTTCCCTCTGCTTTGCCTTAGATAAAACTCCACTTATAACCAAACGGCCTATTTCGTCTCAGAGCCGCTCCCCCCGCGCGGTTTCTAAATACAAACCGCTAGATTACCCCTCATTAATCATCCTCTCCGCATTGTCACAACACGTCCCGTGGGCTCTGATCTCAGTACATTATACATGCAAACTTTAACACTCTTGGATGGACGCTAATTGCCCTAGATACAAATCTTACCGTGGATATGTTTGTTTCGCCTCTACAGTATTCGCGAATCCCTTCTATTTTATTTAATGTTCTATCAACCCAGACATATGATAATGATAAACGATTCTTGATTGACGTACCAATTCTAATTAAACCCTCTCTTTGATGTCACGTGTATCAACGATTGGCAAAACCAACAAATTTATTATAGTTCGGGATGTTATGTTAACATTATCATAAAGTTTGGCTCCCCTCCAACATTGTCATCAAATAAAGAACAATCCCATTATTTAGCCACTTCGGCACAAATGCTGAGAACATTATAATACGATGTGACTGACTGCTCAACCATATTTGATGGCCCATCACAGTACATTAATTAAACTAGAATGCAATGAAAGAGAAAAACCCTTTTCCACAGGCCAGGTGAAATTAAATCTTGCGTCAATGTCATAAACACGGACCAGGAAATGCTTTTCTCACTTGAGGCTGTTAATTCTTTGATTCATATAATAATCATATATTATAAGATTCCAAATATTCCGCCATTGTTACATTCTATGAAACTCTAATTTACAATAGGTCTTTGATCACGGCGAAGTGCTGACATTAAAGTTCTCACAAGAACAATATTATCATATACATTTATTGCGGTTGCGTTGAGATTAACTACCGTAGATTTAATTTAATTTCTCAGAACAAGCTATCAAATATTTCCTACTATAAACCGGTATTATTACAGTTATAGTCATCTGAATGGGAGCTGCACTAACCGCGTTTGGATGCAAGCCAATATTTAAAACAATATTTATTATTACTATAGATTATGTATGACATTTAGTTTTGATACGACGCGTTTGCCGTGGCTATTACACGTTTTGTCACGCAAATCGATACGCTTTGATAGTCGTATCAAGATATCCCTCATACAGAAATATAATAAAACAAGTAGCGCGTGCCCTGTAATCGGACCACCGCACATCTGCCGCTCGGTCACATGAAAGATTAAAAATAAATAATAAAGAAGCAATCAAAGAATCCACCCGGCAAACAAGAAGACACGAATCTCCCGCGACGTCTGTCAAATTAGCATCACAAACTAAAATAGCGTCATTCTAATTATTTTGATGACTCAACTGAAATACAATTAATCTTGCCGCTTCTGTGAACTGTCTGAGTGACGGACGGCCTGAAATATCGTCGCATTTCGCGATAAATAAACTTGTGAGTCGAATATCGGATTTCGATTCCATCGGTGCTGCGTATCAAAGATTTTATACGCGTGTTAGGTGGCAGGCAGCGGAGCGCAATGCCGCCCTCCGCCGACGCCGACGCGCCGTACACTTCACGCCGCACAGCCGATGCCGGCGTGAGCCTCAAAAATACTCAAAATTATGATCTGAGTAGACTTGTACAGTACTGAGGCTGGTGCCGGTGCTGGTGCTGAGGTTTGATCACTACTTGCCATTTCATACAAGTTCAAACGATCTATGAAAACTAAATTATTTATTTTATTTTACTTCTTATAAATAATCACTATACGATAAGATTCACCCAAATTGGGATCCATGATCGCAGTCAAATTCTTGAATAAAGCAAATATTGGCATAATATACAGCTAATTAGACACTGTAAATGCTGCAAACTTCCCTAACTCTGGGCATTTCTTTAAATGTAAATGTTCTTAATAGCGTCCGGAAATCAGCTGTCGTATCCCGATTCCAACTGGGATATCGGCCAATGTCTCGCATCAGCCGCCGGGTTCCTAGAGAGATTGGTAAGACGAGTCGCCGGAACCCAGCCTTTTAATTGGATGCTTCGTAAATAAACTTGCATTCGATGTGTCTACTAATAAGAAATTCACGTTAAGTCTTATTAGATTTTCACGTGTGATGATAGTGGTACGAGAAACTAATATATATGTACATATATTCTCTTTCTTTATTGATAATAAAGGTATACTTAGTACGGATTGATATTATCTGAGTTAACTAAGTCAATACTGCATGTTTTCGATCAAACGTAAACGACTTTAATGTTAGAAATACAATTCTTTTCCGAACAACAATAGGAATCGCATGCGATTTGAAACTGAATCGTCAATCTATTTCTGGTGATTAAGGCTAAGCTTTACTTGATTTAAAATGGAATAAGGATTCAAATTGAGAGTTATCTTAAAAACAAAAAACTGAAAACCAACTATTCTTGTTTGGTAGAATTGACGGTATTGCCAGTTAATGAAATATCCTAACAGAATACAATGGCAGCACTGTCTTATTGGTGCACTGAATAGGCAGCTCATAGACGTCACGGTTGTTCCTTTGTCGCACCACGAAGCGTCTGCGCCGCGTCTAGCGCTCCTCATAAATCACTCCCCACAAATTGGAACCGCTAAACTCACTATAAAAACCCCAATAATAACCACGGATCTAAATCCCATAAAAATATGATTTCAACTTTAATTCCGAAGCGGTTTACGACGGTATAAAAATTGATTAATAACTCGATGCGGTGCAGCCCGATAGGACATTGTTGCAGTGACCCATTTACAGTCTGGTATTTTGGCGGGCGGTGCAGACGAAACAAGCCTGAGAAGGGATTCTGAAACGTGACTCATTATCGAATGCTATAAAACAATGTTACCGCGAAATGGTTTTAATTAATGAAAAAAGGGAACCTATTAAAGAACCTCTTTGATCACCTAGCGAAATAAGTTCTTGATATTGGCCTTATTTAGCATGAAGTTGTAATAGGCATTGATCTAATAAAATTAACATTTACTTAGTGTTCATTCAATTTAATCATACTGCCTTTTTCTTACTTTATGTGTAATGTTAGCGTCATTTTGATTGTTATATTTTTACACATCTATAAAAATTTCATATTTAATTATGTAAGCAACAGCTAACATAGATAACAATTATTTAATTAGAGATGTAGAGTCAATTACGGGAACTCATGTATATACCTAGTACCATTTTTTTTGTCAAACATCTTTCTTCATACTTTGACAATAAATATTGGCGTGTTGATATTCAGTTAAACTCGCAAATAAAGTGGTTTGCCTCGATCAGGGTCCTTCATAATACTCGTAGCTGATGGGCTCGTCGGCACCTACACACGTGTCAATCAGTGAGCGCCGGATTCCGCATCTCACGTCCAGCGATGTCGTGCGTTATTTTTCGATCTGTCACATGATTTGAGCGGCATTCGTTTTAGCACAATGCTTAGACGTAACCTTCTTAATGACTGCCGTGATATTAGTGTGTTTGTTCTTTGACAATGTGGCTCCGCTTTCAGTCGGAAGATTTTCAACTTGTAATCTACCTGAATTTGTGTATTATAATAGGTTCATCAAACTCAATATAGATTAATGACATTAATAAAAAGCTACAATTGTTATAATAAACATAAATTGTTTCAGAAAAATCAATGGCAACACAATTGTTTTCTTGAGTAGGGACTATATACTAGTAATTATTTTCTTTTTAATAATCTAATTACATCGTGTACTACTTCATCCCAAAAAAAGATCGTTTAAAACACCACTGAGATTCATAAAAACGCAGCTAATTAGATATTCGTACCTACAGCGACACAGGAATGCCACACGTAATAATTCTCGTTACAGATCGAATTTATTCATCGGGCACATATATTTTATTGTTGTGGCTGGCAGCCCGGGCCGCCGCGGGGCCTTATAAAATTATTCGAATAAATAAGCGAGAGATCGGGCCGTAATTAAAAACATAACTTATTAATATAATCGTTTAATAGCACGACGGGTTTCGCGCCTCGTAGCGTTTAGGGAAAAACTAAATCATGTCGATACGTTATCGCGTGGCCCGGAGGCGGGTTATATTTACTGAGTCTTTGACACTTATTGCCATGAGAATTATAATTTAAACTTTGCAACTTTGAGGCTTTTATGCACACAAATCTGATTGAGTACTTACGTCTCCATAAAGCGATTTGTTGAAACTGGAATTAGGAGTTAATTCGAAATTGAATTTGAAAGTTGTATGAACTAATTTAATCTATCTTATATTTAACTTTATTATTGTTTGGTCGATTTAAAATAATAAGAACAAATTAAGAAAAGTAAGTTTTTTCAATATTTGTTTTTTTAAACGCAACTTTATTCTACGATTGCAATGAAAAAAAAAAGTTATATTTCAACGTACGTAATAGGTTTAAAATAAAATATGTCAAGGGAAGATAGTTTATTTAAAGCGAACTAACGCTATAAATATAAACTATTAATAAAGTGTAAATTACGGTGAAAGCTAAGTGCACCCCGAGGCTTATAGAAATCCTTACGAGACGTGGGTGTCGGCTTAGAAACGTAATTTTAAAGGTAACACTTTAGATTAGAAACACAAATATATGTCTTAAAATATGAAAATAACTAAAAAAATTACATACTTGAATAATACACACTTGTTTGGTTGTATGCAAACTATTAATAAATACATGTCAATATGACGTTAACACCTTTTGATGTTCTGTAACCTGGCCTTGCAGTGTTAAGTAGGTATATTAAGAAAAAAAATTGCAAACGGCATGTTATCAAACAACACCAGCAACAATACTCGGTTAGGCGAGAAGAGAACAATAAACGAATGATTTATTTAATAAAGAAATTTATGGCCGCTTACAAATTGGCCTCGTGACGTGGCTTATCGAGTATCGACAGTCGACAGTCGATAAAATCGTTGTCGATCTCGATACCGGCCGGTTATTAATGGTAAAGTCATTGTGAATGTTAATGAGATTCGAGTGCCTTCGCGCCTAGTAAATGGACAGTGCGTTTACTAGAAGTATTTTTAGTGTTCGTTGTTAATTTCATCAATCATTGAATTATCGACTACGTCTTTGATGACCTGAAATCAATTTTTTTATCTATTAAAAAGAGTAGAATTTTCGTTTGATTGCATGAATTAAAAAAAATTAAATTAAAGAATATCGATTAAAACGAAATTTAAAGAGGATATCGCCTACATGTGCGTCTTCATCTCCCAGCATAAAGCAATCGCATCCAATGCTGATAACTCATCTGGGACGGCAGTAAATCGAAAAGGTCCATAACTCGCGCTGGTTAATTACGAATAAATAAATAAATAATTGAATGTGAGCGGCCGCGGGCCTAATCGACCGGCTGGGGAGTTGGAGGTGCTAACAAGGACCCGACACATCCCGCGAGCGAAAAGCTACTGCGGGGCCTGATAACACTGATACTGGACTTTTAGTACACATCAAATATGATGGAAAAAAAACTAACAATGTCACAGGCTGGTTTTAAAAATACATCTGAAGGTGAAAAAAAAACAATCGAGTGTGTTTTGTTGTCATTATTTAACTGTCGCAAATAGTTAAGTCCAAGATTAAATTAACAAAATTATGCTGATGTTTGCTATCTGGACCTTACTGAGGACCAGCTTAACAACCTTGAGCGCCTTCAAAATCTGTCTCTTAGGTTTATATTTGGTTTGCGCAAGTATGACCACTTTTCCTCCTTTCATTCTCAGCTCAAGTGGCTTCCAATTCGTCTCCGTCGTGATTCTCACATTTTTGCGTTACTCTACAGTATACACTTTGTTACTTCTACTCCTCCATATCTCAAAGAGCGTTTTAATCGTCTCACTTCCATCAGATCTTCCCAAAACCATCTTCTCGCTCCACCACCTTCATCCACCATTTTTTTTAATAGCTCATTTACCTTTCGGGCTGTTCGGTTGTGGAATGCTTTGCCGTTGCATATAAGGTGTGCAAAATCTCTTCCTATTAAAAAAATAACTATTGAAGCAGTATTGCCTGTCTCTCCCTTAAGTTGCCTTTTATGTATTGTATGTATGTATGTATGGGTGTATATATGTCTGCATATTTATTCATTTATTAGATATGTATTTTAAAGTGTCCTGTTTAGTATTATTTGAAAGATTGATGTGTTAGTAGGTATCACTAGAATGCTTTTCTTGATGAATTCCTGCACTACCTCTTTAAAATTCTAGTTTTAATGTTTCCTGCTATACAAAGGTTGTCTGGAAGAGATCGCTTTAAAGCGATAAGACCGCCTGTTGTTACTATTATTTATTAAGCAAAATTTTTGCAAGAAGTTTCTCTTGTCGTGGTGCAATAAAGAGTATTTATTTATTATTATTATTATTTACTTATCGTTTCTTCTCAAATTATGTTAACTTTTCCCTTCCTTTCTTCTTTCTAAACTATTAACCAACCTTGAAAATATTTTGAGTGAGAGTAATGTGACTTTTATCGCATATTGTTATTTGCATCATTTAATAATATACAGGGCGTCCCAAACTTATGGGACATGAAGGGGAAGTACCTTAAATATCGTAGATAGTGAATTTTGCTCAAAGAAGACTTTATGTTATTTTTAAAAGTTAGTAATTCTGCATTCATAGATTTTCTAAAAATTACTTGCTTCGTCTGGGAATCGAACCGACTAAAATGTGAAAAAAAAATCACCCTTTTTTATGTTGCCAATCGAAAGAACAGCTAAAAAATAATAACTCAGCTTAAGTAACATAGTATTTTAAAATAAAGGAACACCATAAAATGATTGAGTCAAATTTCAAGAAAGTTATTTATTGCCGAAGACGACGTTCGAAAAGTAGCAATATTATCATTCCAAAGATAGCATTGATTATTCGTAAATAAGTACCCACTTCATAAAATAGGTACTGGCATAAGTTTTCCTTATTATAAGTGCACGTGTGGATAAAATGATAATTTGATAAAACTTAGTATTTCAATACGTCCTCTGTAAGCTAGACAGAAGGCAAATTTAAAACAAAAATAAATAATTGTTAAAAAAAAAAAAAATATTTAGAAAATCTATGAATGTAGAATTACTAACTTTTAAAAATAACATAAAGTCTTCTTTGAGCAAAATTCACTATCTACGATATTTAAGGTACTTCCCCTTCATGTCCCATAAGTTTGGGACGCCCTGTATATAGAAGATAGTACTTCCATAATTTAAAGTTACCTCCGAATGATTCCTTTAGCTCCTCAAATCTTTAAAACGTGGCACAGGTGGTAAAGTTCATCGTAAATATTTATAGCTCCTCATCAGCATGAATGAAACCGATACCATCCAAAGATAGTCCAACTCCGCGGAAGACGAATGTATTGTCTTCTCCATCCATTTTTCCGGCGACGGACGATTGACGCGTATCCATTTCCCCGGACGAGAATAGCCGTCGTCTATGTAGTGCTATAAAATAAAGGGTATCACTCGTCACCGTCGGCCATCGAGATATACCGACAAGATGTCACAGATCGCCGCTCGTTAGGAGGTAATTAGCTCACGGATCACTCAACGCCGTCTATTTAAGCGGGCGGGGAAAAATATTTAGGTTCTTATATGCAATAGATACGGGTTAGATCTGTCGCAGATGACCGATGAAGGTGGTGCGTTTGTGGAATTAGTCCACATGGACTAATGGCTAAACTACATAGTTTAGAAGCTTACTGTCTGATCTAATCCTGGGGGAAATTAAGTAAGTGGCTAGTTAGGGTAGTTGGTGATACTAAGTAAGGTGCTCCCGAGTCGAAATGTCGGGCACGTGACCTATTATTTTATAATGAAACTCCATATTCACCCAATAAGGAAAAAAAAACATTAGTTATGAAACTCTTATTAGGTATCTAAAAAGAATCGATAAAATATTGTAGATGAGAGGAAAAGAGAATTCGTGCCACTCTAAGCGTCTACTCCTTCGAAACCGTAAACCATATCACAAAATTGCAGAGGTTTATTGCATCTAATTCAATATTACGGTTTTCACTGATGTGCACAGCCCTTAAGCGTGACTCACCAATGCTATTCGCGAAAAACTGATCTGAATATTGTTGTCAGCATTTCAGCCTTGCCGCAAATAGGCGCACCCACGCATATTGTTTACCTGTAATGATTTACCGTCGATTCAGTGATCTTTTTCATTAAATGAAAGATGGTAAAATTGTTGATCATTAGGCTCACCGCTGGTTTGTATTGTATGAAGTGATCCAATTCTTTAAATGTTTTTATCGTTGAAATCTAATGAATATGGACGGCAATACAACTCTAGTAAAATCAACGCTCCGAAGAAGGGAGATGCCTGAAAATACTGGTAACTTCATCATCATCATCATATCAGCCGAAAGACGTCCACTGCTGGACATAGGCCTCCCCCAAAGAGTGCCACAATGACCGGTCCTGCGCCACCCGCATCCAGCGGTAACTTAGGCTTGTATAATGTAGTGCTAAAAATCTTCAGGGCTTTCTTAACCCAGTAACCTTGTCGCCTTAAAGTACGGGGTACTTTGCGTCAAATCCGGTAGGTCTGATTTTTTCAGACTTGTTTATGATGTTGGTCCAATGCGTAATCCAAGTTTGTGACCTCGAGCGGCGAACGCAACTTTGTCAAAAATCGAAAATACCGCCAAAACCCTAAAGGACTACTTTTTGATACTACCTTCTTAGGACTTTTTTAAAGTAGACAAAATTTCCTACAATTTGAACTAGAAATTTCTCTGTAGACCCAGTAGTTTCCGAGATAAAGCTTTTCAAAATTCATAATTTTTTCGACATTCGCAATTTTTTGCTATATTTTAGACGTCACTCAAACAACTCTAGGGGAATGAAGGTTCAATTACCCCCAACGGGGTTTGCTATTGTTGCGAAGTTCGAAAAATAATGAACTTAGAAATCTCGGAAACTATTGGTTAGGAGACAATTCTAGTCTCATATTGCACCAAATTTAGTCTACTTTAAAAACGCCTTGAGGAGGTATTATCAAAAACTAGTCCTTTATGGCTATCATAAAAACTTTCGCGGTATTTAAGATTTTAGTCAAAGTTGCGTTTGGCGCTCGAGCTCACAAACTTGGATTAAACTTGGAAACTTGGATTTGTAATATTCTACCGGTGAGCCTTAAGCATAAATACTTACTAGTATTAAATAATCATGGCAGTCACGAGCACACCCAATTGCAATTACACCGTAATGATGTTTGTGATACCAGGTCGATGTCGGCGGGCAAGTTTGTCGTGCCGAGGGTCTCTAATTACTACGGCGATAGGTGTCTCCGGAAACGCCTACCCTACATACTCAACAGCCTGCCCTCTGACATCAGGCAGGAGGCCAATAAAGCTTATCTTGGTAAAAAGCTGCGTAGTTACCTTTTCAAACACAAAATATAATAATATATTGTACCTGTAGACCGTAGTACTTATAGATAAATATTATAAATAGAAGAGAGTAGAGACTGCTCGATCCCACAGTCAAACTGTGCAAACGGTTTTGCGGGACCCTGTACTTGTTTATGTTGTATCGTTTCTTTCTTAATAAATAAATAAATAATAATAATAATAATTATGCAATTTAAGTAACTTATATTATTCATTGGGCCAACATCATAAACAAGTCTGCAAAAAATCAGAACTACCGGATTTGACGCAAGCTCTGGATGTATAAAGTTACTAAACTATATATCCAGACATCGTTTCTACATAAAGATGATCTAAAGACAGGGTTGCTTCGGACCGTTTCCCCTGCCAGACATGGATAGGTACTCAGGCTAAAGTTTCCCGTTAATATCTTTGCAACTTCGCAACCCTTTATGAGCAAGCGGTGCTAATAACTTTTTGAAAAATATTGTAAAGTTGGTATTTTTCTTGCTGTATTTATATTTTTAAGTATTATTGATAAGTTGAATTAATATATACGACCCTGTTAGTTAAAATGATTTTGTATCTTTTTTACACTGATGTCATAAAGACCAATTTTGAAGTCGTTCGCACTAAGATTTGACGATAAGCAAAGGACATACGTCTTCGAAAGACGATTATAACGAATAATTTCAAGTGGACTACTTACGAATCTATTGTAAGTTTTTATTAAAGTTCGTTTGATCTACGGGGTTGTTGATCCCTATCCAGCACGTCTGCCATGGTAGCTCGATTTTTCAGTATTTTCGTAAGTCATTAGATGGCACCTCTAATCGATCCGGAACGGGCTGATGGATGAGGTAAGTTGCCCCGCTCCGCCCGCGCTGAACCGAAGTGATTTACGCGGCCCTTGACAGCGCTTCCTACATTACATTGTGATCACTTGAAATGTATCTAGGACTTACAGTGTTTAAAATGTACATGTTAGAACTAAAATGTTGTATTCATATTTCACAATAATAACGGAATCGTATTAACGTATATGTCATTTATTTTTAACCGACTTCAAAAAAAAGGAGGAGGTTCTCAATTCGGTTGTATTTTTTTTATTTTTTTTTAATGTTTGTTATCCAGAACTCCGTCATTGATGAGCCGATTCATAATTTTTTTTTGTTGGTAAGTATATACTTCCAGGTGGGTCCCATTTTTTTGAAAATTCAATTGGATGATGGCATCCATGAGGAATTGAGGGAACTCCTCAATTATATTAGGCACGCGTGTAGTGATTTTGGTATTTTCTATTATAACTCGTGTATTTACATCCGGAAATCATAAATTGGTGGAGTGGAATTGATGATGAAGACCACAGATGACTTATGGAATTCCTCAATTATGTACTTAATAAAAGTACAAAAGTATATCACAGATTCTTATAAGATTCCGTTGAAACAGCAACTAATGAAGTGCCAAGGGTGATCCTTGTGGAATTGACGGAAGTCCTCAAATATTATCGGGTCACATACAACGATTGGGTTTTTTTCTATAATAATCAACGCATTTGCTCTCGGAAATCAGTTCATGAGGTAAATTGGAAAATAAATGTTCTCGTGGCTTGGCGGAGTACTAAATTGAAGTCGGTTAAAACTTTGTTTTTAAAGTAAATTATCGGTTCTATAGGATAAATATTTAATTTGTTTAGCCGAAAATTTGTTGCTAACCACTTTAGATTGTTCGCGACTTCGTCCACGGACACCTAATTTAATCGGAAATCCAATTGTATTTCAATGATTTTTGATGCAAAAGTCTTCTGTCCTAACTCTGTTTATCTCTTAACATTTCATCTTAATCGGTTAAATCGCTTAAGAGCGAAAAGGTAACAAACGTATAGAGTTACTTGCTCATTTATATTGTAGGTATCAAATTTATTAACATCTAGTGACATTATTTACCGAACAACCTTTGACTTACGTTGATGTCAAACCTACAAAGTCTACAGACAATGTTGCTTTCCTGTTATATGACATTTCTTGTGAAGGCCCGTCGTTTTGTGCTCGTAATTAGATGTCAATTGTATGCTATTTGTAGATATCGTTTTGTCTATCGTATCCGCTGATTGGTGCTAATCTATCTGGGTACCGGAAATAACTGTTATCTTTGATGCCAAAACAACATTTATCACCTTAAAGTGACGTAATAACGTTCATTATGCCACGGCAGTTAGTGTACTTGTATTTGTTATCTCATATCCGCAACTCGAGTGCAATAATGTGTGCTTTTCCCACGGACGTGGGTATGCTCGTGTCGACTGGAAAATGATTTTCTTTATACATTAACATTTGAACGTCAAGTTACCTACATCTACGTCAGTGGCGTACATTTTTAGTTTTCCATACCTAATCCTAGGAGCTAGAGCAAACCAGATTAATATTGCAATTCGTCAGTTATTCAACTGAATATTCCATTGAGGTCAATTCAGTCTAACATTTTCAATATTTTCTGCAAACGATTTCTTCGATAAATGTGCACAATACCAGCACGGCACGTAACCGAATCACGCGACACGATTCTTAGTTAAATCGCCATTACTATACTATAATACACCAAAGCGGAAAGGCCCTAACAGTGTCTAAGCCATACGTTTTACTTTGCTGTCTTTACGTTGCAACACTCACGCGCCGAACTCTGACATTTAACATAATCGAATTAGAGTCCAATAGGTTCGCATCTAATCTGATATCGATTGTGGTAATCCGTGATGCTGTATCTGCTTATAGTTTCGGTTATCTCTGTATTTATATCATTGCTTCCTGCGCCCACGTTGTCTGGTATGGCGGTATAGTCAACGTGAAAAGTTGTTCTGTCGACGTCGAGGTATGTTTGCACTTCAGCACCGTATCCTTTTCTAATGCGGCCAAAAATGTATGTACCTACATCAATGACGTCGACTGTTTATCCAATGAGTTCTTTATATTACTTTAATAATAGATGGTAATTTAACATACTTTGATACTTAATAGTAGTATTGTTATTCCGTTCCGTTAGTGCTAGCAAATTTAAATTACCATCAACATTAGATTCTACGGAAGTTGCAAAACGATTTCACCTTAGACGTTAAAGATGACGTGTAATGGAAAATCAATAAGTAGTTATTTTTTCCGTAGCTATTTATTATTTTGCAAAAAATCTTGTTGAAGTCGTAGGTTAATCAGTTATAAATGGTATTCTGCATAAATCATTTATGATACGTGTAAATACATACCTACGTCAATTGAATTTGCCTTGTCTCATTTCTATGAATATATTTATTTTAGCGTAGAAGTATTATTATAGTTTAGACTTATTTTTATTAAAAGCAGAGTTAATGCTTACATTGCGTATACTTAGGTTTCCTAGAAGTGCTTTAATCAATAACGATAATAAGCTTTTAACTTCTGTGTGTAAGGCAAGCCGGTGATGCACGTTTTGCTACAGCACAGTATTGTATAACATTTGTAGGACCGTCATATGTCGTAACATATTCAATATTTGAAAACATTCTTCTCTTCATATTTACGTTCTCAGCATATACTTTCCTGCCTCCAGTGCGCCTGCGACCTGCAGCATCCTAAACTCTTTATGCTAATGCTTCATTGTGGTCGACACTTTCATTTGTTCTATCTCGACAAGACCCATTGTCATCCCCTGCCCTTTGACTCCATTGTGTGTTTTTTGTGACTCCGGATTATTTTATTTCCGTTATATGTTAGGCTTTGTTGTCTCGTGTTCATTATTAAGTTAAATCAATTTTTTCGATGTTGAAGTTGTTGTGGCGCCTTTCTATTGTGTAATGTGTTTGGCTAGCAAGTTTTTGGTTATTGAAAATGGCATTATTAAAATCGATATTATTTATTTACATATTTATCAGGTATCTCAACCTACTGTCCGTTTGGTTAACAAAAGTGTCTCGTTCTTTCATTTTTATTGCTTAAAATTCTCGTTAAATTTTCACCCAGTTGAAATATGGTCTGATATGAACAATGTGTTTTAACCTTAATTGTCTTTGATGATTTATTCGTAACGCTTTCTGATTTATACATTTATGTGATTACTTATGGAAAATGCTTGCCAGACAATAACTTATTAGGCTACATATTTATATCGTCACAATACACACAAGATCTACGTTTCATTAGTAGCTATCTCCGATACAGTCCCATTCCGCCGCGTCACGCCCGGGCGTCCCATTGTGATTCAAATTGTCATTCAAGTGCCCCAAACCCGGTGGCAGTCGGTTGGTCGACACCTTCGTACCTCGACCCTGTACGTCAATCCTATAGTTTGTTTTGTAAATGAATTAGGGAAATTTGAAATTCGAAGGGATTTTAGTGAGTGAAGTTCTGCTCTGTATGCAAGCGGTTACAGAAGGTATTCCTTTAGTTGGAGGATCTTGTAAAAGTCGGTCGAGGAAAGTAATTGAGAATTATTATAATGTTTAAAAAGGTCGAACTGCAAGGAAAAACCCATTTTGTCAATACGCAATCTGTAGGTATATAGGTTCGAAAGTTGAATACCTGTATCCAATAATAGAATTTACAGTATTAGTTATTCAATGGAACATCAAGGGCATTATTTATTTAGTACCTACCATCGCAAGACTCGTACCGAATCGGCGAGGTTGGTATACCTATTGTTGACAATAATCGAAGGTTAAGATCCTGATGTTATATATACCAACCGCTTGCGTCATTGCATTTTTAAACAGTTTATTATTAGTATCTTCATAATTTCTTATTAAGTTTTTCCCGGTTGTGCCCGTAAAGGAGCCCGGGGTCCGTTTTGACACCTAGTCCCAAGATTTGACACTGGCACTAGTTTTACGAAACCGCCTGCATCTGACCTTCTAACCCAGAGGGAAACCAGACCTTATTGGCATTAGACTGGTTTCCTCACTATGTTTTCCTTCACCGAAAAGCCACTGTTAAATATGAAATGTTTATTCGTACATAAGTTTTTTTTTAAATAAACCGGTGTAAGTTACGAGCCGGGGTTCGAACCCACAACCTCCTGTTCAAAGTCGCGTGTCTTACCGCTCGGCTACAGTGGCAGTGGTAGCTCGAAAACGATGGTAAGGTCAATTTCAAATACTCCTGTTCAGAGTTCAAAAATTCAAACTTCTAAGTTAACACAATTAAAAGATATAGCCGTCTGATGCTTATATTTTTATTATTTGACGCCATAGAATTGTTCTTACTTAATTTCTCAAATTAAGTAAGAACACACGGCGATTTTTAGAGCGATACAAACGCGCCACTGTATCGCGACACTATTAGCCATATCACCTGTCAAAGTCACTGGTCTGCCGATAATAATACTGTATCGCGTTTGTAGCGCTGCAAAATGCCGACCTCAACAACAATTGGTGGCTATAGGCCGTGACGATAGGTAATTGGTGACTATTTTTATTAGTGACATTTTGTTCTGAAAAAAAAAATGATTTAATGATATGAGTATTTAATTGTATGTCAATACTTAGATACAATAAGACATAGTCGTCGCGGCAGTTTACCCTTTATCGCATAATTCGAAAAAGATATAAATTATTTTGCATGAACCGACAATGTAAAGCGGCTATTAGCAACTTTGTACACACAACAAAACGAATGATAAAGAAAATTAAAGGTTTCCAATAGCATTTTATGATTCCTTCCAGCGACAACGAGGTGCTCATAAAACCAAATAGAGGTAAAGATCTGCGATGAATTTTATGCCACGTTATTACTAAACATGTAGTGTTTCTGCGATTCAAAATGCATTGAAGACCAAGTTATAAAAACTTTAAATACAGAACTTTAGCTAATGAAAAACTTTGTTTCGATATCTGTGCAAGTGGATGCATAATTGCAGTGTGTGGAAGCCTACTTTGTACCTACTACGGGGCCGCCGACTCGTTTTGACGGTCAATTTTCTCTCCACCCATAAAAAGCGCAAACATGACTACGTTAATAATAAATTACATACATCTACTTGGACGATACTGCTATTTGAAATAACAAATGTTTGAAAACAACATTATTACTTTCCATATATTAAATGCCAGTAAGAGGCCAAAAGATGGCTCGCGAGATGGAGGAACAATGCTCAGGTATCGATGATCGCGATGAATTATCGGCGAATATATCTGAGGGGCCTCTTTAGTGACGTTTGCATTAGATCTTTGACCTAATATCTGCCATACTTGCATGTCTATTGCATTAAAACCATGTTTTTATGGTTCGTTTTACCCACCCAGTTACGGTGGGAGAACACAATCGTGAGATTTATAGTAATTACATTTCAGTTCAGTCCGAGTACATTCCTGTTATGTCTCATCACACGCCTGGGTAGGTTCAAATAGGAGTTTACGGTTGTAGATAGTTGCCACCATCGGGAGGCTTGCATTGTTGCATTCATCGGAGTGATCCGCGGAGTCGCGACGTCTTTTAGCCGCGTCCGACGTTCCATTGTTGCGATTTTATTGCCGGTGTTACCGTCCCCGTGGCGGTCGTAAACCACGCGTCGGCGCGCGATACTATCCGGATCGCGACCGCAACGCGTTACTGAAGCCACCACACCGCGGCTGCGCTTTCATTCGTTTCTAATAAATTGATAGGATGCAAGCGCGCGGCTTCACCATTCCCCATTGGTCGAGGCGTTCCCGCCGCGATACTCGGGCCCCGGTTGTAAATCAACTTTACAGCCTTTAATTACAGATATTTGCCGTCCCATGTGAGTGCATGGGATATCGGAGGGCCGCGCTCGCGAAAATATCGCATAATAATGGGTATTGACCCGTAATGGCTTGCCTGTAGGTACATATCGGCCGCCTTTGTCTTGATTGTTCGAGTGAAGGAATATTCTTTTCTGAATGATTGCCAATTACATCGGCCCCTGAATTTTACAGGCGATACAATACTAAATATACAGTTCGGTTTGAATTTGAGTTCGTATAAATGATTTATTCTATATTAAAGTTAATGGGTTAAGAATGCTTTTTTCTTCGACTACTTTCGTCATTTGTGAAATTGAAGGGTTTCTCGGCAATAAAACTAAATATAGTACCTATGTAACTGTCCCAACAGGTTGAGAATTTAATAAGAAAGTGATATTGTTTGCCGCGCACGCAACACTGTTGCACCGGATAGGGCGGCCGCCATTTTAATGTCTCTCTGACGGAATTACGCTGGATTGTTCTCGGGTTTACTGCCTCCCTCATGATTGATCGTTGTATCTTCAGCCTTATGTCATTCGCCTCGTATCTCTCGGAATTTGTAGGTACTAAGCAATAAATATATATTGAGTTATGGTAACTCTGCGGAATTATTGCATATGTTTAACTCATTCAGCATTATTTAGTTTAGTATTAAGAGAACCATTCAAAACCGTGATTTTGCATGGCATACACGTGACTAGAGTTCACCACTTGTGGCAAGCAGCGAATATCGATCCTGATAAGACGAAGACTATGATGAAAAGGGCGCTATCTCCGGTTTAGGTTTTAATATTTTCTCAGTAACAATCAAGAATATAATTAGATTCGAATGTAATAGGCCACGCCTCTGATTGGTAAGTTTTACTTTTTTCCCTACACATCATGCGTGTAGTGAAGATTATGATTAGACAGATCGTATTTCTAAATGGAAGGCAGGCTGTAAATTCCCGCATCCATAAACTTGTTATGGCTGTCTAAACGGGGACTAGCTGCCGTTTATAATATTAATGCACGAATGAAAAATAAAAAAATAATTGTATGCGCAATTTGCTTCTCTAATCCCGCGTCGTTTTATTCGCGGGCCGACACCTTTCGATCCACTTTACGACGCCCGTTTACAGGGCGAGTGATTTACAGACAGTTAAACTTGAAAGAATTGAAGCTTACCTAAATGAAGGTGTGATTCTGGAATTTTAAAACATTTTCTCACGCTGCAGGCTATTTTTTCTATCGTTTTGCCAAATATTAAAAATATATGAAATTTACATACAATACAATACAATACAAATATTCTTTATTGCTCACCAGACATATTAGATAATGCAAAAATAGAGGTAAGTTAAACATAAACAATGGTAGACAACAGGCGTTCTTATCGCTAAAAAGCGATGTCTTCCAGACAACCTTTGGGTGGTGTAGACTATAAGAAAAGATGATTTGAGTAGGTGAAAACAGAAAAACAGAATATTAAGAAAAACTTAACTATAAGAAAGACTATACACTTACATAAATACATATATACACCTACCTACATAGCAATGATTAGGTAGGTGTAAGTGGAAACAGATTCAAAAACATCCACGCCACTAAGGCACGTGCTCGATATTATTGTTTACCTATGTTTATGTATGCATCTTAAAAAAAAGCAGTTCTGCTAGGAAAACTCTTGGGTATATATTATGTTCTACCATAATATTCGACACCATCTAGCACGGTTCTTCGTCAAAGTGTTATGTGTCTATTTATACTCATGTTAATATATTACCCTCAGTAATTGACGCTCACGTAGCTCGTAAACGCTCGCCATTTCGTGTTCTAATAGCGTAACATCAATCTCTCACTTGTGATTTAATTCATACACCTACAGCGACATACAGAAGTGGACATCTAAACGTGGGATTGAGTCCGTTTTTGTCTTTGAAATGAAGAAAATACGACTTAAAAATTAGGAAGTGGAAACAGATACGATTTTCCGAAAGTTGTTCTTTGACTTGAGTGGGATCACCATTTTAATTTGTTTTATGAACAATCACACTCGTGTATAAAATATGTCACGTATATGTCGAGAACTGCCCCATTAACGTGGAATTTTTACTTGGCAATTAAACAGCGTGAAGCGAGCCAGCCGAGTCGAGTCGAGTAGGCGAGCGATTTAGATTGATCAAGCAAGAATCGAGGGGGGCGGCGCAATCAAAAGCGAATCGAGCCAATGGGCGAGCGGCGACGGCTCTGCGAGCCCCGCCATTGGCCAGCCGCGGGGTTGAGGGATATAAAGGGCCTTGATACAGCTCTCGATAAGCGGTAGGCGTCGAATACCAAATCGATCGATTATCGCCCATGCCGCCGCGGAGACTGCGGCCGATAGGTCGGCGGTTTTCCACGTTACTGCCGGTAACGCCTTGACATTTTGATTATTGTTTTCATATCGCGCTACAGTTATGACTCTACTACAAATATTTCGATTATTATACATGGCTTTAGGTAGGCACTTAGCTTTTTAATTTATAATGTTGTCAACTTGTCATAAACGCAACTTTAACGTTAATCTGGGCTGTAAAATTACACACATTGGGCTGTAAAGTCACAGTTTAAAATTGCAACAGTTGCCGGAGATGCGGCTAATCGGCTGTTATTTACAATGGTTTATCAGTTCGGGGCGTGCGGCTCAGCGATTTACGAGTCACCAGTTTTGCTCACAAAAGAATTAGCACTTCTAAGCGACATCAAGTGCCAATAAATATCGAGTGAGGTGCGAATAATCGACGCAACACTGTAGCTACGGAATCCACCGATAAAGGTGTTTCTCGAAGTGAATTTCGCCGGTTTAGAATAGGGTTTCGGGAAGCAATAATTTGTGACAATTGGGTACGATTAGATTGGGTTTGCGGACGATTGGTTATAGTTCGTAAATTAGCTCTTAACCGGCCGAATGGCGTGGTTCGTCGTTCGGAGTTATTGATATGGGTATGGTAGGCTTTTAAGTATAGGCGGGTAGTGTTATGCAAATACGTGCGCGGCTCGGTGCGCACGCGCGTCGAATCGTGCGTTTTCCGCGCCGAGTTTGTGGAAATCGTTATTGGGGTGATTGCCTTCAACAATGGGTTTTGTACGGGATTGCATTTAATCGGGTAACGGTGTGGCTTCGTGGGTGATAACTGGTAATATGGCGGTGCCGTGCTTTATCGTCAACTGTAGGTTATAGGTATTGTGCGTTCACGTTTTTGCTTCAGGCGGACTTGTGGATATCTATGCATTACCACTGATTCACTTCCATCGTATTTGGTCAGTTACTATATGCTACTTTGGTTATGTACCTTGCGAAAATTGAGGCGCATTATATAAAGTATTAGGTACCTAGTTCATAACAGGTAGATATGAACTACAGAAGGCACTCTTCATCCCTCGGTTATGTATTATATTAGATACTGATATCTGGGCAGGTCACAATATAGGTAACTAGTCAATGAGGTCCATACCTTACCAATTAAATATCCATATATTTAATACACTAAAACCTGTAACATTATAATTTCTGGTACCTAGGATGGATAAGTCGCGGATCATAAAAGACGGACTCAAAGCAACATAGTCAGCAGTAAAGGTGTTAACGCGAGCGTAGGTGGTTTAACACTTTGCACGTGACGAGTTGCACGTGTCACTTTTCCAGATGAAGTATAAATCAAGATCCCTCGTCCGGGCCTAGCTACAGGCCGCAACTTCGGTTGCTTCGCTGTTCTTCATTTGTTTCCGACAATCGCAAAAAATGGAAACGGACGCAGAAATATCTGATACTACTTTATTACCGAAACAGTTGTGCCAAATAGTATAATGCAGGTGACCTACCATGACGTGGCACAAACCATATAATAATCTCCTTTTTGCCTAAGTAAATCTCTTTTTCATGTGAATCAAATTAATGCTCGATTTGCGCCTATACATTTTGGATGTGAGCAAACTAGGATTATTTACAAACAAAGCCCTCAAAGAGTTTGAGTTTTGCAAAGTGCAAATAATAAAAGAAATTTTAACGCTCTGTCCCTACAGGTTGTTACAATCCTTTTATAAAACATATAAAGCGCTTTTGGAGCGAAATAATCTCGACCCCGATACATCAGGCTGGCGCAATACACCCGTACTAAATAGGTTCGCTTTATTTGCTCCAATTTCACCCTTAAAACATAAACGCGGCAATTAATCTCGGAACGGGTGACGTGCACTCCCTACCCCCGATAACCAGGGAATGATTAACTGTAGACAGGAAGACAAATAGTCGTTTAGGTATTCGCTAATGCTCTCTCATCAAACGATCGATGCTGGGGCGACAGACGATGTCGACGCTAAATAACTTCGCTGTAACAAATTGATTGGGTGATTTGCAACTCGAGAACGCTGTAACTTGGGCTACCTAGTGTACCTTTAGATAAGTTGTATATGGTTATATCTAGGGATCCCTTTCGATGCCATTTTTTTACTATTATCGTTTCGCATAATTGATTTGGTATAATTTGTATTGGCATAAAAGTACTGTCGCACAGTAATACTAATTAGAAATACTAAATAAGTTGGACTAATTTTGTATTCGGCTAATATAGGTACCTACATTATTCATTGGGCTAATAAGCATTTGTTATATTTGTCACTAACAATAACTATAATTTCAGTTTTATTCTAATTTGTTACGGGCGCATGAATCTGCAAAATGAACAACAATATAATCAATCAATCAATCAATCATAATTTATTCATCAGAATATATGGTACCTACATAAGGTGTTATAGCTTATAAATATATACATTGATCCATTATATATTCGGCCGATAGGCATGTGAATATTTCTTGAAACTATTGTCAATTTTTTACAATTTCCATGCAAACAAATTCAAATGTCAATCCTTCTTATATTAGCTCTATTACATTTTACAGTCTTAGCAGTCATTATATTCAATTAAATATAGAGATACAAAATAGTTTAAATCTATGGCGTCACATAATCCAATTAAATAATGTCAAATGGAAACAATTAATGATATATTTACAATAGTCATTCAAATTACAAAGTGCGAAACAATTTAATTACTTTAGCTGTCACATAATTTAATACCATTCTATATTGCATGCCACTGTCTATTATAAATTAAAACTTATCTTTAAAAAAATCATCTATCGTATAATAAGCCCTATTGATGAGTTCCTCCTTCAATTTTTTATAGGTATTAGGTTACGTTAGAATAGGTTAGATTGGTATGATATCCACGCGCGAAGCGTCTAAACAACGCAGAATAGGAGGTTCGCCAAGTCCTTGGTTCCTAAATACATATAAACACAAATCTAACCTTTTCTCGTAGTGCATCAGGCTCGTGTGGTTTTTTGTTTGAATATGAATTCATGATTTTGTGCATTTACTCTGGTTATAAGTCGAGCGTTGCGCTTGTAATTATTGTCGCAATGACATTTTTTAGGACAATACTTTTATGCCTGTTGTAATGATGCCAAGTGATTATTATGACTTTTTGTATTTATGCTATCTGATGATAGTCTTTATGATGATTATGCTTTCTATGTTTATTCTTTTTAATTGTATGCCTAAAATTGTACGCGATAAGATGATTAGGCTTAACACTAATTCGGCAAAAAAAAATTGCGTAGCACTATTATGACAAATAATTTTATGAGTCAGCTACTCTCTGCATAAAAGTTAAACTTATCTGCAATTTACTGTACTGACTTCTTGAGTGGATATGCAGATTTCGGTAGGCAGGCAAAGGATTTTGACTAAGTACCTAAATCAGGAACGAACTTTGCGAGTAGGTATAATCAGGTGCAGTGTCTACAACTTTCAGGAACGGGAGGAATACTTTTTGTTTTTAAGTCTGCCTAATTGCCTATGTAGACCAAATAAGCCAAGTTAGCTTCGACTTTTTATTTTTATAAGGTTTTAAGATAGCAACCACTTCTACTATTTCGATTAGAGCTCTTCCACTTATTCCTTGAATTTTTTTCCGACCACAACAATATGGCAACAGATTATGGCATGCATATATTTATGGAATGCATCGTAACCCTGCATAAGTAAAATAGTACTTATATGTACACCAAGTGTTGTTTCCCGGAGCATCTGCTAGCACTTCCGGATGATGTATGCTACCACGGCGATGCGCACGACCATCCGTCACTTCATTACGGCCCGCAGATTAGTAAATCAAGAACAATCCGCAAGAACAAACAGCTTCCGCGACGGCCACACGGGCGCGCTATATCCAGCCTCGTAAACGGACGATCAGACGCGCTCGCGCACTCGTAAATCATCGATCGTGCGATGCGATGCGATTTAGCACGCTCGCCGACTTTACGGCCCTTACCAGCTGTAAAGGGTTTACAGCCTCAAATAGAGTATGCGCCCAGTTTATAGACGGCGATGTGGTTAACGTGCCTTTACTGCCCGTTATGTTATTTTTACTTATCAATTAGGACGTGTTTTAAGTTACAACCGTTTCGGTTATGGAGAGTAAACTTAGTCAGACGATGGTGGCGAATTCGATACCTGTTTACTACATTAACAGTAAACAGGTTGATGGTCTTCTACGGTGGCGCTAAGCCAACTGCTAAGGAATGGGATATGATCCGGGTCTCTTCATGACAACCTATACTATTACTGATTCAGTGAGCTACCTCTCTGTCCTTCAATTTCCATCAGATTAAATTGGCCAAATTGCAATGTTTATATTGCTGTACTCGTATTAAAGCTTGAACAATTCCTTGTTCCAGGAACACCAATAAACCGGCTGCCGATAATGGCGAAGTCGGTGCTGGACCTGTACGAGCTGTATAACCTGGTGATCGCGCGCGGCGGCCTCGTGGAGGTGATCAACAAGAAGCTGTGGCAGGAGATCATCAAGGGGCTGCGGCTGCCGTCCTCCATCACGTCGGCTGCCTTCACTCTGCGCACACAGTGAGTTGTCATTTGATCACGTGTTGGAGAAGCGCGGCCAGAAACAGGCCGGTCGCTTCACGTTGATTCAACCACACTATCTATGCTTGGAGCTAACGGTGACTGTTCCAGGGGTTCTACAACACCTTCAAGCATGTCTACTTACAGTTTTTTTGCCCGGTCCTGTAACTGCCTAATTTTTTATGGAGTCTACTTAATGCATCCGAGTTAATTCACCTGGGGGAATTAAGAACACTAAAAGTATAATTAATTCACCTGTCAAATCCGCAAGATGTTTTAAGTCAACTTAATGCCCCTGGGGGTAATTAGATTCACTGAGAGTATACTTAATGCACTCGCGCTCAACCAAGGGTGAATTAAGTATTCGGACAGTACACCTTATGCACTTTTTCAGTGCGACAGCACATCGTTTGCAAGTATCATTTGTCGAGCGGCAAACTAGATGCAACGATGCCCCATTCGCGGGAACGAGAGATCGAAGCGTAGGTACCTATTACACACCGCTGATGTTGCTGCTTCCGCCGCCCGTAGCGTTTGGAGGATTTGTCTGATAGTCAGTGTCAAGTTCTAAGTGAAGGAGGAATACTAACCATTATTTGAAGGTGTTACCGCGAAAAAGTACATCTACTTATTGGAAAAGGAGGTGTCACATGAAATAAGCTTACGTTAAATACCCGATCAATATAAGCCGAACACGAGCCAGTAAGTCTCAAGTGTTCCAATGATTCTGCCAAAGCCTAATACTAAGTCGAATGAATCGAGCACATTGTATAGCCGACGAACAAAAGCGATGCATTAGAGATTTAGACTGGTAAAACCGTATTCAAGGTTTCTAAAAAGGACTTAATAAGCCATCTGTGTGGTCCTAGAACATATCGGGAGCCGTCGCTCCATATTCGATGGCGACGCTTTGTACCACCTCCTGCATTCAAATTCTCACGAGTAGAAGACAAAGCGACCGCGACAATGGCCGTACGTACGTGAGCGTCCAACGCGACAATATGACATCTTCATAATTAATAACCTCTAACTCATCTCCACCGATATAATTTCTCATTTATCTTCCGGCGAGTTCCTTCACCTCGTGGCTTTGTCGGTCGCATAAAGGTGTCTTCACTATACATTTCTAATTCAAAGTGCGCACCGTTACGCACGACGCGTTGATTTTGAACGCAACCTCCGCATTATGATTACAATCTGGTGCATGGTATACTGCATGCTTTCTATTGCTCAAGAAGCTACCATCCAGGCGACGTGCGGTTTGCCCGAGACTTACTTATTTTATGTCCCCGGTAAACGGCCGCCGCTATTTTAGTACCTAATATCGAGATGCATTGAGATATTGCGGTAAGTCGAGGATTCTATACGGCGTTCGGGCGTTCGTAAAATTAGACGCGCGTAATGACGAATGTCGTATATTTAGCTTTCTCATTTGACAGTTTATGAAAAGGTAGCCCGAGTTTTTATGAAGAGCCGTCGGCCCCTCAAAGTTGTTCATTGTGTTCTTATTAAATATGTGGCCGCTTAATATGAGTTATGGCGGAGAACGGTGACAATATCGTCGGATAAAATTGACTTGTCATAAGAATAGGATTAAGAATGTAATGGGATGTTCTATTATCCGTTTGAAGTATAGGCTTTTGATAATTTATAATTGGTGTTGAAATATGATTTATATGCGTGTCACGTCATTTAGTGAGCGACGAATGCATTGACGTTCGACGTTGTTTATTAGATCGTTCCAGTTAGATATTTAAATGAGATCGCATGTCGCGGCAGTTATAATAATCTGGTAATTTATTTCAGGGACCAGAATAATGGGATTTAAATAACAATAGGAAAATCGTATTGTGGAAAGGTCACTTGCCTTCTCGATATTTTTGTTGCAATTGAAATATTGCTCTAGAACATCTTTGAATTGATAGTGAATATTTGTATTAATGGTGCAATATCACTCCCATGTTTGATTCGTAGTCTACTAATTGTGTGAAATTATATCTTCACAGAAACAGAACATGGTGTTAGTTAAAGAATTGGTTACATTTAGCATCGTCATAAAAACATGATAAATGTAGATATTTGCCATTTCCTTTGGAATCCTAAAATCAAAATCTATGTAACCCACTTTTGTTTACAGATACATGAAGTACTTATATGACTATGAGTGTGAAAAGAAGAACCTATCCACCCGGAGCGAGCTGGACGCGGCCATTGAGGGCAATAAGCGCGAGGGCCGCCGCGCCTCCGGGCAGTACGACGCGCAGGCTGCGCTGGCAATGGTTGGTCTAGCCCCATGCCCTTTATTATTCTTACTATACATTCATATTACACGTAATAACTGGTAAAGAAAAAAGATTTCTAAAAACGTGATGATAAGTTAAAAAAAACCAGCCAAAACAACACACGCAGCTAATCGAAATACAGCAATTATTATACAAAACATAAGCCAGTAATAACATAAATATCTGTGGCTTACACGAAAATAAAAATAAACGAAATAACACTAAAACATGCTAAAGTTCAAGACTATTTTACAAGATTAAATAAAAGAGAAAATTATGAGTTATGAAGTTATGATAGACTCTCGCAAGTCAAAAGTAGGTGGAGCGCTACGCATCCTCATTAATTAAGTATGCGATTACCCAAGATATGATATTCCCTGATTCCACGGTAGCATTCGTTTTAATTTTATTCCAAACTAATTTAATTTATTTTATTTTCATTACTAAGCGTCCCCATGCCCAGGTATCTTCAGTGTTTCCTCCATCATAATGCTTAGCAATAAGTATATAGGAAAACGACCTTAGGTATTATTTAAAGCGTTGTAATCCACCTTCCCAACGATTAGCCAATGGATTTACTTACGTATTCGTCGATGATTTCTCCTCTAGCAACTTGATAAACTTTCATCCTAATGATCCATAGTCTTCCCCCTTCCAGCCCCCCCTGAGCCGGGTGCCGGCGTCGCTCGCGCAGCTCTCGCAGCACATGCAGCCCCTCTCGCTCTCCCTCGGCGGCGTCCCGCGCCTGCCGCCGCTGCCGCCGCATGCGCCGCATATATCACAGCACGACATAGAGTACAGGGTGCGCGAGTATATGAAGATGATTCAGACGCAGAGGGAACTGATGAGGAATGGTGAGTGTTTGTATATTATCGATCAAGTCGTTATGGTATACCTACCTAAGCTTAATAGCTTAGGTAGGTATACCATAACGACTTGTCAGTGTCAATTTAGTACTTGAAGAATGGCGTTCAAAACGTTAAGTTAATACTTAACGTTTTGAACGCCATTCTTCAAGTACTAAATTGACACTACTGACACAACAACTTTTGCCATGAGAGTATGACTTTAATCGTGTAACTACGCCATAACACCTATAGTCATCCTTGGGGGCCCCGGGCTGGGCTGGCCATACTGCTACACCTTCAGGTGTTCTTGGCGTCCAAAGGGTTCATTAACTGAACTAAAGGTCTCCCCGACCCTTGGCGTTCCGGCACGGCATGTATGAAATGTCGAATGGGAATGAAATATGACGTGTTCGAATCCCGTTATGATAGAGACATGGTATCAATAAAACCATTGCCTTTCAAGCATATCATCATCATAAATTTAAGAGTTATCCAGCTAACAAAGTTTTTTCTTTTATTTGGGTTTGGTAGTACCCTGATGCTTCTCCTTCATGGACGGAAAAGTCTTTCCTTCCATGATGGTTTTAAAGACGACAACTTCTTTAAAATCATGTCGTATCAAATGTCCAATCGTTTCCCGCCTTCTTTTCTTAACGGTCATTACTCTTAGTAGAAACAATCTTCACTTTTAACCGCAACTATCGATCGAACAAGAGTTAACCATTACAGTTATGAAGAATTCAATTAAGACTGGTTTCCAGGCTCGGAATCGCCGCCCGGCGCCGGGCCGACGCCGATGATGTCCCCGCGCGACGCGGCCGCGCTCAGCGCCATCGACGTGTCGCGGCTCACGCTGTGGTCGCTCTACAACAACAACAACAACAGCCCGCAGCCCGACCTCGAGCCACAGCGGTCAGTATTTACTACCATTTGTTTGTTGTAAGCTTAGCACATTCACTGCCCACATTCGAAGCCATAACACGAAAAATCGTTTTCTAGAGCGGCGAATACACGCTGAGCCCACTTAGCGGGCTTCTGGCACTGAGTGTTTAGGGGTAGTTGTCCGTGCCGTAAACACAGCGTATATTCTTACCTCTCAGGACCTTATTAATTACTAGAAAACAAATAATGTTAATTACAACAAGATGCTAATATCTAGAAAACTCCTGTGAGTCTCAGACATATTAAATTAAAATATAATGAAACCGGTCCCTCACGTCTAAGTGCGCGGGCATCGCGAGTGCTGACGATTAAGGACCACATTTCGGTTCGAAACAACCTCAAAGACGGGAGTGACCCGTTTCATTATATTTTAATACAACATGATTCTTTTTATTTTGAAAAATTCATTGCTACTTTGTGCCGCGATATGCCGAAGTTAACGGAAATTCCCACGAACACCCTGTATATATTAAGGATATTGTGTACTACCTCAGTGTCTAACATGCTCGTTTGTTTCTCTGTCTTATCATAGAATGTCTTCTGCCAACAGCGAGGCCCTGAACTTGAGCGAGAGCCCCAACTCGTCGCTGACGGGCATCAAGCGCGAGGCGTGCCGCTCCCCGCCGCCGCCCGCCAAGCGCCGCACCCCGCGCCCGCGCTCGCCCCCCTCCCCGCGCTCGCTCCCCTCGCACCCCTCGCACCCCGCGCACCCCTCGCACCCCTCCCCGACCGCGCCCGAGCCGCCGCAACTCAACGGGAACGGCGTCAACGGGGCGGCATTCAAGATCACTACTAGGGGTGAGTCGGGGAACAATATTTTTTGACAGATAAATTGTTTTTTCATTAGCAACAGATAAAAATTACGAAAATACACAAAACAAGCAAACTTAAATGAAAGATTGATAATTTTAAGGTTTTTTAATTCATAAAAACGATCAATAAGGAAGTTGTTTGATTGTGACGTCACAAGCAAGTAATCCCTACAAATTCCATACTAACAGATCGTTTTTGACGTTTCATAAAATGAAGCTGATTTGAGTTTTGTCAAATAACGTGTTTTTTGTATTCGATTTCTATTCAGCAGCGGGCTTTGGCTGGGCATCTTAACGAACTGGAAGACGCCGCTACCCGGTTATGCGCGAGCACTCATGACGCACGGGTGTCTTGAGCAGTGTATAACTTGAGTTGTGTCTTGCGTATTTAGCTTATAAAATAGCCCTCTTGTATAGAAGTTGCAAGTAGAGAGCCACCATGTGTTCGCTGTGTATACAGTCTAGGCACCTTCTGCAACTATAAGTTACGGTGCTACTGCTCACCTTCTTGAGTTTATGTTTACATAGACGGAGAAATTGCTAGACAAAATGTTACTCGACCGTGGTGGCCATAATGTGTCCAAAATTGTGGATCTCAAAATTTTCTCATCCATGTTTTCCCACAGTTGTACACTAAAATGAGTAATACTCAAGTGACAACTGTCGGTACTCATTGTAAATATAAGCATATTCCATTTTCAAAAGTGAGTGTTTTAAAATTCTAATATAAAGTTCTTTAACCAACTTAAAATAAAAGCAATGAAAACGAGTCACTCACATCTATAAGGTCGAAAATCGCTCGACATGTTTCGAACCGATTCGCGACCAAATATACTGAACGTCAATTTTACCTCTTTAATCCTCTGAGTCGCGTTCGCCTGCACTCACTTGCGACTAGAGTTCACCAAACCCACGATAATCCTTCTTAGCTTTAATACGACACTCAAAACTAAACTGAAATAATTCTTGCAGGCGACGCCAGTACGGGAGACCAGCAGCTAGTCGTGTCCATCGAGCTGAACGGCGTCACGTACGAGGGCGTCCTCTTCCCCTCACAGAACGCCAGTGGACAGAACGGCCACAGGCAAATGGTCTCTTAAGCTTACTTGCTCTCATCTTAAGGTCGAAATTCCGATTTTCAGGTCCTGATCGTTTAATGCAGGAAAATGTTGGATGTGTTATGCTTTTGAATACGGCTAGCCGCCAGGGTTGGGCTAGACGCTTGCCAAGAATACGCTGTCTCTGTCATCTTGTAGACGATAGACAAAGAGGGTTTGGACACTTGGTAAGTGTCTACGGCTCTATTAGACTTAGCCTAGGGGAGGTAAGATTTGCACACGGTCTAACTAGTCTCAACGCGGGTAGAAAAAAAATTGTTTATTCAGAAACGCTTTCCCCGGTCTCTCTTGAAAGCATATCATTAGAAATATTAATTGGTAGTTTAGATCTCAAAGTAATTTATCATGTCACATATCATCACAAGAAGGTCGTACGTTTGGGACTGAAAATGTATCACTTCCTTCAGGAGTCCATCAACTCGAATATTTCAAACCAAGTACAAAACCTCTCATCATACCTACGAGTTAAGTACTGTAGATTCATTTTCTATTGTGATCTAAGATTTTGTACTTCGTAGTTTACAGTTCTCGAATAAGTATTATAAAAGTGTCACTGCCCAAGAAGCGTGAAGTTATTTATTAATAATAATTTCATATTTTTGTTATTGTATGATATTTTAATATTAATATTTTTTTATAAAAGCGGAGAAGTAACTTTTTGTACATATAGTTTTACGTTATTTATAATTCGTTTAGGAATTGACGGATGTGTGGTCGGTCGGTCCGATGGTTTTATTTGTGATGTACATTTCTGTAAATACTTGTGTAGAGACGTTTTATACACCGCCATATATTGTGTAGGTATGATTGTGATTAAATAGTTTTCTTAAACTGGTGTATATTTTATACTTGTGTCGATGTCAGTATTGTATGTAATGATACGTAGGTCTACGGTAGTCGCATGGGCCGCGTTTTCTTTACCCGAAAGAAAAAATGTTACGCTACGAAACAGAATACCTTACCTAACTCTTCTCTGTAAACAATCAAAGTTTCCTCTGGAAATTTAAATTGGATGAGATTCACGATATATCTGACCATGTTCATTGGCATAATCTTGTAACAACGCTTCGGGAAGCTTGTTCAATTTCAACGCTCGGGTGGAAAATTTTCGCATTTTGTGGGTTTGAAACTCGATGTACAGTCAGCTGCAGAGAAACATGCCTCCCCCCCCTGCATAAGAATTTGGTATGCGGGGGGGGGGGGATGTTTCTCTGCAGCTGACTGTACCTACTAAACAGCATTGGGCTGGATAATGATTGGCAACATCGCTCCGCGTTCAAGCGCGCAACTGTTCGGCGAACAGCTACAACCTTATTCCACCGCAGTGCAACCCGCCTGCTCCGTCACGCCGCGATTTTGCAAGTCATTCCCGCTCGGAGTGAGGGTTGCTCGAATAGTTAGTTTTCATTCGGTCAGTGAAAACGCAGCTTTAATAGAATAGTTATAAATACGTTACGAATTACAGAATTGAACTTACCAATTTGTAGGTAAACTTTCGCACAGAAAGCAATCCGAATATGTTTTTTTTTTTAATAATGTCTGGCAAATTTTTCGTGCACATTAAACCAGCTTGGTAATCGTACTAGAGTTTACTCGTCCGACTTTTTTAAGAAAAAATCCCTAAAATGCAAATATTAAGTTTGATTAAAATGTTGTTTTAATGTTAACGACAAATATGCTTTTTAATAACCCTGAGAAGTTGCGCATGTTGTTCTGTTGTGAAACAAACATCTCTACTTAAAAAGTGGCCTTGCTGTCTCGATATTTCGTCTTTATGATTTTTTAGAGTTAATCAGAGATATTGATTGTACTTCACCAACCATACCGATAGTCTGCATGCGTAACTAAATCCTTGCAAACATTGTTTTGTGCAATACATCCCAAACAAAATTGCTGTTTAAGAAAACTCAAATTATAATGGTAATTGCAATAATTGTTTTAATGTTAAGTGTAGCGTTACTCTGTAAAAAGCTTTGTAATTAATTTAGACTGAATTATTTTAAACTAGTGTATTTGTAGGTAAATGTTTTATAACTGGCTAATTTAAAAGTTTAAATTAAAATGTACAATTCAGTGGTGAGGTAGGTACATGTTTGGGCGATGTACGCTCCGTAGACATAGTTATAGTACATTCCTGAAGATGTACAATATGTTAAGAACTATAACAGAACTAGGCCTACATATATACCTAGGTAGTGGCCAGAATCGCGCATTAGCGTATTGCGTATTACACCAAAAATTTTGATGTATTCAAATAACTATATATGATTAAATAATGATTACATAATATCAAATATTATTTTTATTTTATAACATGTCACTAATAACCCTATAGATTTTTTATAACATTGATTCCGGTGGGAAAGCAATTCCAATAACAATCAGAAACTTGGAATTCTTTGATTATTTTTTCACTTGCATTTATTCTTGCTTTGAACTCTGTTAGAGAGGAAAAGCTATTCTCAGGATAATGTATACTACTCAAAAGAAAATAGGGGCCACATGTATGGTGATCGTTACGTGAAATTTTATTAAACAATAATATATAATTTTTCCAGCTATTAACTGACTGAAACGACTTAAACACCAGTATGAAAGAGGTTGTATTCTGAAGGATACGGGACATTAATTAGCCATTTATCAATTAGATTATATCCAATAATTAACAATAAAATAGAAAAAATGTAAGTGGCCCTTATTTTGTTTTGAGCAGTATAGATATGGAGCTACCGAAAAGCTAACGGTAACTAAGTGCATAATAAGTTTTTCGATAATACATAAGTTCCGAAAAACTCATTGGGACGAGCCGGGATTCGATCCCACGACCGCGGCTTGCCAGCTGGGATTCGTACCCACGATCGCGGCTTGACAGCCGGGATTCGTACCCACGATCGCGGCTTGACAGCCGGGATTCGTACCCACGATCGCGGCTTGACAGCCGGGATTCGTACCCACGATCGCGGCTTGACAGCCGGGATTCGTACCCACGATCGCGGTTTGACAGCCGCATGCCAACCACTAGGCTACCGTAGCTTCATATCATCATGTCATGAGTTTCATGACATTGGAAAAAAATGTTCACGCAAAGTGCGTCGTTTCATCTGTTACTATGTATAGGTACATAAATAGCTTGTAAGTATGTGCACATTGTACCTAAGGGGGTAATATCCATAATTATCAATGTATAGAATGGACGCAGGCTATAATTTATCCCGTGGCTTCGCTTGCTGTGTACCTAATGTAGATTTAAACAACGCAACGTTTTAGCTGAGAGTAGGTTTAAATTTTTTTTAAAGCTTTTATTTTTATAATAAGGGCGCACATCCGAAAGAAAAAGTCGTCTCGTAAAAATACTAGTTCACTGTAGCCATTCGCCAAAAAATTGCCACAGCTGGGACTCGCAGCCCGGCCACGACATTGTAGGTAAGTTTTAAAATGTTACTACTAACAATATGTGGACCAAGGTCTGAACTAAATAAGTACTTTTTCTTACTGCGCTGCGACATCGGTTTTTCTAATTCATTGCGTGTGATCCCAACTAGTTGTACTGGGCTCTTTTCCGCAAGTCGACATCGTGTGCCTATTTTGCGTGAAATGGTGGGGTAGCGCTACTCTAACCACCCCAGCTCCTCTACAAAGTTGGTGAGTGGCTTTGTGTTCCTGACTGCGTTCCGTAGTGTGTCTGGAGACTAGGTGCTTTTTCCTGTATACTTCTGCAGCCTGCCTACCCTACCTGCTTGCAGTCCAGTAGAATATGTTTGGTCGTTTCCTCCGCGTCCATGCAGGCTCTGCATATGGGGCTGTCTGTGATACCCATGTTGTACAGGTGTCTGTTCAGGGTGTTATGTCCTGTTATTATTACTACTATCTTGCGGAGTTGGTTTCTGTGTGTCCTCAGTAGTGCGGTTGTGAGTTTGTTGTCGCGTTTCGACAGAATCTCTTTGTTCTGTCTGCATGGGTCTATATCCTCCCAGTATCTTTGGTGTAGGTCTTTGGTGTATAGGTCAAGTTGATTGTATATGTAGCTTTGTGGCAGGGGTAAGATTGGTTCCGGTCCGTATGCCACCGTTTCTGATCCATTGTATGGTAACGTTGTTTTTGTCTGCGCACACCTCTGTTAAGTTTTGGTGGCATTCGTATATCAAACTAGATGTGATGTTGTCACTGTTCAGTGCTTGTAGTACCGATTTACTGTCTGAGAGTATCCGTATGTTTGTGTTCTCAACTTGTCGTCTCTTTATGGCATTGCAGGCTTCAATTATCCCTACGCATTCAGCCTGGAATACCGTGTTTTGTTCACCCAGTGGTTTGGATATGTGTATGTTTAAGTCCTCTGAGAACACTCCACATCTCGTTCCCGTATTTGTTTTCGAACCATCTGTGAAGATTTTGAGGTCTGTTTGGTTTAGCCCCTCTCTCGAGTCTTCTGTTAGTATTATGCCGTAGTCTTTCCTGAAGACTGCAGTTCTCGGTATTTTATCGATTGGAGCCTCCATGATAGGGAGGCTTGTGATCAGTCTGTTGTGGATCTTCGTGTGTGGTGTGTTTAGTTTCGTCCATAGGTTGAGGCTTTTTAGGCGTATTGCCGTCGCAGCCGCTTCCTTTTGTATATGCATGTGTAAAGGTAGGAGTCCTAGCATTATTTCTAGTGCTGCTGTTGGGGTTGTTCTCATACATCCCGTAGCCGCCACACATGCTAGTCTTTGCGTTTTCTGAATTTTGGTAATTGCACTCGTGGTTTGGGTACGGGGCCACCATACTATGGCACCATAGCTTATCATTGGTACTATCACCATTTTGTACAGCCACAGTATGATGCGATGTGGGGAGCCAGGCCCCATCTCTTCACCACCATCCTTCTGCATTGCCAGAAGGCTGCTGTTGCTTTGTTTAGTCTACTGTCTAGGTGTTTGCTCCAATTAAGTTTTTCGTCTCCCAACTAACTACTAACTAACTAACCACAGTGCGTTGCGCGTCTCGACCGTGCAATGAACAGATAAATAAAACGCTTGCCGCACCGCAATTCACGCGATGTCGTAAGGCTCGGCTTACTAACTCCATACCAAATTTTATCTCCATCGGTTCAGCGATTTAAGCGTGAAAAAGTAACAGACAAACAGACAGATAGAGTTACTTTCGCATCTATAATATTAGTAAGGATGCCGCTATATGCTATCATATAAAACAGTTAAATTGCACTGTTACTATATTTTAAATCCTACTACATTTCACATCCTTACAAGTTACATTTTATTTCGTCATCTAAAAGAGACATCTATGTTCTGCAGGTGAACCTATATATAGCGCCATCTACCATGTTTTGATTACACTACTACGAGCGAAAAACACACCGTGCTTTCTCATAACTACACACTGAAATAGTTCCGTTAAAATGTTCAAGATGGCGCTAAAACAAATATGCTGCATATTCACTATCACGTTTGCAGGGTCCCATAGATGGCGGTGTTATACAATGAAGCCCAAAGAGAATATAACCAAGCACTACGTTCTAAGAGACGGGACTTCGAACTAAGTTTTGGATGACAGTGACATTGTCATATGATTTTGACGTGATAACAATTGATTATTTAGCTATTTTGCCATTCCACATTAAAAAGTCCAATACGTAAGTCGTACCAACGTAATGGCACGAAAGGGATAAGGTAATAGTACTTTACATTATCGATGTCGATAATATTAGTACACAACTTTATCGATATCGATAAACTATGATGGTCAGACCCCGTATCATGGTCGCCTTATCACACGATAAGGGACAGGATAGAGCGTCTGTCACTGGCTGACACAGATCGATAGAACGAGACGACGCTCTTATCTTGTCACTTATCGCGTGATAAGGCCGTCCATGATACGGGGTCAGGTCCACTGCATGAAGAGCAAATTATTGCACTATATCGACACTAACAAAGTAATAAAAGGATAATAAATGTTTAATGTCAGTTTATTTCACACCCATTTAGAAATTATAAAAAATATTTAGGAGTAGCATTGACTTACTATTACTACGTATAGACTGGCAACCCAGAACATTTTTCTTGACGTCTTCTAATCAGGCCGCCATCTTGGAAAATCAAAGAGTATGTAAACGTGCAGTAGATGCGACAATTTTCTGAGTTCGGATTCAGTTATGGCCATAGATTGATTTAATACACTCGTATTAAAAAAACTACTTATTGATTTAACCACCGACAACTGGTATTTGTAATTTTTTTATACTGGATAATTTTATAGTTCCCGAGGATGCACTGTGTTGATGCAATTTGTCTCAGCAATTTGTGTCGGATTTGATGACCATGCGTCTTATTTAAGGCCTATGCTGCGGAACCTCCGATATCGTTTTTGATAGCAATCGCAGCAAGACAAAAAAACTAAATTATGACCATTTTCAGTTTCAGTCAGATTAAAACACATTTAAGGTCCCACGGGATCCTCAGATATAGATTTTGAAATCAATTGGAAATTAATATAATTATTATAATATATTCTCCTAAATTATTAATGGGTTCATAATTCGGAGACCATACTCGCGTCGCGTACATTATTTATATAAGAGAATTGACCTAGGATTTAAATAAGTAGGACTTAAGATCTAAATAGCAACTAATCGTTGCCAATAAAATTAAGGCTAGTAAGCTTAATGTTCTACTAATAAGGCAAAATAGTCTTAGGAAATTGTCACATCTACATTTTTAATCTTTGAAATAATGGCCGCCATCGGCGCGTATCTTATAAATTACAGAAAAAATCATGTTAGTTAAAAACTCTGTGAATTTGCCGATGAAAAGTGATTCCCGTACTTTTACTATTGTTGGGTTTGTTGTTGGTGCAATAGCGCAATGCAAAAGAAGGCATTTTTTAAAGTTTTGAGTCAAAATTGCACTCAAACGACCGCCATCACTGCCCGCCACAGACTAGACCAACATACTCTCATGAGAGTATGTTGTCATGCACAAACTTATGCTAGGTGATGTCTACTCTAGTAATATAACTCAATGAGGAGTAGGTAGGTATATTTTATGTTTACAAAATTTCACCAATTTGTCCATACTCTTTTTCGTTCGCAAGCAGTCCCAATGTATTTTCATAATTCTTCTTGTTACAAGACAGCTCCCGCTTGTATTATCCAAGTGCCGCTGATTTTCAAAAGTAAATCAATGTTTACGCTCGATATTTCGGGGTAAGTTTCTACTTACCTACATATTTTGGTTAAACGAACTTACCAGAAGTGAAGTTCGATCTTAATTATCTTGTCTTCGTCTCTTCGATTTAAAAAGATCATATTTGACTAATGTAGATGTTCAGAGAGTTACCAATCAATGCTGCGAAATAGAAATAGCATAAAACGATGTAAATAAATAAATGTAATCAAACTGGTTTTTATTTTCATTAAATAAACAATAACCACTTAAGAAGTATTTATGAGGGGTCTATTATAGAAATTAGCAAAAACAGTTGACTGGTCAGACCAGCCATCGGCTTTTCTGATCACCTCAACACTTACACCAGCTCGTGAAGCCGCGGAGGAGGTGGTAGCATGACGCGTCGAATGAGCGCCAAATATTGTGGTATCAATACCACTTTCCTGAAGGACCTGTTTTATCCATCGACCAATGGTTTGGGATGAAGCAGGTCTGTAAGGCTTTCTATGTGTAAGTATGAGCTTGTCTTGTGTATTCGATCTATAAGCTGAGGTAGCTGCAATGTATGCTTGTAAAGTAGCAGCTGGGCAAATATTTGGCCTTTGATTAAAAAATGGTAATTCTATTACTGGCTGTGCCCATCTAATTCTTGATGTTTTAATTAAATCTGTTACAATGATAACAATCTTATCATTGTAAATCGTAATATTTGAAATTCTTATTAGTGACAATGTCTGAATCCTTTGGGCAGTGGCCAAAGCGAGAAGCATGACCAATTTTTTACTTAACCTTTCTAAATCAACGGTATTATCCGGCAAAAAAGTAGCTAAATAATCTAATACTGTACTAGGATTCCACGTTACATCGTAACGGGGAAAGGACGGTTTCAATTTAAAAACTACTCTAAAGAACCGTTTAACACTCGTTTTGGCCAACATTATTATTTGATGAAATCAAGGAAATTGCAGATCTATGGTTATTTAGCGTACCATTACACGATCCTGTTTGAAAACACTTTGAGAGAAAATCTAACAAACATTCAATTTTAACACCATAAAAATCAACGTGTTTCTCTTCACAATATTTCCACCATAACTTAAGACTAGAAGAGTACTGTAATTTAGTGCTTTTTGTAATTGACGAAAGCATAACATTTAAAGCCGATTCTGGTACTCCTTTTTTGACAAAGCCTTCCCTGATAACACGCTCGCTGCCAGGGTACGATGTCGGTGAAGCGGGTGGATTGATCTGAAAACAGATGAAAGAAGATCTTTGTGTGGGTGAATAAATAAAATATCACCCATACTTAATGTCTTAAAAATGGGGTACCAGGGTTACGACGGCCAATAAGGAACGACAACTATACCAGTCGCTTTTCTGCGACGATTTTATTTAAAGTTTTAAATATAAGTGCAAAAGGCGGGTGGGTACGCGTAGAAGAAAAAAGTTTCCCAATCAACAGTAAATGCGTCAATATTATACGCATATGGGTCTCTTTTCCATGATATATATCTAGAACATTTAGCATTAATACGCGATGCAAAGAGATCAATGTCTGGTTGCCCAAATTTCCTAATAATTCTGATAAAAGCACTATTCTGTAATTCCCATTCACCGTCAATATTAATCTTTCTGGATTCGCTATTGGCTTCAACGTTTAAGGAAGATTTGATATATGAAGCAAAGATAAAAATTCTCCTCGCTTCACACCACTTCCATATCATATTAGGTACATAATTAAGGTGTGGATATTGCACTCCACCCATTCTATTGATATACGATGTGGCGGTGGTATTGTCAACGCGTAGAAGTATATCACAATCAGTTTTATCCCAGGCGAAAGATTTTAAGCCGAAATAAACTGCTAAAAGTTCCAGATATGGTTTTTACTTTCAGTGTCAGTCCATTGACCTCCGGTCTTTTCACCATTCGATGCGGCCCCCCACCCGGTAGTGCTAGCGTCGGAGAAAATTTCTTGTACATATAATTATATTTCTGTATAAGGTTGAATGATTTCAAAATGTGAGCTTGCCACCACAGTAAATCATTCAGTACGCTATAT
This sequence comes from Epinotia bilunana, assembly GCA_947049275.1. NCBI lineage: Eukaryota > Metazoa > Arthropoda > Insecta > Lepidoptera > Tortricidae > Epinotia > Epinotia bilunana. Next base: position 9,566,284 of record OX346269.1, on the reverse strand, counting down.
GGGACTGTCATAACTCTGTCATAATTATCATTAAATTTAAGTAACGCTAAATATCTTGCTCTTTCCAAAGATTTAGTGTAAAGCCAACCATACGCGATGGCCGGGCAAGCTGCTGTAAGTGTCCCTAAAAAACATGCAAATTCGCGAATTCGTATATTTTTCGTTCTTAACATTTTATTTGTGCGTTCTAAAATATTATTTCGCTTCGTTTGTGGCAACCTGAGGCACATCATTTTAGAATCTAGAACAAAACCAAAATATGTACATTCTGTTTGAGGGCTCAAATTACTTTTTTTGTAGTTAATAACAAATCCTAGATTTTCTAAGCATTCTATAGTTCATTTCACATTCTTTAAACAGTCTTCTTTCGTATTGCCAATACAGCAAATACAAAGTAAGTCATCGAGGTATCTTACAGACTGAAAACCTAAAGACCTTAAGTGTGATACAACAGGATGTAATATTTTTGTGATAATATACGGAGCTGAGGCCAGTCTATTTGGGAGAACCATAAATTCGTATATAGTACCTTTAAAACAAAACCTTAAAAACTTTCTATGTGACTCGTGAATGGGTAATAACAGATAAGCCTCCTTCAAGTCAATATTTGCCATATAACACCCCTTAGACACTAGTTTGGTCGCTGTTCTGATGTCTTCCATTTTAAAATGCTCAGTGTAAACGTATTTAACTTTTTGAGGTTCAGGATGAATCTCATGCCACCGTCGCTTTTTGGTACCAGGAAGATATCAGACAGAAACTGACCCGGTTCTTGTTGGCATTTTCGGATTGCATTAATATTAGTTAAATGTATTAACTCTTTTTCAATGAATACCAAGTCAGTTACTGAAAAATATTTTTTGGGGTAATTTTTTACATTCTGATGTGGTACCGTGATAAAAGGAATTTTGTAACCTAATATCGTATTTAGAATAAACTGATCATTAGTTATAGATTTCCAAGCATTTAAAAAACATTTTAAGCGACCACCGTGTACCTGTGGGTTCATGTCGTCGGTTGGTTGGTAGACGGGCGCGACGCTTGCGCCGGCTGCCGTCTCGGTGGCGGCGGCGGCGGCGGCGGCGGCTGGCGCCGGGCTGTCGCGGCCGGGCCTAGAGGCGCTCGGCGCCTGGTTTGGAAGGATCCTCGGTGCCCACCGCCGCGGCTGGGATACGGAAGCTGGCCGCCGCGCTGAGTACGTGCGCGGGGCGGTGGGGCCCTCCAGTTTAAACTGGTGCTTGAAGTAGATGCTACCGGTGGTGCCTGGATCAACTGCCCGGTTTTTTAATACCACGGGAGCTTTTTACTAAATCGCCGAGCTTTTCACCAAACAAAAAGCTATTTCTCTTTCTATCCTTGAATGGGTCTATAAGCGATTTTTCGACCAAACATTTAAGAGCAACATGCCAATCACCCTGAAGACCAAGGTTCTCATGCCTTATACTATGCCTGACCTACGCTTGTCAGACGTGGAAGTTTAATAACAATATAAGAAATAAAATTACTACGTGCCAACGCGGAATGGAGCGCAGCATGCTAAATATAAAATAACATAAAATAAAATAAGAAACAAAAATACGAAACATCACAAAAGAAACAGACGGTCTGGCACAAGCTCTTGCACTAAAATGGAAGTGGGCCGGGCACGTAGCACGCCTCCAAGATCAGAGGTGGACAAAAAATGTGACAGTATGGAGGGGGCAGCAGGCAAAAGAAAGAAAGGGAGACCTTGCAACAGGTGGGAAGACGAAATTATACACACAGCGGGTCCAAACTGGTTGCATACAGCAAAGTCCAGAGATGACTGGCTCACTTTGGAGGAGGCCTTTACCTGCAGAGGGGTTCTTGCAGAAAAATGAGTGCAACAAAAACAACTATAATAATATATTTTAAAATACCTACTTAATACTCTTTATGAAAACCTAACTTAGTTACTTACATCCTACTAATATTATAAATGCGAAAGTTTAGATGTTTGTTACTCAATCACGCTTAAACGGCTGAACCGATTTGAATGAAATTTTGCACGAAGATAGTTTATAGCCTGGATTAAAATATAGGATAGTTTTTATCCCGGGTCCACGCGGACGAAGTCGCGGGCGGAAGCTAGTTAAAAATCATCAGTTACTCAACGCAACTTGAGTACTTTGTAAACCTAATCGAGTAAGAAATAAGAGGCTTTTTTATTTTATTTATTTAAGTCTCAACTCAGTGCCGCGCCCCCCGCCGCCCCCTTGCTTGGTCCTTGCGCCCTAGGCTCTAGTCTTATTAGCCTGTGTGTAAATTAGGCTCTGCTGATTAGGGAAATTAGTCTGCTCATTAATCCTATGACGGACTAAAATGACGTTTCACGTGTCAGTTTTTTACATAGTGATGTGTAACAACCGATAATTACCGAAAAGTTTTAAGGGGATCTATGTTTAGACAAGTCATAAAATTTACGCACTATTTATTCCGTATCGCTATATTCTTGTAAAAGCCCCTCCACATTCGCAGACTTCGCAGTGTTCACAATTGCCACAGTGTTCGCGTTCGCAGGCCCTTTAACGCGGGCCAAAAACTCCACATTCACACTTTCACGCGTTCGCGCATATTTTTCGCGCGTTCGCGTGAAGTGAGCCGACTCCACATTGTCGCGCTCTCACATTCACGCTTTCACGCGTTCGCGCATTCGCACGCGAATGTGGAGGGACCATTAGAAACTAACAGAGAGTAAAAAGCCATTATAGCCGAGCGGTAAGGCGCGCGACTTTCAATCTGGTCGAACTTTGAAGTTTATTTCTTTTATGAATTTGATTAAGTATTTTCAATAATTATTTAGGTACAATTAATTGCTAATATCTATATAGTGCCATCATGTTATAAACGTTATCATGAGGAATCCACCCAATTTAGTACCTCGCCTTATACTGCAGTTCTAGAAATAAATGTAGATACCTAACTAAAATAACAGCATGCCTTAAAATAGGTAAATAAAATAAATAAATAAAATATTTGTAGACAACCTTACACAAATCGTGATAGTCCCAAACTAAGCATAGCTTGTAATATGGCTAAGTACCAGTGGCGAGTGAGAATTTTCACTGGAAAACCTGGAGCAAAACACAGGTTTTTTTTGATGATTTACGAGTTTTGGTAACAGCAATAAATTTTAGGCAAGTCCCACGATTAGTAAGGGAAAAGCAATGGCAACGTTTGGAACATTGTTACATTTTCCTAATAACCACAGCGCATCCTTACCACAGATTATACACCGACGCAAACAGCTGCACACATGGTAGAATGAAACAAGGGAAGTCATTCCAGTGACACTTGCTGCACTCGTGGCGTCAGTGTATCTGACCTACGTCATCAGCATCTTAAAAATGGAAGACTGACATTGTGTTGCCACTGTGAGAAAGTAAATTACCCGAGTAAATTGCATTACTTCACTTACGTGCTTTCAATCAATATTTACGTTGAACTACTAGGTATAAATTGTCTTTTCAGGCCAAACTAGCTAACATTACATTTTTTAAAATATTAAACATGCCTTAACGAAACTCCTTGTTTGTATGGAAGCTGACGATATATTAGCTTGTTTTGTGTTTATATATTTTAATAAATACCAGTTTTAAGTACTTACGTTGTTTCTATCATCTCACACATTTATTTATGCAGTCCAATCTCATCCAGTCTATGACAACTTTTGTGTGCCAACTTTGTAGGTACAATGGCAACATTTGTGTGACACAGGCAAGATACTTCGTCGGGAATGACATATAATACCTAGTTTTATTCTACCATGGCTGCTCAGAGGTCTTTATTAAATTGAGGCCCGGGCGGGCTGTAGATGTAGATGGAAGGACAATGCACTTTCCTTCGCCTTGCGCACGGAGATACGATCAGTCGAGCGTGCACCGAAATCGGATGAGCTCCCGAATTGCGTTCGGAATGCTTAACCATGCCAATGTGTGCCGCACGTGAAACATGTCCATGGGTAATATAACCACATTATAACTAATACGTAACCTGGTTCTCGATTGCGTAACGCAACGCTTCTACGCGCAGTACTCGCTAGCGCTGCGTAAAATATTTGTATGGAGAATCTACGCAGAACCCCTGCCGGTCATTCGCAGAACTGAAACTGAACGTCATTTTTGTGTATGACAGTTATTTTGTTCTAACGCTCGGTCAAAAAGAGACGTAATTACCCCTCTGGAGGTTCATCTGACTCGATATTTCGCATTCCTATATGATATCACTGTGTTGCGCTTCGGGCGCCCTTTTCCATGTGTAGGTACAGTAGACGGAAAACAACTTGCGCAAATGACCTTTAGTTAAAGCAATGACGCGTAATTCAATGTTGGAAAGGCAACCGGATGGCTCGCGGTATTTGAGCTTCCGAACTGGTGTGGAACCGCCCTGTGCAACCCGAAATGAGCCAACTGTGACCGGTTCGGAAATAGTAGGGGGGTCGTAAAAAAAATATATCGTGAGGCAACCAGATGAAACGCGGTAGCCTGAAAGTGGGTACCCTGTTTATATAATGATTTTTTTTTGTCATCCCTCCTAGTGCGACCGGAGCCGAGTAAGCAGTCTAAGATAAAAAAAAAAAAATTGGCAGGCAACCGCTTGAAATTTGGCATGAATGTTCTTCATCACATACAGACACTGTAAAAAAAAAGCCATCCGTCCCGGCCGGTCGGTTATCGAGCCGTCAGTTGGAAGCCGGAAAAAAATGGTGGTGGACGAGAACTTAGGAAAAATGCACTTAACATCATTGATATTGGATGGCATTTGTTTTTCGAGTCTTGTATGATGTAATAAATGATATGCACAAATGCCATCCCTCTCTACCCTTACAAATGCAAAATACGTCAAATTGGAATACGCGCAATAAAAGGATTTGCAATCACTTGCCATGGACAATTTTCGCGTGGGAGGCACGATGCGGAGTCTCTAGTTGCTGTAGTATTCACCGGTATTTACGACTTCATACATATGTATACAGGGTGTCCCAAAAATTTTCCACACGGAGGGAAAGTACCTTGAATTTTGAAGATAGGGAATTTTACTGAAAGAAGACTTCATTTTATTTAAAAAAAGTCATTGGAACTGCATTCAAACATTCTTGAAAAATCATTTGCCAGGGACTGAACCCACCCAATATGAAAAAAAACCCTTTCTTACGATACCGATCGGAATGGATTTCTAATTAGGATTATTTTTTCTTGAATAGCACAGCATCTTAAACAGAAGGAAGATCATGAAAATTAAATTTTATTTATTAAAGTATTGTATGCTATCGTATACGACTTTTTCAAAAATGTTTAAATGCAGTTCCAATGTCATTTCCATCATCAGCTCATCGTCACAATCACTAAATGATTATATTCGAGAGCAGTTGCACGAGTTACTTACACACTGTTTACACTTGCTTACACTTGTTTTATTGTATACAGACATACGGGTCAAACTGATATCCTGATTTTTTTGAAGTCTGTCAAAACCTACTCCAGAATGTAACAAATACTTCTCTGGAAACCGCATCATAGTTGGTTCAACGTAATACGAGATAATCGCGAACAAACATACATCAAAACATATGTGTCAAACTGAGAACCTCCTTTTTTGACGTCGTTTAAAAACAAATGTTCACAAAATCTCGAATAAAAAAAACAATGACACGCAGTGTGTAGATTTCTAAAAAAACTTAATAATTCCATCCAAAAACTGCACAAGTAATAGTGAACACCTTTAAGATATTTGTAACTATGGGCCTTAGATGCCTGAAATAAATGGTTTATTATTATTATTAATAGAACAAACATGTGCATTGAATACACAGAACCTCCTTATATTTTCAAGTCGGTTACTTTTGAGAACGATTGAAACGTTTCAATCGTCCACAAGCAAGTTGTTTCTACCGTCCCCACACGACGTTATGAACTTCAAAGTCAAATATTACATATAAAAAAACTCCAACGCTGATCAACGGTCATTATAAACATTCGTTTATTTCTAATTATAATACCAAAATAATTTGATCTGTCAAAATACATAAGTAAACAAAGTTATAAGAAAATATACGACAGCAAAAATACTTAAGTTTTTACTGCGAAAAGCTGATTTGGCTCGTGTACACTCCCATCTCGCACCGTAGCTCGAGCGCTAATGGCCAAGAATTCAAACATGGCAGACCGCGTATTCTGAGTGTTGCGTCAGTCGCGTAGGTATTATAGTTTTCGAGAAATTTGACTTGTTTCAATCATGACGTGTTTCTATTGTCCCCGGTCTACCCTACTAATTAGGATTATTTTTTCTTGAATAACACAGTATCTTAAACAGAAGGAAGACCATGAAAATTAAATTTTATTTATTAAAGTATTGTATGGTATCGTATGCGACTTTTTCAAAAATGTTTAAATGCAGTTCCAATGTTTTTTTTTAATACAATGACGTCTTCTCTCATTAAAATTTCCTATCTTCAACATTTAAGGTACTTTCCCTCCGTGTGGAAAAGTTTTGGGACACCCTGTATACATATGTATGAAGTCGTAAATACCGGTGAATACTACAGCAACTAGAGACTCCGCATCGTGCCTCCCACGCGAAAATTGTCCATGGCAAGTGATTGCAAATCCTTTTATTGCGCGTATTCCAATTTGACGTATTTCGCGTTTGTAAGGGAGAAGAGAGGGATGGCATTTGTGCATATCATTTATTACATCATACAAGACTCGAAAAACAAATGCCATCCAATATCAATGATTTTAAGTGCATTTTTCCTAACCGTCCACCACCATTTTTTCCGGCTTCCAACTCTGACGGCTCGATAACCGACCGGCCGGGACGGATGGCATTTTTTTACAGTGTCTGCCAAACATGCCAAACTTCAAGCGGTTGCCTGCCTATTTTTTTTTTCTTAGCCTGCTTACTCGGCTCCGGTCGCACTAGGAGGGATGGCATAAAAAAATCATTATATAAACAGGGTACACACTTTCAGGCTACCGCGTTTCATCCGGTTGCCTCGCGATATTTTTTTTACCACCCCCCTCCTATTTCCGAACCGGTCACAGTTGGCTCATTTCGGGTTGCACAGGGCGGTTCCACATCACTTCGGAAGCTCAAATACCGCGAGCCATCCGGTTGCCTTTCCAACATTAAATTACGCGTCATTGCTCTGAATATTGTAGTCTGTTAAATTTGTAAATTGTTTGTTGAGTTTTATTACGAAGAGTAAGACTAATGCCACCACAAACCAAAAAGTAACGTAGTTGTAAAAAGACAGACAAAAATTGTCTACGATGTTTGTTTTTTCTTTTTATTACATTAATAAAAGAGTACTTAGTAGCTAATTAGCAAAAAATTACACATACACATTATTACATAAAGAAATGTAATTCCTTACAAGCGGGGTCCTTTTTTTGATCGTATATATGTAGGATGCGCGAACCTTCCCCCGCCACGACATTTGTTGCGCAAGAAGTTTGCCAACTACACTGTACGTGCGTGCATATGTTGAAATAATTAGTTTTTCATCTACTATAGGTATTTACTTAAATATAAACGTAAGTCCTGACCGAGTTAAATCAACGCCCAGCCCAAACCGTAGAACCTAGAAAGCAGATTATTTTGACAATAGGTAGTTTATAACGCAAATACCCACTAAGAAGAGATTTTTGAAAATCCCACCCTCAAGGGGGTTAAAGAGGTTTAATAGTGTGTATGGGGATGGAGTAAAATTTTAAGTAAGAGACTTGAAACTTTTTGTACGAACTCCTTATTACAATACAAAAGTAATTTTAGGGTTTTGGAAAAACCCACCCCTACGCGGGTTAAATAGGGGTTCAAAGTTTGTACGAACCGATTTAGGTACATGAAGTTTGGTATAGAGATATAGTTTGAGTGCCGTGTAGACCATAGTGTTTATCGCGAAAATCTTCCCCAAACAGGCTGAAATAGGCGGTGAAAGTTTGTATGAAGCTACGATATAAACGACGAAGTTGCAAGACGAAGACGAAGTACGAAGTTGTACATATATATTATATTACTAGCTTCTGCCCGCGACTCCGTCCGCGTGGAACTCGTTTATATCGTAGCTCCATACAAACTATCACCCCTCATTTCGCTCCCTTGGGGGATGATGGCCAAGGCCAAGGTAATCCAGACCATACCAAAATTCACCTTAATCCGTTTAGCAGTTTTTGCACTTATAATATTAGGATTATTTTCAGTACAATCAGATTACTTTCATCTTTTCCCCATACATTTTACGATGATGACTGGGACAGTTTACACAAAAAAAAATTCTCTATTTAGCACCGATTTTTTATCTCGTTCGCTAAGTATGTGACTTAAGTATGAATAGCTTCTGCCCGCGACTCCGTCCGCGTGAAACTTGTTTATATCGTAGCTCGATACAAACTTTCACCCCCCATTTCACCCCATCAGGGGATGATTTCCGGAATAAAAACTATCCTATGTCCTTTCCCGGGTTCAAACAATCTCCATACCAAACATCTCAATCGGTTCAGCGGTTTAAGCGCGAAGAGGTAACAGACAGACAGACAGACACACTTTCGCTTTTATAATACTATAGCTTCTGCCCGCGACTCCGTCCGCGTGAACTCGTTTATATCGTAGCTCCATACAAACTTTCATCCCCACTTCATCCCCTTGGGGGTGATTCCCGGGATAAAAACTATCTCTATACCAAATTTCACCCAAATCGGTTCAGCAGTTTAAGCGTGAAGAGGTAACAGATAGACAGACAGACGGACACACTTTCGCATTTATAATATTAGTATATGGAAGTATGGATTAATGTGTGTTTGCAATGATTACTTGATTACGGTGGAATTTTGGTGCAGTCAAAATTCGACATTCGTGCTTCTATTTTATATCAATTCTCCGAAGATTATTCGTGAAGTGATCTACTTACTTGTTTTAGGAAGTAATGGACACCATCACTAATTAATTCGTTTAAGTACTTATAAGTACTTATTCATTATTTTTCATTAAAGCTTAACCATCCGTAGGTAATTTAAAATCGGGAACCATTTTTTATTGGGAAGTAATGAGTGATGGCTAATCAATCACCAGTTTGTAGGAAAAATCCTCGTTCTATTCCACTGTGTATAAATAAAGGGCTATTTACATGGGGCAACAACTCGCATGCGAGTTTTATTACATTGCAGGGTTTGATTCAATTTGTCGTATTCCGCTAGCCCGCAGCCCGCAATGTAATGAAAATCGCATACGAGTTGATGCACCATGTAAATGACCCTTAACAGAGCAAGCAAATGTCCCGACTTCGGAAAACGCCGACCGCACCGCAACTTCGTCAAAAACGAAAAATACCTCTAAAGTTTTTATTACAACCCGTACTAGTTTTTGATAGTACCTTCTCAGGACGTTTTTAAAGTAAGTATAGACTAAATAAACAAATTTATAGGGTACTTTCCGTTGACCTAGAACTATGAAATTTGACAATATTACTATCGTCTTTTACTATGTACAGGGAAACATCTGAAAACTATACATTTGTATGTAATTAAGTACATAACCTGTTTCAAATCTTCCCTTTGCCGGTAAAGAGATGGGATTCGACTCCGGTTGCACTATGGTTCAAAAATATTCTCCCAGTTTCGCCATACAAAAATCCTCCTGAGTGCCTACAGGTCGTGTGATAATGAAAATATATAAATATAGGCTAAACTCACCCCAATTAGTTCACTTGTCTTCACAAAAAAATAACCGGCCGGTCGCTTGACATTTGCAGTAGTCATCTAGCTATCGTTCCCGCGCTCGAGAGAGAACGTTCTGGCGGTTGCTTTTTCGCCGCCGACGCAAGTCGGAGATGTCCGAAGATCTCCGAATGTAAACTTTCCCACCCCAGTGCGAGACAGATATACCTACAAAATAGTGTGTGTGAATGGAATCCCAAACTCTCTACCAAATGTCGTCTAAATCGGTTTGGCGGCTTAAGCGTGAAAAGGTAACGAACATATAGACAGACAGACAGACAGACAGTTACTTATGGCATAACAGTTATGTATTGTTGTTTTTGTTTTGTATTTAGCTAGTGGCTCTGTGAGCTGTAGAACTTGGGACCAAGTATTAAAAAAAAAAGGACCGGAAAGTCAATGACATTGTAACAAGTTTTCGATCAGGTCACGTGTCGGTCACGTGACCTGTCTCGAATTTCGCATCTTGCGAATCTTACGGCCACGTGACCTGTGGCGAGTTTAACAATTTTTCCCTATCACAAAAAGTGCACAGGCAGCGCCGCTAAAGAAGTTTTCACTTCAAAAATAAGAACTGAGTTGACAAATAAAATCTACATAATAACGAACCTGTTCACAAAATTTCATGAGAATCGTTTGAGAGATGCGACCGGGCTGGTGGTCCCTATTCTGTAACTTTTTTTAAGCTCACCTCAACGCTCACCCACAAATATATCTTGACACCGCGATGCGTGGTAACTAAGCGTAGGTAGAGGTCTAGTTTCGTGACGGGTGACCGGCGGGGTGAGCCACTTTAACACTTAGCGAATAACAGCCCGTAGAGGTGAACAACTCGAGCTTTCTTCGCATTCTCGTTCAATTATTATCTACATAGGTACCATACTTACATACATACATTTGAATGGCCTGTCTCACTCCCGTATAACCGAGAATGACAACAGAACTTCACCGTGTCTAGTTCGCGTGAAGCGTGCGTGGCTGTGTGTTGCGAATATCTGTAGTTTCGCGAGGTGATTTTATTTTATTTTTATTTTATTTATTAAGTACAACCACATCATATATATTACTTTTCACTTAAAGCTAGTATATTAGGAGGTATTTATTTCTGATATATACAACAATTACGGAAGTACATAACATTGGCTACGCATGTTGCAGTGAGATCAATAAAAGTTATAATAGCTTATACAATACAAAATATGAACTAAACAGGTTAACTAATAGTAACAGAATTTATTTATATGTAAATATCTATATAATTAATAACAGTTACAGAATTAATTTGCTTTTGGCAATAATGCCGATTTAAACTTAGGTAGGCGGTCGTGGAAGATGTCGATGGATTTATTTTGGCTGATAAAGTCGTTAAAACTCGAGCAAATTCTTACCATGGGAGACTGCAATCCAAGGTTTGTCCTGGTGATCGGTGTAGCGAAAGGTTTTGGTATAGGGCGCCGAGGGTAATTGCGAGGAACTGTTAACGAGACTCTTTCCAACAGATTGATACATTTTATTTGCCCATTAACTACCTTGTGCAGGAAACTAAAATCCAACATTCGCCGCCGATCTCGCAAGCTGATGGATGATAGCAAAACTTAGGAGCTGTATGTGATACGTTGTCCTTACCCTTTGCGTACTTATTCCTCGCCTTTAAATTAATTTGTCTTAAAGGGTTATGCTTTTGGGCTTGTTGCCACGTATGATTTTCTAAGGTCCCGCATGCTCCTGAGATGGGGTAGACATACAAATAATAATAATTGTTTATTTTATTTCGATCAACATCGATTAAGTTTTTGTAGACATTTACCTTGTACGTAAACTTATAAAACCCGATTGCAGTATAAACATTATTAGGTACCGGAGCGAGATCCGGCATTGTTTTGATCTTTGACCTCTAGAAAAATATCTTATGAAGAGTTTTACTAAGTAGGTGCCCAGTGCCCACATTTTAATGATAAAAGCAATCATATTTGTGTAGGTAATCGGAACGCAATGTGTTAAATGCCTTGGGCTCTCGTGATTCGTGTCGCAAATTTTACGAAGCTTTGGTTTAACATCACGTGTAGGTTTAAAGATCTTTATTTATCATAACATAAGAATATAAATACATATTCACTTATATGAGAGATTAGATTACACATGCATTTAACATTAAGTATACTTATTTTAATCGGCGAGCCCACACTTAACTGATTTACCCACTAAATTTAATACGATCATTTAATGTTTGTAATACCAAAATTCTGTTTTTTTTTTGTAGGGTAGTGTATTTAAATACACGAAGTTAAAGTTTAACACCGGAGCGCGGAGTCCGAGCGTTCTTGCTACATAACATAAAAGTTGTATCTGGGGGGCTAGTACGCTAAGTTTTATGTCGTACATAAAGCATTCGTCCCATTCTGGTAAATATGCGAGTGCAAGAGGGACGAATGCTTTACGTCGGACATAAAACCTAGTGTGCTAGGGGGGCTGCTGTACTTTGTGCAAATTGACACTTACCTATACCTATCTAAGGTAATCTAATTTCCCTTTGCAGATCTTAATTCTAAATCGACCACGTTAGTGCCACACCCAAGGACCGGAAAATCCCTTTTTTGGTAACCCAATCAATTTGGTTACCTTATGATAGGGTTACCCTATCATAGGGTTACTCTATCATAGGGTTACCACCCTATTGTTATGGTAAGCATATCGGAAGTGGTAACCAACGTTAACCTATTGTTATTACCATATTTATAGGGTTTTCAAATGGTTTAGTGGCAGGCCAAGTTAACTCGATCAATAGGGTTACCAATAACAATAAGGTTACCTTATCATAATGTTACCAATATAGATAGGGTTTTAAAATCAACTTCTATAATAATAAGCCTATGGTAAACCCTGATTAGGGAAACCGGTCCCCTAGTTCGAAAAACGAGATTTACAATTTACAACCCGCTACCTACGTTAAACAAACTATGACCTACTTTGAATGTTTGATTCCTAAATGAAAAGAACTAATACATAGGAACTAAGTCACTTTAAAAGCTGTCTATTACGAACTAGATAAAACAAATACAAACCAGCATTCCTAGAACATCATCCAGAAACAGCTGATCTGGAGGCACTGATAATTAATTATCAAAGAAAAATCCCACCTCGGCTTTACGAGGAACTGCCAGGTGCAGACTTTGCGCTGGAATTATTGGAATAACTAAACGATATAAATACATGTTTAGTTTGCTCGGCGAAACTCAAATAATCTAGCTATTACTCACAATTAATTAAATAATACCTAAAGGTACGTCGATTGACGAATACTGTTATTGTTGTACACAGCGTCAGTGAATGTCGTCATGACATACGTATCTGGACTTAACGAGTATTACCTAAACAAATGCTTGTATTTATTGATTTCTCTCTAAATACAATAATATTAATAACAACTGTTTCAGGAAAACCCCAAACACGCATCACACAAAACAAGGAACAAGTTGCGGTTCATGTAAACAACGTGCGAATTACATTATATTATTTTATCCCCAAAATAAAACAGTAGAAAGTTAAACAAATAATCTGTACAAACGTACAATCACGTTGCTCGGCTTTATCATTAGTGCCTTCTGTAATCGCTACATAATAGTGTAGCCAAAGATACTAAAGTGAAGTGTGTTCTCTCTGTTTACCATACGCACGACGTCGTCAGCGCGCGCGCCCGCCGGCTGCGGCCCATGAGAGAATTAGCATATTAATAATGTAACGGTATTAAAAGTCGTATTTAATGTGAGTGGTTGTGCTAACATTTTTCGCTTGGGCGGCGGCGAAGCTTGGGCGGGCGGCGGGGACTTCAGTCGGCATGCGATCTCCGCTCAGAGAGCACGTTCGGTGCTCCCGGGTCTCCCCGCTCGCGTAAAATCCCGCTAGTTACGAACCTTCCCCTACCCTTGAAACCTTTTTAATAAGGCACATAAGCTTCTCGCCTCGAAACGTTGAGGGTCTGATTCAAGTGGACGAAGAATTGTTTTTTTTTAGTGACCATTATCTGGGAACGTATGTAACAAGTGTTGTGTTAAATAGCATCGCGTAAGAAGCTCGCGTGTTTTGAAAGAGGTGAGTTACTGCTTTAGTATTTAAATATTTTTCGAGCCGGTACTTCTTTAAAATGACGGTGGAACATCGGCACGATCACTATGTACAGTTGTGTGTAATGTTGGTTAGTTTGTTTTCTTTAGCGGCGATGAGATTTTTATGTGATTTTATTTTACGTATTCGTGCCTTGCTAGTAGTCTAATAGCGGGGGAAGTATGTAAAGAGCAAACAGCATCGAGTGTGCTAATCATCAAGTCGTGGAGCCCGTCACAAGGCGCTGTTGACACAAGATGGTCGAGCGGCTTCCGGAACGCGAACTAGATACCGGCACAGATAACTCATTTTAGACTGCCTCTATAAAACCGAGATTATGTTTATGAGATAAGTCGGCAAAGAAACTGTCAATTTGTTAACTTACTTAAAATATGTATATATTTCAATATAGGTATTGAAATATATACATATTTTAAGTTAAAAAAAGTAGGCTTTTCGTTTAATTTATTTTTACCATTTCTATCTTATTAATCTAATTCAGTTAATTTTACGAAATCTTTAGCTAGTACCTACATTAACACTATCCTCGGTTCTTCTCTGGTTTCGCAACATAATAATATAGTATTAGGTATTGAAAATGAAAATGAAAAAAGTATTAAAGCATATGTGACCTCAAAACAGATAGAAGTATGTACCTAAACAATATTATGATGTTTTAGTAACTTAGGTACCTACCGGCTAAATCGGCTAATATTGTAATAAAAACAAAAGAAACACCACATACAATTTTGAATAAAAAAAAAAATGCGAGTTATATAAGGGCGCGATTTCATTTTCAAACTTTGACATGCGCCCGCCATGTCATGGGGGTCTTTATGTGTCTCTCTGTCAATTTGAAAACGAGGGGAAATGTTCCCACTTTGATGTGTCAGGCACTCTGATTTGAAAGAGATATGAAAGTGGGGATATTATCCATCTGTCAAATATCGTGGTTACCGGCGTACGTGAATACCGGTCACATTTTGGAATACACGTCACATTTTTAACCGAATAAACCGATTTTCTCTTTCTCTTCAAGTTCTCATTACGGCTTATTTTTTTGTAAGACCAATACCATCCTATGAATGAAATGGTTCTGAACTGAATGCAGTATGGTATGGTCAAATCAGCATCTTTTTATAAAACAAAAATAATTTGAACCGTGGTATTTTAATTGGCAATCTAAAAATAAATTATACATGCTCTTGACTAATACCCTATTTATTTAGGTTTCAAATGTTGTCAAGAGCATGCTAAGATCGAAGCCTTGGTAACGGGGGTGGGATTTGCGGTTCCTAGTAACCACTAAGACGTCGTTCAACATCGGATTATGGGGAACGGTATGCGTGTTAGCTCTACGTTCATTTGGTACACACTGAAATTACATGATAAAGTTCAAAATCATTAAAAAAAACCTGTTCATAAAGCAGCGTCCCAATGTTTTAATTAGACCTTAGGGATATTCACGATTTTACTACAAAGGTGTTGCTATACTCCGTGATGGGAAAACCGACCCACCGATTTTCCTGTGATTGTCGCACGGAGCGATTAGGTACCGTAGAATGGGGTGAGTAGGGTTCGCGGGGAGAGTTGGGTTATGAATGGGGAGAGAAGGTATGAAAGGAAGGTGAGATGGTTTTTTAAGGTAACTGCTACAAAAATAATGTATTCCAATTTAAAATGGAGCTATAGTAATACTCATAATAAAAAAAACGATCCAACAATCTTCCAAAATCACCTTTGTATGAAAACCCATCTCACCCCAATTACGAGGGAGGGGGTGAGGTGGGTTTCCTGTTTATCGTCAGAGTTATGAAATGAACTACCCAAAATAAAATAAAAACTAAAATACAAACGTCCGGAACACTTATTATATACACCATTCAGTTTGTATAAGTAAAAATAAAATGTTATCGAGGTTTGAATGTCAGTTTTCACCCTGCTCACCACATTTTACGGTACTTCAGATGAATGAAACGAAAAATGTTTCAGCTATATATAATATACATATTACTGCAAAAAGGAATCAACAGGCATATAAGATGTTAGTTAACGTGTCACATATAAGTATAGCATATATATGTACACGATAAAATTCATTCGACTCAGATTGCTTGAGAGAGGTTTTTCTCTACTGCACAAGTTTGTGTGGGTGAAAGAAAGCGGGCAATGCCCTTAAGAAATATAAAGTTAGGTATTGTTTTACATTAATCCGATAAAATAAGCTGCTGAACAGAAGATGATATTAATACCGGGATTTATTCTCGGCTAGGTAAATATATAAGTTCAGGCACGTTTCGAAGTCTTCACTTCAGTTAGCCATGTGGGCATTAGGGTTCCGTACTCAAAGAGTGCCAACGAGACCCTATTACTTTAGTCTCTACTCCTTTATTATTACTCCTCTGTCTAAATGTCTGGTTGTCCATCTGTCACAAGATAGTATTTCTTGAATTGTAATTGGAATTTCGTAATTTTGTTTTTTTTTACGACAACCTATTTGGTAGTATAGTAGAAGATACGAATAGAGGCGCGACCCTCACTCATCCATTTAATTGGAATAATATTTATTAATATAAATAACTCTTAAACTATCCCTATCTGTTTAATCAGAATGATCTAATCTAAATGATGAAAACTTATTTTTGAGAAATATTTAACATAGCATTTAATATTTACTAACCAATATGGTTCTGAAATAAAGGTATTAATTAATTCATTAACGGATGAAAAGGAATAGTACATTTCGATGCTAGTGCGGAAAGTATGTCATTACGTCACGAGAACCGAGATAAGGGTACCAAGACTCGGGACGAGTGAAGAATGACATTTCCGCACACGTGTATCGAACGACGTTTTTATATACATAAAGTTGCGAAAAAATAAGAAAAACAACAAGTAAGAAATTCGAAACTTTTATAATATTATTAATTCTGTAACATCATTGTAATACAGTTGAAAAATCATGTTGTTCAATAATCTTTTTTTTAATACAGTTCTAGCTTATTTATTTTTTATTGACATAATAATTAATGGTACAATTTGAACAATCATTGAGTGGGAAAAGTGAAAAGCACTAGGTCGCGAAAACCAACTTTGTGCACGCTAAACAGCTACGTAAAGTGGCACTTTTTGAGCAACTGTATAAAAAATATTTTATATCGAATTTAGTACCTACATTACAAAAACCATTTTGCTAATGGGTTTGCAAAAAAATAGAAGGCTCTATTCGTATCTTTGGCTAGTACAGGGGCACTACCAACTAGTCGGCTAGTTGGTAGTGCCTTGTAGGCAAGGCAAGTGGTCCTGGAGGTTCCTCGTGACGATCAATATGTGTGATGAGCATTGTTCCTGAGGCTCGGATGTTTTCTATGTATTTATCTACCAATATATAAGTATGTGTATTACTACGTGTAACGATGGAAGTGCTGCAGTCCTGCAACGTGCAACTCAAGGATCCACATAACATCAGCGTAAACTTATTTTCTTTCATTATCTTTTATACATACATACATACATACATTCACGCCTTTATTCCCAAAAGGGGTAGGCAGAGCACATGAAACGTATGTTCCAGCGCCACTTTTAGCATAACTGTGGGTATAAAAGATCGACAAAATGTGATATTGCAGTGATAGGTTGCTAGCCCATCGCCCACAACACACTTCAACCCTGGTCCCTTAGTCGACTTTTACGACACCCACGGGAAGAAAGGGGGTGGTGAAACTCTAACCCGACACCACACGGGTTATAATTATTTTTTATATAATGCCAATACCCATAACACAAACCAATTTGTACTTACTGTGGGACATCGATTTCGTAAGATTGTCCATACATATTTATTTATTACTTATGGCCGTCATAATAAAAATAAAATAAAGTAACATTATACATACAATACAAGGAACATGTTAATATTGTGTTTATAAATTCCAGTGTGTCCGTTCGGAGAGGTGACCCTATTTTATCAGTAAAATAATAACCTACCCTACATTCGTATTAACTTTTTTCATTCAACAACATACAACAATTTCGATGGCGAGCCTATTCTTATACGGATTGTGAGCAAGAACTGTTAACTATAAACGCACGATGTTCAAATCAGCATGTTTACTAATGTTTAATTTTGCTGTCACACTAATATTCAGATGTAACCAGTTTTCACATAGGTACTTGGTATAAAATATTTGAAATTTTGCAATCATAACATATGATATCGCCATGTTTCCTAGTACATTTATAGAGCAACGAAAATCCGGATTGTTCGAGCGCTTGTGTTCCCCATTTTTCTCTACGCCGCAGAGACGTGGACGCTACGTGAATTAGAGCGAAGGAAGATAGACGCTCTAGAAATGTGGTGCTGGAGGAAAATGCTTGGAGTATCTTGGACTGAATTTCGTACCAATGAGTCCATACTGAAGGAACTCGGCATCAAGCAGCGTCTATCATCCGTAGTGTAGTCTCGCATCCTAACGTTTTTCGGGCACGTATGTCGTCGAGGAGACGTACTATCGAGCGACTCGTGATGCAGGGAAAGGTCGAGGATGACAGACCAGATAAAAGTTGCAGTAGCTGCATCACTACAGGCAAGCATAAGGAAGGCGACTGTCAGAGAGGAATGGCGGCGTATCGTGAAGCTTGCTACCAACACCTGAAATGATGACCACGACCACTCTGTCAAGATTGAAACGACGAATTACACCATTCATTATCATTGTAATACACTGTATATGTATCAGTTCGTACACATACACTGTGCAGATAATATTGAATAAATAACAAATAAGAGCCCTTGTCAATGACTTTATGACAATGACAGCTTGAGGGAAAGGTATTTTTATTGTACCTAATCGCATGTAAATGCGAATAGGCTCGTGATCTAATTGATCGGCTTGAGGTCTCCACGAGAAATTCACGTACGTACCTAATAGTAGGTTGTGTCTCAAGGGAACAAAATGATACAAGTACGGCGAGGGCAGTATGTTGGACCTTGAGTGAAGCGAATGATTCTATACATAGAATCTTTGCGCATAACGAGGGATTCAAGTTGAATCCTTCGTAATGCTCAATAAGTCATGCATAATTCAAAATTGTTTGTGACTTTGGGGTAGGTAAGCACTTGATTCATTCAAATGCTTACATACGCCAACATGGGAAATATTTGATTTATACTAATTGATGCAAGGGCATCAATTAATTACCTACTCTTTTCTGAATAGCAGGCGTGTTTTTTTATCAGTTAGTCGCTTCCTTGCAATTTCACGCAATGCACGCAATAAATATCATACCAATATAACATCGATACGTTGAGACAGTGTACCTTCGTTATCCTTAAAAAATACTTTAATATTGATTAACACATTTGCTAAACGGGATTTAATTGTGTTATATTTTTTTATATATATATATCCGAAACATCGGGGTAAAATATGTGAATATCAATAGTTTAAATCAAAACTTTTATACTTTAAATTAAATTAACACTCCTATTTCTAGAAATGCAGGTCACTGATTGCGAAATATCTTGAAATCAGAATGCGCCTTGTAGGGGAAGTAAACATAAAACACCAATATTAATTAAGCAGTAATGCGACATTAAAATACTACATATCCAATAAAAATCCTCAATTTCTGACCGTAACCGGTTTGTTTCAGAAATGCTTTCATAGTGAACTTCTATAGGAAATTACAACGTAGGTAAAAATGGCGGTAAAATCAACAACCAATTAAACTGCAGGCATAATTTGCAAGAAATTATAACGAGTTAATATTTTCGCAAAAAATATTTGTAGTAAGTCTCGTACATGAATACGCTTACCTATTAAATAAACTTTCTAATGATGTATAGGTACATGCAGGTCAATAGGCGCAAAGTTATGGTGAATTGTTTGGATGAAACTGCAATAAACTTGTTGTTATGCCTTTTATAATAGTTGTTATGGTACTATTTAAAAAACATTGCATTAAATAAAAATAATCTAGCCAATCCCATATACCCCCTATATCTCCCATAAACAAACGGCTAAGTATCTATTTTTCCAGAAGCTATGGTAACCTAGTCGTTTGAATTCCGGCTCGTACTATCGACAACACAGCTAACTGACCATAGGTACACCTTAAGTGCATTGTAATAAGGTTCTGTATAAACACAGGATGGTCAGTTAACAGTGTTGTCGTTTGTACTAATGAGTTTTTAGGAACTTACCTATGTACGGAATATTTATTAAGTGTCAAAGCTGACCCCGGGCTCCTTTGGGGCACAACCGGGAATAGCGCTAGGTGGATGATGAATTGATGATGCTTTTTTCCAGATTTGTTTCAAATAAAAATATTAATTTTGTGATAATACCTCACTGTAGGTCCTTTGAAAACATTTTTTCACACCTTTCATTCAGAAAAGTAAGTTTTGCTCCACGACGTGGGATCAAACCGCTACTTTTCTGTTCAAGCTACTTTTTTAATTTATACATTGGCATGTAGCTTTAGGGTTTTTTTTAATACTAATAATTAAAGCAATTCGCAAGTTTTCACTTCTGCTGGCACTCCCGGAGTAATATTTAAAAGCTAGTAATAAAAATTAAGAAAAATTGTTAAAACTTCTTAATTAACTTTAACAGTATCTTTTTTAGATTTCTTCATAGTCGGTGTGAAAAATAGTATGTGTCACTCAGTAGCAAAATTATTTTCGTCACGGGCGTTAACATTTGTATCCCTCACTACGCTCAGGATTCAATACACCGCCCTCGCCGTAAATATACTATTTTGCTCCCTTGTGACACAAATAACTATTGTAGTAAGTATGTATTTATTTTTGTACTGGATTTTGTAATGATGACGTGCGTATGACACTTAAAAAAGCCACCCTGAAAACCGATGAGTAAGACCTTGGTAAAATCATTTTAGATACTTACCACTCACCTTTTAATTAGAGCATACGTTAAAGAATTTAATATTTTCCGTGCAATGCCGACATTCACGGCCTTGTAAAGACATTTTATATTACCTACCTTGAAGAGATTTTGATGTAGGTATGTAGAATCATCTTCAATACTCACAATGTGACAAATCAGGGCGCGCAAAATTATCTGACATTACTACTCTGTTAGAGTTTTAGAGCAGATATTTTAAAGTGCTTCATCGCATCACATACAATTAGGTACAGGTGGTTCTACCTAAATTTGCCTTACGGGGTCTATTGTACTGATTGTATAGGTACGAACAGCAATACGACGAATTGTCAGTTAATTGTGTCATCGACGTTTAAAAAGACACACACAACTCTTCGTTTCAGCGTTCCTCAAAACATTCTAAAAGAAAGAAAACGTATTCGTGACAATAACAACAAATTGTGGACACATATTCACATATTTGTCACGAAATGGTCGCAACTCAGCGTAATGCCGGCAGGGCCAGCGCTGGTCTTCCGTTTTGGCCATTTGGTATAAAAGACATCGTTTAATCATGAACATATTTATCATACAACATGGTAGCAACATGCATTAGAGGCATAGTACGCCGTAGGACGATAAGCGGTCTCATCACCCCGGTTATCAGCGGTTTATCTCACTGATAAGAGGCCACCATTTAGGGGACACTTTAGTCGGGAGTTATCTTGGGTCAGACGTCATGTAGTCTTAAAATAGTTGGTGGTTTATGACGTGTTTGCAGACGTGACGTGAGCTGATTCCGTTAGAGATGTGCCGCTGCCACTGCTGGTTCGTCATTTGACCAACTTGTCAATTGTCGTCTGACAACGACATTTGTATTTACCTACGTTGTTGGGAATACGAGTAACAGTGGGCCCCCAGTAATGTTATTTTAAAATATGTTCCAGCAGTATCTTCTGTTCTGCGTATTCGCCTGGGGAGCAATTTTAGATCCCGTAACAACCTTGTACGTTGTTTATTGAAGGATATAAATGACAAATATCACGTTCGCCCAGCTCTGTTCCAAAATAAAGGAAGGTGAACAAATTAACATAACTCATTTTAGCATTTCATTCTACAAGAGTTTTGGCCTGGGCTACCGAGCAGCGACGGTAGCAATCTTTTGTTGGAACGACAGTATCAACCTATCTGTAAAACGTATTGCTAAAGTGGGTACCAAAGAGTGTCTTATCTTTTGGAAAAAACACTTCCGTGGATTAAACTTGAGAATGCTACCGTAAATACTGCCAATATCTATATTTGTATTTGATCGAATGAGAAGTGGAAAATGACTATTTAGAGTACTTAGTGCCAAAGTTTGTGTGATATGCAGTACTTATACCTGTCGCCATATAATTGACGTGTGGTCATGACATTTTGAGTTAATACTTCTAAATATTAAAATACTCCGCCAACTTTAACGTCTTCCTAAAACCCATGCTTTTTTAATAACCGTTAATGTTGTGATCGCAACTGAATGGATGTGAACTTTGTAAATTTTGTACACTGGATGGGTTGTATCTACACTGTTATAACACAGTTATAACTGTGTCAATTACTTACCTAATATTTATTTTAAGATTTAATTTTGACCAGTGCAGTACATCTCTAAGGAGGGAACAGTAGCCAGATTGCTTCGACCATTATTCGGTGACGCGTGCTCGCCGGTTTTATGATTCATATTGAGATTGGTAAATAATGCTCACTTTACGATCCGGATATTTGTTGTTGTTCTAATTCGCTCTCGTTGTTCTAGTAGATCGTTCAACGGTCATTGCGAAACTAGTTTGAGTACTAAAATTGGCAATTTTGCGCCCTAGAGATTGTGATATGTGAATGCAATACCTAGTATATAACTGGTCTTACTGAAAAATATCATTAAAGGTTAGCATTCGGTTAGTATAATTTTATCGATGTTTTCAGTCTTTTATAAAATAACATTAGTATGAACTGGAAAACATACATCGAGAGGTAATCAAAAAAGCTTTCATCATTTATATACGCTCTACATCACCTCAAACGAGCTTTACGAGCGACCGACTTCCAAACAGCCCTCTCCGTTTACTACGCATACGCGTATTCAAGAATAGCATACGGTCTCTTGCTCTGGGGGAATGGCAGTGAGCTGCAGAAAATCTTCATTCTCCAAAATAAATG
This sequence comes from Epinotia bilunana, assembly GCA_947049275.1. Lineage (NCBI taxonomy): Eukaryota > Metazoa > Arthropoda > Insecta > Lepidoptera > Tortricidae > Epinotia > Epinotia bilunana. The sequence goes on along the minus strand of OX346269.1, from coordinate 9,543,369 downwards.
TATTAGAATACTTAATAACACAAATGGAAACTTGCAAACTTCATTTCAAGGAACTTCAAATACTTTCTGTCCCATCGATATATATCTTCAAATCAAGTAAATTTGTAAGAAACCATACAAACTTATTTACAGCGTCCACAGAAAAGATCAAAAGAAGAAATCGCTACTTAAATAAGCTTAAATTAACGTTTTCAAATTTAAAAATAGTTGCATCGAGTCCCCCTTATATGGTTATTAAAATATATAACCATCTATCGAATACCATTAAAAATATAGAAAAATTAACAAATGCTATAACAACTAAAATGAGTATTTTAACGATAAATTAAATGAGTAATATTTTTCCCTTACTTTAAAGATGTTAAATTCTAAGCATGTTAGTTTTAAGTGGCGACCGCTTTAGCCTAGTTGGTAGTGACCCTGCCTACGAAGCAAGAGGTCCTGGGTTCGAATCCCGGAAAGGGCATTTATTTGTGTGATGAGCACGAATATTTGTTCCTGAGTCATGGATGTTTTCTATATTTAATTTAGAAAACATGCATTATTATATAGATAAATAAATATCTAAATTCTGTATTTAAATATTTATTTATCTATATAAGTATATTTATGGCCGTCTAAATTGTAATGTGATTTATATAAACAATTTGAATTTGAACATCTCAGTTAGGATTTATTTTATAACAATTTTGAAAATTCTACCTACCAATTTAAGTATGCCTATTTATTTATTGTTTAATTAAAATACTGTATTAGGTCAAACGGAACATTTTGATCAGCGGTACATTGTACTTATCAAGTGTTTTCAGGGCGAACAAGAGTAAAGCACAGCAACTAGTTACCTTGCCTTTGAAACGCGATAATCAGTCCATCCATTGTCGAAGTTGTGTGATTTGGCGATAACAATTTTCAAGCGGTTGCTTGACTTGTAGAAAGTGATTTGAGCGGTTATTCTTTATAGCACTCGAAAGTCTCGAAACATTAAAGAGCTATAACTATAATGATTCCGTACACGTAATATTTATCTAAAAACCTAAGTCCAATGAGCGTAAAACTTTCTACACTTAGCTCGGCTAATGCATTGGTATAGATAAGTGTAGTTTAATGGCCGTGGTCGACACGTGAGGCAAGAGAGCCTCGTTTGCATACTAATCGAGAAACTTATGCAGGTTAGTTCTAATGGCGAAGGTCTGTGACGTAGGTAAAATATTTTACTTTTTGCAAAGGTTTTAATACACCTATGCAAGAACGGAGTTTTTATAGGGATTTATCGAATGTACATTACAGATAACACAATTGGATAGCAAGGAAAACTGGCCATGGCTTGGTTTGTTTGAGATGTTTCTAAGGAGTTATGAACACTTAGTTCATCCAATTTATACTTTCCCGAGTCTTGTTTAAAATGGTTAAGAAGAAGAACTCCCGACGACACAGTTAATACTGTGAGTTTAACCGTTTTTATTCGTATAATTTTAAGTCCATCTTTATTTGCGTCTTAATTTAAGCAATCGTAATATACTGTGAGGCACAACTTGAAAATGTTGTGTAGTATTTCCCTAACTACTCCTGTGGGCGTAGCATGGTTGCCATTTTATCACTTATCGTTGTGGTAAAGACGCCCATCACGCTCTGACAAGTATGCGAGTGCGAGAGTGACGAATGCGTTATCCACAACGATAAGTGATAAAATGGCAACCGTGCTACGCCCGCTGCACGTCTAGCACACGACGGCCGCGACATACTCTCGATTTTTATCGCACTATACCTCTTCTTCTAAGTGTTCTAATAAGAGAGAGACAGATAGTGCGAGAAAAATCAAGAGAGCTCGCGCGCCGTCGCGTGCTAGCCGTGCTGGCCGACTGCGTAACGCTTTGTAGCTACGTACGTCTACGTACACCTACATGTAATTTTTTGTATGGCAAAATTACATTTGATGAAATTACTAACGCTCGTTCGCAAAGTTAAGTAGTTACCTCTCAGACTTAAAAAGCCCTATATTAGGTAGAGTATAGCCGTTTATGTTGCATAAGGATAGTTTTGTCAGGGGATTTTTTCAAATTTCGAGTGACGTTTTCAAATCCTAAAAATGTTGAAATGTGCTTGAAATCATTACATACAGTCGTAGAAACTGTATGTTTGAAATCATTAAAATACTATCTACCATGAGATATTTAATATATAATTAGATTGTGTGAAAACATCAACCTACAAAACACAGTCATTGTCAATTGAATCAGATATTGAATCTCTACTTGAATTTACCATGGACACAGATTTGGCAACCTATTATTCGAGTTAATTTCAATCAAGGCATGTTCATTAATAGTCGTTTTAACGTCACCTTGTTAAACATCAATTTTAATTTGTCCAATTTGAATGTAATGGAATTGGACAAAAAGGAAAACCTGTGAAATCAAATAAATAGAAGAGCGATACTATCAAACGACAAGCGAAAGACGTTACATGAAATCAAATTTGCCATTTGATTTCATGTAACGTATAAAAGTAATCCGTCTTTGCTGCCATTAAAGATCACACAAAGCAAAAGAAACATCTCAATTTCAATTTATATGATGTTGTCCTTGGCAACAAAATACTCAGATTCCAATTTCTGGGCGCTAGCAAATACAAACATGGCTGCAGTGCAAACAGTTTTAGCCTCATACTTTCTTCAGTTGGTTTTGCCGCACCCTGAGTACCTACTTACCGTTTAAATATTAGGCAGAAAGCAATCATTGAACTGGCCACTACGCAGAGCTCGTAGGTAAATATAGAGTAATAGTAATTGTTGTGTGAGCAAAGATAAATAACTAAGTAAAATAACGTAGTTCTTTGTCACACTAAAAAAAAAAAATGTCCCTGAACTGTCCAAGGTAACCTGAAAATCGACTCTCAGTAGGAATACACTTCAATTCATGAAGATCACTTACTTTTTTTCATGAATTGGATTTTACTAGCCATGTTTGTTTATATTATATCACTTTCTGATTTAGGGATGATTTGGTAGGGATATTTTTTTCAAAAAAAGGCTGCTTGGAGCGTATGTGGAAAATCGTATATGAGGAAAACCGTTATATCCTCACAGATACACAAATTATTTTTATTTTTAGACGTACCTACTGATTTAAGTCTCATGGATATTTTTTTCATCGTTTTTCTTATTGTTTTGTTTTAAAATAAATTCCTTCAAGCGCAGCCGTGCAGTGCCCCCGAAACATGTACAAAGTTAAATCGCACGAGTTTAAATAGGTGTGAAAAAATAACCTTCATTATATTGTCTTTGTTTACTTTATTCGAAATCGAAGTCGAATTGAAAAGCAGTGTGTAAAACCCATTACGGCCGAGACAATTTATCGAATTGAGCTGCAGGCGAGCGCTTGTTTGATGCCCTTGAAGTACACTCTACTATTATTTACCTCCAAGACAATGTGTGAAAATAGTGAACAACATTTTAAGCTAAATATATAAAAGAAACTGACTGACTGACATATCAACGCACAGCCGAAACCGCTGGTTCTATAGATTCCAAATTTGGCACGTAGGTTCCTTATAAGGTTTTTCAAAATTCACCCCCTAATGGGGTGATATGGGGGTCCAAACTTTGTATGAGAGAACCTTTTAATGTATGGGTACTGTAACTAAGATTTGAAAACAAATCAAACCTTTTATTTAAATTCATTCTCTAAGGAGGTCAATAGGGGTTGGAAGCATGTATGGCGAACAAGTAATTTTTGAAGTAGGATAATTATTTGACTATATACTATTTAGTAAGCCATTAATTAGTCAAAATACATGCGATCCTTACAGAACCGAACAGCTACCAGAAATGTAGGTTAGGTTAGGTTAGAACTGCGATGCTCACAGAACCGAAAAGAAAGTAATGTACCTATCTAATATCTAACATAAAACTGCAGATAATTTTGTTAATTTAAGAAGATTATTTAGGCTAATCAAAATAATTTATTCTCAAACCGTTAAATGGGAACTGGAGATGAAGTTGAAAAGTTCTTCGTCTTTTGGCAGCCTCGAATAACATTAGAAAAAATACCGAACGGATTTAGGTAAATTCCAGTAATGTAGCTTAGTAGTTGTAGACATTAAAAAAGTATGTTTTGATACATTATGAAAAAAAAGCTTGGACTTTAAATAAATATACAGTTAAGAAACTGAATGCATCCGAAATGTGGGTATATAGGAGAAAGTTGAAAATATCGTGGACGGACAAAATATCTAATGAAAGAGTTTTGAACAAAATGAAGAAGAAAATGAAGTTCGTAGTCAACATAAAACGAAAGAAAACCGCATATTTTGCGTTTTTTAGTATTTTTAATCCCCCTATCTTTGTCACCTGAAAGTGAAAATCCTGTTATTGCAGACTTTTTTATGATATTGGCTCAATGAATAATCCAAATTTGTGACGTCGAGCGCCGAACGCAACTTTATCAAAAATCTAAAATACCGCGAAAACCCTAAAGGACTATTTTTGATAGTACCTTCTCAGGATGTTTTTGAAGTAGGTAGACAAAATTTCCTACAATTTGAGACTAAGTACAATTGTTCTCTGTAGACCCTAACCTGGCCTTTTAACCCAAACGGATTTTACGCAAGCTCTGGATGTAGGTATAACGTTACTGGACTATTTATTATGTACGAAAAATAAATTACTTAGGCGTACATGTTTTTATTTAAAAAGTTGTAGCACAAGAATTGTTAGTTTAGTTTGAAGAGCCAGATTTTGTAATAGAGGCTCTCTGTCGATAATTTACACCGCAGAATCAGTCGATTTCTGATTTATGAAATCATACGGCACACGCTAATGATACCGTGACGGGTTGTCAATAAAGCGGCTACACACACGCCTTGTGTTGCTTTCCTCCATAAACGACATAAGTGTATTGTGGTGTAGTGTTACATACGCCCCTCGAAACCCCGGCGTATTTCTCCCTCGGAGACGAGACGGCACGGCAACTCGTTTTTATTTTAAACCAGATACCGCGTTTAATTGATGCTGACGTTATTGGGGAAGGTATGTGTTCAGTTTGAAGGTTTTATTAAAAGTTGTCTCGTTTGAATTATTGAAAATTTTGCAACCATGCATTGTATGCAAATCGTAGGCACGTCGTAAATTAATTTATAAAGCGAAATTATTAGCCACATTATTGGGAAAAACACAAAAACCAACTCAAATAGCCGAACCTAAATCAGGTTCGTTGTTTCTTTTTCCTTTTATCGTGAGTTACAGTCATTGACTGTAACTTACTAGCCTAAACTAGATGAACCAAAACTGAGGAAATCTACTCGTCGGACTATAGAAATATTTGTTATGGTGTACCTCAGGGGAGTGTATTAGGACCACTATCGTTTCTGATCTACATTAACGATTTGCCTAAGGCTACGGAACATCCCATGATTCTTTTTGCTGATGACAGTACTATTATATTTTCTGGAACAACTGGTAAAACATATGAATCTGACATTAACAATACATTCATTAAAATAATAGAATGGCTAACTCATAATAATCTTAAACTAAATCTTGATAAAACTAATATCATGACATTTCAACAAAGAAACAAACCTGACAATTTATCTATAGGTTATAAGGGACATAAAATCAATGAAACGGACGTAACAAAATTTTTAGGGCTTAGTATCGATAATAAGTTGACATGGAAAAATCAAACTGACATTATATGTAAAAAATTAAGTAAATTTTCCTATGCGCTATACAATTTGCAAAGAATCGCAAATCAGTCATCGGTTTTAACTGCCTATCATGCATTTGTAACATCCACTTTAAGGTATGGGATACTTTTCTGGGGAAATTCAACAAATAAGGAAAACGTATTTAAGGCTCAAAAAAAGTGTTTAAGATCGATATGTGGCATTAAGCGATATGACACCTGCACACCGCATTTTATAAAATTAAAAATACTTTACCTTGTTTGTATTGAAATGGTCAATTTTGTAAACACTAATCGCCATCAGTTTAATACATTTAAAAGTATACGTCTCCAGAACAAATTAAAATCGCAATCAAGTAACACAGCACTACTACAGAAAAGCATACTAGGGATGGTGCACAAAATATACAATAAGCTTCCACAGCACATCCTTGCCAACAATGGAAATGATGTAGATTTTAACAGGAGTTTGAAGTTATTTCTTACGGAAAAATCATATTATACGGTAAAAGAATTTTTGACTGACGTATTGTTTTTGTTATTGTTATACCTCTTTTGACCTATGTTATTTAATTTAATTTAATGAATCAATTTATATTTCATGACATGTATAAAATGACTCTATCTATTACTTTTACTTGCTATGTCAACACGATACATGTTTTGACCAATATATTTGTACGCCGACAGGCATCACATAGTGATACGAAAGCTAATGTAACAACAACATAGGTATGTACAAGGGTACATATAGTACGGCTCTTCTCAGGTGAATTTTTCGCTCCGAGCCCTAATCTTTCAAACAAAGGCCTTTGTCTCCATTATCGCATAGCCGCTAGCTATCTACTAAGCACGTGCCACTACAACATTCATGTTAAAAACAAACGGTAGCGTCATAGTATTAAGGTTCAAATTTAATGTCACTGATATTCTAGATATTACGTTTTGGTCGTGTCTATCGTCTATCGTCCTACACTACCAAAACCATCTAGAATATCAGTGACATTAAATTTGAACTTTAATACTATGACGATACCGTTTGTTTTTCAACATGAATGTTGTAGAGCACCTGCTTAGTCGGTAGCTAGCGGCTATGCGATAACGGAGACAAAGGCCTTTGTTTGAAAGATTAGGGCTCGGAGCTAAAAATTCACCTGAGAAGAGTCGTACTATACCTATGTTGAACAAATCAAATCTTTGAATCTTGAATCTTGCGATGCGCTATTACAAGGTACAACTACTTACTACTCCAGCTACAACAAATATATGTCTTACCCACGCAGTTTGTCATGCATGACCTCAATGGAAACAACGGGAAATGGGTCTTTATATATCGTAAGTTTCGATTACACCGAGACAGACAAAACTTAACAAAATTCAATTACGAATACAGAAGGGAATCCCCTCTTTGATGTTCCTGTCCCTTTCTGTCTAATATCGTGGATGACATACTGGCCCTGTTTTTTTGTCCCCTGGAAACATCCATTTAATTAATTTAGGCTTTCAAACAAACCCTCTGCGATCGACGAGTAAAACAGGCCCAGATAAAAGCCATAAATGTCAATGGAAATCCGATAGGTACGAGTAATTGCACAACGCAGGTTTTCATTTTACACTTCACTATTTTGTAGGTTACTGTGAAATCGACAAGGCTTGTTTCAAAGGATTTTATTCCATTGATAGATCGGATTTCTGCTTTATGCGATTAATAATTTGTTTTAGTGTGTTAATGAATGGTCACTTATGTGATTATGACTTTGTGATTATTTTATTCTCCGTGTTTAGTTCTCGTTTTCCCGTTTAATCGTTTTTCTAGAACATTCAACATGTTTATTTTATTTTATTTGGTGTTAACATCCCTATTACAGCCGCTCTCAATTGTTGTACCTATACTATAGAACTTGACGGTTATTTCAACTGTGATAGTATTTACTCAACTATAAGTAGCAATATTCTTTATAAAATTAATATTGAGCGTTAATAATGAGATTAAGGAGTTTGTAGTACAAACCAGTAAGATAGGTAAAATTAAGTCTTATGTAAAACCAAAAAAGGCTCTTAGAATACGAGCGCTTTTTTTTGACTGAAACTTTATTTACGTATGAACTCGGAATTTTTAGAAGCTGTTTGGAGTCCTGAGTTCAAAAGCATTTTTTAATTAAATTAGAGAAAAAAGCTAGAATTTTGCCTCAAAATGTACTGTACGAACAGTTACAGACGGTCATGCATTTGTCACTGCGCGGTGAATTATTGCAACTGGTGCATGCTGTGCCTGAGTGCTCTATACATCTTTGTTCAGTGAATTATTTCATAAGTCATCATGAATTTTGAATAAACTTTAACTTAGTTTCTCAGTTTACTTTCATGACACATTATTTATATTTTTCAATTTCAGTCCACTTACGATTCTACTACGATACTGAAGAAACCGATCAAAAATGAAATTTTGACAGTGCAATGCTATGGAAACACAGCTAATAAATATGATGGAGAGAGAAGGTAACCATAGTAACCCCTAGAACCAAGTGTTGATGCATGTGCACCAAAAATATTTTTTTGATAGAAACATGTTCATTTCTGTTTTTGAAACGACGCAGCAATCGCTCAGTGCGCTGTGGCAATTTTTAAGCTTTCATCGTTTTGTATATTGCATCTTAAACACAAAAACTTCATGAACGGGATAAAAGGCTTGATGCCATACCTCAAGGGAAAAATACTTACCTACCTACTACTAAATTACTTTTTTTTCTTAAACCTACTAAAAGCTTTCGAGCACACATACGACTTATATTCATTGCATTTCATCGCAACCTACAATACCGGCCAATAATATTGCTTATGTAAATACCTATATACATATACTTATATAGAGGGCTGAGCGGTCAAACCCGATAAATCACGTTAACGGTTTTTTAATTTGACTTGATGATATCATATGATCTTAGGTGTTCGTGAGATCGGTGATCGTAGGTTTCAAACATCGTCCTTTAAGACCGACGTAATTTGCGATGGTTGGCATTACCAATTACAATGCAATCCATAATTGTAATCCATAATTATCACATGCTATAACATCATTTGCCTTCCATGTAAATGTCACAATAGTAGGTACACTCTAAATAATATACTGATAACTATATTATGTTAAGCCGACACTTTAGGGCGGAACCGACTTGGATAGCGGATAGGTTAGGAAGACTTAAGGCGGGAGCGAAGCGTATAAAAGAGCGGAAGATCTTGCTCTGCAGGATGGATTCGGAAAGAAACAGTATTTAGTATGGCGTTTAAATATTCTACCTAATAATATTCTTTCACTTAATAATATGGATAAAAATACGTATGGCATTCGTATCATTCTGGCATCTAATGTTCGGGAAAACAAGAGTATGTCAATTAACTATTCTAGTAAATGAATCATTCTAGCAAATGAAAATCGGGCCAACGTGATTCGGGCAAATGAATATTCTTGCATATAAATTTGGGCCAAGCATTAGACAACCATCTGTAGGACTAAGAACGTGTAACGCAAGCGGCACTCGTGGTAATATGGCTTACTAGCTTCCGCCCGCGACTTCGTCCGCGTGGGCCCGGGATAAAAACTATCCAATATTTTAATGCAGGCTATAAACTATCTTCGTGCAAAATTTCATCCAAATCGGTTAAGCCGTTAAGGCGTGATTGAGTAACAAACATCCAAACATCTAAACATCTAAACATCTAAACATCCAAACATCCAAACTTTCGCATTTATAATATTAGTAGGATTTTAGACCCTTGTCAAAGAATCTACTATTTCTAATGGAAAGTTATTATTTTTGAAATTGTCTCGAGCATCAATGTACTGTTAACATTTATTAGACGTTTCAGAGAGGCTGAGCTAGTTGAAATGTTACTGTCAGTTGTTTGCTTTGTTACCGACCGATACATTGCGTGCCAAACAAATTAACCGACTTCAAAAAAAGGAGGAGGTTCTCAATTCGGTTGTATTTTTTATTATTATTATTTTTATCATTTTCAATGTTTGTTACCTCAGAACTCCGTCATTGATGAGTCGATTCGTAATTTTTTTTTGTTTGTAAGTATATGCTTTCAGGTGGGTCCCATTTTTTTCAAAAAATCATTTGGATGATGGGATCCATGAGGAATTGAGGGAACTCTTCAATTATATTAGGCACGCGTGTAATGATTTTGGTATTTTCTATTTTAACTAGTGTATTTACACCCGGGAATCATAAATTTGGTGGAGTGGAATTGATGATGAAGACCACAGATGACTTATGGAATTCCTCAATTATGAACTTAAAAGTACAAATGTACGTCACAGATTCTGATAAGATTCCGTTGAAATAGCAACTAATGAAGTGCCAAAGGTGATCCTTGTGGAATCGACGGAAGTCTTTAAATATTATCGGGTCACATACAGCAATTGGGTTTTTTTCTCTAATAATCAACGCATTTGCTCTCGGAAATCAGTTCATGTGGTAAGTTGGAAAAGAATAATAAATAATGTGGAAATGTTCTCGTGGATTGGCGGTGTAGTAAATTGAAGTCGGTTAAAACTTTGTTTTTAAAGTAAATTATATGTGTGAAAACTTTAAACTTTAAACTAGAGATATCAATATATGTTCATTAGGGCTTATACGTTCAGCCCTTAAAATATATGTTCTCTCTCGATGTCACACACTGTATACAGGGGGCATGTCCCAAGCAGTTTGAAAATCACTATAATTATAAGTAAGTACTTCGCGTTTAAATCCGTACCTAACACTTTTTCAAAGGAAAGTTTCTGTATTAGAAAACCGATATTCGTCGTGAAAAAAGGTCACATTTACGTGATCGGCGAATCTTTCTTACATCCTTATTTTCACTCGTCTTTTCGCTTTAAGTCTGTGTCTCCATTCATTCAGCCTTGAGGCAAATCTCGAGGGACCGACGACAAGGGTTCCGATTGACAGATCGGGGTTATCGACTGATGAAAATGGTAATTGGAAAGATACGAACTTTTCTTAACAATATGACGTGTACTTTGCCGGAAGCGCTGTTGTCGGCAACGAAAAGGCTCTCGCGGGCTTTAACTTGGACATGATATATAGCAAAAAACAAAGTTGTGTCTGTTCGGGAGGTAAAATACATATTAGATTACTATTTTTCGTTAAAATGTCCTTTTCATTTCGTATGGCAAAACATAATTTTAGAGAGTAATCAGAGTATAGCTTTGAGGTTGTTAAGCCAGGCAGCTCTGTCAGGTGTCAGAGCTTGCACATCTTCAGCAGGTCCAGGGTACGAGTGAAGAGGACGCCGGAAGATGTGCTCTGCGTTAATGTTCGTCCAGTTGAAGTTACATGTTGGTTTTCATCATACTTAAGCATAATTTCGCTTTGCGTTTGTGGCAAATGAAAACTTGGGTATCCAGACCGACTCACAGATATAATTTACTTTAAAAAATTTAACCGACTTCAAAATCCAAATCACTTCAAGTGTGCCTATTAAATTTGAAGAACTCCTTCGATTTATCCAGAATCCCATGATCAGATCAGATCATGGCCTGATGATGAGACGACCATGGGCCAACATTAAAAAAAAAAACAAATCGATCCAGAATCTAGTAATCGGCCAACATATTTAAGAGGAATATAATAAAATAAGAAATTCTGACGAATTGAGAACCTGCTCCTTTATTGAAATGGTTAAAAAGAATGCAGCGGGCGTAGCACGGTTGCCATTTTATCACTTATCGTTGTGGATAAGGCATCCGTCACTCTCGCACTCGCATACTTGTCAGAGCGTGATGGGCGTCTTTACCACAACGATAAGTGATAAAATGGCAACCATGCTACGCCCACAGAGCATTTATTTCACACGGCAAAAACTAGTATTATCACAGGAATCGGGCGCCAAAATTCGCCTAGTGTCTGCAATACGGCCACATCTCAAATGTATTTTACTTTCGAGATGTGACCGTATGGCACTGTGCAATAGAGCCACATCTCAAATGTATTTTATTCTTGAGATGTGGCTGTATTGCAGTCACTAGGCGAAATGTTCTACGTGGTGCTACCATTCCGTGATTTTAATAGGCGTTTTTATTTTTACATTTACTCGCCAGACAATATTTTATTAATCAGATTCACTGTGCGCTACTAAATATATCTGTGCTTTATAAAATGTGCGAGTGACGATAGTTATGAAAACGACGGCTTCACGTAAGTATACTATTATTATAAAGAGATAATGCACCTAAGTTTAGAGGTGTAGTACCCTTGGAAACTCAAACGATTTGAAATCTCACCAAATTATGGACGTTTCGAGTTATGGGCTATAAATTTAACCGGCGACTGCATGCTTTCTATGTGAAACGAGGACGGAGTCGCGGGGACAGCTTTTAGTGTATACAGATAAAGAACGCCAACAGCAAAGTAGCTACACGGGGGAAGAGGTTAAAATGCTCTACACACGTTGCAAAGCAACAAGCACTTTTTCACATCGTTTTGAGCTTCCCGCCAGGTAAGTTACTTCTGTTGCTGACTGTACTTTAAGAAATTAATTCTAAAAGTAAACAGTGGCACTGACTGAGCGTTCATTGACAATAGCAATGTAATTCAACTTGACTTGTGCGCACGAATATGATAAGTAGATGAATAAATTATAGGCTGAATATCAAAATCCATCCAGTAATTCTTTATAAACATACCTTATCAAGTTATCATATCATATACCTACGGGTAATAATCATTTTTCACGTGGTAATTCATGTTTATGGTTATGAGGCGTTATTGTTAAAACCAAGCGTGATCCATTCAAGCTTCTTAAACGACAGTGAAAAATACAGGATTCGATATATTTTTGTGTTCAGCATCATATTTAATGTCACCCTCGTGGCAGTGTTCAGTGTTCTACGCAAACACCCATTTTACTAATTATTGCGACCACTTTTAGCATCTGAAAGAATGGTTGAAATTTGTCGGATTGCGGGGGCCCAAGGTGTATTTTTATAATAATGCAACGTCAAAATCAAAACATTTAAGTAAGATGCAAATAAATAGGGTTTACTACGCACTCTTATATTATAAGCCAACATTTAGAATGAAAAGTAATTAAAGCATTATCGAAGTTTTATATGCCGTCTACATTATTTTTGGGATCGCCAGTAGGCTAGATTGCCCTATAGGACTCATCGCTATAGCGATGCACTGGGATAGCTTCCACGCATGTACTCTCGTTGCCTTGTTTTGTTTCATTATAATGTTAGAAATTACATTAATCAAATTGAATTTTATTGTTATAGAGTACTTTCATTCTATAGAATCGTTGTTTCTTTTTCTTCCTTGTAGTGTACTCACGGCTGAGGGACGTGACAGCTGTGGGCGCTCTTCACCACCACTCTCCAAGCTGCTCGGTCCTGCCTCTCTATTCTGTTACTTGTTTTAAGCTCACCTCAACGCTCACCCACAAATATATCTTGACACCGAGATGCGTAGTAACTAAGCGTAGGTAGAAGTCTAGTTTCGTGGTTGGTGACCGGTGGAGTGAGCCGCATTAATTAAATAAAAAATATTTTAGCTTATTATAATTAGATATTAACCAACTCAGTTATCTCAAAATAAATGATGATGATTATTATTATACCTTGTATTATCTTCTCTGCTTTCATAATCTATTTAAAAATATTGGTTGAAAAAAATACACGTTACGCAGTCGCGGTTTGAGTAGGTTAGTTAGTTACGAAAACGCTGCTCATTTATTTTATCTTTTAACTAAGTCGAATCGCTAATTTTACGATGTTTTTAGACGTATCCGAGTGATTTGTCACTCGGATATGTAAACTAATAATCATAAATATGTGGAAGAGTCGTAATTAAGATTAAGGGACGCCATATTGTTGGCACCAAGTCCCAGTTTCGATAACGAGCTGTCAATTTAAATCACGGTAACAATTGTTTATGTGTCATATACCTTGTGGCGTCGCCCTGCTCGGTTTATTAGTGTCAAGTGGTCCAAATGGCGCCAGCAGCTGGGAAGCAGTAATAAGTTTGTAAGAAACAAAGATACTGTTGCTACATTCTTTCTTGAGCTGACAACAACTCCAAGTTTATTTGTTCAATAAGTAATCGTTGTGTTTCGTCTTGCTTATTTATATTGTTTATTAAACTAACAGAATTAGTGTTAGTAGAATAGTAGATACTTATACAATTAATGACTTAATTATACGGGTTAGAGGAGGGACTTAGGAATTATTTAGCTTTGGTACTTATTACCTATTCATGTTCCATAACCATATATATAATATGATTATTTTAAACGGTCAGTTTCGCTTTTAACAAGAGAGATACATTTCATAGGTTTTATTTTACTTTGCTTTCATAATGGGTCGTGAATGTGCTCAAATGAAGACACATCTTTACATTTCAGCGTGGCGTCCATAAACTTCACCTAAAACACCTCAGAATAAAAGGCGTGAATAACCCTCACTTCATACGTTTTATGCATACCGCATAAAACTTCACTTGTTACTTTCGCAAAATCACATTTTACCAATTCTATTGTTGTAAAATAAACTGTATCACTTGCTTCTAGAGTTGAAGTTGAATAAAATGTGAGAGCGACATCTGATGTCGAGAGAATGAATTCAAAGAATGCCACGTCTCGTTTAAGGGAGGAACATAGTGACTTTGAGAATGTTTGAATGAGATCCGTGGCAGTTTTACGCCGTCATCCATTTGTTCAGAGCCGCGTCTGTAAGCCTTATGAGATAAAGACGGACGAGGTAATGACATACGAAGGAATGATTTCGTAGAAGCGTATTGAATGAATATACGGACTGTGGAATTTCAATTGAGTCGAGAGTAATTTTGTAAGCAATTAAAAAAAAGAGGAGGGTTTAATTCGTGGGAATCTTTAATTTTTTATGCATGTTCGGTTTCTATTACTCGATGACGCTTGCCGTTTTGAAAAATCTCTTATGTTTGAAAGGGTATCCTTCCCAGGTGCCAGGATCTGATGATGGGATCCTAGAGAAATCGAGGGAACTCTTCAATTTTTATAGGCACACTTTAACATAAATAAGTATTTATTTTCTTTGAGGAAATATGGAAATGTTTGTGGCTTGGCGGAGTATGAATTGAAGTTCGTAAAAACTTTTTTTAAAAAGTATATTATATATCGAATGCTTGACAGCTAGGTATCTAAAGGTGTTTACTTGTATGACCATTCTAGCGAAACAACAGTTAATTACTTGGAGCTTTTGCAATTTTGTTTTATTATTCTTCCGTCGTCGCCCCTCTGCCCTCCCACGCAACATTTGCTAGTGTTCGCAAGAATGATCGTGAACATGTTCGCTTCAGCTTGGGCATTCGTATATCCGTCTATCCGGATGTCCGGCTGTTCTCTTCTCTACAGGTCGCATTTCTGAACCGATTCTCGTGACATTTTGTGAACCCGTTCGATAATTATATAAATTTCTTTTGTCGATTTAGTTTTGAAAGTGGGTGAGGACCAAATTCTTGGCCAATAGTCGGTAATTAGCCTTACAAACTGATGTTCCGTTGTGACACAAAAATTTACCTGTATTTATTTAATTGTATTGTTAATTTTTGTGTCACAACGGAAAACTTTCATAGAGCATTTTATTGAGTGAGTTAGCTGGGGCAAGAATTTCGTTATCACCCAAATAATAAATATAAAGACATGCGAGGTCTATAGCTCACATGTTTATAAAACCTCATTCATGTTTTGATACTTGGTAAGTATAGTTTCAGCACTCAACCGGTGTAGATAGGCGTGTATTCACGGCAACTATTAAGAATTGATCGTTCTAATAAAAACGTAATTGACCTCTCTGTTGCATAGTTGGTAGTGACCTTGCCTACGAAGCCGGAGGTCCCGGGTTCGAATCCCGGTTAGAGCATTTAATTGTGTGATGAACACGAATATATGTATATTCGTGTTCACATATACATCAGGAGGAGGAACATATGTTCTTGAGTCATGGATGTTTACTATGTATTTAAGAATTCATTTATCTATGTAAGTATGTGTATCGTCTTGTAGTACCCATAGCAGCGATGTTGCAGACATTCGCATCCGCATCCGCAAAAATCGATGCGGAGTTTTTGCGGATGCGGTTGTAGTGCAATTTACAACAAGAAAGAAGCCCACGCGGCGCTTACCACGCCCGTTTCAAATATTTTCGCCATTAGTAAAAAAACGTATTTTCGTTTCTGTGACCAAGAGCAGACGCGTTTTGATTTGTTCGCTACGATTGTAATTTAGTCTCAACGGAATATGGACAGCATGCAGCGTCGTCTCTTTTAATCAAGTGGTGTTAGAAAGAGTCCAATTAATCTCTTACGCGATAAACATGCTCATCAGAAGTTATCCAGAAATAGTGCCTTGCCCATAACGCCCCATTATGTAAATCCTGGTAAGAAGCTCTACCCATTTCGGAGGTAAACTTAACGCGATATTTCGCATTCCAAGCGTCCCTTAAGGGGCTCCCATACGCCAATAGCCTTCGATCTGGACCCCTTAGTTTTCTAATGTTTTTTTTGTAGCTTATTATATTAACAACAACAGCTTTAAGCATTATACAGTGTTTTTTTTAAATGGGACAGTATGGGGAAATCCGAATCTAAAGGAGATAGAGGAAAAGTGTCCAAGGAGACATTAGGTGTTTTTTTATGTAAACAAATTTGGCTCGTTAAAATTTTTAGTCAAGCGTGATTTGTTCTTAAAAAATTATAAAGTTGGTCAATTTTTTTTTGACGCGGGTCGGCTCTGTTTTATGTAAGGATTATTTCATTGTATGGAAAGAAAAAAATCTGAACAGCAGAAGTTGGTCAAATTTAATGAAAACTAATCTTCATACGATTGCAGTATTCGCCTCTCACGCTTGACCAAAAATTTTAATGAGCCAAATTTGTATACATAACAAAACACCTAATGTCTCCTTGGATACTTTTCCTCTATCTCCTTTAGATTCGGATTTCCCCATACTGTCCCATTAAAAAAAACACTGTATAGTATCCCATACTTACTTCAAAGTTCATTGTTTTCGAGATATTTGGCATCAAAACTGAACAATTTGAGGCCAGAAAACCAGTTTTATGGCCATAACTTTTGTGTTAATTAGTTTAAAATGAAAACCCTAGACACGTTTTTAGAGACGTCATAGACGAACCCAAATATGAAGATTTCGTATATATGTTAGATCTTTCACGTCAACAGACATATCAAAATGAGTGTTTTTTTAGACAATGTTTTAAAAAATCCTACAAAATTAATTATCAATTTCTTTCAAAATCCGGTAGACAAAAGAATGGACAAGAAGTGGAGATAAAAGATTGAAGAACCGATAGCCGTTTGACTTATAATTCTATCTGTAGTGCAAAAGTAGGAGATACGATTCAAAACTTGTCAAAAATCGATGAAAACCTCGGGTAGCCCCTTAAAATCTGTACTAGGGGCTCTGTGAAGTGTAAAACTCGCGAACCAGTCTTTATAAAAAAAGAGCGGGTTGCTGGAGTGCAACCCGCTCTTTTTTGCCGCCGGAAGAGTGCCGGCAGAAGTGAAAACTTGAATATGAACGTTGTGCATTTTTGATATTTGATGATCATGAACTGACATCTTCAACTATCGATAATTGTTTGTAAAGTGAACGTGAATCGAATCATTAAATCGATTCAAATATATCGGTAACAACCGATATGTCTCGCAACTAGAAAGCCGTCAAACCGTTCGCTACGCGCTAATGCGGCTCACCCCGCCGGTCACCCGTCACGAAACTAGACCTCTACCCACGCTTAGTTACTAAGCATCGCCACCATCTGCCACCTATCTGTCAACCATTACCTATTGTCCATGGAGCGTGGCTTAGCTATTTGGGTAAGGCCGCGGAGCTTTTTAACCTTTATGTAACGATTTATTGCCGCATAAAACTTCATGGTGGCATTTAGTTTTAATATATAGAGTGGATTTTTTATGAGTATCCAAATTGAAGTATGTTAATCCTTATACAATATTATAATATACGTGTTTTTTCTTTTAGTATCCCTTGGTACTAAAATATTGAGTGAGGGTACCCCAAAGTTGGGTGGTTCGTAGGCGATTAAGTGCATGGGTAACCCATTCTGATCGGGCGGCCAGCCTGATTTGAATGTGAACTACCCTCACTACAACACATTTTGTGTCTAGTTTGTTTACATTCCACTCGGTGACCACACTTCAGTCATTATTATTTTTGAAAAAAAACTCGTTATTTTTCACAAATGAAATCTAAAATGATGCCTAATGCCTGGATTTTTTTTGATCCTCATTAAAAAAACCCTGTATATTGCAAGTATAAAAGCAAGCTTATTTGTTTTCATTAAAACTTGGCGATTTTGTCACGCTAGACCCTCCACCGGGACGTGGTCGCCACTCGAGAACCTTTCCGCCCCAACGGCCATCGGTTCTACGTGCTATGTGCCCCGCCCACTGCCACGTACCGGAAGGCGCGGCGTGGGTCGCGACAAGGTGGACTGATGAGCTGGTAAAGGTTGCTGGAGTCCGCTGCATGCGCGTGGCGCAGGACCGGTCACTTTTGCACTCTTTGGGGGATGCCTATATCCAGCAGTGGACGTCTTTCGGCTGATATGATGATGAGACCCTCCACAAATCGTTACATACTCGTAAAAGTGCGGCGGTTGAATCGCTCCGCGGCCTTACCTATATTTATTGTGTTCCTTATGGCATTAGCACTATTACCAAGGCAAGTAATTTCACATTCTCATATCGGAATGCAAATTGGTGAGCCACATAGACCTTCCAGGTCCGAACGACGACCACGTAATTATTCTTCATTCAGCGATTAATCCGCCGTCGCTCTTGCGTCTGCAATTAGGGTCCTAACCTGTCGCCATTATACGCGGGGTAGCGGACGCGCGCATTGATTTTATTGATATTGCTTATCGGAAATAGTTTGTTACTCGGCGTCCATGCGTAATGAGAAGAAGCGCTTCAGAACAAAAAAACCTACGAAAGTTTCCGTTTATTTTTTTAATTTTTAGGGTTCCGTAGTCAACAACCCTTATAGTTTCGCCATGTCCGTTTGGCCGTCCGTCCGTCTTCGGTTTAGCTCAGTAACCATTACTACTAAAAAACCGTAATTCGGCATGGGTATATAAATCAATCACGCCGACAAAACAGTTGAATAAAATCTTGAAAAAAACTTTTTTTGGGTACCTCCCCTATACCTAAAGTGGGGATGTAATTTTTTTTCTCGTTAAATCCATAGTGTGGCGTATCGGATACTTTGTTCAAAAATATTATGGGTTTCTCAAAACTATTTTTCAATTTAGTGATTTGTTTGCGAGATATTGGGCTTTACAGCTCTAATTTTTGTTCGAATCAAATGGAGATGTGAAAAAATTCGTGGCAGTAGTACATGTAATGAATTTAAAAGGAAAACTATCACGACTAAGTAGGCATAATTAGTTACCGAGTACCTAATAGTCGACCAACTTAAAATATACTTAGAAAGGCCAACTTTCGTACAAACTCGTCTGACGCAACCGCACCATTTAGTTGGGGCGCGCGTGTCGATGTAACTAAGACAGACAGGCAACTACGGAACACTTGGTCGATTTTTATGTATTTAAATCAGGATCAAGGCCCATTTTACAAATATCTTAAAGACTAACATACATATCAATATAAAGTTATTAATAACAACAAAAACACACAATTACTGCGATGTAAAGCTTAATGGTTGACTGGTAGGGAATGCCTGAAGGCATTAAGTCTGCCAATTGCACTTTTTTATATTTGTGCATTAAGTTTAAATAAATAAAAATAGTATTGAAGCTACGGTAGTCTAGTGGTTGTCAAGCGGCGGTTGTAGGTTCGAATCCCACCCAGCTCGTACCAGTGAGTTTTTCGGAACTTATAATATAATGTACGAAATATTTACCGTAGCTTTTCGGCGAAGAATAGTCTAGTTTTCCCTCTTAGGTGGAAGGTCAGATGGCAGTCGCTTTAGTAAAACTAGTGCCTATGCCAAATCTTGGGATTAGGTGTCAAAGCGGACTCTGGGCTCCTTTAGGGCACAGCCGAGAGTAACGCTAGGAGGATGATGAAGTTGATATCTAAATATATAAAAGAAGAAACTGACTGACTGACTGTCATATCAACGCACAGCCCAAACCGCTGGTTCAAGAGATTCCAAATTTGGCACGTAGGTTCTTTATAAGGTCTAGAGATGCACTAAGAAAGGATTTTTCATAATTCACCCTCTGTGGGGGTGAAATGGGGGTCTAAAATTTGTATGAGGGAACTTTGTTTGTTGAGCTAGAGACTTAAAACTTTGTGGAGATTACTTATTAGTGCAAAGTTTGTATGGAGAGCAGGAACATTTTAAAGTAAGAGATTTGTAACTTCGGTTTTAGTCGGTTTATTAAAAGACTACAAAACTGAATTCTGCGATTTTTAAAATTCATCCCCTAAAGGGTTTAAAGTTTATATGGGAAGCAAGACATTTTATAAATTAAGAGATTTGTAACTTCTGTCTTAGACTGTTTATTAAAAACAACAATACTTACTGATTTCAGCGTTTTTTTAAATTCATTCCTTAAGAGGGTTAAGGGGGTTCGATGATTGTAACAACAGCAAGACATTTTTAAAGTAAGAGATTTGTTACTTCGGTTTTAGACTGTCTAAAAATTGGAAAATAAATTTCAACGTTTTTGAAGTTTATCCCCTAAGGTGGTTCAAAGCTTATACGGGGAGTAACATATTTCTAAAGTAAGAGATTTGTTACTTCGGTTTTAAACAATTTGTTTAAAAACTAGAAAACGAATGTTAGTGTTTTTTGAAATTCATCCCTTAAGCGGGTTAAAAGGGGGTACAAAGTTTGTATACAGAGGAAGACATTTTAAAGTAGGAGATTTGTAACTTCGTTTTTAGACTGGTTACTTGAAGTCTAGTTATTATAAGGGGGTTAAATGGCATTCGAGCCCTAAAGGAGCTAGAAGGAGTTGGAAGTTTGTACGGGGAACAAGACAATTTGAAAGTAAGGGTACTGTAACTTCGGTCAAAGACACAAATTACAGCGTTTTTTTTTTAAATTCATCCTCTAAGGAGGTTGAAAGGGGTTGGAAGTATGCACGGCAAACAAGTAATTTTTGAAGTAAGGGAATTCTTTGGTCATACACATACTATTTGGTAAGCCATTCATTAGTTAAAATGCATAATTCAATTGCTAGCCTAAAAAGTAGTTAGGTTAAGTTAGAGCTGCGTTCCTTACAGAATCCAACAGTACCAGAAATGTAGGTTAGGTTAGGTTAGGACCGAAAAGAAGGTTAGGTTAGAACCGAAAAGAAGGTAGTGTTAGATTAAAACTGCGGATCATTTTGTTAATTTAAGAAGATTAATTTGGCTGATCATAATAATTTATTCTATAACACCGTTAAATGGGAACTGGGGATAAAGTTGAAAAGTTCTTCGGGTTTTGGCAGCCTCGATAACGTAAGAAAAACGACTGAACGGATTTAGGAAAATTCCAGTAATGCAGCTTAGTAGTAGACATAAGAAAACATCCTTTAAATAATCTATGAAAATAAAAAAGGCGTCTGTTGATGATATTCATAATATTTATATTTGTAAAAACGGCCATTTCACTTTATATTTAGCAATTTAAACCTTTTACGCTTAAACTCAGAACGGAATTAGATGAACATTGGGATAGAGGTAATTTGAGACCTTTGGAAGGATATAGCATACTTAACTCGGAAATCATCCCTTAAGATGGTAGAAGTTTGTTTGGGACAGTGATAATTAAACTTGCCTAAAATAATTTTATAGCAATCATTTTTCTCAAGTTCTACGCGGACTAAGTCGCGGGCAACAGCTAGTAAATAAATAAGGTGTAAGGTAAGGTAAGGTAAGGTACTTCATTATAAGTAAATAACCCGTAATGTTTGCGCTCGTCTTACCGACTGACTGTGCAAAAAATGAAGTTGGCAATAAAAGCTTGTCTCAATTTACAGTAGTGTAATGTACCCACAGAGGAACCAGGTTTTGCACAGTACTGACGATTATTGCGTTGCGGAATTCGTCAGTACTTTGTCTTAGTAACAGGGTATTAGCCGCCTCATGAACAGACTACGTCTTGGTTTAGAAGTAATTATCTTTTAAGCCTAAGATTGGACAACATTAAACAAACTCAGCGTCCCCTGTATTATCTTAAAGAGTCAAAATTTATGTATTTACGGCGCAAAGAGAATCGTAATTGGCTTAAATTTACATCAGGTTCTTTACGGTGTTCTCTGGTTCCCGTTTCAGTAAAGTTTGTCTTCGCTTTTAACAGGACTCTTAAAAGCGTGTCTCTTGTCTCATCTCTCCTTGCACGAGAAAAAGAGATGCAACACTCTTCGGGAATGACTTTTGGGTCAGATTTCATTAAGTGAGATTTAAGATGAGGTTAAAACCATAATATAAACTAGATTATGTCGTAAAATAATGAGACCCAACCAACTTTGTTTCTTTTTTATGGATTAAATTTTAAGCAATCGTGTAGGTATCGATTAAATCAGACCAACAACCATACAATGAAAAACCTCCCCATCTGAAAATCAGTCCTTATATTTTCTAATACGCAAAGTTTCGTCATAATCCTACACGTAGTTTTAAAATGAGAACGAAACTCCGTTTGTATGGGAAGGTGAAATTCGGCCGAGCTTACTGCGAACTTTTAATTCCATATTCTAGCAGCGTATGGGTGCACATGCTGGCGCGGAGTCAAAGAGCGATTGTTCATGGCATTAGGTTAGCGCTATTCTCGGGGAATATCCTCGGTGTAACTAATGGCATGACGCTTTACGTAACTTGTGACTGAAATCATAGAAGAGAATAGTATGTGCGGTGTATTTGCAGTATTGTAATAGTAACTTATTCGTATTTGATGACAGTGAGACGATACGACTCTACACACTAACGAACAACGAACGGTTGCCGTTCACACCATATCGCGTTCAAACTATATGGAATATTTGCGCCTCGGCAACGAATGGGTTCACTATGTAGTCATCCCAATCAATTTCAAAACTAAGCGCGAACGCGTGAAAACGTGAATGTGGAAGCGATTCGCTTATTTTTCGCGGCTTCACGCCTTGTTAACCACTTTTTGTCGGTGTTTGGCCCGCGTCAAAGGGCCTGCGAACGCGAACACAAGAGCCAAGGAAGAGTTCACGCGCGATTCTCACCGTGATTCGCGCCGCGATTCACGCCTGCGAATAGTGCCAATCGCGCGCGAATTTGGAGCGGGCTTATCATATTATTATTGTCCCCTATAATATGAAGCTGGCTAGGCCAATTATTTTCTTAAATACTCTCTTGCATGGTTGACAGTAGATCTGCCTTGTCGTGTTATTTGTGTACACGTAGGAGGGGTTAGGCCTCTCTTTACGTAATCGATCTTGTCAACAACCATCAAGAGGAATTATTTTAACCAAACAGGTAAAATAACACATATCACAGTACATAGTCTAAACAGTTGAGAATTTTTGTGGTCACTTTTTACTATCTTTTTACAGTGCGCACTAAGAAAACATAGTGCCATGGTGCATACCTTACACCATCGCGCACTAAACGTGTTAAATTTATGTAGATTCTGTTATTTTCACACGCAATCCTCAAAAAAAGATGAATAAATTGTGCAAGAGTTATATTTCGGTAAATCCTAGAATCAAATTAGGTATACAGCTAGACGAGAATATATACTAAACACGATATATAGTCCAGTAACTCTGAATTTCAGCAGCATGATCCCAACTGAAACTGATTGTTCAATTCAAAGCTTTGCGTGTTACTAGGAATATCTCATGCATACGTCGCGTAGACTATACGTCTACTCAGTGCGTGAAACGGAGCGGCAGAGCTCTCTCTGCCGCTCCGTTTCACGCACTGTTTCACGCAAATCTGAAAACTACCTGATTTTAATTTCAGTCATACTGTGATATTTAATAAGTCCAAACTAACAACAAGTAGGTAGTTATAATAATAATAATTGCTTACCCTGCTTTTAAATCAATCCATCGTATCTACACACTTAATAAAAAATCTACCCCACATTTTGCAAAATCGTTACAGATATGGTATGATGCAGACTATTATACAGAGTGTATCTAAAATGGGGTGTGAACTGATCAAGGGCCTGCCCAGTTGGTAACGTATTGCGATTCCAAAAATGCGTAATATGTTTATTTTTATTTATTTTTGATTTGTTTTTGTTTACATTACAGTCTTTGTTTTTGTTGACATTGCTTGTGTATGACATCAAAAATGTAAAAGCTGTCACCTGCATGTCAAAAACACATACACAAAACATTTGTTTTCATAGCATAGCTGCGCACGCAGCGGTTGAAAATGTAATGAACCCTCCCTTCACACTCGCGGGGGAACGTTATTATATACAAACCATGTCATCAAAAACAAAGACTGTAATGAAAACAAAAACAAAAATATCAATGTAATGAAAAATACACAATTAATTAAAAAAGAAACAAATGCATATTTACCGAATAGGTACCGCCCTTGCTCGGTTCACACCCCATTTATACGCCCTGTATTATAACCAACCCAATTTTCATAATGAATTTGTTACAAAAAAAGTTTCTGTCAAAAATGTAATTTTTGATACAAGCTTTTATTGCCGACTGTACTTTTCTGTATACTGTCAATATCGTCGTCTCAATGAGTAGTTGATTACTCATTGAGACGATTCTAACGAGCCCAAACAAACGTCGGTTAAATACTGAATTCCCATGGTCACCTTCTGTCTCCATCATCAGATCAGGTCAATGGTACAATAATATTGAATTGTTATCCAAACTATACCTTCACCCAAAATTTCAGCTCAATCGGTTGAAGATATCTGCTTCAAAATTCAGTTGCAAGATTCCACCCGGACAAACATACATTGCAACTATTGCAAGTTAATTAAAAGCTTGTAAAATTGTTAGGCTTAGGTTTTATACCTTTCCTGCAAAACAATACATTCCGAGAATTGTGTGAATACGAAGCAAGGGGAAATGTTTTAGATATTCTGTTATTCTTAGTATTCTATTCACTGTATAATTTTCTGTGAAGTTATAAGATATAAACTAAGTCTGACACTAACGGCAGTTACTGCGAAAATTGCATTTCACGTCAGTGTAACATAAAGCTGTATACGTAGCTTATACGGTTAGTACGTAGCTTTCACTCAGGCTCATCAATTAGGTTTCCAGTTCTATTCGACGGCCTATTTTACCTTTAATTTGAGTACAAAATGGACAAATTAGTTTGGTACTTGTAGTTTGATCTGTTTAAATCTGGACCATTATAGATTAAAAGGTATTATTTGTAAAAAATAATAAATAGTCTCCTTATTTTCGTTTTACTATTCATCATGCCATGAGAAAAAGTATTTTAAATCGTCTTATATCTGAATTCAATCATCTTATTTCCGATTATTCATTTTGTTGTTTCTATTTTCGTCTTATTACAAAAAAATATTTTTCAAAAAATGTGTTTTTTTACCTTAAGTAGTTAGTTTAAAGAAAACTAAAAACAGTTTGTTTTCGGTTTAGAAATAAACGTATGCCTAATTGTCGCATTTTTTTTGATTTAGGCGAATATTCCATAGGTATTTCGTAATTAACTATATGCCTATAATTGGTATATTAACTATATACCTGTAATTGGCTATATGGTTTTATTATTTTCTATAAATATGTTGCGCTGTTGGTTTTCCATGTATCAATAAATAAATAAATTAACTAGCATAAACAATATTCATTTCAAGTAAATATCGGCACAAGTTATGAAGAACACTAGAATAAGTTCTGAACGAATTGCGATGCTGCTCATAAATATTGATGGTGCTTTAGTATGCTTTGGTTGGAATTTCAATAATGAGACAATTAATATTTCAAACATTAATGTTTCAGTAAAGACTTCTTATAACATTGAATTGAAGCCCGATTCGAAAACCCACTTAACCGGTCAATGGAGGCAAAGCCTCCGTCAGTTTCACCCCTTGTCTAGAATTAACCAGTGAGAGCGAAACGTTGTCGAAGCCCTGTCATTGAGGATTAATAAACTGATTAAGTTACCGGAAAGCGTGGAAATATGTTTAATAATAGACTGCGGCGGAAAGAGCCGTGCCGTACAAACAATTTCACTTCGCATATTTTTGTATCAAGCTTGGTTTATGTTTTCCGATGGAGCCCAAGTTTTTGGATTATTGGTCTTAGTTGTACTTTATACTTTTTGACTTCATAACTAAATGAAATTATCTCAACTATAAAGGGCGTTAAGAAAATCTCTGTATTTTGAATTATTCGGCTTTTTCTTCTCAGAATCATCAGTTATATTGTATTTTTGAATTTAGTTTTAGATTTTTGCATAAAATATTGCTAACTGCATAAAAAATAACATTAGACGCTACAGAACATTATTTATTCTCGTGTGACAAATAACTACTTATTGCAACAAATTAAGTAATCATTGAATTTAAACATTCGTGAGACATGTTTAAATGATTACTAATAATCACACGGTTATTCATTATTATCAGGTTAGTTTGGCCATTGGATGACGATAGTCATTTTATTAGGCGGGGAGGGTCCATTTCAAGGAATAAGAAAAAATTCGACAAAAAACGATGACGTAATTTATGGACAAGTCCTTGGTTTAATTTCATCAAAAGTAGGTCTAAAAACTAAGTTTCTAAAATAATTATATATCACTGGTCGGAAGAATAGGGTTTCCAAACAATGTTAACCTCTTTTTGCGTCACTTCATTTCATCTAACGTAACTAAGTCTGTAAAACTAAGTTCCTAAAATAATTCTAGCGGATAATTAGGGATTTCGTTTTTTGCTCGGCCACTGTAAATTGTCAATTACACCCTAATGAGATGATTTACGAGTTTTACGACCCTATTCTAGGATAAAGCTTACGGAACAAGGGCGCGGACTCTGTAAGGGACTGTTCATTATCATAAAGTCAGACGCTAACTAGGATTTGCAAGAAACACAAAGATATAACATGTACAGTCTATAAAATGTGGTACCTAAGTACATATTAAGGCGAGTAGCTGGGAATATTCAAATTATTGTGTAGCCAGTTAGCGTGTCGTCAAAAAAAAAATTAACTCAGTGTCAGTTTTGTGATGACAATGAAGTATTCAAATTAACTTTTTCGTTTCTCTTTATAAATGATGCATAAACACGTTACTTAAATGTGAAACATGTATATTTTCACACAAATTATATGCTTCATGTCGTCACAGAGCAATTATTTGAAAATGCCCAGCTACACCAGATGATCGTGTTGGGATTCTCTTAAATTATCTGAAAAAAGAAATCTTATAATTTGATATTTGAACCACCTGTATGTCAAAAAAAATCTTGAGAAGAGGCTGCTTTCTACCTAAAATTTGCTATGCTACTGCTTCATTTGAACAAATATTGCTAATTAATTTGTTTAAAATTTTAACGTTCATGTTACGAAACAATATAATAGGTATGATTCGTTTTAACAAAATATCACAAACTGGTCCATACGCGGGCGGGCACAGCATATCGAGCTATCATAAGAACGCGAGCTAGACAATTTTTTTTGTTACATCAAATGTAACTTGACATTTTATTACAATTCTTATTCTATTTGACGATCATAATATTAATAATATAAATTCATATAGATTAAGCTAGCTTTAATTTATATTGTAATTAGTTTCAAATATAGTCACAATGCCCGTGTAGTGTCGGGTTAGAATTTCACCACCCCCTTTCTTCCCGTGGGTGTCGTAAAAGTCGACTAAGGGAGCACGGTTGAATTGTGTTGTGGGCGATGGGCTTGCAACCTATCACTGCAATATCACATTTTGTCGATATTTTATAGTTATGCTAAAAGTGGCGCTGGAACATAAGTTTCATGTGCTCTGCCTACCCCTTTTGGGAATAAAGGCGTGAATGTATGTATGTATGTAAAGTCACAATTAATTAATAATACGCAAAAGTAAATAAATTACTTAATTAGTATCACATAACGATCGTCAGATAACAAATTAAACCTTAAATAAACGAAAAAATAAACAAAAACGATATAAGTAATTTACAATGTCAATAACAGATATGATATTATTAATGTTAAGTGTCCGTAAATTCCTCCACTGAATATAATGCGTTTTTCAATAAAACTATTCTCAGTTGGCGTTCGAATGTTTCGTCAGATGACTGTTCGCAATTCAGTGGGTAGTCGTTCGTAATAGGTCGGGCCTATCACTCGAGGATTCCTACATGAAAGTGCCATGCGACGCGGGACCGTTCTGAGTCTCCCTGTTGATCGGAGTTGTTTGCCCGTGACGTCAACACGCTTGAACATTGGCAAATTCTTTCTCACGAACATCAATACCTCATATATGTACAGTGAGTCGTGCGTCATGAGTCATGAGGCCGTTATTTGTTACGAGAGGCATGATAGTTTCAAAACAAAAAGTATCTAGTCGCAATACTCATTAAAACACAGTGCAACAATCTTAAAGCAAAAAATACAACGTAATGTCGAGCAAAGTGTTAACATTCTGAAAACAAAGGAAAGCTGTTAAACAAACAGAGTAATTAAAAGCAAGTCAAACCGGCAATTGTGCCACTTGGTGTACCCCAGCTGTGCTACTTTTAACAACAGGGTAGCTGAAAAAAAAAGAATGCAGAAATTAACAATAGATTTTCATCCACTTACTGGAGGCAGCTACTTAAAAAGATAATAGTGTATAGTATATTTTTAAAATCTCACTTACTCGAATGTTCATTAATTTAAATGCTAGAATATTTTTTGTTTAATCTAGTGAATAGAAAAGTGACCGTTGAGGCCGGATTCGACATTGAAAAAAAAGACATGATTAGTCCCCGGAATGTCTCTATGACATATTATCCCCGTTCCCATGTACCAATTTTTTTTATCAGAATGACAAAGTCATAAATAAGATTAACATTATCCTCGACAACAACAATATTAGGGTAGGTATGTACTTAAACAATAGTGGTTTCTATTTTTGGATTTGTATTTCTGTAGCTGTCACTCATATTACTACTTTTATTTCATGCAGAATATGTTTCCATTCCCTATCCAAATATAAAAGGCCGATTTGATTACTTGGAATTAGGCTGGCGAGTTTGTTAACACTTTCGCTACTAAGAATTGCAACACGCTACGCTCGTAGCCGATCCTGTGGTTTTCCTCGTATGTAGCGGAAAGCGACTACGGCGTAGGCACCCGCTAGGCGTGTTCTTGATTGCGAAAGTGTTAATCAACCAATGTAGGTAAATAAATTAAATGTGAAAAAGTAATTCACATTTCCCGAGGGTTGAGGCTTATTAGATATATTTCAATGTTATTTGAACACAGTTTCACACATTTAACGCAACAGACTGTTTCATTAAAATTGTATCACATTGTGTTGAAAATTTTTATAAACTATATTTTGGTAGGTTAATAATAAACTTGCTTAAACAGGTATAATCTCGAATAATAGCGATACGTTATTTGTGTACAAAATGATAACAATCGGGTGTCACGGGGTGAAATGGTGAAAACCTGAGAACGTCTAACAATTTATATTTCGGCAATCGCACAAACGAGATAGTAGGTACAATAAAAGCAATTACAAAAACAACAGGGGTGTACGGTGTACG
This sequence comes from Epinotia bilunana, assembly GCA_947049275.1. NCBI lineage: Eukaryota > Metazoa > Arthropoda > Insecta > Lepidoptera > Tortricidae > Epinotia > Epinotia bilunana. Next base: position 9,513,972 of record OX346269.1, on the reverse strand, counting down.
GGCGTCTCGCGCGGAAAGCATAGACCGACAGACTCATGACACCGCAAACATACACGAATAGGCGCTCAGCCACAGTTAAAACTACCCTCATTTATGAAAAAAAAACATACGATTAAGTACCTTCTTTAACATAAACATGCAACAAAATGAATATTTTTGTAAAACGAAACGAGCATTGCTAATAGTGACTATAAGTCAGCTTCTGACTAGATTTTGGTTTACAATATATAAGTACTTAGTTCAGCAATCTCTGATTATTGACAGTTTACAATTATTGAATCAAGACGAGAGTGAATAGGCACTATCTAGGTATGCATGTAACACCCTCGACCTCATCATCACTTACCTACCATCAGGCGAGATAGTGGTTAAATGCGTACCTATACATACATACATACAGTCACGCCTTTATTCCCAAAAGGGGTAGGCAGAGCACATGAAACGTATATTCCAGCGCCACTTTTAGCATAAATGTGGCTATACGTAAAAGATCGACAAAATACGTACGTACCTATACGTAATAATAATAAAAAAGAATACACCGTTTTATATTCAGTAGGAAGAAATATACCAATATGCCGAATAACAAAATAAATATTCCTAGTAACACTGGAAATTACACATATAAGTTATCTAGGTGACTTTTAGAGATGCATTGGAGCAGGTACACGGAACTGTTAAATACCTACCTACAGAAATATGACTATGGTTCTATCAACAAATATAATATATTTAAATTTCTCAAAAGAGTAAACCAATTCCTACACGGAAATCTACTGAAAATAGTAATTTCGCTACATCTCTTGTCACTGTGTTTGTATCATCAAATATTGTCCAGTCTTCTTGGCAGTTACGAGTGACGGAGCGTACAACTTCGCAATATATACTTTTTAGCCCGTGTCCAGTTAAAAGGTTCCTTAATTGGACGATATTACGTTGTTCCATTAATATCTATTAGGTACTTACGCGCACTAGTGCCTATTTGCGCTTACATAAACAAATTAGTGTTTCCACAGTACATAGTTTAGGCACAGAACGGTACTTTTATTACACATTGGAGGATTCTTAACCTTTAGAAGTTTTAATTTAGTACTACTCTACTTTAGTACTTTAGACACAAACATTCGAGCGTGGGTTCAGAGAGAATATATGTTACGACTTATTTTATGTTACTTCTGCTTTCCGTTTAAACATTTGCTGACCAAATATGCCTGAGTTCTCGTAGTTCAATTTAATTACAATTTTGTGTACGTATATCAGATGATAATGCAATATCATAGTGTCATCAAGCTAGCTTGATAATGGAGACCTCTTAAATTACACACGATAGATCCTTCGAAGCTCTCTTAGGCCCTACCGCGGACCGAACACGAAGTCAGTCGCACTTGCTTATTCAAAGGACACAGAGAAATAAACGAACGAATTTAGTTTTTGTTTCCCAGTAGTACAGTCAGCAGCAGAAGTTGCTAAGCGATCCTAGTGGTCAAAATTATCTACACACGGACTCTAATGTCAAGGTAATAAGGATCTGTGTAGGTCACTTTGAGCCTGTTATTTTGCTTAGCTACTTCTGATGCTGACTGTACAGTCAGGGGTACAAATACACGTACATAATAAGGACATCAATATCTGTACAAGACTCTAATTGTCAATGTCATAAAGGCGTACATAAGGTATGTATTTATACCTATTAGAAGAAGACTAGAAGTGGGATACCAACGTGATAAAAAACAAGTGAAATCAAAATATTCATCGAAAACCCGACTGCTGGTTTGCAAATATTATATAGCCTATGTCACTTCAACAATTAAGAGGAATCCAAAGACACCTCGTTTGTCGAAATCCGTCAAACGGTTTAGGCTGCAGAGCGTTCCAAAGAATAAGACATATGTACACACATACATACATACATAAATACCTTTTGAAATTACGTTATATTTCTTTGTACAAAAAGCAAGATTCTTTATTTGTAAAACGGGTAGGTACTTTGTTTATTTATCTTCAAATGTATGAAAGGAATAAACCTATCTTTAATATTTCCAGAGTATTGGCGATTTTTGCGGACCTCTAAATTTTAGGGACAACTAACTTATATAGGGTATAGTAGCCTAATCCATGTCAATTACGTTTAGGATAGATGCCCCGTAGAGAAAGAGGACATTGATCCCGCAAAAACTTTGATTGCACCTAGCCGCAATCGCACAGAGACATGCAACACGGTCAACTTCACAGAACTATATCTGATAGAAGGAAAGAGCTCCTCGATTAGTATGGGAACCGAGCGTGTAACATTTTGCGTAGGTACTTTGACGTCACGAGCGTAATTTAGTGACGGGAAACATAAGCCGCGCGACATCGATTCGTCAACATCGATTAGCACGCGGCAGTTGCAATAACTAGTAGGTTTATTTTGTATCGATTCAAAATATCGATAAGAACCGACAGAGGAAATGATAATTAGATTCAACAGAGGAAATGAAAAATAGTAAAAATAAAAAGGGCTTCGTTTTTTACATTATAGAAGGAAAGAACTTGTCGAGACGTTTAGTATGTTCAGTCCCTAAGCATCCTGAACAAATTTCTGAATGGATTGCTTACGGTCCTGCTCACGGACGCTACATTTCAATTACTGGCTGAGCTAATATCATAAGTTCTCTAAATATGCGACCAGATACCCTAGGTAATGGCCAGAAGGAAACCAAAAATGTAGGAAACCATTTTTTACGACCAGTTGCTTCAATCCATTTATTTTTCATTTCAGGATCATTCGGAAAACTGAAATAAAATTGCAATATAGAAGTAGCCATAACCTGTTTGTTAATAATATTTGCTTTGCACTACGTACATTATATAGCTGCATAATAATATAAGAACGTAATTATTATTTCCTGTTTTCAAAAACGATTATAATAATCGAGTAAGAAAATCGCAGTGTACAGCACTATTCTTACTTTCGACAGAAAAAATGAGAAATATACCTTGAACATGACTCGACAGTTTGAATAGCTTATTTTTACATCGCTGGTTTTGAACGCACACCAAGTCTGGCTCGTCAAATTAAAGCCGTAATGGAAAACTGGCGTTGGCACACAATCGCCCGCTACTGTTTTGATGAAAATAATGAAATAAATGGTTTTTTAATTAATAACAGATATTTAAGGACAAATTGTACTTACCAATGAAAGGAAACACCTCGATTAACAGCTCCACCTTTATTGGAAGTGTTTGAGCAACTAATTATTGCGCAAACAACCATTTTGTTTTTAAAATGTGACGTCGCACGCAGACCGCGGTCGGGAGCAGACTGAAGTTCGCGGCGAGCAATGGTGCCACCGTGTCATCATTTCGCCACGCGAAGTACATACACTTATTCCTTCTATCTTCATATATTTCTGTAGTCAACTTACTCTAAGTTGTAGCTGCAGTCTCGATAGATGAATAAAATAATATGTGTTTCATTCGTGAAACTAGTTATTGCAATCGAGGCAACTATACCCCGGATGCAACTATCCGGGTTTTACCCTAACCCTCCTCTCCTTCGGCAGTCGGGTAATAAGAGCTTGTCTCAAATTAATTTTATGACAGATAACAAAAGAACAGTTAGTATTTCTAGTCGGAACAAAATAACAGTTGCTTACTTCCACTTACTTGCGACTTCATTATAAATAACAGTCATCACTTTGCTTTTTTCCCTAGTTTTATGACTGCTTTGCTGCGCTACGATATATATTTGCCCTTAAAAGATAATTAACAGAGAAAAAGGTAAAAACTGTTAATGATGTCCAAGTGGAATGACGATGGATGATTGCCTTTGATACGTTATACTGTACTGGTAGTATCGATCCTATTAATACCTATTATAAATGCGAAAGTTAAGATGTTTGGATGTTTAGAGGTTTGGATGTTGTTATTGAATCACGGACATACGGCCAAACTGATCTAGATGAAAGGCCATGCCAGGATAAGCTAAGTGAATCTGCCCCGAGCGAGTTTTGGCTTGTAATTTTTTTTGATGAAATTTGAGCCCCGAAAAGTTTATAGCTTAAATAATAAAAAAACGAAATATGATCTTTTTTTATTAATTTCTTTTTCTAGCCAGCCGATTTTAACGTGCGTCACGTATAATGTGCATATAGTAAAGAAAATTATATGACATCAACTATAGGATATATTGCGATACAAAAAAGAAAAGAAAATACAATTAGGTACTAAAAAAAAACTTTCACGTCAGCGACACCTCCAAATTTGTCACCAAAGCTTTTTAATAAGTTACAAACTGAATTTATTTACTTAATTTTAGCTGTGGTAGAACAAGGTGTTTTTTTTAATTGAATACATCAATGCCGCGCTGCTGAGTGTGATAGAGATAGTGATCAAGATACATATTAAATGTGTTGGTAGTGAGAGAGATATGACGCATGGGCTCGCGCTGCTGCCGCGCTGCTAAGTGTGATAGACATTGAGATACATATTTTATATGGCCGCTCCACACGATGGGCCATCCTGCTGGCCCACTAGACTGGTGCAGCGTGTAGAGAGGGTAGTAGTGTCGGATAGCTTATGGCGCGGCGGCGGGCTGGCGATGGGATGGCCGCGGTGTCGGTTTTTCGGCCGCACATCAAAGAGAGTGGGCCAGCGATGGCGGTACGCATCTACACGTGCTGCGCCATTCCGCATTGCGCGGTCGACCGCGGTTGAGTGTGGACGTTCGTGCTGTGTATTTTTTAAATCGAAAATGACGTGTAGTACGGAGTTTAAATCTATCACGAATAGCAAAATGCTCAATGCCAGACTGAAACAGTATCTTTTGAAAAAATCCTACTATTCCATAGCAGAATTCGTGCAAGATCAATTGTAAATTAGGGATAATTAACGTATTTTTTATCATGACACCATTATGTAATTTGTGTAAAATAATTATTGTTACTTATATTATAATATAATATAATATAAGTAATCTTATTTTTAATTTTGACATTGTTACCTGATAATGAAAAGGGAATTTGTTCTTATGTAATTTGTGTAATTAATGTAATTTTACCTATATATGTTCAACACAATATCCATTGTTGAACAAATAAATGAAATGAAATGTACGTGGCCTCAACACGAATCAATAAAGTTTTTGGAATTATATCGGGGAGAAAGCGCAATATGTAAACAGTAGGTAAATTGCCGCAGCGGCTAACGCTTTGACGTCCATCTCGCAAAACGATTCGATCACAACTGAATGTCGCCATCGTGTAGTGGCGTTCAACCATCGCATGACCATAGCACTGGGCCATAGGATGGGCCATCATGTATAGGAGCCAAATGTGTTGGTAGTGAGAGAAGCATGCCGCGCGGGCCCGCCGCGTACCCCCGCGTTGCTACACGCCGCCCGCTTGCGGTGTGAATATACCGCTTCAACCGCTCCCGACACGCGCCGCGCACGACACGCGTTCGGTGGGTGGAGGCCTTTAGATAGCCTAACAAAACCGATGTTCGACAGCTAGAAACTCCTAATCACGGCATCCCACTCGCACGCTAAGCCAGCGAACAAAAAAACCATAGAATGCGAGCTCACAAGTTTCTACCCAAACACGTGCCTTAAACCTGGTATTCGCATGTTTGAACTAAACGGCTGCCTGGCATCGTTTTGACACCCTGCCCCACCCCGCATAATGGCAATGGCACTCATTTCTGTGGGGTCATTTTGCGGCGCTACTTAGACTTCTATGGTTTTCTCGTTTGCTGCGCTAAGCACGTGACGTGCTCTTTCATCCTCGGAGCGGCCAGATTATACCTAAATACCTAAACGAGTTTTCTTTATACATTATTTGTCTTAGATACTTTTTATCATTCTCATGGATCTATTTACGCGTTTATCACACTGTCGCCACAAAAAACAAAAACAAAACACGGCCGTGAAAATCCTAGGTTTTTTCTTTCTCGCCGGCCAGTGCGCTAGCAGGCGCGCGGCGGAGGTTTGCCGTGTTACAGTACCCCGCGCGCCCAGGAGAATTTTCAATAATTGAAAATGAAGGAAAATTCAGCAAGAAGTCATTAAACCTAATTGTAACACTAACATAATATTTACAATTTCAAATCTTTAATATGCCACTTGCCAATCGCACGTCCGTTAAGATCAGCCAGTTCATATACAAGGGGTGACAACTTTTTAAACACTGTACACTTTACAAATTTAGGCGCTAATTTAGCCGTGAAATATTTACCAGCGTCACTTAGCTGGTAATTACGACGCCAAACAACGTCACCTTCATTAAATTCAGCATGTTTTCGTCAAGTTGACAACCAATATGTACCGATTCTGTTTACGAGTCATTGGTAATGGACCCACAAGATCAATGGATAGGCACTGAAATGGCCTGCAACATTCCTTAGGTTTGCCCATTACTCCCAAAGTTTGATGATTTTGGTACTTATATGCTAAACATATCTCACAACTGGCAATATATTTACATACATCTCTATACATCCCAGGCCAAAAGAAGCGAAGAGATATCCTTTTGTGAGTTTAAAAGATCCCAAAATGGCCAGCAATAGGTTGGGAATGATTGTCTCGAATAATATCTTCTCTCATTTCCTTCGGAATCACAAGTTTCCAATAAAATTCAGATGTCAGGAAAGAACTAGTGCGTTTAAGCCTATACAAATTATTATTTACAATTTTATAATCAGGAAATGAGAAAGGATTTTCCTGACAACCCTGGAAGATGTTATTAAACCAGTCGTTATGAGACTCTACGTAAATTAAGTCGACTGGCACTGATCGTGATAAAATATCAGGTACTACATGATCCTTGCCTTTCTTGTGCTTTATGTCAAAGTTGTATGCAGATAAACGAACACTCCAACGTGCCAATCGCCCAAAGGGGTTGTCTAAGTTCAGGAACCATTTCAAAGCTGAATGGTCAGTATATACAATAAATTTTTGTCCATTGTCTAGATAGCATTGCCAATGTTATAGTGCAATAATAACGCTCAGCAATTCGCGTTCAGTAATTGAATAATTTTGCTGCTGTTTTGACAAAGAACGGCTAAAATAGGCAATGGGTTTTTCATTGCCGTCATCTTCCTGTGTCAACATAGCTCCAATACCAAAATTTGAAGCGTCACAATGGACAGAAACGTTTTAGAAAAGTCAGGACTAGTTAATGTAGGGCTGAACACAAGTGCTTGCTTTATGCTATTAAAGGCGACTTCGGCTTCATCATTCCAACGGAACGGAGGAGCCTTCTTTCCAGTAGATGTAAGTAAGTTTAGAGGTGCGGCTAGAGTGCTAAAATTTGGTACGAATCGCCTGTACCAGCTGGCAGTACCGAGAAACCTCTTTAGTTCCCGTCTAGTAGTAGGAACGGGAATATCAAGTATTGCCTTGACCTTATCAGGGTCTGTGCGTAAGCCATTATGGTCTACAATATAACCTAGATATTTTAGTTCACGCCGGAAGAATGTAGACTTTTCGAAGTTGATCGTAAGTCCAGCATATTTTAGTTTGTCTAAAACACGAGTTAATAGAGAAATGTGATCTTCAAAAGTGTTTGATATCACAATAATATTATTATGATATTATCTAGATACCAGAAAACTCGAACTCAGGTGTGAATAAAAGATCCATCAAACGCTGCTGCGTAGCTGGAGCATTTGTTAAACCGAACGGAGTGACTTTAAAGCGGAACATACCACGAGAATTTACGTAAAAAGCACTTTTATCTCTATCCTCTTCGCGTAACGGTACTTCCCAAAATGCCTTAGCAATATCGATACTAGACAAATACTTCGCATCGCGGAGATTGTCAAGAATCTCACTAATAAACGGTAATTTATAAGCGTCCTTTTTAGTAACAGCATTTAGTTTTCTACTATCTAAACAAAATCTCCAGCTACCATCTTTTTTAGGAGTAACAAGTACAGGACTCAACCACGGGCTTTCGCACGGCTCTATAATATCCAAAGCAAGCATTTTGTCCACCTCTTCTACTAACCTTTTGTTTTTCGGGCGAGAGTCTGTAACATCTCTGCCTGACAGGCTCATGGTCACCCGTGTCGATATGATGCTCGATTAAGTGCGTTCGACCAAGTTGACCAGACTGTGTAGAAGCTTCACGAAAGCGTGATATAATATCGTTCGCTTGAACCTGCTGTTCCTCAGACAAGTCTTCAAAAGGAAGAACTTGCTTAGGGCACTCAGTAGTTAATGATGTGCAATTTGATGGACATTTTAATTCGACGTTTTTAAAGGAACTAGGCAAAAGATTAAAACCTTTCCAGAAGTCAATACCAAGTATTAAATGTGAAGAAATGTCCGGGATAACGTGTGCGGTAATGTTTAGAAACTGGTCATTAAAATGTACAAGAAGGTCTATAAAACCAATAGATTGCACAGACTGACCGTTAGCGGCTCGCACTGTGATTTTATACGACGAGTTCAGTACAAATCCTTGTTCAAGCAAAGCTGTATGAGAGTTATTGCCCAAAATACTTATACTACTACCACTATCCAGAAGGCCAGAAAGAGTCAGATTATTTACATTAATATTTACATAAGGACGCTCATTATCATTTTGGTCGTCAAAGAGGATCAAAGAAGTTTGGCTTGACAACATAAAAAGTCTGACGACTGACAACCAGTCTTCCCACTCTTTATTCGAATATTTACAATCATTATTTACATTACTTTGACCCTCCTTTACACGTTTTTTGGACAAGTCTTAGTTTGAGTAACAACCTTATTACAATGAGGACAGTCAGTACTCCGGTAGCCCTCCAAGCCGCACTTGAAGCACACAAGCTTGCGTGGTTCCTTGCACATACGTAAAGAGTGGCCGTTGACTCTACAGCGCACACAAAATTGCTTAGTAGAGTTAACTATATTTACAGAGAGACTATTTACAGATTTATATACAAAGTCATGTGTCAAAGAAGATGGGCTATTTGTAGGAGGCTCCTTAAAGTTCCTGGAGCGATAAAGATAAGCCTCATACCTCTTACATATAATTTTTAAGTCCTCCATAGTTTTAATGTCAGCCTGTGCTACCATACAATCATACTCAGGACGTATATTTCTTAACAAGATCTGTAATTTGTCAGCCTCAGACATAGTGTAGCTAAGCTTGGCTAGTAGACCACACATAATGGCGAAATACGCGACAACCGACTCATCCCTGCCTTGGGTACGGTCCTGAATTTCCCGCAGTAACTTGTAATCGTAATCAACTACACCAAAATCATCAAACAGTTTTACTTTTAAGCTCTCCCAAGAGGTAAAACTATCTTTGTAAGCACGAAACCAGTGAAGTGCTGCTTCCGTGAACAAATCATATGAACGTGATAATAATATACTAGTGGGTAAGGTTCTAGATAACGCGAATTCCTCAACCTTCTGCACAAAATTACGCGGACAACCCTTACCCGAGTATGCGAATTTGCGAAACTCACTAGTTACCCCCCTGTCGCAATGTACAATCACTTTATTCTCAATACATCCTTTAGAACTCGCGGTTACATAACGTATTAGACGAGGTATTGCTACCACTGCCATTTTTCAAATCAAAACGCGACTTCAAGGCACTAAATTTAGTTACAAGGCTTTTGTAAGAACTACATTCGCCTTCCTCAGCTTCCAAGACGTCAATACGCTGAAGGCGCATATAAATATGTACCAGAAATGATTGAATTTTATTTACAAGATTTACATCAGTAGAACTTTCGTAAAGAACAATTTTGTCCTCCATAAAGGAAAGAGATTTTTCAGTGCCCGTCAAGTCATCGCTAACTGAAAAAGTTGTAGGTAAATCCTCAGCTACATTTTTATCCAACAAGCTAGGTAACTGTTGACGCAGCTCCACAACCATAGTGAGCGGCTTTTCATGACGGATAGTTATTTCGTAAATAAGTTCATGCTTATTTAACATATTTACACTTACACGGGAGAACTCCATATTAACAAACTAGAATGACCGGAGTACAAAGAGAGCAATAACAAACTATTAATAACATACAAATACACGAACACACACTTAAATTGTACATAAACATATTATGTACATAAAGATGAAATGCAAGCTGCAAAGTAGAGATATATATATACAATCTAACCTATAGGTACACAAAGGAAAACAAAATACACAGAATTACACGTTAAAACTAAAACCTGGTTATGTACAAACACGTATAAGTAGTATTTACAAGTACTTACATAACCCAATCCAAGTCCTTAAGACCCACGTACTGACTGAATAACCCTATGGGCGCCAATGTAGCCCAGCCGGTTTTCACCCGCCGGCTAGCCAGCCGGCGGGTGAAAATAAAACTAATATTTTATTTACAATAAAATATAATAATAAAAATGAAGAAGATATATGTACAAATTGGGTAATTAATCAGTCAGTACAGAGTCATAATGTTACAAGCTAGACGTCACTGGCCTGAAAAGTTCAGATGAGACGTTTGTAGTTTAAATAGCCTCGGAGCTCTCGCTGGGCTGGGTAGGTCTAGGGCTCGCCTTTAGGGTGCTCGGAGGCGGCAGCGCAGACGTAGGTATATCCAGCAGCCAAGCAGTGATCGAGTTTGAAGACTACGAGGCATAAAGGGCTGGAAGCAATCCTTTTTATTAGCTCAGGTTCAAACCCATCCAAGCCTCATAAGGTTTAGACCAGTGACGGCTAAATGAGGCTTGGATTGGGTTTAACAAAAAAATATATACAGAGCACAGAACTTGATACAAAACATACCTGCTTAAGTGGCAGCCCTTGTATGCATTAACTATATACACTATTTATAAACAGAGGTAATGTGCATTACATAAAACATTAGTTTTTACGTTTTAAAATAGAAGAAATCTCAATCCAATCTTTCAGCAATTATTTTTCCGAAGAAAAAACAAAACACGGCCGTGAAAATCCTATGTTTTTTCTTTCTCGCCGGCCAGTGCGCTAGCAGCCGCGCGGCGGAGGTTTGCCGTGTTACAAAAAAGAACGCTTGTTTTAGGTAACTTCGTGTTTTATATCAATTACAGAATTAGAAAAAATCTAAAAAATCGCACGGGGTACCGTGCCAGACACAGGTGCTACTGTGTTTGATTACACTGGTAATACACAGTCACACAGTAACACCGGCGTCTGGCAAAATGTTTACGCGGCTCCGCACAATGTAGCGGGGTGCGGCGGTAGTGTGATAAGCGCCTCATTGTTGATCTCATGGATAGGTATGCCCCATAACAGATCTATATGGAAAACATTTGTGTGTTCACTCGAGACGTTAAAATGAGCAAAGTAAGCCTCCGTGTTCGCAGTTCGCTGGCTCATTTCATCCTGCTCAAATAGATACGCCTTAGAGCGGTTACACACCCCGCTTTTTTGCAGTGATACGAACGCGATACAGTGTCGATGCAGACGTTATAATGACAGCGAACCATAGCTAGCATCGCGATACCACCGTGATACAGTCGCTCGTTTTTATCGCGAAAAACGAGAGCTTACTAATGTCACCCAAGTTTCTTTACTTGTCGCTTGTCGGTATACTGTCCGCATTATACTGCGCGGACGCGGTGCAAGCCGGCATGCAAAAGTGATCTCAGACGGCATGCAGAAGTGATCTCAGACCCCGTATGGTCGGCCTTATCACGCGATAAGTGACAGGATAAAGCGTCCGTCTCGTTCTGTTGAACGGTGTCAGCCAGTGATGGACGATCTTGTCAATTATCGTGTGATAAGGCCGTTCATGCTACGGGGTCAGGTTTGTGCCCATTTTCTATACCTACTAAAATCTAGTTGTACAATAGATATTTAATTATGTTAGGAACTTAATTAAAATAACGTTATAATATATGTATATATGACATAATAATAAACAAATCACGAACGATAATAGGTACGTTTTAAATAAGCCGTAATAAAAGAAAGCCAAAAACTTTTTTTTGTGGAATACCAATAAGCAATAAAATTGCAAAACATAGATAGAAGCACATTAGAGTACTTTATGTTTGCGTAAATCAAGTAATATGCATCTAAAATACTACTAATAAATCCACGTTTGTTGTGGATGTTTTAGTAGTATGGACTGTTTTAGACATGACTAACGAAAGTTTAAATTCGATAACATGCATCTCTTATGAATAGTCAACAAATCGTAAGCAGCAACAATTTTTTTAGGTATAGCTATTACTCTTAATTTATCTATTACGTGTAGGTAATGTAAAAAAGATACTTGATATACTTAACTTTCATTACAGGTATGTTCGCAAGCAATCATAACTTTACGGTCGTCAAGGAAATGTAAGTACCTATACCTACCTAAGTCGTAACTTCGAAGTTTTTACCGTATTTTTTGTAAAAGGTCAAAGGTAACAAAGGGACGTAATTATAACAGAAAACGTAATCTTGTCAGCATTGTAGCAGCATGTCCAACAATGACAATGTTAACTCATTAACCTCCTAATGATGTAAAATGAAAAAATAAGTATATTTGTCGTTAGGCGACAAACGCGAATAAAGTTGCTACTTCGTTAGTCAGACTTATAAAGAGTTCTACATTGAATTTGCTCTACTTACATTTTTCGGTCAAAAAGTATCCTATAAAGCTATGAGACGTGAAAGTGAGACCTTAAATACATACTTTCACGGCTTAGCTATTCAATTTTCTCAGGCGTTCTATCATTCAACATACACCCATTTATTAGGTAAAGATTTCGTTACCTACCTAATGTTGGGAGGCGTTATTGACTTATTGATATAATGTGTTAATCGTCTTGGTTCAAACGATCCTACTTAAATGCCTAAGTACAATGGTGTATGTGAGTGCGACGGTGGCGCACTCATCGAGATGGGATTGACGTGAAATGTTTAGTTACAAATTGCATAAAGAAAGGGGTTCAGTACAAAAAAATACGACTTGATTAATTGGTCATTTAAAGCTATTGGTTTTAACGGAGCATTTGTTTACAAACATACTATGTCACTATACAACATTACTGTTGGTATACTTACAAGTGAACAAATAGGCAATACAACAAAATAATTGTATAACGGTACTGTTCCTTCGCATCTTCAGATGGAACTGGCTTAAAATACGACCCATAAATTCTAATAGCCCCTGTCAAGCAGAACTGATCGCGTAATTTATCTAATGGCTATGTAAATTACTCCATGTACCAAATCGCTGACGCTTCGCACGTATAATTACGGCGCGGCACTACAAAAATTCGAAACACGGAATTACCGTCTTTAACACATACACAATTAGAACTAATATGCCTAACTGTGAGTGTATTTTGTGTTAGTATGACAAATTGGCTGTTTTGGTTACAAGGTTGACAGATGATAAATAGACGTAGAAGTCGGAAGTCGACTCTTCAGCTTGTGTATTGAAATTCATGCGTAAACGTAACAGACAAAATATTTGCGGTTTGCTCTTTGGAATACCTTCTATTCAGTAAAATAAATAAACATTACAGCTTCAAAACAGTATAACCGTTTATGTTGATTGTTGTATTCACGCGTCCGAAGTTACTGATAATAAATGCCAAATAACAATAACCTAATACATAGGTACATATTGTGGTTGATTCTCATGTATTCAGTGGGGTTATGTAATAATACAGGATTTGATTGCTATAATGTTTTTTTTTTATCACTGGCATTGCAGTATGATAGAGAGTTAGGGCACAGCGGAATCCCATATCGCACTTATTGGAAAATGTCCAACGGGGAAAGGACCTCTATCTTACAGAAAACCGCAGCTATAGTCACACTACTATTGCACTTGCTCTGTAAGTGCTTAGTGGTCTATTCCTGGTGGCGAGTAAGCTTACCAGCGCCACCGAGGGTGCGCTGTGCTGAGCGAGGCACCTGCAGTTGTCTCTAGCTTTCAACACAAAGGATCGTCTACCTGATGAATTAAGGGTCGGTAATGCGCTCGCGAGCACTTTAAAGTCACAAGCCATTGGCTATTCTGCCTTCTTACCATCAATCAGTATCTATATCTCTGTCATTTTGGTGGGAAATTAAAATTATCTTTGGTAATCTCCTGCGGGCGTAGCATGGTGGACATTTACCTCCTTCATAAAACTTAAAATGCCTCTGCTAAATAAAATGTGCTTTGTCCCTTTCTGATGAACACAAATGTCAAAGTGACAGATAAAGACAAACAAATTTTAACGCCATTTTAATTCAAATAGGCTTGTAGGACGTTTATGAATACGGCCGTTAATCCCGGTAAGCCGAGTGTATGATGAGCATGAGTATTTGTTTCCAAGTCTTTGATGTTGGCTATATATTTAAAAGTACTTAATACCTATTTGTATCTATTAAATATATCGTCATCTGGTAACCATAACACAAGCCTTATAGAGCTTACTATAGGGCTAGCTCGATTTGTGTAAGATTGTCCCCTAATATTTATTTATCTATCAGTTTATTACAGCGGAATTGACGTCGAGTGTACTGCTGACAGGAACTTTTCAACCTAATTCTTAATTTAATCACTAATTGAGGCACCCTTTAGTCGCTTGCCTACTAAATTATGCAGTCGTCAACCCTTCTAAGATTCTCGCGTATACCTATTTGTGCCAAAAGCGTATCACCCTAACTTGTTTTATGGATAATTTTCCTATAAGATAGTGAAGTTACAACCCTTTAAGAATTCATGATTCTGAAGATGTACCATTTTCGGCATGTTTCTATATAAACTTATGCTTTTATCTCAAACCGGCTTCCTTCTTTACTTGAATATAGAAATAATAAATAACAATACCAATATTATTGAAATTTGAGATATGACCTCGTTTTATTTTCTAGTTATGACGTGTTGTAAGCCACCGTTTCAGCTACATCGCAAAATACATTCGATATAAAAACACAAAGAACGTTAATCAAAACATAAAAACAATGTTACACTGATGCAAATAAAGTGAAAAAAGTAAAGAATGAAATAAAATACAGGTAGTAATTATTTCATTAAAAGCTTCATTAGTGAACCAATATACCCGTGTCTGCGAAGTCAGACTAAACAAATATTTGCCGTTGCCTAATTACTGTCCGTTCAAGGCAAGATGTAGGTACTCTTTCGTTCGAGGCTGAAGTATATTAGAAAAAACTTGATAGACGCCCAACAATGTCCACTGTAGCTGCGATATTTAAAGAAAATTGTAATAATATATCAATATTAGGGGACAATGTTACACAAATCGAACTAGCCCCATAGCAAGCTCAATGAGGCTTGTGTTATGTATGGGTACTAGAGGACGATATATTTAGTATAAGTAGATATAATTAAAAACAAGTATGTTGTCCAAAAATTTTCAAGACATGCGACTCTTAATGATATAATCCGCCGGTCTCTTGCCACCATCAATGTGCCTGCTTTTCTTGAGCCGCCTGGCATTGTCAGAGATGATGGCAAAAGACCTGATGGAGTTTCTCTGGTTCCGTGGAGTTTGGGACGGATGCTTGTGTGGGACGCTACCTGTGTAGACACACTGGCACCGTCCCACCTCCAACGGACTACTTCTAAAGCGGGTGCAGCGGCGGAAAATGCCGAAAACCTGAAATGCATTAAATATAGAGGCCTCGGCAGAGAGTACAACTTTGTACCATTTGGCGTCGAGACCCTTAGGTCCGTGGGGTCCCAGTGCGCAAAAGTTATTTGCGGATATCGCGAAACGTCTGGTTGACGTAACTGGTGACCGAAGAGCTGGCGCCTTTCTCGCGCAACGCATCAGCATTGCAATTCAGCGAGGAAATGCCGCCAGCATCCTCGGTACAATGCCTCGAGGGCCTTTTCTAGATTTAACTTAGCTGGTGTCAGTTATCACCTTGTGTATACTTTTAAATAAATATACTTTGCCATTATAATTAAAATCATAAAAAGATATGAACCTTGAAAATTTTGAAAATATATGCATTTTTTTTATTGTCCAAGAGTAAATTTAAAGCTATACTTAAATAGAATCCTTACGCTTTTATAGAAACAAAATTGTATGACAATTATGTACTTACTTAAACGCAGTAATTCGCGACCGAAACAACGATTTACCGGATTTTCCATATAACGATACAAACTATTTTGTACAAGTGACGTCATATGTGGGTGTCTATCAGTATGAAGTGTTTTGCGCTGCCGCCAGCGGGGTCAATCTTTGTCTCAAATTTATGGGTATTTATGTTCTTTAATTGTAGTTGCTCCCATACAAACATTTGTTCCTCTCCAAAAACTGGTTCGAATGACATCATAAAAAAATCTTAGTCCGCATCCCTATTGTATAAATATTAGTACGACGATACGACCTGGTGGCAAACGGGCGCACGTCCCGCCTGATGGTAAGCAGACACCGTGGCCTGTGGACGCTTGCTTTGCAGAATAATTAGGTACAATACAAGCGCGTTGCCGACCCTTTTTTGTTGGTTTTAGGATTCATTGTGTTGACAGCTAGAGACATGCTCTGAACACAACACCCCCTCGGGAGCTCTGGCGGCCTTAAGAGTCCGCAGTAAGCTCGGCCGAATTTAACCTTCCCATATAAACGTAGTTACGCTCTCATTTTAAAACTACGTGTTGGATTGTGACGAAACTTCGCATATACAATGACATGAGGTATATCTACGTCTGTAATTAGTTTATATGGTTCCAGTTTATAAAATAAACAAAATACAGCAAAAACAAGTTTTGTATGAAAAATTTAATTTCGCTGTATTTTTTTTACTATGGTATCTGAAGCTACATAAACTAATGCAAAGGTTCGTTACAATCCCATACGTAGTTTTAAAATGAGAGCGTAACTACGTTTGTATGAAGAATCGAGCTTACTGCGGACTCTTAACACACATACCTATTGTACAGATTTCAATGTGCCCTAATACCTCACTAACACACTAGGTACTTTAGAAACCCACTTTTACCTAGAAATCCACCAAAACATATCATAAATTACTAAACATAAAAACCGTTCCAAAATACAGTAATGACCCACCAGAATATATTATGTTTGCATTGCGTTCAACGCCTTTGGCACCCGTATGGTAAACACAGTTCGGTTCAAGGGAAACCGAAAGTTCTTTTGTGCTGTCTCGCATCTGGAAGGCGTCTGTCGTAAAAATGTTATTATTTGCACCCACTAATTACTGCCGTGTTGTATCACATGCACGGATGTAAACAAACACCTCAGCACGGTATATCATTACGGTTTTGCACCTTATTCGTTTGTAATACGGCGCAAATTGTATGCATGTCTTTAATGTCGGTTGTACTAAAAAACGAGATGGTAAGTAATACATCCTAATTTCAACCTTGACTCCTTTAGGCAAAGTTTAAATTCGGGAAAGTAGTTAGTTTTTGATTGATGCGTTTTTGTTCAACAAGGAGAAGGAGCTGATACTTGAGATTATTTGAGTTGGCCGAATTGCATCAAAGTAATCCATTCAAAAAGCAACTCTACCGTTGAAGGAAGAAAACTCTCATTCCAATGACAGCATTATAAAGCACAGCTAACAACACAGCTTCGACCAAGCGAGGATTTACAACACACACGACGCAACTAATGTAGTGTATAAAACGAGCAAAATTATGTATTTATGGCGATGGCAGTATATTGAATCCTGAGTGAAGCGAAGGATGTATATCTATTATATTATAATTAGAACATATAGAACAATATTCCTTCACTATCCAGGTCATTCGGATTTGGAAAGCACTCCCGCTTACTATCAGACAAGCACAAACGAAACTCACCTTCAAGCGCATGTTGCGCAGGCATTTTCTCAACGATATCTCTGGTTAAGTAGTTTAATGACATAGTCTTTTGCACTGGGTACGCAAAGTAGTATGTATGTATGTATATTATATTTTATTGTATTGTAAATGCATTTATTTCTTATATTAGGAAATGTATTTTCATTTGCTACCTATCCTTTCATTTGTGTTTTTCTTGGTCAACTGCCTGCACCTATAAGCTTTTCAGTTTAGCCCTGCGGTTGCCTGGTAGAGAATGCCTTAAGGCATTAAGTCTGCCATTTGTACTTTGTGTCTGTGCAATAAAGTTAAAATAAAATAAATAAATATATACTACAACTTGCTTCCGCCCGCGACTTCGTCCGCGTGGACCCGGGATAAAAACTATCCTATATTTTAATCCAGGCTATAAACTATCTTCGTGCAAAATTTCATTCGAATCGGTTCAGCCGTTTAAGCGTGATTGAGTAACAAACATCCAAACATCTAAACTTACGCATTTATAATATTAGTAGGATAGAGTTCCGTGCGTATATTCTAAGTAGAATCGAGAGCTTAACAAGGGATTCAAGAGTTTATGCCCAAGACGTCGTGCTTTTCACACCTTCTACGAGGAAAACTGAAATTAAACAGGGAATATCAGGGAAAAAGTACAACTTTTGTCTCTCATTTGACGGCAACTATTTGTCAGAGGGTACTACAGATTTAAATAGAAAATACCTCTTTCTTCTGATGTTAAAATAACCGCTTCAACGCAGTTTACGCGGATTATGAGTTCGCTTAAAAGAACTTAATGCGATATTCGACAACGTCCCCTTCGATTTTTCGGAACTCTACAGACCCATCAAATATTTATCCAAATTATAGAGAAAAAAGTTAACTAAACTGTTAAGTAGGTACGTACGTTAAGACGGAAACTTTTAGAACCCACATTATTATACCCTGCCTGCGATCGGGCTCAGTAATTATTACTCTCAATACCAAAGTTTAGCAGGATAATGCCCTCGAAGTTCGTAATATACGGGACAAAAGACGAGGTAAACGTATCGTGGAAGATATGTGCGGGTCGATTCAGAACGTACGAGGGAGAGAGATGCACAGATAATAATATTACAGTCTTATTAATGTACCTAATCTACAAATAAATGTACAATGAAATAAAATAAATGTTATCATGTATTATGTAAATATGTTGTTGTGTATTATGTATAACTGCACAACTTTGATTAGACAGCACCCAGGAATTCTGTAACGGTGTATTGTAGGAATATAAATACAACAAAACAAGAACATAATAATTAATTCTAGTTCGGGTAACCTGCGAGTCTAGTATCTAAAATCAATCTATCCAGCACCAATAGCCCAAGTTTTCGGTTCCAACAGACGATGTACGATAAGACGACGAAATGATGATTCATACGAATCTAATGTTAGCCGCACACGGGGTACGTGTACACTTTCACTGCCAAGAATCGCTACGCGCGCTTGTAGCCGATCTGGTAGTTTTCTCGCTAAGTAGCGGATGGCGTCTACAGTGTAGGTAGTAAAAGTGTTAAGAGTCCTTACTCATACAGACGAGCGTATTTTGCAAAATGCTTCCTTTTTCATTCAAGATTACGACGTAACTATTAGTATTTATTCAAAAACTTATACATACATTCACGCCTTTATCCCTAAAAGGGCAGAGCAGGCAGAGCACATGAAACTTGTGTTCCAGTGCCACTTTTAGCATCAATGTGGGTATAAAAGATCGACAAACTTATAACGTAGAAAAATAATCATTTCTCAAGTCCGCAGTAAGCTCGGCCGAATTTCACCTTCCCATACAAACGTAGTTACGCTCTCATTTTAAAACTACGTGTTCGATTGTAGCGAAACTTTGCATATACATTGACATGAGGTATATCTATGTCTGTAATTAGTTTATATGGTTCCACTGTATAAAACAAACGAAATACAGCAAAAACCAGTTTTGTATGAAAAACTTAAATTCGCTGTATTTTTTTTACAATGTTATCTGAAGCTACATAAACTAATTACAGACATAGATATACCTAATGGCACTGTATATGGCAAGTTTCGTTACAATCCAACACGTAGTTTTAAAATGAGAGCGTAACTACGTTTGTATGGAGAATCGAGCTTACTGCGGACTCTTACGGCCGTATTCATAAACGTTCTACAAGCCTATTTTAACTAAAATGGCGTTAAGATTCGTTTGTCTTTATCTGTAACTTTGACATTTGTGTTCGTCAGAAAGGGACAAAGAACATTTTATTTAGCAGAGGCATTTTAAGTTTTATGAATAAGGGGGTTAAACTCTAATCATTTCTTAAATAAACATTTCGGCGCAGACTAAGCGCGCGGCGTTGATTTATACGTCTTTAAAAAAAAAACAGCAACGCCGGTCCTATAGTTATGAATGTTATGATGATTTTATTATTGTGATAGATTAATTCTTTCACGTTGACTCAGATGTTAAGGCCATTATACAAGGCATTAAATTTCACAACAACTTGCTACAATATGTCATTAGAACAAAATGTTTACAATACAGTACAAATAAGTAATATTTATTGTAAACCTTACACATACAAAGCAGTTACAAAGAGAAACAATACAATAACATGTAGGTAGAGGTAGACAACAGGCGGTCTTATCGCTAAATAGCGATCTCTTCCAGACAACCTGCAACACACACACACAGCATGAAAGGTTTGTATCGCTGTCTCATTCCAGTCTTTAGAAAAATTCGCAAATTAATAATCAAGCAGCCCTGTGACCTTGAAATGAGTAGATTTACGAGCCTAACAAGCACGAATTTCTAAGGAATTATAATTCAATTAAAAATTGTCGTTCGAATATCACATAACAGCGGGTTGCAAGTATTAAATTACAGTTTTATGAAGAGAATTAGAGTGGTAAAAAAAATAAAAAAAATAAGGCTAAATCGGATGGTTAGCTCTTGAGACACAATGATTAAAAGAATAAGTAGGTATTTGGGATGTTTCATTTATTAAAATGGTCAATTAAGGTTAACTAAAGTGGTGTTTGAGCCACGTCTAACCTGTCAGTTTTGTTACCAAACGTATGTGATTGACATGGATCGTCTGTTTTGTTACTATCCGTGTTTTAGGGTCATAAATTTATAAACATGCCTTTTTATAGATTAAGTAGGTACGTTTTTTTATTTATAAGAAGTCAAATTGAGATATTTTATCAATATATATAACCATTAGCGGTAACGAGATAACTTAGGTATTTCTCCTTCTGAGTGAAAATGGACATCAATAAAAAGAAATAGCTTAAATAATTTTCATTCCATTAATATTTTCCTTTATTTTCTTGAATAACTGTTATACTCGTACTTAGAAAATTAATTACCATATTTTTAGAGCATATGTTTTAGCGATTGGTTACGCACGAGTTAAACCGATGTCTTGCTAACTGACCAGTGAATATTCGTAAATTATATTAGTAGTATTTCTATAGTTTTTAGAATTAAAGTATAGGTTAGACGTTCCAGGTATCGTTGGGACGACGTCGTTGAATCAGACCTGCGTTTTCCAGCGACGAACAGGCGAGAAATAACACAAGATCGGGAAAAATGGCGACCACTCGTGTCGGAGGCCAAGACTCGCTTTGGGTCGCTGATTACAGTTGGTTTATTTTTAGTTAGTTGAAGTATTTATCTTTATTCCAATAATTTACTTTAAAAACAAAGTTTTAACCAACTTCAATTTAGTACTCCGCCAAGCCACGAGAACATTTCCACATTTCTTTTCCAATTTACCACATGAACTGATTTCCGAGAGCAAATGCGTTGATTATTAGAGAAAAAAACCCAATCGCTGTATTTGGGCCGATAATATTTGAGGACTTCCGTCGATTCAACAAGGATCACCTTTGGCACTTCATTAGTTGCTATTTCAACGGAATCTTATCAGAATCTGTGATATACTTTTGTACTTTTAAGTACATAATTGAAGAATTCCATAAGTCATCTGTGGTCTTCATCATCAATTCCACTCCACCAAATTTATGATTTCCGAGTGTAAATACACGAGTTATAATAGAAAATACCAAAATCACTACACGCGTGCCTAATATAATTGAGGAGTTCCCTCAATTCCTCATGGATCCCATCATCCAATTGAATTTTTGAAAAAAATGGGACCCACCTGGAAGCATATACATACAAATAAAAAAAATATTTTACGAATCGGCTCATCAATGACGGGAGGTAACAAACATTGAAAAAAAAAAATTAAAAAAAAAATACAACCGGATTGAGAACCTCCTCCTTTTTTTTGAAGTCGGTTAAAAAAGAGGAACTTATAGTACAATAGGAGAACTTAATGCTATAAAGCGTTCTCTACCCGTCAACCTTAAAGCAAAGCAGATGAATTGTGGGCGGTGCAACTTTATTCAGACGGAAAAACATTTCAACTCACGGTCAGGTAGTCTTTTACTAGGCGGGGTGGGTCCATTCAACGAATTAACAGGATGATGATAGGGGGGTCAAAATTGTCATAAAAAGGATGATTTAATATATGGACAAGCCCTGCGGAAGTTTGGATGCGAGTGTAAGTTAAAAATTCCATTCGGGCAGAGCTGCGGGCTCAACTGGTTGTGCACACAGTAGGTACAAATCCCACACTATTACACATGCAACATGTATATTATTTATTTTTTCTACTCGTGTACTTTTATCTGTCATTTACATAGTCCCGAACACTAATATAAAGACATACAAAATAAGTCTGCAGAAAAGTCTATATTCCCCATAACGTACGGCACAACCGTGCTGTTTTGTCGCCAAAACGATACGCTTAGCAGCCATACGCTTCTGAACCTACCCAGTGCTACATTGTGCCACGGCCTACTAGACACGATCGAGTAGGCCGCGACGCGACTAATCTAGAGGGCCATGCCGAAACATAAAATACATTAGGTTCTACCAACTTAACAAACCACTGAATGTTTTTACTTCAAAGAAACTATTGTACTAAAGGCATTGCTGCCAACTTAAGAAACACCTTATTCTTAATACGACAGTACTGGCAAGTTGAAATTAATTAAAAATAAAGTTTACCATAGACACACATTTGTCTCAATTTTATGTTTCCCGAATTCCCGCTCATTTTATAAATTGTTGTTTGACTTTGCGGCCGTTGTGTTTGCTATAATAGTTGGTGTCTCTCAAAAGTAATAAAAATGGATGAAGATGAAAATATTGCTTCTACACAAGAAGAAATATTTGCGGCAGCCCAAGCAGTGACCGAAAATTTGTTGCCCACTAAATCTCGGCAGCTATACGACAAAGCTTATAACAAGTTTATGGCGTGGAGATTGGAACACCAAACTTCGTCGTTTTCGGAAAACGTTTTATTAGCGTATTTCCAAAGCCTAATTAGTAAATTCAAGCCGTCGTCACTGTGGGTGGAATATTCCAAACTCAAGTCCACGCTAAATATATACCACCAGATTGATATATCGAAGTATGCGAAATTATTAGCTTTATTGAAACGAAAGTGTGAAGGGTTTAAAGCAAAGAAATCGCATACATTTTCACCTGACGACTTGAAAAAATTCATTGACGAAGCACCGGATCAGGTAAAAGAGCAAGGTAAGCAAGGTAAGTAATTGTTTAAAAATGTAATTATAGTGTACCTAGCCATGTTACTACTATGCTCTGTAAATTAATTCCCAATTTATAGATTTTTCTATGTATACAATGTTTGTTGTTGTTGTTGTCATTGATCGTTACACAAATTTTCTGTTTTTCTTGTTACAGGTTGCAGTAATATTTGGGATTATGGGGGCATGTCGCAGGCAGGAACTACATAACTTAAAACTAGACAATATAATCGATGCCCATGGAACACTTGTGGTTCATATCATGAACACCAAGAACAGAATTGATCGCACGTTTACAGTTACGGGAAAGTATTATGAAATATGCAAGAAATATTTAGACCTCCGCCCAAATCCATGTAACAGTCCCAACTTGTTCTTGAGATATATAAAAGGTAAGTGCATAGCACTATAATAAACACCTTCGGCCTGATGGGCAAAACTGTTGCAGCTTATCTTAATCTTCCAAACCCGGAGTTATTTACGGGGCATTGCTTCCGAAGAACATCGGCAACATTATTAGTGGATGCAGGCGGTGATATTACTGCCTTGAAAAGACATGGTGGATGGAAGTCTACAACCGTGGCTGAAAGTTACATTGACAACTCCATAAACAGTAGAAAGAAGGTCTCCAATTTACTGATGACATCAATAGAAAAAACAGAAACATTTATACCAGAAACAGAAGCACAGAATAATATTTCACCAACTTTTACGCCTCAAACTGAACCACAATGCAATATCCCTCCAACTACTGTACTGGTACGCAGCCAATTTCAAGTCCAACTTTATCACAAATAATCCAGCAAAACTCTGATATACATATTAATACCGCAGCATCGACCAGCATTCCAACCATAACCATATCTCACAATAGTATTCAAAATTTACATCTACATTTTCATAAATAAAAAATTTCATTGTTTAATTTTGCATTTTATTTCGTAGTAGCTACTCGTAGAAAAAGTTTTGTATGCAACGTTGTATAACTAAGTCAAAAAACGCTCGTGGCGTCTTTCTTTACGATGTTCGCCTTCGGCTCACATCATAATACACGCCACTCGCCTTTTTTGACCTCACTTATACAACTGTTGCATAAAATACTATAATCGTTTGTTTATAAATGAGTTTTTAAAAACAACTGTATAAAAATATTTACAGTTCGTGACTTCCACAATAATAGTACATTGTGATACAAGTGAGGTATGTTGATAATTACATCAGAGGCGGAATTATCACGCGAGCCGCAGGTGAGCGTGATAAGAGAGCCGAGGATGTAATTATCAAAGCTCACGCGTTTCATACGACGTTTTTCAACACATTTTGCGAGGAAAAATTCCTTTTCATAAGATGAAAATTTGATAGGCCTGCCAAGTTAATTTCCGTACTTATTGATGTCAACAGGTTTTTACTCACATGTTGAATACATCGTCAAGAATTTCTAGTGGCGTCCATTCTTTTTATCACTTTTCTAGTCACCACGAATCAACATTTTTGTTAATAACCAAACACGCATTAATAATGTTTACAAATATCTGTGAAATAACCTATAATGGCGCGCATCAATTTTTATTGTGAAGTTTGCGCAGTGCGCGCGCATTAGATGAAATCTCTAAACAGCCGATACAAAATAAAATAAATAATTTCGTTTTAAAATGTTATCTTTATTAATTCATGTAAAATTTTATCAAAAGTAGTAATAGTAGCAAAAGTAGTAGTACTAAATTAACCGTTTCTATATCATATCCAAAAAGAAATAGTCAATTAACTAACAAAAAGGATTTAATTTGTTTAGTCGAGTACGAATCCATTTGCCGAGAATTAAAAAAAAAGCTGTACATTCTGTACAACCCGGTTAGTTTAAGAATGCACCGTGTGCATGCATACATCTTGCTGCAAGGTGGCAACGTGACTTAATCGGGATATAACCATAACACACAAGTATCGTAATGTTATTAAACACGCGTGTTTAATATCCAGGATTATGAGCCTAAAAGCGACACAATAAGAGGTACGTTACGAGCAATTGTGTTGAAAAAATATATATAGGTGCAAATACAATTTAATATGATTGTAACTAACCTATTATAGTTGAGCACCTCCAAAGTATTTAATACCCAACTAATTGTAGGCGAGAATTTCGGTCCGAGTGGTATCGAAACTATATCAGATGAGGTTTTGTAAATTTAATTAAAAACTTGTGAACAAGGTCTACGAATATAATATTTTCAATTTTAATGTTTTGAAATTAACTAAGCATAGTTACTTACCTACTTACATTAATAAAAACAGTTGGGCATAATACCTTTGCAGGTAATATCAAATTGTTAAGTACTTCATATGAAAATGAAGGTGTTTACTGGAAATAAGGCTCCTTTTCCAAATAGGTACCTACTCAACGCCGCGTCGCTAAGTGAGACGTTTCTGATTACTACGGCATCTCGACTCGCTCATCTCTACTAACTAAATTAAAAAATATTTTTAGCTCTAAAAATATGTAAACAACTTTCAGTCCTATTCCCCTGACAAAAAAAACCGAGGTGTACACATATTTATAAATCTGACTGTGAACGTGACGTCAGCACCCCACCTGCGAATAGCCGCAAATTAAATTAAAATGGTTTCGTAGAAGAATCTGCTTCGCTGATATAATGAAAATTTTATTTATGTTTATATATAAAGATACCTACCCTAATACTTTGTTTAGCGCTGGCTAGATGAAATATGACGACAGGTCTCTGATACAACATGCGATAGTCGAATGCTCCTTCAACTGAAGGGCAAAATCTATAAGACCATTGTGGGACCTTGCGTGCCATATGGATCTGACTGTTGGTTAAAAGAGGGAGATGAATAGAGATTGTATCGTGAGAAAGTTGAGATGGACGTGTGCTGTGATAAGGATGGACCGAATAAGGAATTAGTAGGTATATAGGCCGGAAAATAGCACTTAACAGTGATGATAAATTGAGCATTATGTATTATTAGCGTGGTATGGACATGTAATCCGGACGAATGAAAGTTATGTGACGAGGCAGGGCAAGGAAATGGTGTATAGACTGTGTGAAAGACGATATGAAGGGGAAGGAAATGAGTGACCAGGTGATGGGTGAAAGGAATATAAAATAGAAAAGACATGCTGCGCCGACCTAAAATAAATAGGATAAGGGCATGTGAATGATGACATTGGACACGATTCTACAGTGGCCTCTAAACTTCCTAATTTTATTTAGGTGTCGCTAAAACACTTTGCTTTTCTATGAGCAGCTGTCATAATCAAATGACAGCGCTAATTTGAATGTGACGTTTCTTATTTTAGGCGGTCTATTCAACTTAGTTTAGCTGCCGAACACACATAAAATAAATGTCAAACTTAATCGACTAATTTTAGCGGCGAATAAAATAGTCCCGGTTATACATAATTTGTTTATAACTTGAATGTGAAGTCAAGTCAATATACTCATTTTTTATTTGAAATTACATTTGCCACTGGAATGATAATATTTAGCTTTGGTTATATTAAACTTATTCCCAACTTTGCCGACTTGAGTCGCAGTGTAAGCAAATGAGTTAACTTTATAGTCTCGAAGGTACTTTATGCCAGTTAAGGTTCGTCTTAGAGTCGTTGTCGTGTGAAATTAGTTTTTAATAACTTAACTAGTATTAGAAATTAGTTTTTATTTCGATCAACTCTTCCATTTCATTTAGCTACCACAGAAATTGAATGCATGTGAAGGCTTCGCTGCAAATCAGCGTCACGGAGCGAGTTCTATCACGCGCTTCCTAACAGTAAAATCAAGTCGAATGAAGTGCAACAGACTTTCAGTGCAAACTTCATAACTTTGAGTTTTAAGCAGAATTTATGAATCACATGGCTGAAGGTGTCATTCAACGATCGTTGCAAATAATGATTCGTCAAATATTATTTTGTGTTGTCTCTAGAATAACATTTCAATCGTTATTTTAGATTAATTTCTAAATATAATAAATGATTTATACAATTTAAAAAGTGCACATGCACCCTTATACGTTCAACTCAAAATTCCGAACTGTGCTTGTTTTCTTTATCAAATAAATATACGTATACCCATTACCCTATCACTATCACTACATAGTCGCTTCCCGCTGTCTGTCCCTATGTATGCTTAGATCTTTAAAACTACGCAACGGATTTTGATGCAGTTTTTTTAATAGATAGAGTGATTTAAGAGGAAGTTTGATATGTATAATATAGTACCCATGGGATGCCGGGGCGGGTCGCTAGTTCTTTAAAAAAGTAGAAAAATCGTACGTTGATCGTCATTCGATATTAAGGAAAACCATTTTGAATCAAAGAAAAATGTATTGTTATATTTGAAAGCACTGTAACGTTCGAAATAAGTAATAATATTAAAGTGTTTCCCTTTAATATCCTACATGGCCGCCAAAAAACAAATGTGACATGGAATGAGGTATAATTTAAGTCATCATCATGGATATGGGCTAACGGATGAACTAGCGGGCTTTATATGTACTATTAGTTATAGTAACAACACTAGAACACAGAACAAGTAATAACCCACTCACATGCAATCCAATGATTACTGGTTTAGTGTGTTCTTCTTTCTTCTCCAGGACTAAAAACTATCTCTCCTCTAAATCCTGCACACGTCATGCAGTTTGCCTAAGCAGGAAAGAGGTAACAAATCGTCGGATAGTTAATTACCTAGTATGTAGTGTTGAATACCTTTGCATTAATATTATCATATTAATTATCATATCTGGCCCTGGACATAGAAAGTATACGTATAGGATGGCTCGGAAAAAGCGCTACAGGTTCGTGACGTCACGGTCCTCTACCATCATAGTAAATGATATTAGTTCCTTACGTTTAGCGGAAAAGAGCCCAAATATTCTCTTAAAATTTTGGATACTTATACGTACTTACTATATTTATAATGTTTATTCGAGATCATTCGATATTAATGTTTTGTTTATCTGGTATTGACGTCCCTATTTTAAGGGTTCCCATCCTTGGGACTTCAGGGGGGATTATATATAAAATTATGTTATGTACCGGTAAATCATGCGCAATTTCTTATATATATCTGAGTTAGTCTAGAAAAGGATAGC
This sequence comes from Epinotia bilunana, assembly GCA_947049275.1. Classification (NCBI taxonomy): domain Eukaryota; kingdom Metazoa; phylum Arthropoda; class Insecta; order Lepidoptera; family Tortricidae; genus Epinotia; species Epinotia bilunana. The sequence continues at coordinate 9,485,496 of OX346269.1, read as the reverse complement.
AAAGGCAATTAAACGTCGGAGTTAAGAGAAAGCGAATAACGTTTCCAGGCAAAGTTCGCCAGTCAGGAAAACTCGGACGCACCGTCGCAAACTTACGTTCATTTGACGCAATAAACACCTTTTAATGATTTTCAGGTTGTTTATGTACCAGTATTTTCTGTTTTAACTGTATTGTTGATCTTTTGATGGCGTGGTCTCAAAGTTCTGAACACAAGGTTTCTGTAAATTCGTGTTTTGCGCACTTCTGTCCTTCGACTGCAGGTACTATTTTAAAGATAGCATTTATTGAATGATACTTATACATCCAGGGATTCGAATTTCAGTTATTACAGTCCATTGCGGCTTCAAGTACTGGTTAATTCGAAAACTGCAACAAACTGTTTCTCAAATAGATACGTTCGAACAAACATTTACTTGGTACATTTTTAATGCCATTAATATTACGCATGCCAATAAGTGCGAAAGGGTAACTAATAGTTTATTCGCAAAGCAGGCGAGTATTCACCAGGGCTTGTTAACGTTACCAAATTGCCATTATAACTGCCTAAACCTTCCAGGTTTTAAATAGTGGCTTTATGTGCAACACATTTATTTTAAAGAATTTGGATTAAATAAAAAAATAAAAAAAAGTATTTTTATGATATTACCGTTATCAACCGTGGTAACGGTAATATCATAAAAATACCTTAGTTTGCTAACATATCTTTATTATAACGTAACCTAATTAACGTTACTTTTATCGGTCCTTTTGCTTTTGATTGCAGGGCTTGTTAACGTTATTCAATCACATTATACCAAAGTAACACTATTTTAATCGGTAATGCTACGTTGCCACACCGCGCTACTGATAGACACGCGCGAGCACCGCGCAGCGCTGGTTGATTGGCGTTGTTGCCATTTCGTACATTGGCTATCGTGCGTGAGCGTGAAGAGCCTTGTTGTCCCCCCCATAGATCGCATCTCTCAACAGATTCTCGTGATTTTTGTGAGCGAGTTCGATATTTAACTATAGGGCAAAAATGCTTTCGTATGCCCGGCTGTCCGGCTGTCCCCCCCATAGATAACACTCAGTCGATTACTAACGATAGCATCTATCAGTGAATCAAAAGGTAATAAAAAAGCTGCTATTAACGTTACCTAATAACGTTAAAATGTTTTAACGATAACTTTACGTTAGCTTGCTTTATTGCTAAAAATATACTACTTTTTTGTAAGGGTACATGGTTTAACGTTAATTATAAATTGACGTTAAATCTGTCTCAGAGTGGTAACGATACCAACTTTTTAACGGTATTTGAAGCCCTGGTATTCACCAAACCACAGACCAAGCATATCGACAACAACGACTCTCTCTGTGCCCGGTTTCTATTGTTTCTATATTTATATATAAAAATGCTATTTATCCAACGACGACATTATTCATACTTTGTTAGCTATTTTAATAATACCTATACACTTATGAATAAAATATAACTTACATTTCGACCCGGGTGCATGTTCTACTCTCCGTTTCTTAGCCGGTCAAGTCTTGCGTCAACGCTGCTCTCAAGGTGCAACGCCATGTATCTCTAAGTTTGGTGGAGTGGAGTGAGTCAAGATCGTATGCTTTCGACTTTACCTTGCACCACCAATGTCCCACACGAGTGCAACAGCAACATCGTGGTACCCTTTCATATTCTCCATCCTCGTGTCGAGGTTCTTCAAGTAAGAGATGCCGAATGAGCAGTGGTGTGGACAGCTATGACAGTCGCATCTCTCAGGACGTGTTCCGACCAAGAATGTGGGCATGTGCGGGACGCTGTCAGCCACGCCATGGTGTGCGGTGCTGTATCGCAAACACATTAGGATGAGTGGCCACGATGCAGTCCCCATCAGGCCGTGTATTCCTATGGTTGGTTCCTCTCAAATTAGAATCCGAACAGTCAAATCAGACTATTACTTCCTGATATATTCGCATAACCGTCCGTCGTAGATCCAAGCAGTGTGTCTCAGGGTAAACACGCGGCGCAGTAAAAGTCGGACGTATCGCGAGCTGCCGTAACCATGTCCGCGGTGAAACGTTCCCAGAAGCGAACTTGTGTGTTGTTTACGATGCTATTCTACAAATAGTACAGCCCCTGTTCTCGTAGCGCTAAATGTAATTTTAATTATAATATGAAAAGAATTAATGACGATTTTAGGTCTACGTTTCCCCTGTGCGTTGGAAGGTCAGATGGAAGTCGCTTTGTCGCGCGCAAACTAGTGCCTTCGCTGAATCTTAGGATTAGGTGCCGAAGCAAACACCAGGCTCTCTTTTCTTTAGGGTGGCGGGAAACGCTAGATGATGATGATTATAGATCGTTTCACGTGGAAGCACCGCACCCCACCCTTTTTCGTTTCGTATTAGCCTACTTCTGTGTAACTGCGTAAGAAAGAGCAAGCCGTAAGTTACCAGCAAATTAATTTCATTACCAGTCTATTCCAGCTTGACTTTCATGTTAAGTAACATATGCCGAGAGCCTAAATCATTATGCATGCCAAGGGACGCGCGAATGCCAAAACAATAACAATGTTGTTAGTACAGTCAGCACCAAAAGTAGCTACGCGGGTCATGTGCTCAAAATGAGAAAGAAAGAAAAGAAAGAAAGAAAGAAAACATTTATTCATGGCAAAAAGACAAACTGTGGAGTGGACACGTACTCACATACACATTTGCCACGAAATGGTCACAACTCAGCGTAATGCTGGCAACGCCAGCGCTGGTCTTCCGTTGTGGCCATTTGGTGAGGTGAGGACGGAACAATGACGCCACGATCACACACAAGGACAAATTGCAAATTACAAAAACAATACAAATAACGAAGAACACAAACTCATTAAAAACAAAAATCAATAAATAAAAACAAAAAAAGACACCTGCCACTTAATTTTTTAAAAGAAAAAGAAAAAGGTACTAAACCTATGGCTTATCTATGGTAAATTTGAGTTGACAATTATTGACATTACATAACTACAGGTGACAACTAACGCGTGTTGATGCAAAACATTCTGTGAAAACAAGTAAACGTTGACCATTAAAACTAAAACTATACTATGAGCAACACACGACTCGAATGTCAAGAGGATAAGGACTGTCTAGATCATTTTGAGCGTGTTCTTTTGCGTAGCTACTTCTGCTACTGACTATACCACGACGGTGGCAAAGAAATCACAAGCGTGTTGTCGACCCTTAATCGATTTGATGATTCCTTGTTTTGACAGCGAGACTCCAGGATCCTCACTCAAATCACACTGCATCCTGCAGAGCTCTGGCGATCTTACACCGTGCCAAACACATGGCTACAGAACAAGTAATCGTATTATTATGCTGTGAATACCGTTTCAATACTAGACTTCGAAAGCGGCGGAAGCCTGTAATGGAAAAGTCTCGAACTATAATAGATTAGTACCTACCTACTTGCCTGCCTCAACTTTACCTTGGGTCGTTCTCTCTGGTGTTTCTTTACGAACACACAAACGAGTTTAGTGTGACTGACCTACTTCTGAAACGAAAACGGGCAATAAATGCCACTTTGATGTCTTGTTAAATGAGCAATGAATACAGTATTCTGAGGACAGCTCTCACGAACTTACCTAATCAACCGGATTCAAATTAGACCTGGGAGTAAATGTATGAAAGATCGTTTTTACAACTAAGATAATGATAATGAAAGATTGGAGGTCAGATCTAAGCGAGTCCGGGTTGGGAGAGGTGTACCGCAAGGGTCCATTTTGGGCCCAATACTTTTTTAATTTTCATTAACGACTTGGTTAATTACGTATGTGGTAGTGTCCCTGACTGCTCTGTGGTCGTCTATGCTGACGACACGAACGCAGTAATCTCTGGCGGCAATATGGATGAACTTAATAGAGTCACGGATAAAGCTTTATTGACCTTTCATAAATGGTTCTCCAGCAATAACCTTAGTCTTAATAGTAATAAGACTCAAATTATGCTTTTTAAACCGAATTCTAAGAAAAATGATAGAGTTGAAGTTGGTTTCAATATTAATTGCGTTGCGAGCCCAGTAGATCATGTCAAATTTCTCGGAATCTACATTGATTCGAATCTCAATTGGAAACGAGAGCTGGAAGCAATAGAAAACTCAGTGAACTCTGCTTGCTATGCTTTGAGAAGCCTTAGAGACGAAATGAGCTTGGATCAACTTAAAGTAGTGTATTTCGCATTAGTTGAGTCGAAATTGCGATATAGTATTAAGTGCTGGGGCAATAGTTTTAAATATAATATCAATAGAGCCTTTGTTGCCCAAAAAAGAGCGATTCGTACGATGACACGCACTCCTCCATGGTCGTCGTGTCGCGATCATTTTTTAAGACTGGGCATTCTCACAGTGCCCTGCTTGTACGTTTTTATTCTTCTTACTGAATTTGTTAAGTCACAGTCAAGAAGTGTCACATGTGAGGATATAGAATTGCGGCTAGCTACACGTACGAAAAATGTTGCACACAGTTTCTATCCAGAACTCAGGGTTGTGAAGCATTGTGCTAGGTATCAGGCTGTCACGTTATTTAATAAATTGCCTACCGAGCTAAAGGTCATTACGGATTGGTCTATCTTTAAACGAGAATTGAAAAGCTTCTTGTTAGCCAGATGCTGTTATAGTGTTCAAGAGATATTTATATGATTGTAAATTAATTTATTGTTATTATTCGCACTGACATGTCAAAATGTATTAACTGAACCTGTAATTTAATTTGTAATTATTTTTAATTTAATGCAATGTTAGAATAGTTTTACGGTAAATAATCTACCTTATTTCATTATTTATAAGTACCTATTTCAAATACAATGTACATTGTTTATGAATAAAGAATTGAATTGAATAGAATTGGTTTTGCAAAAAAATACAATACGACATCTGCATGTAATTAAAATCATTTTAGCCTTTGTAGAGGTATAATTATTAAAAGTTAACAAGATACACTTGGTGAGGCTTTTACATTTTTGCGTGATCATGTTGGATAACCTTTTGGTTACCAGCCGTGTAATGTCAATAACAGCTGTTATATGAAGCAATAATATTCATCATCATACAAAATACATAAAATAAAATAAAATAAATATAATAATATTCATACTGAGTCTCCCTCTGTCGCGACGAACGCGAAAGCTAAAACCACTGCTAATTTCCAGTGTAGCAACACTGACTAGCACCACCTAGGGTGGGCAGTGGTAAGTAAATTGAAATGACAACGGTTAGTTATCGCCAATATGGCTCCCAGTGTGAATGTTCTGAGGAAGTGAGTTGAGAGTGAAAGTGCTATGGTTGCCTACAAACTATCCAGAAACATTGAAGCTAAGTATATTTGAATATCTTAGTAAAGCTCACAATGGTTGTATGGTTTTCTCTAGACAACTAACGTATGTGTATTTTATTAGCTACGTAATCCATGTTGTGGAAGAAATATCTGAGCTCATCTTAGGTATGGCGGAAAAGGTACATCGTAACTCGGTGCCGCGGCTTCGGCCGCGGTGACCTGTTCTGTAGCGGGACTCTGCCCGCATGTCCTAGGTGCCGCGGCTTCGTCCGCCGTGACCTAATCATGGACTGTTCTGTAGTGGGCTCTGCCCACATGTCCCAGGTGCCGCGGATTCGTCCGCCGTGACCTGACCATGGACTGTTCTGTAGTGGGACTCTGCCCACATGTCCCAGGTGCCGCGGATTCGTCCGCCGTGACCTGACCATGGACTGTTCTGTAGTGGGACTCTGCCCACATGTCCCAGGTGCCGCGGGTTCGTCCGCCGTGACCTGACCATGGACTATTCTGTAGTGGGACTCTGCCCACATAACGTTGATACCTTCCTCCGGCCGGGTAAGATGAGGCTCTCCTTAGAGTAGAGAAAAGAAGACAAAGAGAGATGCGTTGTAGAGAGATGCGGTGTAGAGAGAATACCATACTTATAGAGCTTCTTTCCACAGACCAAGGAGAGGCTCCCATTCGACACTTTAAGCGAAGCAGATAAGAGCGGGATATTAATCCCCTTAGATTACTGAGTCGACCATTAGACCAACACCATCAAGAATAAGGAAAGGTACGCTATGCATTCTATAACACACTATAAACAATTACCCCACTGAGTTACACCCCCATACAACCATGTCGCCGTCTTCCCTCGGCGGTCTCATGATATTACCGTAAGAGAGAAGGAGGGAGGCGGCGACAAAATGGTGAAAGAGTAGCTGGGATCGAACTATGATGAAACAGAAGGAATAAAGAATCAAAGGCATATAAATAGTGAAAGAATGCATAGTGTTCATTTTCATAATAAAGATGTTAATTGTGTTGTGCTAGCAACTAAACCAAGATGGCATAATGAACTTCAAATTATATCTGGACGGAATAACTTTACTTGTTGAACATAATTTCTGAAATTCATGAATAATTGAAATTGAAACCCTGATTTAAAACTATAGGACACAGGCATAGACAGTGGCGAAAATGGTGGCAGAGGAAGGAACTTATTAGTTTACCTGAAGGTCATAGATGGCGTTACCGGTCTCAAACAGTCGTGGAATTACGAATTATAGTAAACTTTATTCAAGGTTTATTAGTACCTAGTACGCGACTTAAATTTAAGTTTATTTTAACTAAGTTCGTTTAAAATGTACTTTCCAGGAATTATTCGTTTAAGGCGATTTTAAGTAAATAAGTATAATGTTTGTAAACAATCCATCAAGGATAAAAGTACCAACTTAACGGTACTATGAAAAGTTTCGTTCGTTCGTTCGTGTAGCTGTCTCTTTTGCACTTGCGTAATCAATCGACAGAGACGGACATATTAAGGAAATATCGAAACTCTAGGAAAGGTGTTGACTTCGTCGTATTTTGCCTAAGTTTTTTTTCAGAAATAGAAGTTAGTATGGTGGTATCTCTGAGTTCGTTTCCGCAGTCTCCTAACTCCTTGTGAACCCCGGAAGAATTTGTCGGAAGCCATCTTCCCTGCAAGATAGTTGTTCTTTAAGTCGGTGCCTCATATTATACAGGTAATTGTTGAAAAATCTTCTGCGGGAGTGAAGAAAAGAGTGTAACTACTTAGGGGAAATGTGCGTAATAACGTTCCATCTCTGTATTATAGGTTACCGCAAAGAACGCTTCCGACCATCCCGGATTTGACGAACCCCCTCGGAATTGACATTATAACCACCTGACTAGACATCCCGGTAAGTTTTCTTGCTTCTTACAGTAGGATTTTCCAATTAGAAAAGCGTATAGTAAGTCGTAAACAAGTAGCAAGCAGGTTTACGCGGTGCGCGCATAGGCACGTGTTGCACCTACCTACCTAGAAATGCGATTTCTTAACGCAAGGCATGTTTGCTAGAATATAATCATAATAAAGCCTCCTTTTACATAAATTTCGATAGGCAAACGAACAAAAGATGGTATTTCTTGCATTTGGTAATTTTGTTTAATTTTGGCCGGTGTTCGAGTTAGTAAAACTGTGCCGAGCTAAACTGGACCTTATTGCGAACAACTTTAAGAATTACTTGTACCTGAGCGCGAACGTAAGGAAGTTTCTAGAACATTGCAAATGGCGGATTTTTGATTTTGTATGTAATTATTTAAGCATTCAACTTAAGTTATCTTGTTTGCTTAGGAAGGGATAACGCGTACAAACAAATATTTACGTAACAATAATCATGTCCAAGGACACTTTCTTTTGTTTTAGTTTGTCATAAAAATACTTAGCCAGCTAGTACTAGTCATATAATTTAACTTCATTTGCGAAAACTTAATAGAAACTTTGTGACTAACAGTCGATAAAGTCAATATTTACGCGAGTAATTATTTGCATTATGTAATCATATGCGTGTGATCCCCAAGGGGAAGATAGAGTAAATAAAAACCTTTATATTCGGTACAAATTACATTTCTGGCTGTAGTTTAAATTGAGCTAGTGTAATATTGTGGTGATAGGTTGCTGGTCTATCGTCCACACTGTACTTCAACCCTATTCCGATCGTAAATTATTATGCGAACAAGATTTCTATTTATTTCGGGTTGGATTCTCGCTTGGTCTATAACTATTTATGTGACAGTTATTGTGTTTTGTGTTTATGATTTTGTCTTTCCTCCTAGCAAGTGTGTTGTTTTAAATATTCATTCTTCCAATTAAAAAGTACAATTTATTATTATGAAGTGAATTTAAGCAGTGATTGAGTGTTTAGATTTTGTAGAGAACTTATAAAACAGTTCCCACTGTAGGAATGTTAGTTTCCTTGTGTTGCAAAAATAAATAGACCAGTGTGGTTTTAAAGGTTCTCTTCTCCTTATGTAAGAAAGTGACAGTTGATGCAGTGGGAAAAGCTTACAAACGTCAGTCCTTATGACATTGACATAAAGTCTAATCTAGTGTAACCAACCAATTAAGAAGTTTTACCCATTGTACCTACTAGTATGTGAGTGCGTCTGTAATACAATAATAGGTAAATATTGTGTTTATTTCTCAATACTTACATAGAAGATTATACTTACATAGTTGTTGAGTCTGCAGCGGTATAACTATTAGACAAAATATTTTGAAATTTTGGTTATTCAGATAGAAGTATGTTAGTGTGTCTGAGGTGCCATGTCTTGCAAACAATATGATTTTGAATTAATTTTTTGACTGATCAGATAGACATATAATGATGAGACATGGTGGATCCCTGGCTTTCATATATTAATATTTTATTTTTGTTTGTGAATTCAACTTAGTGAGAAGGACTTAACTGAAAGTATAGTCGGCTACATACATAATTGACTTATATGTTTATAAATAATTGAATAATTAATTGTGTGTGATGACCTACATACACTTTGATATTTATGATGAAGATTGAAATTATTTGACTTTGACCTCGCATATTATTTGCTTACATAAATTTTTGACTTTGAATTTAAAGTTTGATTTTAAATTTCAATGTTAAGTTTTTTTGCACTGGAGTATGGAATATTTTAGAAATTCATTTGTTTTGGACTAAGCTTTGAGTATTTTTACTTTTGAGAAGTCAAGTTAACTTGGACTTTAAAAATTTGCTTACTTCTGATTTTGAATTTAATTCTGTTTTTGAATCTTGATCTTTTGGTTTCAATTGGGAACATTAACTTAGACCTGGTTAATGAGTTAAACTTATTTTTGGATTTTGACATGATTTTTTTTTGGTTTTGAATTTTTAATTTTAATACTGGTCAAGGATAGTAACATTTTGGAACTCATGTCGATTTCCGGTTGGGAATTTATTTAGTTTTGACTGAAATTTCTAATTTTATTTTTTAACTTTGAATTTTGAACTCATTAATGATAGTCTATGCTAATGAATATTGGACAGATCAGAGAATCCCAAGATAGATTAAGATTTTTAATAATTAACAATCAACGTTCTTAATATTAAATCATTAACTTAGTAAGGCATACTGAGGTACCTGTGTGATTGAATGAGAGTTGTTAATTTTTCATGCGGCATCTTTAAACAAGTAGGTATTCAGAATTTTAGATTGAATAGAACTTGTCTATGTGATTCACAGGATTAGACAAGATAGAACATTACCATGGACGAAGTGTTACTAAGAAGGCTTAGGCTTATACATGATAAAATTCGATCGGACTTAGGCACTCTACCAAATACTATTGACGATGATACGGTTATGCACGGGCAATTAAGTTAAAGTAAATTAGAGGCAACAGTTAAGCGTTTCAACAGCGATCTCGTTGAGTACTTTAGGATGGCATCGTCTCCAGCTGCGGATGAATTTTTTTAATGAGCGGAACCCAACTTGAAGCTGAAGAAGCTTTAGCTACACTTAGCACCAAGATCACCCGGATCCTTTCGAAGAGCAAAACAAAAGAATATTCTTCAGAAATGAATTCCTCCTGCCGGCTTCCCAAACTGCAGCTGACAGTGTACAATGAGGATGTACTGACCTGGTGCGAATTTTGGGATTCGTTCCAGAGCAATATAGGCTCGAAGAACTTGTCCGAGGTAGACAAGCTCTCATATCTTAAAGCTTCAGTGTCCGGAGATGCCAAGAAAGCTATAGACGGTTTGTCTACAACAAACGCTAACTATGAGATAGCAGTGTCAATCCTTAAGGAAAGGTTCGGGAAGACGTCTCACCTTATAGATGCGCATTACGCCCAACTTTACAAGGTTAAAGCGGCTAATAACACAGCTGAAGACTGCAGGAAGACACTTAATGAGGTAGAAAGGAACCTCAAGATTCTGGAGTCCCTGGGAGAGAACATCAACCACGCTTCATGCTGATGGAAAAGTTTCCAATTGAATTAGTATATGAGATAAGGCTGAAGATCGTTGATGAATCTATACAGGAACTCCGAAATCAATTGGAAAAAATCATCACAGCTAAAGAAGATGCTGAAAGAATATCTGGAAAGAAGCGCTCCCACGAACCAAGAAGTAGCACTGTGGAGACATTGCATGTACAAACAAAGCGGGCAAGATACTCAAACCAACCTCAGCTCCAGGGAAACAACACAAAAGGACCATTTAGGAGTAACAAGGGAAGCTGGAACAACAAACTTCACTCAGAAAGGAAAGCAAATAATAATTGGAAACCAAACAAATTTCAACAACCACCCAACAGGACTCATCAAGCCTACAACAGGACTCAACAAGCTTCCCTCCTAAACGAAACCCAGATGCAAGGGACATCTTCTGGATTGGTGTGCGTATTTTGCAGCGGCAACCACTACAATGACAAATGTGAAAAATTTACAACACTAAAAGAAAGGCTATACCGTCTGGGGAAACGGTGTCATATTTGTTTCCAGTTAGATCACTTTAGGAAGGACTGTAAAGTTAAGAAGAAGTGTCCACGCTGCCCGACTTCGCGGCCACACAACAGAGCTCTTTGCCCTAAAAATTTTCTTCATGCTCTACCGCAGAAGAAGCTGTCATGACCGCACAAGAAAAGGGGCTCACCGTTCTCCAAACAGCTACAGTTAAGGCTAGCTCTGTCAGGGACTTGGAGAAAAGCAAGGAGTGTCGTATCCTCCTAGATTCCGGATCTCAACGATCATACACCACCTTCAAGGTTGCTGAAGAGCTGCAGCTTCCTATAGAAGAGGAAAGTCACCTTACAATTTTCACCTTTGGAGCGGAGCATCCTCAAGAACTTCACAGCCCAATAGTTATCTTAAAGTTGTTATCGCGAACGGGCGAGAATATAAGCATACACGCAAATTGCGTAGAATACATTTCAAGAGGCGGCGTACCTTATTTAAACTTAGAAAACGTACAAAAGTCATACGTGCTTGCCGACGATGGATCGTTGAACGACCAGGTGCACATATTGATCGGGAACGACTACTACTTCAACATCGTTCAAGATGAAAGGATACAATTAGAAAAGAATCTGTTCCTAGTCAAATCTACACTTGGATGGATAGTAAGCGGTAGGGCCGAACCTGAAGTTAGCGACGAGTCGTACGTGGTAACGTACGCGCAAACTAGTACCGAAATGAGACTTAACCAACCAGACCCACCTTTATGTAATGGAGACATAAAAGGTCTATGGGAATTAGAATGTATTGGTATCAATGATTCACCGAAAGCGAATAGAGACGAAGAAGCTGTCAAGTACTTCAATAACACTACTCAGAAAATACATAATCGATACACGGTGAGCTGGCCATGGATAACTTATCCGCCGGACTTACCTGACAACTTCGGAATGGCTATAGGTCGTTTAACAAGTCTATTGAAACGTATAGACCAAGATACGTTACTAACATATAACGATACCTTCAAGGATCAATTGAAGAAAGGTATAATTGAAATTATACCAGAGTCAAAGACTTCAATAACAGGAAAAGTTGTTCATTACCTGCCATTTCACGGAGTTCGTCATGCGGGGAAACCCATGAGAATAGTCTATGATGCTAGCTCTAAGAGTAGAAAAGATAGCAAGAGCTTAAACGAGTGCTTATACTGAGGACCTCTCATGCTGGAAGATTTCGCAGGATTACTTATAAAATTTAGGACTCACCAAATAGGACTGTCTTCCGACATTGAGAAAGCATTCTTGCAGATGGCGTTACATGAAAAGGATCGTGACGTAACTAGATTTCTCTGGCTGAAAGATACGTCAAAACCAGTATCAAGAGACAACTTACTTTACCTGAGATTCTGTAGGGTCCCATTTGGAGTTATTTCCTCGCCGTTCTTGCTTAACGCGACGATTAAACAGCACCTGTCCAACGCAGATGACCAGCAAGTCAGACAGAAAGCTAACGACATCTACGTGGATAACTTTATATCAGGCACAGAGTCGCCTCGCGAGGCAATGGAACTCTACAGAAATCTCAAAGGGACTTTTCATGATATATCTATGTCACTCAGAGACTGGAGCTCCAATTCGAAACTTTTTTTACAAAAGCTTTGGAAAGCCAAGTACAGTGGGACGTGCCTTTATCAGGCGAGCTCACAGAAGAATGGAAGACCATCCAAGAAAAAATACGTGCCATCAGAGAGGTGTCGCTGGACAGATGCTACACGAGTGAACCAGGAGAGAAAAGGTACGATCTACACTGTTTCACCGACTCCTCTCTGCAGGCATACGCTGCGTCTATATTCCTAGTCAGCGGATCTGAGAGAAGCTTTGTTATTGGCAGGTCGCGCCTCGTACCAATAAAGGATCAGGAAAACCTTAAGATACCTCGTCTTCAACTTCTAGGAGTTTTGATTGGAAGCAGACTAATAAAGTTTGTTCTTAAATTTCTTCAACAAAAAATAGAAAAACAATTCTTGTGGACCGACAGCCAGATTGTTATAGAATGGTGCAAGTCCTGCAAGCTGTTACCTCCTTTCGTGGCCAGACGGATTGAGGAGATTAAATCTAACCCAGACCTGAGGATCAAATACATTCCATCGGAACTCAATCCAGCAGACGTGGGTACGAGACCCACCTGTTCGAGAGAGGACAGAGCGAAATGGTTGACTGGTCCACAATTTATAACGCAGTGCCAGACGGCGGCGTGGCCAATGAGACCTGGCAGTAGACAAACCTGTTCTTTCTCGGCTGGGGAGGGTCTTGCGGTGCAAGAACGTGAAGAGCCGATGGAAGTAGATGATCAACAAGTACAAGAGTCACAAAACGTCGATCCTATGGAAAAGAAAGAAGAAACAGTAGGTAAAGAAGAAGAAATTCGAGGAAATAGTAAAACATTAGATGATAAGATACGTAAACTAAAGAAACTTCAAGCGGAATACTTCCCTCTAGAAGTTGAAGGAAAAGTAACTAGTTTAAGCCGAAATTTGGGCATTTTCAAAGATATAGATGACCTATTGAGGTGCAAAGGTCGTATGAAAAATGCAAATTGGTCGTTTGATAAACGGTACCCTATACTTATTCCTAAAAACTCAGATTTCACCAAAGAAGTTATAATGAAGACCCATCAGGAAAACAAACATGTAGGTGTAAACCACACTCTAGACAGGTTAAGGCAAACTTACTGGATTCCCCATGGAAGAAGCCAAGTTCAACACATTCTTAAGAGGTGCCCCGAATGTGTGAAACATGAAGGGGGGCCATACAAGCTACCTGAGACACCAGCCTTGCCGAAGGAAAGGGTCAACTATAGTTCACCGTATACATACGTCGGAATCGATTACATGGGCCCCGTTTTAGTTAACAACGGTAACGGCAATTGCAAACGGTGGATATGCTTACATGTCTAGCAGTGAGAGCTATACATCTAGAGGTTGTAAACGACCTTACGGCTGAGGAAGGCCTACTTGCCCTAAGACGAATGGTATCCGCTAGAGGAGTACCTTATTTAATCACGTCGGACAATGCGACAAACTTCAAATTGATTTCAGAGATTCTTCAAAATCCATACTGTGTGGAAAAGGAAATAAGGTGGAAATTTATACCACAATTAGCACCATGGCATGGCGGATTCTACGAGAGGTTGGTCAGTCTTGTTAAGAATTGCATGAAGAAAACCCTGCAGAAACATATGTTAAAGGATAGTCAATTGATAACGGTAGTAAAGGAAATTGAAGCAGTTCTCAACACTAGACCTTTAACGCGTGTGGATTCCGAACCGGACCATGTACTTAAACCATCAGATTTTCTCACCATGGGAAAATGTATCATTATGGAAACTTCAAACAAGGATCCTACAACGTCACAGGGGACAGTGACCAAGGAAACCTTAATTAATAGCTGGAAGAAAGCACGTGTTATTCTAAAGGAATTTAAAGATATGTTTGAAAACCGGTATCTCCTCAATTTGAGAGAGCGATATTCCCACGGTCCGAAAGAACCAAGGGTAACGTCAAAATTAGCCCCAAAAGTAGGCCAGATAGTGCAAATCAAAGGAGACACGAAGAATCGGATAAACTGGAAGGTGGGAAAGATAGTCTCGTTGATCACTGGCATGGATGGTCAATTTAGGGTAGCTAAGGTTAGTAGGTAGGAGATACAGAATTTACAAGGTCCATCGCACATCTCTACCCGTTAGAGATTGAAGATGGAGAAGAAGAATGCAAGCAAACAGAAAGTGAAGAAAATTCTACAGATGAACATCTGACGCTTCCAGGGCTTCCGCCACAGTCATGTGGGGATGACGATGTGGTCAAAGCACCTGTCAACGACGTGGCTAAATCTCCAGATGAGAAAAGTACCCAATTAGAAGACACAGAAGAATTCATGGACGAAGCCTTGCCCCAATCCACTGTAACTGTTAAGCCTAAGTCCGTATCAGAATCTGAATCGTATAAGCCAGTCACTGAGTCTGAGCCGCTCGAACCTTTTGAACCTGTCAGACAAGAAACTGAGCCAAGACCGAAGAGAGCCGCTGCCCTTAGAGCCCTTGAGAAGATCCGTGAATGGACGAGCAACCTAGTAGCCGTGCTTCGGCCTTTCGTGGGGAGTGTCGCGACGAACGCGAAAGCTAAAACCACTGCTAATTTCCAGTGTAGCAACACTGACTAGCACCACCTAGGGTGGGCAGTGGTAAGTAAATTGAAATGACAACGGTTAGTTACCGCCAATATGGCTCCCAGTGTGAACGTTCTGAGGAAGTGAGTTGAGAGTGAAAGTGCTATGTTTGCCTACAAACTATCCAGAAACATTGAAGCTAAGTATATTTGAATATCTTAGTAAAGCTCACAATGGTTGTATGGTTTTCTCTAGACAACTAACGTATGTGTATTTTATTAGCTACGTAATCCATGTTGTGGAAGAAATATCTGAGCTCATCTTAGGTATGGCGGAAAAGGTACATCGTAACTCGGTGCCGCGGCTTCGGCCGCGGTGACCTGTTCCGTAGCGGGACTCTGCCCGCATGTCCTAGGTGCCGCGGCTTCGTCCGCCGTGACCTAATCATGGACTGTTCTGTAGTGGGACTCTGCCCACATGTCCCAGGTGCCGCGGATTCGTCCGCCGTGACCTGACCATGGACTGTTCTGTAGTGGGACTCTGCCCACATGTCCCAGGTGCCGCGGATTCGTCCGCCGTGACCTGACCATGGACTGTTCTGTAGTGGGACTCTGCCCAAATGTCCCAGGTGCCGCGGATTCGTCCGCCGTGACCTGACCATGGACTGTTCTGTAGTGGGACTCTGCCCACATGTCCCAGGTGCCGCGGGTTCTTCCGCCGTGACCTGACCATGGACTATTCTGTAGTGGGACTCTGCCCACATAACGTTGATACCTTCCTCCGGCCGGGTAAGATGAGGCTCTCCTTAGAGTAGAGAAAAGAAGAGAAAGAGAGATGCGTTGTAGAGAGATGCGGTGTAGAGAGAATACCATACTTATAGAGCTTCTTTCCACAGACCAAGGAGAGGCTCCTATTCGACACTTTAAGCGAAGCAGATAAGAGCGGGATATTAATCCCCTTAGATTACTGAGTCGACCATTAGACCAACACCATCAAGAATAAGGAAAGGTACGCTATGCATTCTATAACACACTATAAACAATTACCCCACTGAGTTACACCCCCATACAACCATGTCGCCGTCTTCCCTCGGCGGTCTCATGATATTACCGTAAGAGAGAAGGAGGGAGGCGGCGACACCCTCCTCCTAGCTTTTTTCCCGATTGTACCCTAAAGGAGCCTGGGGACTGCTCATTATGTTTAAAAAATAATTACCTACATACATAATAGTACATTGTTTAACGAGGGGCGTAAGTGGAATATTGCGAACAAGAGTCTATCAGAAGCCCGACGCCGAAGGCGGAGGGCTTTTGATGACTCGAGTTTGCAATATTCTTATGCCCGTTTTATACACAATGTTTTTATTACATTTGCGAGGAAACAAATACATTTTAGATGAAATTAATACAAATCTTAATAAAAACTGCGACATGTCAGTTGTCCATTTTGTTGAATTTGACGTGAGGCGCGTATGGCAAAGACCCTTCGGTATACAGCCACGATTTGAAAACACTTAAAATAATTTTACATCGACACTAAATAACTACACATTAAATCTGTAAAACATGTTTTAGTAGTGTTTTTAAGTTTAAATTTATTTATAAATACGTTTTCAGACATCGTATTTGATATATAACTTCTTTACTTTGTAACTGCCGCATGAGTGACAGATATAATTTAAGAAAAAAACCATTACGCCCGTGGGCGTAACATAGGCTATTACAGCTCTGTAGCCTGCGCATTATGAAGACCGTTTCGAACAAGTGTGATGAAAAATTTATAAATTATATTCTATTCTAACAACTCGTCTAGCTACTGGTGTACAACTATGTACCTAATCATTATTCGTAATTACAGCTGAGTCCGTTTACTACGACTTCGCATATTAACCGACCGACGTTTTTAGTAACCTCACGTTAGCTTATTATACAAAGCATTTTGAAAGAACATCAGTCCGTTTAGTGCGTCGTTCTGTTAGCGCAACGTACGTAAGACTCGCTTGTAGTGGCTGTTTGTTTACCTAAATAAAAAATAAAAAAACAGTTGTTAAATAAAATACCATTGCTGTGCATGACGTCACATATGGGGGTCTACTAAACAAAACTAATTTAAATAAATAAATAAATAATAGGCATGATGCCTCATGTTCAATTTGATAACGTAGTGATATGGATAGTAAACCATCAAATTATCGTAATAAAGTATAAAATATAGTTCAAATCATAAAAAAATATAAACCTTGTAAGTTTAGAAAAATATGCATAAATTTAAACCTACCAATAGAATCCTTACGCTTTTATAAAAACAAAATTGTACAACAACTATGTACTTAAACGCAGTATTTCGCCCCCGAGACAACGATTAACCTGATTTTCCATACAAAGATTAGTACAAATGTACAAATGTGACGTCATACTTGTGTGTCTATCAGAATGAAGCGTTTTGCGCTGCCGCCAGCGAGGGTTATCTTTGTCTCGGGTATTTATTTTCTTTAAATACAAATACAAATACAAATACAAATAACTTTATTGCCCAAACACGATACAAAACAGCAATACAGAACAAAGGATAGGTAGATATTAAAACTAATTAAAACTAATTTCACTACTAACTAGAGATTGTACAGTTACATGAGACACATTACTGTTATATCATGTTGGCCATGGGTACCAACCTCAGCGTATGCTGGGCTTAAGCCCAGCGCTGGTTTTCAGTTTGGCCCCTTATAAGGGTTGTAATGATAATTCATGAGTGCGTATGCGCTGTGCTAATTTCACGTTGGTAGAAAACTAAACTAAAATACAATTAATGCGTTAAATCGGGTAAAACATGCAAAAATAATTTGATTGGTTGAAGGCAGGTAGATTTTTTAAACTAACTTGAAGGTGTCATGGTATCAGATGTATTTACTTGTAATTTTGTGTGTTGTATGCAATGTACCTAAAAGTGGTTCAAGTATGTGTGTGTGTGTGTGTGTGTGTGTGTGTGTGCGTCTGTGTTTGAGAGTGTGTATGTTTAGGTATAAAAAGGTATAAAAAGAGGTATATCAATAGGCTCATGCGTAAACAAATAAACAAACATTGGTAGGCATAATTATATATTTTCTTATCCGTGCGTACGTAGATACCTATACGGGTATCCATGAATTCCAACTAGCTCCGCCTCTGTACATTAAGAAGATGCATTTTCACTAATTTTTTAAAACTATTTAAAGACATGGGTTCCCGTAGAGGAGGTGGAAGATCGTTCCAAATCTTCGACGCGGAAAACTTGAAACAACCTCTAAAGAATTTAGTTTTATGCTGAGGCAGTACCAATTCTGTTTCCCTACTACTTCTGAGTGGCCTTGTGCGAACATCTTTTACCCATTTCAATTCGTCATACAGGTATTTGGGTTTAGCGTGTTCTATTACCTTACGGATTGTAAAAGCTACATGTAAATGTCTTCTATTGTCCATATTAAGAATCCCCTTGCTGTTTAGGTGTGGTGTGATGTGCGATCGCTTTGGAATGCTATAACAAAAACGCAGACAGGCATTTTGAACACGCTGTATGGCTTTTTTTGTTTTCCCTAAAAGCCTGGGGCCGTAAACAATGTCACCATAGTTAAAGTGGGAAAGAATAAGGGATTCCATGAGGATTAATCTTATTTCTTCGGATAGGTATTTGCGAATGTGGTACAGTGTTTTGATTTTGTAAAAAGCATTACGTATCTTTATGTTAATGTGTTCCACGAAACGCATTTCGCCGTCAAGCAACATACCTAAATTCTTTGCGTTTTCTACTCTTAATACTAATTCATTATCAATATGTAATGATGGGGTTTGCTTAATAATGTTTTCGCGCTGCCACCTGTTACCCATGACTATAAATTGCGATTTGGAAGGGTTCAGTACCAAGTTATTTTTTTCGACCACTCTGCTATTGCCCTAAGGTCTTCATTGATCTTACCTGTCGCAGACTTAACTTCGTGGGGCATGAAAGCATGGTAAAGCTGTGTATCGTCAGCGTATAAATGGACATGACAGTGTTGTAAGTTTGTCACTAGATCTGCAGTGTATAAAATAAACAATAATGGACTTAAAATGGAACCCTGCGGTGTGCCTCGGCTGACGGTTTTAACTTCAGATTTGACCAATGTGCCCTCTGGAGTCTGTATTTCGACAAACTGTTTCCTATCGGTGAGGAACGATTCAAACCATCGTATCGAAGGTTGGGTTAAACCATAGAAAGCCATTTTTGACAGAAGCAATGAGATATTGAGGCAGTCAAAGGCACGGGAAAAGTCTAGCAGAACAAGTATCGTTCCCATTCCTTTATCTGCAGCAGAGCTGATGTCACTAGTAACTTTTGCCAAAGCGGTCGCTGTACCATGCTTCCCACGGAACCCCGATTGTACTGTCGGTAGAATTTGATTTCTTTCTAAAAACTTTAGTTTAATTGTAGTTGCTCCCATATAAACATTTGTTCCTCTCCAAAAACTGGTTTAAATGACATCATTAAAAATCTTATTCATCCCTATTGTGGATTATTTTAAATCGGAATCTAAAAATTTATAGCGCGCGCACGTAATAAAGCCAAAACAAAGTAAGTAAATACAAAACTAATGAGCTAACCCCAGCTTTATTGAGATAAAATATTAACATACTTTCTAGAATCTAGATCCACTACCGCGACATCGTCCAGTCAGTCGCTTTCTTATACAAACTTCCACCCCGAATTTCACGTCTTTATTTAAAGGAATAATTTTCTTAAAGTATATATTTAAGTTTATATTATATGTATGTACGTACAGTCAGGGGTATTCATCCACGCACATAAATAAGGACAAAGATAATCTGTACAGGACTGTATTGTTAATGTATAAAGGCGAGTACTTACAGATTATATTTATGTGCTTATTTTTGTACGTATATTAATTACCCCTGATTGTATGACGGAAAAAGACCTATGATACTTTTCATCTCGGATATTATTCTCTCCAATATCTCCATACAAAATAGACAGACTACAGAGGGATAGAGTTACTTCGCTTTCTTTAATACTAGTCGCTATGTGAAATGTACTCGTAGAACTCGAGAGCCTGTCTTTAACCATTTTTTTTTGCAAAATCTGAATCGACAAATAAAATCTCCTCAAAATATATTTATTGAACCGGCTCACAAAATTTCACGAGAATCAGTTGAAAAATACGACCCATAGAGGGAGCAGCTGAACAAACGGACAAAAGTATTTTGGCCAAAGCTGAAGCAGAGAACTTCGTTCGATTCACTCCACGATGAATCATTGTTTTTTTTTTTTTTTTTTATACACTTTTATTTGCGATCGGCTCCTAAGCCGTATTCAGATCAAAGTTTTATGATATGAGTAAAAAGTACTAACACATGCACTGTTTATGTTCAGCAAGTTAGAATAGAGTATTATCGGGCCGCCTTTGTGTATATAGATGTTCGTAGACACGCTACGAAACTTACAGCGACAAGGTTATACATCGTTCACGTTCGCTGGAAGGGCCACTCAAGCTGAATTTATTAGACAGGTGGGCACACCGAGGGCGTTGCGTTACTCTCGGTCAAGGCAACAAACATTCAGGTTGCACATATACTCGTACTTATATTCGACTTGCACCTGCCTCGCACAGTCGGTTGTGCGTAACATGAAAAAAAACTGTCCAAGAACTTTTTTAAGGATTGCATGTCTTAAGCATTTATACTAAAGATCCTTTAACAAGAAAAAAAGTGTCCCATATATCCCATTCCAGATCGTCAGCGTCACAGTCTTGTATGGCGGCTTTTTATATTTGTAGGCACTGGTATAGAAAAAAAAACATACTCTGATATTTCAAAATAATCATTTGCTTTGAAATACAAATTTTTATTCAAAAGCAAGATTGTCCATGCGCGGCAATTTAAGCAACGTTAGCGAGTGAATTAGGCAAAATTCTGGGATCCACGCTCGCTTTGATACACACCTCCTTAAAGAATTACAGTCGAAACATGTATTATTAGTATAATTATTATGGTCGCTGTGAATTCACTTTCGAGGTTCATTACGCCTCCTCTAATACAAACTACCGCACTTGAAGGATTTTTATATCATTTTCAGCGCTATGTTCAGTCAAGGGCACCAATATGTATTCACTCAGTTTCATAAAATATGTATACTACAACCTTATTGTTGCAGAAATAAGGTCTGTGTACATATTTTTGTGATTTTCTGGTTTCTCTATACATATTGGGGCACTTGACTGTACCTAGTAATTATAATAAGTAATAATACATTTCTAGGTCAACATTGAAGCGTCAAAAATCGTTTTCCTTGTTTTACCGACAAACATTTCTTCGAATGAATGTTGTGTAGAATTATCATTTCATCGGAAACATTTTTTTTCCTGTAACAGTAAAAATTTCAGGATTGTTATATCCTCCTGGATCCCCCGGTCCTCACTTGACGACAACATTTAAAAAAATCTGCAGTCGTCAGGACTTTTCCAAACGAAACTGTCAACCTGAAAAATAAACACCGAGTCACAAATCCATGATTTTTTTACTAATTTTCCGACATCAAGAGATGTACTTATCAGTTTTGGCACAATCGATATCTCTAGGACCTAGGAGGATATAACAAACCTAACCTAACCAAATGGGCTCTACAATGACCTATAACGGTTTCAGAAATAGAAATATGACACGAAAATTCGGCGAAACAATGCATCGGGAGAAACGTTTGCCGGTGAAATAAAGGATCCGGTCAAAAATAGGGTAATAATGATATAGCAAGTAATTACATAATTTTATCCTTCCTCAAAACATTATTTTAAACGAAGAAAATGCACTTATGTCATTTTCAAGTGCAGTTTCGTTCTTGTAAATCTAAGCGACAATAATACACGGTACTTGGCTATTGTCCAGCGCGCAACAGGTGGGTGGCTTCGGTTCCAGTATTTGGAAGTAAACTGTTATACCATCGACGACACGGTTCATTGATCAGTCCTGAACCTTATTCCAACGATTTAAGTTCTACAAATAGTAAACGTAGCGTGTTGCGGTTTGTATACGGTTACAAAGAGAAGGCTTTGCAACATGTAAGTATATCACGTCGTTTTGTGCGCCAGCGGCAGTTTATGATAGCAATGAACATGGTGAGCGGCTCTAGTCGAGTTTTGTGGATTTATTGATATAACGGTGAATGAAACGTACAAAACTTGGATACGCAAGTTTGAGTAGTGTTATCACTCCCATTACAGAGGTTATAAAATGTTGTATTACTTAGTGTTGCAATACTTTGATGTTGAAGAAAGCTGGTTGGTGTTATGTAACATTGTATCCTTGTGGGTAGGCCCCCTCAAGGTGAACTGATGACCTGGTAAAGGGTACTGGAGTCCGCTGGATGCGGGTGGCGCAGGACCGGTCACTTTGGCACTCTTTGGGGGAGGCCTATGTCCAGCAGTGGACGTCTTTCGGCTGATATGATGATGATGATGATCATTGTATAACCTCTCTGTGGGTGCACAATAGTCATTTTGATTGACAAGACTGTGATGAAGTGGAATGCTATATACTCATTATAGCTGTAGAATACATACTATGTAATTAATAACTACGACACTACGTAGTTTTGCATACAACAAATCGCATTGGCGATGTAAGTACATAAGAAGAATATTTACGAGTTCAGTTAGCAGCAAAAGCTGCTTGGATCAAATCTTCTGAATGACCTACACACGACGCTAATGTTTTCATACATGTGAAGAGACAAGGAGAGTACTTACATCATTTTGAGCGTGTTATTTTAAGTAGCAACTCCTGCTACTACCTAGGGAGCTGTAGAATTCACGAGCCTCTCTTTTTTTTCTTTTTCAAGCCGTGAGGTTGAAAATCTTAAATATCAACTTTTGTACCATTGACGATCATGGTATTAAATCTTATAGATTGACATCAGTGTTGTTTATAATGCAATGTAATATTATGAGATAAACAATAAATAATAATAGGACACTAGACAATTTACGAGTTAATAATAAGAGATAAGGCTGCCAAATTATCGCATATCGTTTTCACACGTATCATACGAGTATGTGTTCACAGAAAATGAAATTGAAACAATACATCATGCCATAAATAGTGTCAGACAATACATTTCTTTAGGGGTTTGAACAAAATATTACTATATATTTTCCATTAGAAGGGCACTTCAATGGACATTCGTCCAAGTAACACGTGCATCGACAATACATTATTATAAAATCATATATATTTGATTATAATAATATATTATTATTGTATGGCAGAATCGCTGCAAGACTTGCAGAAAATGCTGTCCAGTCTCAATGCTGCCTCAAGACGTGTTGGGCTCGGGATGAATTTCGGCAAGACCAAGTTTATGGTCAATGAACACATCATCCCTGAACCAATTTCTGTCGAAAGTGCAGCCCTCGAAGTTGTCCAGGATTAGGTGTACCTGGGGCAAAAGCGGCAGTTAGGTAGAAACAATTTTGAGGGTGAAATCACCAGAAGAGTGCAGCTTGCCTGGGCGGCATTTTACAAGTCGCGTCACGTCTTCGGGTCACCTTTGCCACAATGCCTAAAGACCAATGTAGATCAATGCGTCCTACCAGTCATGACGTACGGAGCTGAGACGTGGAACCAGACGGTGAAGCTAACCCACCGACTACATGTCACTCAGAGTGCTGTGGAAAGATCTATGCTCGGGATCTCGCTGAGGGACAAAGTCCGATACGAGATTATCCGGCAGAAGACTAAAGTGATTGACATAGTTCAGGAATGTAGCAATCTGAAGTGGCAGTGGGCTGGTCGCATCTGTCGCAGAACTGATGGCCAGTGGACTAAGCGGGTTCTCGAATGGAGACCTCGGGTTCGCAAACGTAGTGTTGGACCCCCTCCGGCCAGATGACTTGAGGAGGGATGGTAGTGACTGGATGGCGAAAACGGGAAAGCAGGTCTTGTGGCGTACTTTGGCGGAGGCCTACGTTCAGCATTGGATTGCAACAGGCTGATGTGTGATGTATTTGTTGTATACGTTTTTAGAGAGATACAGCGGTGGGGCACAGCGGAATTTCATCTCGCTTATATTTGGAGCAGCCTAACAGAGAAAGTGCCTCCACCATACAGAAGACCGCAGCCATAATAAATAGCTGCTCTCTATACCTACGTATATATGTGGTGTTCTGTTCCTGCGGTAGGAAGATCATCAGTTAGAGCTTCCGAGGATGCACTGTGTTGAGTGAGAGTGAGGGACGGGCATTTGTGTAGCTGTCAACTTAGCGAATCCTCAAATCAATAAAGGTTCAGCAACGCGCCTGTTATTATTCTGGAGTGACAAGTGTCCTTAGCCGTCGGTGTCTGCCAATCAGTAGACAGACCCTATGGTCGTTTGCCACCATCGTAGCATAAATAAACCCGTTTAATTCATTTTGTTTTAGATAGTATATCTAATCCTAGACGAGTATCAGTAAGTAGCTACTTACCTGTAGCTATATTATTTTCTTAGACAAGCCATCCTCTGTAAATTTTCGAACGAGCGAGCGAAGCGAACAAAGTTCTATGCTTCAGATTGAGCCGAAAATCGTTTGTCTGTCCGGCCGACATCCAGTGTCCGGTGTCTGTCCCGCTGTTCTTCTCTACAGGTCGCGTGTCTCAACCGCTTCTCGTGAAATTTTGTGAGCAGGATCTTTTGTTTTCGATTCACTTTATCGAAATTAAAAAATAAAGTCTCCCGATTTGTACAGCTCACGGAACCACTAGTATATAGGAAAGTAACTATGCTTTAATTAAATTTTATTACAAATATCTATCGTTAATTAATATTTTACATTCCATTGGCTATCTAACCTTTA
The DNA here is from genome assembly GCA_947049275.1 of Epinotia bilunana. Lineage (NCBI taxonomy): Eukaryota > Metazoa > Arthropoda > Insecta > Lepidoptera > Tortricidae > Epinotia > Epinotia bilunana. The sequence goes on along the minus strand of OX346269.1, from coordinate 9,460,715 downwards.
GAAATGAGAGAATCAAAGATCAGAGCTGATTAGTCTCAAAAACCTAGGCATTGAAATAAAGATCGGTGCAATTTAAATACAAAATTGCCGCAGCTTTATAATAATTACTAGCTTTTACCGGCAACTTCGGTCGCGTTGACTTCCTTTTGTTGGACTAGTAGGATAATAGCCTCCTCTATTTGTAAGTATACTAAAATTAATTAGATTGATCCGTTCAGCCGTTTTAGCGCGATTTAAATGATGAATGTTTCGCATTTACAATATTAGCTATAAATTGTAGTTTTTATTTTATGTGCTACTTTATTTGTTAGGTATCCCATTATACTTAAACCACTAGTAATACGAGTTTGTTACCAAATCCTTACTAATATTATAAATGCGAAGGTGTGTGTGTGTGTGTGTGTTTGTTTGTTCTTCTTTCACGTCGCAACGGACAGCGTCGTATTGACATCAATTTTTTGTATGGAGATAGTTTAGAAGCTGGAGAGTGACATAGGCTACTTTTTCCAGCGGGAAAACATCTAATTTCCACGGGAAAATGCAATATGTTACATTTTCCTATAACCACGCGGGCGAAGCCGCGGGCATATCAGCTAGTAAAAATATATTTCAAAACCACAGTTCATCAAAAGTATAGTCGCCGTATTAACATCTATGTTGTCGTTAGTAAAACACTCCAAAGCAAGCTATCTGTCCAAAATAGACGTCTTAAGAGTCCGCAGTAAGCTCGGCCGAATTGCACCTTCCCATACAAACGTAGTTACGCTCTCATTTTAAAACTACGAGTTGGCTTGTGACGAAACTTTGCATACACAATGACTTGAGGTATATCTATGTCTGTAATTAGTTTATATGGTTCCAGTTTATAAAACAAACAAAATACAGCAAAAACAAATTTTGTATGAAAAACTTAAATTCGCTGTATTTTTTTACTATGGTATCTGAAGCTACATAAACTAATTACAGACATAGATATGACCTCATGTCATTGTACATGCAAAGTTTCGTTACAATCCGACATGTAGTTTTAAAATGAGAGCGTAACTACGTTTGTATGGAGAATCGAGCTTACTGCGGACTCTTAAGTAGTATATTTTAGCATTATTTTATTCTCCATTTCGCGGTCTTTCAAATTGACTTTTTTCAAACGAATATCATATACCTACCTGTATGACGTATCCTATATCCGACTGTTTCTTTATGACTCAGACATAGATATACCTCATGTCATTGTATATGCAAAGTTTCGTCACAATCCAACTCGTAGTTTTAAAATGAGAGCGTAACTACGTTTGTATGGGAAGGTGCAATTCGGCCGAGCTTACTGCGGACTCTTAATCGTAAAATTATCAGAATTGGTATAGTCATAAAGAAACAGTCGGATATAGGATACGTCATACAAGTAGGTATATGATATTCGTATAATCATAATTTTAACCCTTTAAATCGACAATGGAAAAATACTGGTCATCTTAAAAACGAAAATCCTCAGCAAAATCTGAAACATTGGAACGTTCTTTTATCTGTGCAAATAAACTGAATACAATTTTTATTGAATTAAAAAATATATTTGAGGCTGACTGAGACTCTATATTCTGTGGTACTGGCCGCTGATGTTCAGAGAAGGAAAATATCGTCTCGCGGATTCCCGGTAGTTGTTTTTTTTATTTTATCATTTGTGCCGAATGACAGCAAATCAGCAGTAAAAAATCGAATAAGTGAATGCAATTGATTGTATTTGTGCACCACTTTTAATAATAACCTAAATGGAGATAATAATATTACATATTCTCATCAATTTGTTTTTTTATTTTATTTTAACGATGCTGAGCTTTTACCGTTGGATTGACACTTGGTGGACTTTCAACTAGGTACTCACTTTGAGCTGTTTTTCAAACTCCAGATCTCATCAGACATTTGTTTTCCATGTCAATAAAATCAAAGGGTTGGCTTTAAATAACTCGGCTAAGGACATTCACGACGTACCTAATAATAAGAATTCGTGCTTACACTGCAATAAAGATTTTCTAATGAAATATTCCATTCCGACGTTACCTTATTACTATTACCAATCGCTAAAACCAGAAACACGACACTGCGCCCGTGTTCATTTTATATTCATCCTATTTGTGCCACCACGCCAACACAATAGCTGATGGCACCTTCATTAGAACGTATTCACGGTTGATATCTGTGCGCATTTCATTGTAAATAACAGCCGGTGAAGTCCACATGATATACCACTTACATATAATAGTAATAATACAACCGTTGTATCCTACTCAACATCCATATTTTTTAAATGACTGAAAAATAATGCGTCGCGTAGTGTTAGAAATTGTATTGATGACGTCTTCAGGCCAACCATAGACCAGTTCGGAATAATGTCAAATATACATAGCGGTATCCTACTATAATAATATTATAAATGCGAAAGTTTGGATGTTTAGATGTTTGTTACTCAATCACGCTTAAACGGCTCAACCGATTTGGATGACATTTTGCACGAAGATAATTTTTAGCCTGGATTAAAATATCGGATAGTTTCTATCCTGGGTCCACGCAGACGAAGTCGCAGGCGGAAGCTTGTCTTCAATCATTTGATATAAATGTCGCGTTCGATGATAAGTGGTATAGCTGTACCTAGATACACGGTGCCCCGGGAGGATTGGTAATTATTTAAGCGTTGTGTTCCTAAGGAGGAAAAAATTACATATAAAGTAAGCTTAGTTCGGTTGGTGGTATTTTAATACATTAATCAAGGTCAAGCAATAGGTTAGCAAAAAGTGGTAATGTATGAAATAAAATAAATAAAATCAAAACTGAGCCAAATTCAGCCCTCCTGGGGCACCGTATATACATTTATATAATATACCTGCTGTTTTCGTTGCTGCTTTGTTTTTATTTGCTTCGGGAGTTTAGATATTTTTATCCAGCTTGGAGTTTAGTATCGATTCGAAGAAAAAGGTTAAATCAACGCAAAATATACCTACCTACTAATACGTAAGATAAATCCGAATGCAGGATATGAATCTCGATCACAATTTTGTCTTTTCTTATAAGTTGCTTACAAAGGATAATTCTCACTGAAACGAGTGGTAAACTTTTCTACCAATCGGACCGCAAAGTTAGGACCAATATGGTGGAAAGGTAAATTATATATCCGAAACACGGACATGTTGTAATTTGTCCTTTCAACACTCCGGGCCCTTTGAGTTTAACGATTAGCAGGAAGAGAGAAAATATGTATTAACTTAATATTTCACTACCCCCCTTATATAAGGTACATAATTTGATAATTTAGTGCAATCATGCGACGAGGTCACAGTAAACGGGCTTCTTAAAATTAACTTACTCTTTACCTACTACTTCCGTATTTAATTGTAATGAAATGATCATTTCACGAACACATTTATTAATATTCTTAATTACTGAAACGTCTACTGTATTACCGCATAGGATGAAGCCATAGCCAAGAATGGATGACATATGACCATTTTTTAAAATTTTCTCGGTTTTTATAGCAAAAGACGTCTTTTAAATCGGCTTTAGTCTTTTCTTAGCATGAATACTGAGCTAATAAGTTGCTTTACATTTTTTTTCCAACCTCTAAAGACCTCTAAAGTAAGGACGGCGATATTTAAGGCAAATATTTTTTTCGGAAAACGCTTGAAATTGAAACAACCCAGAAATATTGATTGTGTTAGAAAGTTATTTGATAAAAAAAGCAATGCCATTTCATTCGTTCAGGTACCTACTTATTTCCCACATTAACACCCAGATTTCACGGCACAGGTGAGGATTTATCGTGAGAATAAAAATGCATAGCCAATTTGCACTCGTAGAATTTACCATCTAAATCTCGATTCAATTTTCCTCGTGACGTAAAAAGAAAATTATATTCCCTCGAGGTGAGATAAGAAAGCCAAACAGAGGACAAAAATTAGGAAATATGACGTAAATGTGGGGAAAACCTCCTGTCGCAAAACATCCTCTGCGGTCGCAAATGCTTGCCTAGTAAGTTCCCTAGGGAGTTTCTTGTTTCTTTGTTCATCAAAAATATTTGTCCGTAAAAAAGGAGACTCATCAATATTGTATGGTGATAAATGTCAATGCACTTTACTTTGACTTATTGGCTTATTATTTGCTTTTCCGTATCATTGTGATACGAATATCAGTGACTGTTTGGCTTAATTCGGATTATGAATAGTACGGGTATCGTGTCTAAAGGCAGTTGCTCTTAAGCTTTTTTATTCAATAGGCACCTCTCGTACAAATAATGGTCAACTACGACAGCAACTTATGTTAAAACTAGTGCCTATGCCAAATCTTGGGATTAGATGTCAAAAGCGGACCCGGGGTCCCTTAGGGCACAAGCGGGAATAACGCTAGGGGGATGATGATGACGGCAGCAACTTATCGACTAATTCTTTTCTACGAGGTACTTTAAAAAGCTTCCGGCGTCGGGCTTCTGCACGTCTATCATGAGACGGCCGCGACATACATTCGATTTTTCTTGTTGTAAGTGTTCTTAATAAGAGAGAGACGGATAGTGCGAGAAAAATCGAGAGTATGCCGCGGCCGTCTCATGATAGACGTGCTGATAGACTCTTGTTCGCAATATTCCACTTACGCCCCTCGTTAAACAATGTACTACTTATTAGTCAACTCTTGTAAAATGTTTTTCTCATGTTGTGGTGCAATAATAGTAGATTGTACAACAAGTGCATAAAACACACCATGTTACGAGAGACGTTTAATTTAATAAAATCGAGTGTAAAATGGGGTTTTTTGGACGAATTGTACACTCTACTTTTCACTTCGATTGCGAGGAAATGAAATGAAAACCTTTTTTTTTTCAGTAGCTACGTGACACCTGACTTAGGTGGTTATATACTCCTCAGTTATAAAAATATTTTGTTTTTATATCTATGATGTGATAACTTATTGTTCTAGTTTAAATATATTGATTTACTTATACAAAAAGCAAATTTAAAAAATAATAAAGAAGAAATAAAAACTATAAGTTTATTTCATGAAGTTTCATTGTGTACCTTGGCTGTTGCTATCCTTGCCTTGGTCTTAGAATACTAACGAAACATAATAAAATAAAAATAAACAGTTTATAGCTGCTCGTGTGGCTATTGGATTGCCTTGGTCTTCGACGAAGATTTTACTTTAGGCACTAGAGCATAAAAAGCGACTTTATGTCGCCTACGCACAGCATAAAGACGAACTTTTAGAGTAAGAGAAATGAAAAGAATAGATTATTATTAAAAATAATTATACTAGCTACCCGCGCAGCTCCGCCCGCGTATTACAAAGAAAGAAGGCGGAGCCACGGGATGAAACATAGCCCATGTCCATTGTCCATGTCGAAGGCACATTCTATACTTCCCTCCTTTTCTTCTCCTATCCTCTATATACACATGTTTAAAATCGCAACATATTTGAAATCGCTTTAACAGTGCCGGAGAGTCCGGAGACTACTTACATGCATACCTACGGAGCTACAAACTTCATACCTCTTTTTAATATTAGTGTAATATATACCTACTAATGCAGTGATGATATATGGCACTGAAAAGTGGTCGCTTACTATGGGCCTCATAAGAAGGCTCAAAGTCACCCAAATGGCTATGGAGAGGGCTATGTTGGGAGTTTCTCTGCGTGATCTCATCAGAAATGAGGCTATCCGCAGCAGAACCAAGGTAACCGATATGGCCTTCCGATTCGCTACACTTAAGTGGCAGTGCGCGGGGCATATACACGGGGCACATAGCACGTAGAACCGATGGCCGTTGGGGCGGAAAGGTTCTCGAGTGGCGACCACGTACCGGAAGGCGCGGCGTACAAGGTGGACTGATGACCTGGTAAAGGTTGCTGGATTCCGCTGGATGCGGGTGGCACAGGACCGGTCACTTTGGCACTCTTTGGGGGAGGCCTATGTCCAGCAGTGGACGTCTTTCGGCTGATATGATGATGATACCTACTAATATAATAATATAAAGAGGCAGTCAAATGGTGTCTGTGAGATTGCAGCTTTGTAAGTTTATATGTTATGAGTAATCTCCGAAACCACTTATCTGATTTTAAAAATTCTTTCACCTGCGTGTAGAATAGACTTTCTGGATGGTTATAAGCTTTATTTTATCTCGTGGGCTTGCCTGCGTTTCTTGAAATATGCGGGCGCACCCGTGCGGGCAGCTAGTACTTACTTATAATATAAATAGAATACACCATATATACACCCAACCATCAGAATCGTAAGAAGCGCTCGCTAAAATCTGAATAAGTGTGCAAAGTTTGTCAATTTTGTATGGAATGACATCTGCTGGCGCCATATTTCTAACTATAACTAGTATTCATAACTATTTTGTCTCTACGTATTCATTTGTCGATAGATTCCCTGACGCTTCGGAGCCCTTCGATTACCGCCCTCTTTGACAACTCTCCAAGACGTTTTGTTGTTCTGTTATTGGAATAAATTAATTCCTCGCCAAGCCGAATGGCCGAGAACAAAGGAGTCTTCATTGAAATACGTATTGAATGGGGCTCAGCTGCCCGAGTTAGATCCAATTAATAACACTTTAACGAAAGCGAGCAGTCAGGTAGCCTAAAGTCTGTTTATTTTCTATTGTTTCCCGGCAAACACAGTCTACTTCATTTAAAACCGGTGTTAAAACTTTAACCATTTTGTAAAATTAGTTTCTGTTCGAGACAATGTTCTCTTGTTACGTCCTTCATATTTAGGTACCTACTTAATAAAGAGTACCTACCTAAGCAACGTATTTTTAAGTCTGTATTGGAAGAAAGAAGAACTTTTAGTACAAAAGCTGGACTTAATGCCATTGAGCAATCTTTTCCAGTCATCTTTAAAGCCAAGCAGATAAATTGTGGGCGGTGCAAGTTGTGAAGTCAATGCAATTCTTAAAGTATAATACTTAGCGGAAATTTAAATGTCTGTCTTGAATACGGATTAGTTGAAAGTATTAATAAATAAGTTTCTGTCAAAAATTTCATTTTTGGTACGAGCTTTTATTGCCGACTGTACTTTTCTGTATACCATCATCAACTGCTCATTGAGACGATTCTAACGAGCCCAAACTCGATGAGGTTATGTGGTTTTATTGCGGAGTTCCTATGGCCACCTTCTGTCTCCATCATCAGATCAGCTCGATGGTACCATAATATTGAATTGTCATCCAAACTATACTTATACCCAAAATTTCAGCTCAATCGGTCACCGGGAAGTGGGTCAAATTTAACTTGCAAGATTTGATTACAGACAGACAGACAGACAACGGGACAGGTGAAAGTAAATAAAAGCTTGTAAAAAAGCTTAACAAGTTCCTCTATTAAAAAACCGTGGGAAGACCGATCAGTTCAATTTAGGATATTTTTATTTTATAATCTGAAAGAAAATCCAGACGGGTTAATCTTTTAAACAGCATCCCTAGAATTAGAGAACAGTATTATGTAATACTGGTGAACCCACGACTAATTATTTGCCAGTACTTCGAGTGCTAATGCCAATCGAGGGATGCGTTACCATTACAGCCTATGGTCTCATTGATATAATATAATAAATAAATAAACAAAAATCATTTATTGCAGACCTTATATGTACATATACATGTATGATACATACATTTTTGTTAGTTTAACTCTTACGAATGAAGTTAGATATAAATATAAGAAATAAAATATATTATAAATATTAGGCACGTAAGACATTCAGTGCAACACACATTTAGGCAGGGAATGCGTTAAATGTATAACTATAGAATAGAATAGAATAGAATAGAAAACGTTTATTCGTGACACATACAAAACAATAACAAAAGTGAACACAGAAACAAAAACAACAGGTATGCCACGAAAAGGCCCCAACTCAGCATGGTGCAGGCCTGTTGGCCAGCGCTGGTCTTCCGTCGAACCGTCTATGACGATACCGTTTTAGAGTGGAGGACACGTTTTTACGAGTAGAGGTGGTTACCCTCGTGCCATGGAAGATGGGACAGCCGCTTTTGGGATGCGACATGTTCCGATACTGTAGCGCTGTCTCATCTCCACGGCACCGCCGTAAAAGCTGGCTCTGCGGCCAATTCGGCGGAACTCCTCAAGCGGCGCAAGTACACAGCCATCAGTAGTGGCTACCTTTTAGCGCCGTTTGGGGTTGAGACTGGGACCGTGGGGGGAAAGCGCCCATGAACTTTTCAAGGAGTGCTCCAAACGCCTGGTAGAGGTGAGGCGTGACCAGAAGGCTGGATCATATCTGGCACAGCGGATCAGCATTGCTATACAACGTGGCAATACTGCCAGCCTTCTGGGCTCGCTGCCCTCAAAAGGTGATTTGGGCCAATTTTTTTATTTATAATTATTTTAATCCCAGTTACTAATTTAGTGTTTAGTTTTTTTATTTTATTGTAGTAAACTGAAATTTCACAAAAGTTCAAGTGCAATTCAGGTGATAAATTATTAAAGCAATTTGACAAGTTATTTTCTTATAACATACTAACTACATATAACTCACCATGCAATACACCATACATTTTGAAGATATCCTGGAGAAGCATTATGTTATGACATAGATCCAAATATATCGCCTTCAGAAATTACCCTTTCTTAGCTAAGCGTGTTTGCGAACGTTTTCATTCACACTGACACTGAAAATCACATGTTCATATTATTAACATCACACAGTATTCTGTAGGTATATATTATTAGGTTAGTTTAGTGCATCACCAAGAGACGTTTCATACTTTTAGCTGTCATTCACACTGACAGTATCCAGAATTTTGTTTGAGGCCGGAAACTCCAGGCCGGATTTTTCCAAATATTCGTGTTATCTGTTTAATGGGTATAGAGTTAATTGTGTTAATATTTTAAAATATATCATCAGTACATCGTTTAATTTAAGAAATCATGAAATCTCCGCCAGCTAAAATCAAACTATTTGACCGATTAAATATAGAGGCCTCGGCAGAGAGTACAACTTTGTACCATTTGGCGTCGAGACCCTCGGTACGTGGGATCCCAGTGCGCAAAAGTTATTTGCGGAAATCGCGAAACGTCTGGTTGACGTAACTGATGGTGACCGAAGAGCTGGCGGCTTTCTCGCGTAATGCAACAGCATTGCAATTCAGCGAGGAAATGCCGCCAGCATCATCAGTACAATGCCTCGGGGGCCTTTTTTAGATTTAACTTAGTTTTTATTTAATTTAGTTAATGATAGTTATCATCTTGTATATACTTTAGAAAATAAATTATATATTTAATTTGATGGATAACTATTGAGACTACCTAAATAATCCATAAAAGCTTACGGTGCAAAACTCGTTGGCAAACCGATATTTATTTCACATGGAGCCGCCAGTCGATTTGACAGACTAATGCCAAAATGATGGGATTCACAATGTCACACACAGTCAAAGAGGATTAAAATTAATGTCATTCTCAGTTCCATGCGTATAGTCAGTTCCAGTTACTTATAGGGCAGATGAATAATGGATATGATTTTAGTTATTAGTCCCTGCGATTTGGGAGTTCAAAATATTACTCGATGGATCGCAAATTGCTGCAAAATCTTTAGTGCGATTTCCCGACGGCTCGACATACACTCGCCTGCATTGCTAATGTGTGTAGCCAGGTGTGTGAGATCTAACCCGCACGGCTATTCGGACAGAATGCAGGCCATCAAGATTCATGGAACCTTGAGCATACCGTTCAATCAGAAGATTTCATCACCGTACTTAGACCCGGGAGAAGACGTTTTTGTGTGAAATACGTGGCAATGCACAAAATGTTGGTAATGAAGCTAAAGATTGTGTTTTTTGTTTTATCGCTGATAAGATAAATATATTTATTTACATTGCCATGTAAATAAATCCCCCACTTTGGGGGATTGTAAGTTTGTTGTTCGAGATTTGTAGCATATACGCTTGAAGTACAATGTAGAGGTGAATACGCGATTAGGTTTGATTTATTTGGTAGGTACCTTTTATTTTCTGAGTTGTAGACTTCGGCGTTAAAATGCTTAAATTTTTGAATGCGTGATGTTGGCTACCAATACTCTTAAAACAGCGAACGGCGAAGAGTGATGTACAAAATGTGTCCCCCTCGCGGCACCTCCCCCTTGGTGGTACAGTGGTAGCTATGACTTCTTCACACGAGCAGCACCAACTTACAATACGATATCTGTTATAATGGCGTTATATACGGCTAACCCTCCTAGCAAGACGGGATAGACGGGTGAGCCGTACGTATTATAACGGATATTGTATTGCAAGTTGTCAAGCATACAAAAGGCATTATGAAAATGGTACATCAAGCGCTGCCAGTCCGGAAATGGAGTTCTCACCTAATTTATCCGATTTGCACCTCAGATCCTACTCAGAGATCAAACTGCTTTTAAGTGGGGGATTATCGAGTGCACTTTCAACTTTATGAAAGACTAGCTTCTGCCCGCGACTTCGTACGCGTATAAGTTATGGTTTATATGATCTTCTTATGTTTAACCATACTATTGACAACTTTCAAAATAAAGATTTAATTTCCATAGACTGTCCGTGGAACAGTTCAAATTATCTTCGAATCTAAATAAACACCCTTATAAACTGTGTTGTTAATAATATTATATAGATGTTCAAAGTACTCTTTTAGAGAGCGCTCCCTATGCGAGCCCCAGGTCCGAAGGCCCGCCTGACGGACACTCACTATCCTTAGGTGTCTTGCAAGCGAGACCCGAGGCCAAAGTGCCGAAGGTGAGCGGTGAGGCAAGCGAAGCCGAAAGCCGAGCTTTTTATTGGAATTAAAGGCCTAAATCAATCCTTCAGAGAGCGATCTCAAAGCCCCCACACATGCTCTTTCTCCGAGTAACTTGCAAGGGAAACCTGAGGGCCAAAGGCGTGAAGGTAAACGGGGAGGCAAGTGGACCTGAAGGCTCAGTTTTTCGTAGGAGTGAAAGACCCTAAGCATGCTTTTAGAGAACGGTCGCTATGCTAGCTCGGGGGCTGAAGGCCCGTGGGTGAGCCCCCACGGTCACTTACTATCCCCAGGGGCTGTAGACAAGGTTACAATCGACAAGCGCTAACGCCAATAGAAAAGTAATAAAATGTATGGGAATGACAGATGTTAACGAAAAGTGTTTCGTCGGCATCTGTCATCCCCCTACATTTTATTATTTTCTATTGGCGTTAGCGCTTGTCGATTGTAACCTTGTCTAGGACCCCAGGTGTCTTGCAAGCGAAACCGGAGACCAAAGCCCCGAAGGTGAGCGGCCAGGCAAGCGAGGCCGATGGCCGAGGTTTTCGTAACAATGAAAGGTCCAAATCAAGCCGAAAACGTTTGGGGGCTGAAGGCGGACTACGGACATTCATTATCTTCGGGTGTCTCGCAAGCGAAACCGAAGGTACAAGGGGAGGCAAGCGAAGTAGAAGCGAAGCGAAGGCCGAGGTTTTCGTAGGAATGAAAGGCCCAAAATATGCCTTTACGGAGCGCTCCTTATGCGCTCCCAATAATATTTCAGAAAGTCACGGGAGTTTTCTACATAAAAAAAATTGGTACCTATATACTCAATTCTCCGTGGAATGCCGTCTTGTCCAAATTTTATACCAATATTCCTTGACGTTGGTGAACTATGATAATTCGAGATAAGTATTCAACTCAACCTGCCAAACAACTTTAGATGAGTGAGAGAGATTAAGTGGTTTATTATTTGAAGTATGATGAACGGCGTTATAACGAACAATTTCAAAATTGACTCCATTTTAAATCTTGATTATATTGCCAACCTGGCAACCTCACATTATCTGAATATAATATTTTTTGGATAAATGAGCATCCAAACACTGCCATTCGGACTCGAACTATGTGACTATACTATTTTTAACCGCCGCGGTTCGCTCGTGCCATCCCTCGTCAGCCTCCGTAGTGTAGGTAAGTATGCGAATAAACATCAGTCCTCCTTGTCGTGATGGACGACTATACGTATTTAGCGTTTGGCTGGGAGAGAAAGGGATTCAAGGAAATGAGAGCAAGGTTAATTTTTAGAAGCTTTTATTTAACTTGCAATGTATTTAAATATGTTTGATCGGTGGAATCTTGCAACTCAATTTTGAAGCAGATATCTTCAACCGATTGAGCTGAAATTTTGGGTTTAAGTACAATTTAATATTATGGTACCATCCAGCTGATCTAATGATGGAGACAGATAGGCATGGGAATTCGGGAGTTAAGTAGACAGACGTAACCCCGTTGAGTTTGGGCTCGGTTGAATAGTCTCAACGAGTAGTTGATGACGGTACACAGTAAAGTACAGTTGACAATAAAAGCTTGTACCAAAAATGAAATTTTTGACAGAAGCTTATCCTGTTCATGTGCGTTCCTCATGCAATCTATTTTGAAAAATTCTTGTCCACAGTAAATGATTATTAAGCGGCAACGTCTGCTGTCGAAATTCTGAATTCCAAACAATGTCAAAAATTATTTATACTAAACGGGACTTAATCGCGTATAATTAAATTATTTATTTACCTCACTGAGGTCCCGTGACCATGGATGTGATGCAACACATCCGAAATGTCGGGAGACCTCAGTGAGGTAAATAAATAATTTAATTGTACGCGATTAAGTCCCGTTTAGTATAAATAATGTGTGAGAATCATAGAAGTTTAAATCAATATAATGTCAAAAATGTAGAAATTTATCGCCACGACCGGGATTTGAAAAAGGGCGTGCCCTCTGCATGCCGTGCATTGCTCTCGTACCAACTGAGCTACCGTAGGCTAGGCTCATAGTGACGAATCTTTCAATGTCTTCACTTTTTTCTAAAAACACTTTTTTTAAAACAACGACGGTGGCAAACTAGTGTACGGCCCGCCTGATGGTAAGCGGACACCGCACCCTATAGACGCGTGCAACTCCAAAGGAGTAACATGGGCGTTGCCGACCCTTGATATGTTTGAGGATTCGCCGTGTTGACAGGTGAAGGAACAAATTCCCTCGCTCTCAACACAACGCATCCTCGGGGGGATTACACTTTACTCGTAGCAACATCTACCGCGAAGTTGTACAACTTCTGAAACGACACCAACGCGTCAAATTATATTGAGAGTCGTCATTAACAATGCGCTCCTGCTCGTGGCGATTAATTTTTCACCTTGATTGGAATTTTGAAATTCTTATCCGTCTTTAAGTAAATGTTGCAGATGTGAATGTAGGAATTTACAATTTCCAAGTACTTTGCTCGCGGCATGTAGCGAATATCGATGATGAGGTATATGGGGATGTGAGGAAATGGAACGAAAAGGGTCCCGACGGAAGGGCCGAGGGAAGGAAGTCATCGAGGCGTATTATTCGATATTGAACTTGTCCGCATTCTCATATTCCTAGCATTACCTGCGCAGGGTGCTAGATCTAGGTCAGATGGAAAACGTTACATATGTCATAATGCTAATAAAAACTTTTTCTTCATTTCACAAAAACAGTAAAAGTACTCTGAGCGTATTTCTTCAGTTAATTCATTAGATTGTATACATGTTCATATTCAAATAATTTATTTCATAATTGGGTTTTACAATCTCTTTATGACGTCAATATTAATAATAAACAAGTGACATAGGTACCTACATTAAATTACATATCTGATCACAAAAAATAAAATTATTAAAACCATTACAATTTATTTCCACGGGTTCCGACCTTGATGGTATTCTTATATTCTATAGGTACTAACCTTTTTCACATAATTTTCCTTTTATCATATATTTAAATTAATTTACAGGCAATGTTTGGATGTCTATCGGAATCTTATTTTAATAATGTACACACTGAACGAATTACTTATTTTATGGAGTCTACTATAATTGGCTACAAGTTCATTTTTATTTCGAGTGCTTCTATTATGTATGTTGCATTTCCTTTTAAAAAGATGTTTGTTACTGTGTACATACATAAGATTTTCAAAAATGTATTGACACGCAACAGTCAGGATACCATATACCATATTGGATATTTCCCAAATATGTCTCGCAGAGAAACTCTAACTCCCTCCCAGGTTGTAAACAGCTCGAACAGCCCGCTTTTGCAAAGTAAAGATGGAATTCACTTCTGAAGCATGCCCCCATAAGAGAATGCCGTATGACATTAAGCTGTGAAAGTAGCTAAAATAGACCATTCGAGCTGTGTTCACGTTCGTTAAGGCTCTGATTTTCTTCACTGCAAATGCCGCAGAGCTGAGATGATTTGTCATTTTACTCATATGGGCCCAACTGCAACCTGGCGTCGAATATTATGCCTAAAAATGTGGTCGATTCCACAAGATCCAACCGGTCACCCCTAATTTTGACGTTTGAAAGACCTGGCCCCTATTTCACCAACTTGACAATTGTCACCTGTCACTGACAATTCGCCATACATTGCTTGTTCTAGAAGTTAAGGTGGTTGCTAGGTTACTTGTGGAATCAGCAATGTACGGAGAATTGTCGTTGTCAGGTGACAATTGTCAAGTTGGTGAAATAGGGGCCTGGTTTAACATTGGGTAAAACAAATTTGACATATTTTGACTTTTTTTTCATTCAAAGAAGATTATTTACTGTGAACCTTGAAACTATTTTAACTCACTTCAAACAAATTTTAACCTTCGATAACCTTTAACTTCGATAACGTTTTAATTAAAGAAACTTATTTTCTTTCAACTTGCTTAAGTTACTGTAAGCTGAAAAATATTGCCAGTTGCAGTGCTCCCACATAAAGTTCACAATACAGCTACAAAGAAAGCGAGACTCCATGAAGAGACCTTTATTGGAAAAGTTTCGTATCTAATATAAACCTAAACACAGCAAATCCATTATTGCCATTGCTTACTTGCGGCTTCAGGACGACGTGATAATACGCCTCTTTAAACGAGATAGCTAGGTCTTTTTTCAGAGTCTAATGAGGATAATGGAAATCAGTTCCATTTTAACGAAACATTATTTGCCACCCTCATTAAAACGTATGGACGTTTCATCTCATGAAGGAAATGCATTATAATATTTTGAAAGTACGTTAAAGTACACTTGTAGTTTCCGAATAATATAGCAAATCTTACTCTTGTCCGACAAAGATATGCCCTATGATGATTAAGGCAACGCTTTGTCGTTTTTTTGTTACAGATTGAAACCATGGCGTTGTTCAGTGTCAGTGCTAGTGAAGTGTAGTTCAAATGTGCCATAATGGGTTGCACGCCGAGCATGCTGCTGGACCACAAGAGCCGTCGACGCGACAGCACCGGCTCGCAGGAGGCAGCTCTTGCTAAGGTCGCTCCGACGCCTGTCTGCAACAAGGCAGTCCAGGCGGCGCGAGCGCCGCGCGCCTCGCTGGAATCCGACGGCTTCAGCATACAGCTGTCGAGCAAGAAGGACAGCTATGTCTCGCAGATGGGCAACAACTTCGCCACGCAGTTGCATATAAAGAGGATATCTGGTAAGTACTTTATATAGCCACTCCATTCTCGAGGGTCTTCGAAGCCGCGGCCGACCAAGGGAGCGATGCGATGGCAGGGTGTCATGAAGCCCGATTTGAGCGTGATTTTCTATTAATATTTGTTTCATTTACCTGATACATGTTTTTTTTAATTAGTTTTATTTATTTATTTATTTATTTAATATGAAACAAACGGTCATACAAAAGTATGTCATTACTTGTTAGTTAAAGTACAAATCAGACCTATAGTTTCCAATATGTATCCCAAATTATAGCAAAAACTTAATTTAAGAATGATTACATAGTTGCAGTTATTAGTTGCTACAAGTAAAAATAGAAAATTTTGCAATAAGGTAAAGAAATGACAAAGAGGAGCGAGCAAGAAAATTACTACTACTACTATTACATTTGCAAGTACCTAGGTAACCTAGTTAGGTTACCTAGGTACTTGCAAAGGAATATAAATCAAAATTATCTAGATGCATTTTTAAAGACATTTTTTAAGGAACTTATGGTACAGTTAAATATGTCAATATCTTTTAATGTATTGTTATTGTTATAAAGCCCAGAGGCACGCTTAATAAACATATTTTTTGCATAACTTGTTCTACTACGAGGGACGGAAAATAAATGTTTAATACGACATTGGCGTTCAATTTTACGTGGAACTCTAATTTGTATATCTTGGAGTAAGCTAGGAGCGTCAACATGATTATGTATTATTTTATGAAGCAAAACTGAGTCAACACAGTCTCTATGACACTCAAGTGACTGCATATTGTGGCGGATTAAAGATTCAAAATAATCATTATATTCATTGCCAGTTATAAAGTCAAGGGATCTTAAGAATTTTTTCTGAAGTCTCTCAATCCTATTTTTATGAACACTATAAAAAGGATTCCATACAGCACATGCGAACTCGAGACGACTACGGACGTAACTATTATATAATATTTTAAGTGTCTGAGGATTTCTAAAAGGTTTACCAACACGCAATATAAAACCCAACTGCTTAAAAGATTTTTCCAGAATGGAATCGATATGTGGTATGAAAGACAGTTTGTCGTCCAAAATGACGCCAAGATCACGGACCTCTTTCACTCTTACTAAATCCTTATTACATAGCCTATAATTAAAAATGGACGATTCCTTTTTTCTGCTAAAACTGATGATATAACATTTATCTGGATTTAAGAATAAATGATTCTCTCTACAATAAGCTTCAAATTTATACAGGTCACGTTGTAAGAGTACCTGATCCGAGTTGCTACGAATTACCCTGTAAATCTTTGCGTCATCAGCATAGAGAAGAATGTTGGAGTTGGCAAAGAAATTAACAATATCATTTATATATAATATAAATAAAAGAGGTCCCAAATGAGATCCTTGGGGGACGCCAGAACTTATACATTTACTGCGGGAGGTAAATCCGGATACCACAACAGACTGCGTGCGATTCTCTACATACGACTTCACCCAGCGAAACAGATCACCGTGTATACCGAGCTCCCAAAGCTTACATAATAAAGTATAATGACAAATCTTATCAAATGCCTTGGAGAAATCGGTATACACAGCGTCTACAGAAAAACCATCATCTAAAGCCTTTAGTATAACACTGGTAAATGTTAATAAGTTGGTGTCAACTGAGCGACCTTTATAAAAACCGTGTTGGTGGGGCACAATGTAATGTCGCAAAACAGCAGCTGTATTGATCTGTTGTTTAAACAGTATTGTAATTGGAACAGCAAGAGAAAGGTAACAACTTTGAATAAATAATGTGTGTATACCATCGGGTCCTGTACCTTTATTGATATTAACGGATTTCAAATATCGTTTAACAATGTTTTCGTTAATTTCTATTGATTGGATATCTAATAAAGGGCTAGTGGGTTCAGTTAAATGTTCAATGTCCGAAGAAGTCTTATCGTAAACTTCAAAGACGGAATGGAAGTGGTTATTAAATAAATTACAAATTTGTTCCCCGTCTGAAGTAACAATATCTTTGTAACTCATAGTTTGCGGTACCCCATTATATGAGAAAATCGATTTAATATAGGTCCAAAAGTATTTAGGATTAAGTTTAATGTTTTTTTCAGAAAGCGAGATAAAATTATGATAGCATTCTCGTTCAACCTTCTCGGTACGTTTTCTTAAAATTTTAAAATTGTTATAATCCAGAGGGTTGCCGTATAGCTTCCAGAGCTTATGATATTTACGTTTTTCACTAAGAATTCTTTTTAAGGATTTGCTATACCAAATTGGAAGTTTAGATGGGGAGCTAAGTTTACGTTTCGGAACATATTTGTCTATAATTTGTTGCAATAAAACATAAAATTTTAAAACTGAATCTTCGCAATTGAGATTCCTAAAGTAATCACACCAATCAATTGCAAACATTTCATTATTAATTTTCTCATAGTTTGCAAAGTGAAAGTTATAAACTTGTTTTGCAGAGGGCACAAGTTGGGGCATATAATCTAATTCTAAGTCAATAACTAAAGATTTATGATATAATGCGTCCTCGGCAACCAGCGGTTGATCACACACGGAAACCTTACAACATTTATTGCAAAATACCAAGTCAAGTAAGTTGTTACCCGAGTTAAAAACGTAATTATATTGCTCTAGGTCAGCAAAACATAAGAAATCAGCCATAAGTTGAGATGCATAGTTACCACCTGGCAATAATTGCATTGCACTCGACGATGTTTGAGCCCACTGAGCTTGAGATATATTAAAATCTCCCAATATCAAAAATATGTCATCAGTGTAGTCCACTGTCAACTGACATACAATGTCAAAGAATGAGGTCAAAGAATCCCTATAACACGAACCATGTGGTATGTATATACACGCAATATTCAAGTTAGCAATTTTATTAGGCGTAACAGTGGCAAAATTATTGTTCTGCGCGGTAAACAAGGGAATAGTTACCCACACACACTCGCAGCCAGCTGGTGAAGGCACGGGCCAATCCCGGCGTACCGGCCGGTGATCGGCTCGCACGGCTAGAATAACTCCGCCGCCTCGTGTCGCTCCGTGGTCTATAGCGGACCGATCGCAGCGGTAAACATTATACCTATTATCAAAATACTCTCGGTCATAAAAAACAGTGGTTAGCCAACTTTCAGATATACCAATAAAGTCGTAGTCAGATTGAGAAACATGGGATAAAAATGTACGAGATTTAGTTCTTAAGCCCCTTGCATTCTGGTAATAACCATTAAAAGTTTTCATCGGCATTGTTTATGATTATAAAAAAAGAGAAAAACCATATACCTAGTAATATTCGCCACAAGACACACGAGTGTAAAATTTATAATTATTAAACATAGCAATGCCCGTTGTAAATGTTTTAATTTAGACATGAATATAATAAACAAGTATTCACCGTCACCTTTGTTTTTGTTTAAGAAGCAAAACAATTGAAAAAAAATCACAAGTAAGTTATCAGTAACGCTAGTGTTGGTATAAAACATAGTAATTGTGTATAGTAGTATAAGTTTCCTATCCATAAGTAATGTATATGCACGTATCTATTTAATTTTTGTATTCGGTTTATGTAAAACAATACGGAGTAAAAGGATACTGTGTAAAATAGTATGAAAAATTGAATTAGTAGAATAATAAAATGGTTCTGGTTTTAGTCAACTCGACCAACCCAAATGTACATTATTGTAAATGTTTGCCTAAATCCGTCCAGTAGTTTTTACTAACGTTAGTACGGGCTACCTATATAGTTTTGAAAGCAAACTTCTCTAATGCATTAATACATTATGAAAAAAATATATAATTTAAGCAGAAACGTCTGTTGATGATTATTAAGATATTATATTTGTAAAGCGGAGTTTTCAATTTAAATTTAGCAATTTAAACTAATTTTCACGTATTTAACGTTCACGGATTTAGCGTAAAAAGTAACAGTATGATGAGCTCTCATACTCTTACTTTTTACGCTAAATCCGTGAACGGATTATCTATATTATCTAATTTGAGAC